>CM030370.1:30356957-30956957 GCA_003604175.2 Clonorchis sinensis
TTGATGATGACGGAGATTTTTGGTCACGTACCGAACTGTTTATTTTGAGTGTGTGCCACCGCTTTAACTGAACGATCACTTTAGAGCAAGACCTCCATAGTGTAACTGTTGGCTATAGGAATCATCTGTCCGATGGAAGTGACATTGTGGCATGTTCATACATTCATACACGTGCACAGAGTACGGTTGTTTGATGTGACATCACCTTTCACTTACATGTTTACTGGGCGAAATTGCACTGAACGTGTAGGAAGTATCTTTCGGCCCAAATCGCATAGTAGTCCTTTAAAGTTACGGCGGTCCGCTTTGGTAGAAGAGGGTGTCGATGAGAAGCTTATGTTTCAAGTCAGAAATTTATGGGCATGTCCCCCTAGGTTTCAGAAGACCCTCTGGCCAGTCTATGTGGCCAGCTACGAGCCACTCAGCCTAGAAATCACATCCGAACTAGCGGAACCGTGTTTATCCAACGAGCTATGGCGAAGGACACTAGGTCGTTATTTTGCTCGTTTTGCACGGTGACAGTATCCAGATTTGTGTGAAGTAATGTAGCAGAGCACCTAAATCCAGTTTCGTTCTCATTTGGTGTATACTACAGCTGCAAGGAAAATTGCTACAAGACTACTACCCCCAAGCCCTCCCTTCCCCCTCTGGTGAAAAGCGCTTCCAAGGGCTCGATTTTAACCGGTTCCGAGCGTTCTCACCCTTCGGGCGGAATACTGTATTCGATAAGACTAGCCTACCGGACTGCGCAATTCGTTATGAGCGAAATTCACACAATAGCAAATCAGAGAAGACTAGGTGTGTCGGCACCAAAACAAACCAAAAAGTTGCATGTAGTTTGGCGAGGAAAGCTCTTACTAATTCTGCACACATGGATTTTGAACGAAGTCTATCATAACACACGCTAGCATTGCTAGTCCAATGTACTATGTAACATATAGTATTCACACCCATCCAACCTTTATACATATCCTATGTGAAAGACATGTTTGGGATACAGGAAATGCGGTGCTTACGTAGGAGTTGTTTATGGGCCAACAGTCATAGGTGGTGTTACGAACTGAACACCTACTTCATTTTGTTCCTGATATTATAGTCATTTTACCGTAACAAAGTAGCTAGCATGATCACACTTACTCTTATTTGACAGTACTTCGATGTTCTTCCTCAAAAGCCGTTTCAAAGGAACCTAACTTCATCGATAGGGCGGGTAGCGTGTTTATTACACGATGTTCCAAATTTCATCTGTCAACAGGCCCAAAAGAGAAATGTGGTTATAAGCCAACCCGGGTCACCGTATGAGCCTTCTGTATCAACTGAATGGAGATATATTGAGGAATAGTCCGTCATACGTTGATATATCTAAGCGGTAGTGACGTCTACGTACCGTCAGTCGCGTTAGCACAGATTTCAACCCTGAAAACCATGGTTTACTTATGAAGGCGGAATACTTTTTTGCCTTCGATAGTTTTGGTTTTCGTCCCTCAGAGTGAGATAATCCGATAAAAGTGGTCCGTGAGCCGACAAGGTGTCCTGAAAATTCAGTACTGACTTTACGATACCTTTCAAGTTGTATAAATTCAGTGTTTGATGGATCATGGACCAAGGATCTAAAGTTCAACAGGTTTAATTGATTCCGGACTGACAATAGCTCAATCCTGTATTCGGTCAGGACTACTTCCTATTCGAACGTGGCCTTAAAAGCCGGGAAATTATTTGTACTCATGCATTTGGAGATCCTATACTTGAACAGTTCGTAGATTACTGCATCCAGTGTAGCCACCGGATGTTGGTTTTCTCTGATAGTTCCCCCAAGGGTAATTTTTGCACATCCACGCTTTTACACTGCCCTCCTGATATTTTTATTCGTTGTTGGGCAAACCGACCTAATGCCTCATCACCTGCTTTCGTACTGTTTTTCCTACTTAACAGTCCCGAACTGAGCTCCATTCCATTAATCGTCGCACATGAGCCCTATCCGACACGATCAAACTACTACTCATGAGTAGGCTAAATTGCATGACGTTGCAGCACACCTTCAGATGAAGGATTGATATCTCACTACCCACTACTAAACTGCCGTTTTTATTTCGTTCATCGATGTCCCTGGTGAGTGGTGCGCTTGCCCTCTGCATTTGGTATTCATTTATTCGTCAAGCTTTATCATCCTACGCCACACGTGCTCATGGCTTGCTGGTCCAGATCGACGAGCAGCCAGCACTGGAAGGACAATGCAATCACCAACTTCAGCGTCGATTATTGCACCTCACTTGATCTCAAAGTGTGGTCTCACTTTTCACTTTATTCGCTGCGATACTGAATGTGCATTCGAAAAAGAATATCATTAAGTCTACAACTTAACGACTACATACTCTAGATCCATAATCACTTTTTAACACTTTCCTGGGGCTCTTGTCAAAATTACTTGCATCCAGAGTTGTGATGTTTTGTCCAGTTCATACAGTGCATCTAGTACGCGTCATCCGTCTGCAAATTACACCGCCGGTTTTTTTAATCAGCCATACCGTCGCTTTGGTTGTTTTCCTTCGTTTGCTCAGGTTTTGAGTTTGAAGAGGTCTGGGATGTTTTTTTAAGTCGAACTATGCTCGTTGGGGTTGAATGTTTCATGGTGTTTGGTAGAATAATATTTTCGAACGGATATTGTTTTCTTGGAATATGGTTGATCAGTATCGTTGCGTAGCCAAGCTATGATCATCATCAACAGCATGCCATCATTGTTCAACACCTATGCTTCGCTGCCATACAACCATGATTTATTTGAAAGCCTTATTGTGGAGAAAATAATAAAGCTGGATAGGGAAGGGACTCACTGCTAGCTTGCTACAATCAGGGATACACTACTTTGATACCATAGGTGTCTCAAATTAGCAAACGCGACTCCGGGCCATGCAGATTCGTGCATTGAGCTCGTCTGTCACAGTACAATCAGAAATAATACAGCTTCCATGGTAGGTGAAACGCTCCACAACTTCGGGTGGCGGGTTCAGTGCCTACATGTCCAGGAACATGGCCTTACACTTTGTGGGTGTAAAGTGCATACCAAAGGACGGGACGACTTCATCCAAAAAACGTGCGCCTTCTCTTCGAAGACGAGGACGATGTTGTCTGCATATTCCAGATCGGCATGGTTTTCGTCACAGGCTATTTGAAAACAGGGGTTTTGGAGGTCTTCCAGCGTTCATATCATGATTTCATCGATTACGAAGTTAAATAACAATGGAGAGAGTGGACATCCCTGACGGATACCGCTTTCTGTACGGAAGCTTTTGAAGAGCTCACCCTATACTCTCACACGTCCGGAAGTATCGGACTACAAAGAGTTTATTATGTTCACGAACTTCCGGGACATTCCTAGGTGGGAAAGCGTGTCAAGGACAGACTGATCAACCGAGTCAAATGCGCCTTGGAAATCCAGGAATGCTAGAATTGTGGGTTGTTTATACGTATGGCGTTGTTCTAGCACCTGACGGAGTGTGAAGCTTTGGTCAGCGCAACCCCTATAAGCCCGGAATCCCGCTCGCTGCTCTCGAGACAGTGTTTCACGAGCCACCGTAAGGCGACAAAGCACCAGTAATGCCAACAGTCTCGTCACGACCGGGGTTAAACTGATCCCCCGCTCGCTGCTCTCGAGACAGTGTTTCACTTTTTTGAAAATGGGCACTATCACCGACTCTCCCTAGTTGTCGGGGACAGACTGCTTGCATTTTGGAAAAGGAAAAAATCAGACAAGTACTGACTGAGGACTTCACCCCCATCTTTGAACAACGCGGGTGGGAGGTCATCCGGACCAGAAGCTCGGTAGCGCTTGAAAGAACATATGCAGTCGTAAATCCCCGAGGCCGTAGGTGGTTCCCCGTCCAGGGTTCTACGTCAACTGTAGGCTCCAGATGTGTGGCAGCTGGTGGCCACGACAGTTGTTCGAAGTATTCGGCCCAACGGTTGAGGCGTTCTTTATTCAAGATAATCGCTCCATTCCTATCCTTGATGGTTTCGCTCACAGGTGGTTTCCGGGGACCGGTTGCGCGGATCAACTGAAGTACTCTTCGGGCATTCTCGGATTTCTCTCTTCTCTCCTTTCTCTTCCATTTCCTTGACTTTCTGTGTCCACTGCATTTCACAGTCGGCTCGCACGCGGATAATTCGTCGCAGCAAGTTATGTTCGGGACCGGCTGGGATACTTACGCAGTGCCACCGTTCGGTATGATATCAAGTGCTTGAGTGCGCCTGGTGGTTGCGTGTCACAGGCTAAATTTCCAGCACTATGCAAAGAGGTGGCGATCTCGTTCCAGTAAAAAATAAGGAATAAAAGATAATCGTTCAGCTGTAACATCCTTTCGATGCGTAGCTGCCATGCCAACCAAAGGAAGCACGAGGACTGGGATACTGCCAGTTTGCCCAAGCCTAGACAGGGGATGTCGAGATGCAGAGGTTGGGTCCGAACCACGGATCTTCGGGTCAGTAAATTAGCGCTCTAACTACTGAGGCATCCCGCCCCCTCAAGGTCGGCTCGCACGCTCACTTTCACTTGATGTCTGATAATTCGTCGCGTCAAGTTATGTTCGGGACCGGATGAGATATTTCTCCGAGATTTAAGCAGTGCCACCGTTCGGTCTGATATCCAGTGCTTGAGTGGGTCTGGTCGCGCCGTGCCTCAGGCGAAATTCCCAGCACTATATACAGAGGTGGCAATCTCGTCCCAGTATGAATTCACATCTGATGGTGGAGTATTCGGAAGAGACTCTAGAAGTCGATTTCAGTAAGTTCGTCTAACATCCGGATCTGCTCGTCTTTCAGTTTCCAGGCGATTTGTCCGCAACTTACGCGGCCATGAAAACGTAGGGAGAAGCGACTCCGGACGAGCGCGTGGTCGGAATCCACCAATGTATTCCAAAAAAACGACCGACTGTCAGTTGTTGATCCGCGCCATCGGTAACTCATGGCACTGTAATCGATTTGAGTTTGTGGCTGGCATGCAGTCGGAGAACAGCATGTGGCCAGACGACTTCGGCTATTTCGAAAGTTAGTACTGCATAAAAACAGCCTGAGATCAGCATACAGCTAAAGCAATCGCATTCAGGGCGTCATAAAACCTGTCTTTGACGGCGTCGGAGCCACAGTCGGGGCGTAAGCAGACACGGTACCAATCCATGTCGACCTCCTAATTGGGTCTTAGATACGCTAAGCCTGCTTACTTGTGTATTCGTATCTCCGGCAACCACCACGCCATCTGAGCTTTTAGCTCGCCGCAACATGGCATCCAAGACGTCGTAAAACCTGTCTTTGACGGCGTCGGAGCCACAGTCGGGGCGTAAGCAGACACGGTAGACAGATGTCGATCAACTTCCCGCTTGTGAGACTCCTTCACAGACGTTGCCAGACGAACCACACGGAGGCGGCTATCGACATGTATCCAGTCAAGCAAGGATAATTCCGCCCGGTGACTCAGGACGATACAAACCCTTGCACATCCCGACGCAGCACCCTCTGGATGACCAGAGGTGCGTAGCCAGAAGCGAGTGGAGACTGATGGGGCGGTTAGGTCAACCACTGTCCTTGCATCTTGATTTCTTGTTTCTGAGGCACAGTACGCATCAATGCCAAGCAAGTCCAATGTGGGAGCTAGAGCAGCTTGTTGTCCTGTTTGCTTCAGAGTGCGGACATTGAAGACGGCCAAATTGACTGGGCGTCCCGGTTTGAAGATTGATTTCGAGATACCTGAGAATTTCGGCGCCATGTGATGAGCGGATGTTGCAAGAATAACGGAGTCATCAGTCCTAAGTGCTGGTCCCACAAGAAGAGTTATTCATGGGGTGGGGAGAGGGGGAAGAAGAAGAATGTGAAAGAGAAAGAAGGGAGTCGTCAGCAGTAGCCTGTTTTCGCTTACCCGGTCTGCTGTATGCAGCGGTTAAGGCTGATGGCACCACACGACAGCCGGTGTGTCACGAGCTTATTGTTAGACGTAGGTATCATGGTAGTATGTGGGCTGGGATACTGTCAGGGCCCCCACACCTAGACAGGAAGACGTTTAGGGTCCTTAACCACAGCCTTTGACTCGAAGGCCTAACCGCAAGGCACCGCTATTTGGCGGGAAATGTAAATGCATTACCAATTCTGCGGAGACTGTTTGTCAGACCTTTAACTGTTGGTCAACTCGGTATGAGAGACTGTGAGTGTCGCGAGGACACCCCGCATTATAGCTCAATGGGTCGCTGAGACGCGTAAACCGTCACACCATGATAAGGTTCAGTCTCTTCGTGACAAGCCATGGACACCTGAGGGGTGTGAATTTTATCGTTGGCCCTTTCTTGAGGGCGATGCAGGCAGTATTCGTATGCATTTCGAAGACAGTAAGCCGCAGGCAAACAGGAGATTTCCGTGAAGATCTCGATTGCCTGGTGAGCTAGTGGATGTTTCTTGAAGTCTGCTTTTCAGCAAAACTCCCAGTACTTGATAAGTAAGTATACTACGGTCTTAGTGGGGCCACGAGTGATTTCATGTGTAGGGCTGTTAACAGCCAATTACGGCTTCAGGATGCATCTTCTGAACTTGGAAATGATGCCATATAAAATCCTGGAATGACCTCGTAATGCACCCCGAGAGTATCCTAGTTTTTAGTCAAGAAACACTATGCCCACCAAAACCCAAAGCTCTAGTTAGCCAAAGCAATGGATGCATAATCCGCTGTAGAGGGGGAAGGGGAAAACTGTGAGTCCAAATTTTTCAACGGCCTTGAAGTAGAGAGCATTACATTCGTCTATTTTTTATCCAATGCTAAGGTTACCAGTTTGGCTTCCCGTCTATAACGGCTTCGAAAGAGCTACACGCAATTTCGATAAAATCATGGAGGTGATCATCATTCAGGGAGCTCGATGGAAGAGTCGCGCTTGCTGTGCACAGTTGTACGGCCGCACTGGTGCGAGGAATTTGAGATAAGTGGATTGCTGGGAAAATCAAACGAAGGAATGTCGCGCCCAAAAATGCCAGCAGCAGGAAAAGGGCCCTCGGTGAAGTACGTGGCAGGGAAAGGCTGAAACTGATGCCGACACACATCATCATCGACAGCGTGACATCGGTGCTCAACGCCGGTGCTTCACTGCGGTACAACCATGATTTATTTGAAAGCCTTATTGTGAAGAAAAGAATAAAGGTGGACGGTGAAGATACTTAGTGCTGGCTTACTACAATCATTCCGAGGTGTATACACCTCCAAACACTCATTCAGGCAATCTGGATAGAAACTGACAACAAGATGGTCACTGAAATCAGTTGGCAGCCTTATCTTGCATCGTCTCCAACCAGGCGCAGTGACACCGGTGCCAGCGGCTGATTCGAAATCGCCATAATCGAGCATGTTCGTTATGCTTCTTTCAGTTCAATGCACCACATCACATTGTACTAGAGAATGGCTGTGGCATGCAGATTTGATCGTCTTATTTCGGAAAAGCTATAGTGGACTGCTAAACGCAGAGCAATTTAGCGGTAAAATGATCCCGTGAATTTTACACTTTTCAGGTGCTGTTTGATTACTTGACACCCGAGTATTACTCATTTCGGGGCACTGCTTTTTTGTACTCAGTTTCATATGATCAGCGTCATTTCGAAGGGTTACATGTGTCCGTGCTCACATTGTTGTGATTTCGACATTTGGGTTTGGTATATTTTTAGGTTGTCCCGAAACTATTTCACTCATTCTCTCTGAATGGGGACTCCTCTGGGTGTTAGCATGGTAAAAAACGGTTCTCGAGTGGCTGTTAGTCCAATTGAACGTTTTTGATCCACTCATTTATCCGAGTATTTAATTCTTCCAAGTGGAATCGCTGCGCCGCTAGCAGGATGAACCTATTCTGTTTCGGTTACTTATCCCTGCTTCTCTGTGTTTAAAGTTTTTCGTAGAACCCCTCACATGTCTCATGCCTTCAAGCCGGGTTTGTATAGGTTAGCGTTTTGACACGGGCCGTATGTGTATGCGAATGGTAAGCCATGTCTGTCTTCAGACCACAACTCACACATCGACGCTGGTTTCTTTACTCCTCTCTAGCATACTCTCTTGGTGTGTCTGTAAACCACCGTTTAACAATTCTTCTGGTACTCATTTCTTGACATGTGTTCCTGTGCCGCATTGGTCAATCACCACTTCCTTCTGAGTTTATCTTATAAGTCCGTGATCGATTCATTGATCTGTTTGTACGTGCACCACACCACGACTTGTCAGCGTGGTTTTGTGTGCACGTTTACATGCTAGACAATAACTAGTGTCTTCAGTAATGCGCTTACGGGAGCTCACTGGGTTTGGCCTGCTATTTGATTACACATGGTTACACAGTGCAGGTGTGCTGTCTGTCTACCAAACTGGATCAGCAGCAGTTTATACTGGTAGCCCACCGACTGTAAATTTGTTCTCCAGAAATCGTATGCTGAACTTTAGTTCATGCAACGACACGATCCGCTCGGAGCACAGTTTTCTAAGACTGAGTCTGTTGATCTCGAACCGGAAAGTCAGATACCTCGAGAACCTGTAGTACAACGAGTAAGCAATACCGAAGCACGACTAACCAAGGCCAAGTCTTTCGACACGGAACGCTCTAACGATGCCACAACCCACGACTCAAGTGCTGTTCATCGGGCGTTTGCCAAAAAACTGTTGCTCTCTCGGGCAAAATCCTTCGAAACCGATTCGTCGCACCACCCAGGTGTCCAAACTCACATGCTGTCATCTTTGGGTATTTTGGCGTCCCGTAGAATTTCAGTGTGTGCTACTTTACCGTCTGATCCACCAAGCTGTGGATCCTTTGTGGCTGCGAATGAATTGCTTGGACTACAAGAACGCACGCGGTTGAAATTATGTGTGCGATCGCATAGCCTGCACTCAGCACCCGCAGCTTCGTATCCAAATTGGAATACGGTATCCCAGCGGAATTCTCTATATGCCGCGAGCAGCTCATCGGATTCGCCGAAATCATTATTCCGCTCTCCCTATAACACACCGTCCCCACCATCGGTTGCTCGAGTTTCTGAACATTGCCGTCCACTGCAAATTGCTATTCCTGTGGCTGTGAACAAAACCGACGAGGTATGCTATTAAATTTGTGCAATCAGTTTCGTACCAAGGCTGCCACGTACGTTTCAACCCCATAATTCCCTGACCTCGGCGATGTACATGCGTGATACAGGATAGTAGCAGTGTTTGCACCATTTTTACACCCGCTGTTCACGTTCAATGCTCTAGCTTCAATATTAAATGTCAGATCGTGTTTCGAAAGAAATCATGGTTTGCGTGCAAGGAATCAACGAAATATTTACATTGTGTCGGAAAAGGGGGGTAATTGATAGTTGGCTTTTTTGTTAGCTACACCCGTTTCTTTTCGGCGCAGATAGCTGTGCCGAATGGTAGCCGGACCTGGACTCATGTCAGTTCAGTAGGTTGACAGGTTAACTTCAGAATCGGGAAAAATCACCCATCTTCAATATCCACATTTTCCTCTGTAGCGGTATCCCTTCTATTGCAGACGGAATTCCTAAAAGAACGCATACTACTGCTTGCTACCTTAAAACTTGTCATCAGGTGCTAATTATCCTCCTTCATTTCGACATAGACATAGAAATCGAGTGTGGTAATCTTTCCGCATGACAGCTAACCCAACCAAATGATGGGATGGTATCTAAACTTTGAAATGCAGGCAGCTCCGTGGAGCGAAATTCAACGTCTGTTAGATGCACTATTTCACTGTGCTAGGTAGGTAGCACATGCACTCTATTGTAATTTTTAGCGAAGCATCAGGGGAATGAACCGTGAATAATCGCCCATGTTCCATATACTCTTTTACATGCTTGAGTATAAAATGCCGTACCAAAAGTTTTGCGTATGCCAGCGGTTCTCAGTCCCTACCTTTAGCCTTAGGGAATTTCAGTTTGCCTGTTTTTCCTTCTGTGTTCTCCACTACATTAGTTCGATACGATCAGAATTACTTAAAAACGTGCGGTAGGAGGTCTGAATAGTGTCTAGTCAATTTATCGAAATAGATTAGTCAACCTGACGCTTATTGGAGGCGCGAAATATCTTCATACGCTTCTAATAACTTCAACTAGTTAGCTTTCTGCACACGTGTTTTCTCCTCTGGAAGTTGTACTTTCTACTCAACAGCAGATTCTACCAGTGGGGCGAGAAACTGCGCTCAGGTTAGCGATCTATCACATCAGCTACTTAGTTTGGTAAATATTGGTGAAAAATCTTTCCGAATAAAGAATACTAGATGACAGACGCAGGTTTTCACATATTCAATTGTTGCGCGCTGGAAATTTACCGACTCTGGGTTTCGCAAAACTACCCATGTTTGCGCGTACACATTGTCGTCCTAACCACTCCCGTCCATATCCTACGCATGCAACCGGCATCCGATACTATGTATTCCCAATCGCCCTATCGCTTACATCCGCGTACCCCCTTCAGTCCCCCAATCGCTTGGCTTTGTGAAGTCTACCCTGCGTTTCCGTCTTTATTGTGTTGGATTTCATCATCATCGACAGCATGACATCAGTGTTGAACACCGATGCTTCGCTGCCGTGTGTTGGATTTAGCTGTGTTGTTGACTTTGTTCTAATCTAACTTCCTCGTGTACATTGGCCTCCCCCAGAGGAGTGTAAATTGCATACAGAAAGTTGGAAGAAGCGGGTATTTCAAAACATTCGTGGATTTCTAGCAAAGCTACATTCCTGTTTACCATTTTTGCCGAGTAGTTAAATCCGACTGTTTGTTCATACTTTTGTGCCAGTTTTCGATACCTCGGAACTGTTTAAGGAAATTTGCATTTGTAAAGAAGAGCCTGGTATGAGTATTTAGAAAAGTTAGAAGGGGCAAACAGAAATGCATTCGACATTTTATACCGCTCAGTCCATCGTCACTTTACACTTCCACATTTTCTAAGTTCAGTTTTCTCAACATGTACATGGATGTTCAGCAGCAGCAGCAGCAGCACTATCATCATCATCATCATTATGGACAGCATAGCATCCGTGTTCAACACTGATGCTTTGGTGTCGCCTTAGGTATCATGGTTGTACGTGGGCTGGGATATTGCCAGGGCGCTCAGACCTCAACTAAAGCCCGTGTCTCAAAAGCCTGACTGCAAAGCATCGGTATTTGGCGTGAAATGCAAGTGTATTATCTTTTTTAAAGAACAAGTCGTTATGCATGTTCCAAACTGGAGGGCTGGGGACTGTGTTGATCAGACCTCTAACCATTGACCAACCTAGTATGAGAGACTTTGACACGGACACCCCCGAGTATAGTTCACTGGGTCGGGGACCCTCACACCACGTACACGGGCTACACTGGGGGACGCAGGACCTCTGGGCTTCTAGTTTAAATAAGTATTCTTTCAGTAACAAACCTGTTTTTCTTTGTAGCCCGCTCTTCTCTGTGAATGTTTTGCTGTCACTACAGCACTTGAGATACATTGTCTACCAGATGCAGTTTGTTTTTCAATGCTTCATCCGTTTAGTCCAGTTGGGATCAGCTCTTGTTTTCGAACACAAACGGGTGACGAGTACATGGAGTATGAGGTGTCAAGTGGCAACAATATTGGATTTCGTTTTGCGCATGAGGTAATGGACCGGACTAGGCCTGGAAGATAAACTGTTACAGGAGTCACCTTGCGAACTCGGATAGAACTGCAACATCACTGTCGGTAGCTGTGAGACACGGGTACCGATGTAGGTAAATTTCCTTACAAGTATATTTGTAAGCAACAAGGACGACAAGAATTTATTCTAAAGTATCTTTGTGTCCTTCTACCAGGTTTAATCTTTTTTCCTCCATCGACTAACCCGATCTCGAAGTGTTCCACCTCTTTCCTGCGTGGTTTTCCTGGAGACCTCACGTCAGACGTGTTGTGCCTGAGTTCTCCAGAAGGAGATTGAATTTCTTATTCCACTATGTTAATTCTTTTATTCTAATCCACATACGGATCTCAGATTCGCCCCAACATAGAACGCTGTTGTCCTGTCTGAATTGAAATCTTCTCATCTTTTACCTCTTGCCGCAGTCGCCACAGGTGCACCTTCCACAGTGGAACCTTTGCGGCTAAATATATCCGATGAAATTACTGTTTCTCTGTCAAATCGTAATTGATGAGCTTCAAATCACCCATTGTTCACCTGGTGACTGGGTTTATGATTTAGGTCTCTTCGCTCACTACAAGGACCTGCTTCCTCTTTTCTGCATTACACAAGTTTCCGTCACCGCTGTTTTCCGATCACCGTACGGATGATCCTTCATTGCTAAGTTATTGAAGTACGCCAGTGATTTCATGCTTCGATCTTTGAATTCGTACCTTTACGCCTTCAAAATTCACTTCTTTTCTGGCTACGTTATTGAATTGCGTCCGAGTTGTGCGATAAATGGCGAACTGGTGAACACCGGTAGTCATGCGCAAAAGCCTTGGCCGCGTCTGTGATCCTTGTGCGGGTAGAAATGTAAGTTACCTGATACGTTTACTGCCGAAATTAATACTCAGGTTACTCAGATCCATAACAAAAAGCCGGTCTCATAAACCCATGACGCCCTCGAATCACATTTCCTGGTCGACAGTGATCAAGTAGCCGGACACTTGCACATACTTTTGTGTTTTGTGCTCAGCCGAATTTGTACTCACACAAGCCCTTGGCGCCTATGTGGACTCGAGAGGATAAGATCGGCAGGTGGACGTTCAGAGGCCTGTTGCAAGCGTCAGCCCGAAATGCGGAGTAAAACGTGATTTTTTCAGTGCTACCAACAGGGCCCACGTTGTGATGACAACAAATTTGTCCTCACAGAATCAGCTGCACCGTTCCCCTGATAGCGAAGTACTAACATGAATATCGTACTAGAATGCATTCTTGTTCACACTGTGGTACAGCACTGCGGCACCAAGCCCTCCGATCACCGTAGTAAAGCGGTGTGAACAGGTAGCTTCCTGTCTTTCTCTCATAGCATTTGATGTCCTAATTTAGTCCCTGGGTGCTAAGTCCCTCTCTGTGACATAAACTGTCCAACACTCCTCAATGTATTCACGTGGTTAGTGTTCGTTCACGTGACTACCATCCAGATTGTGGAATACCTTCTATTTCTTCGTCTTTGAAAATTTACATGTTCCTGTAGACGATCCGCTAACTGAATATGAGCGTTCTGAAACGTTTTGTTGTCTTTTGCACATATGTATCCATTGAGTGACGAAATCAAGACCTCTGGTTGTGACACCGTTTTGCATAGCTGCGATGCGAAATCTAGGTAGCACGAGGACTGGCAATTCATTCAAGCCTATACCAGGGCAACCGGAAATTTTATGCTGCTTTCTAGTCACGTGTCTCTTTATCAGTAGCTCATGTCTTAATCTCTGGGTTATTTTGAATAGCCCCAACCAACAGTACAAACGGTCAGCCAAGATTTTACTTGAGTGGCCCACTTGGCCTCGCCGGATGAGTCTAAATTATAACATCCCGTTGTCAGCTTGGATCTCTTAATCGGGATACCATATCTCCATGATTTCATTACCCGCTGGAGTTCTCATTGGCTGAAGTATGATAAACATTACTTTGCACCTTATTATTCGTACTCCCTCCGTTTTTCTAAAGGTTTCAAACAGCAAACTGAGTGCCGGTGTACTGATGCGCTCAGACTAACCGAGTAATAACTAGTCATGCAGCCCAGTATGTATCGTCATAGTCGTAGTTTGTATGATCCCGATACTACTCGGTACCCTTGAGCTTCCCCGTTTTTACTCAAAAATAGGCAACTTTTAGTATTACGTTTTAATCAGGAACCCAAACCACATCCCAAAAAATGCTTTCGTTGCATCCAGTTGGTCGCTTTACACAGCAGTTTCTCTAAGAATGTTTTCTTTTGTTCCCCGAGGCCTCCTATCTTTCGGACTCTACTGGTTATAAATGCTCGAACTTATCCGGAGAATAACAAGCTAGAAGACCATTGTTGTTTTCTGTGTGTGGTCCTCAAGCGGTGTACGATATAACAGATGTGGACGCTGTAGCTTTGGTAGAAGGTACACTGCACTACACACACTACAGTTTGATACTACAAGAGCTCGAGATAGCTCAGTGGTTAAGGCCCTAGCTTACCGACCGGAAGGTCCTTGGTTCAAACCCAACCTCAGCATCCCGACTGCTCCTGTTTAGGCTTGGGCAGCCTGACAGTATCCCAGCCCTCTTGCCTCCTTCCGTTGGCATCGCAGCGAGGCCCCGGAATGGTGCTACAGCTGAACGATTTTCGCCACTACAAGTGTACTGCTTCGTGGAACGATAGATCACTCGTTTATTTGTCCTGGGACTAACGGACCGGATATTGGCATCCCAACGGACATTCTGAAAGCGTTTCCGAACCTGTGTATGCATAATGTACCCTTTCATTTCACCAACCGACGGAAAGATGGCGTTGTTATGGGTCTCCACTTGACTCATTTCTGGCTAATACATCTATGGGCACGCTCGAAGGGCATCAGCCGAATTAGATCATGGGAAAATGTACTTCTTACAGGTTGTACGTCTAGGACACAGTCACTTCTCCATTCAGTTGAACTCAGTCCAGAGGAGATCTTGACAGTATTCAATCAAGCTCACCCGAACATCAAGTTCACTCCAAAGTCAGAAAGCCAGAGTTACATTAGCTTTCTAGACAGTGGCATACTTCAGAGGGCGCTACAAAAGAAGTAGACCTGGAGAGGACAGTAGGTCCAGCCTTGAGAGTTTTGTTCGCCTGAATCAAAGGAAGAATATCATGTGATTTCTGACCGACAGAGCAGTGAAAATTTGCCCGAACGTGATGCTGAAATCTGAGTTAAAACTACTGGGCGACACATTCATCCAGTCCGCTCTGTGTAAAATCCGTGCCGTTTTTAACACTCAAGCAGAGATTACTATCATCTCAGAAGAAACCGGTTCAGATCTGTTTATCCTTCAAAGGTGATCCTGTAGCCGAACTGATAGTGCCTACTGTCAAACAGCGGACTCTTATTTTCTCCAGTTTTGCTCTTAATGTCTGTCTTAATGAGTGCGTTCTTATGTGTCGTGCTGTGGATTGCCTGAAAGCCACACACAAAAGACAATAGTTGTTTAGTATCTTAATATTCTGGCTTTTACATTTACTTTTGCAGAGACCACAGCTCGCCACCTATAGATAAATTTAAGGAGATCTCGCTCTCGACAGTATTGAAGAAGTACTCCAGATTTCTTCATTAAGGTACTCCCCAACGGGGTAATCAAAACACTTGTTTTCCCCTATGCGACTGTCCTCAGGTCGAACACTTCAAATCCAAAGAAGACTCACTGTTTCCTCATTCAGTCCGCAACAAGTGTTACTTGATCTTTTGCTGGTAGGGAATTGCGGCCTTAGACTCAGCAATAATTCTCAGAAGTTCGTGGTGGGTGACCCCAGTGGGGTGCAGCCCTCTTTAAATGAGAGTTTGTGGGCAGTGAACTGTTTTCTGTAACTAGTCATCAAATGGTTCGTGGACTGACGTCAAGAATTCGCTGGATCTATTTGAACAGAAGACATTTGGTGATTCGGTGCTGCATTTGGGGGTTGTCATGTAGAGGGTTAGCGTTTGAGGCCGGTGTAACTGCTATACAATCTGAGATGTGGGCTTTCTGATTGACGTATGGCGTTAAATGTGTTAGTCAGTCCTTACTGTCGTCAGAGGGAATGCCCTATGTGGTTCGCCAACTCGGGCCCTTGTTATGGGTTGCGAGGTTGACTCTTTCACATTGGTAACTTATATTCATTTTGTACGTGTCGTAGTAAATCGTCTCACTTCGCATTGTGTTTAATTCATCATTGACTGATAAGTTTACATTGACTGTAGAAGTTAATTTATGTGATCACCGTCATACAAACCAGAGAGCTGAGTGACTAAAAATAGCTAGGCGTACGTGTGTGCCCTGAGTGTTCCTTATGGGTAGTGTGAGTCACCAGATCATCTTTCACCTACACTGTGACTTCCAACAGTTCATTTGTCGTCATTATGGGCGAGATAACTCAGTGGTTAGGGCGCAGCTTACTGACCGGAAGGTCCGTGGTCCGAAACTGTAACCTCCGCATCTCGGCTTCTGTCTAGGCTTGGACAACCTGGCAGTATCCCAACCCTCGTGCTTCCTTTGGGTAGCGTGGCAGCTAGGCACCGAAAGGGGTTTACGGCTGAAAGATTTTTCTATCATTATGGACCGTCAGCTAGAAATGCTGGGACTCTATAAGCGTCTCCTGTTCATATTCGGCTCTCATTCTCTCGGATTTACACTGGGTTCAGCCAGTGGCACACGTTTAGGTGTAAACCGCCTGTGGCATAACCCATTGTGCTCAGGGTTCCATTAGCGTAGTTAGGTATGACCGACAAAGCCGGAAGCAGGTCCCAGCCTACTGCGTAATGTTGGGGTTTCACTTAGGATTTAATCAGGGTAAGGTGACACTCCCGGTTTTTTTTTACCGCGCTCGACCCTATCGTTTTACGTTTTTGTCATTCTCCCTTACTGTAGGTTTGATGGTCCATGTGGGTAGAAGTGATATTTATTTCCCCTCTACAAAGAAAGTGCTCGTTTGCTTATGTACCTGTTGCCCATATCAGGTGTGTGCATGTGCACCTTTGTCTTCACATTGGTTGCCATTTACGTCTGAGGGAGACAGTGAACGTGGGCATCGTGGTAAACAGTAAACGAACTAAGCTTTGTCTTCTATTTTCAGCGGGTGACATCTGGCGTCGGAGTAGTTGAACGCCGAACTGGTATCTAACCCATTTTTGCCAAATTCACGTGGCATTTGTGTGGACATAAACCATCGTTGAGTTTTTACATTCCGATTCTTGTATGGAGTGTTTAAAAAGATAAGCGACTTCGTTTGAAGATCCCGAAAGAGCCATTCTTAAAAGGATTCATTGCTATGCACTGAGCCACTAGCCTGGTGCGCAAAACCTTCTGTTGCGCCAAATGCGGTTCATCTTGCCGTTCCCTGTCCCCTTCCATGGGCCTTTGCAGGGGTAAATCGGTTGCTTTCACCAAGCATTCCTTAGTACGCTTCCACGCAGTATCATGCAGTAATATTCCTTAATGCTTTGATTACCTGGCATACGTACCGCAAAATCAAGTGGTTCCATCATTCGTTAGGTTATGAATGCCTTATAAAGCAAGGGAACCGCTCCTTTTTTCCTAATGGTTATTTTTAGACCCTCAAGGCTTATTTCCTATCTACCTATCAGACATTCACCCCGTCGGCTGGTTACTTCCGCCATCGAGCTTTTCGTTAGATGTTCTGTCAACCAAACAGCACAATAACTTACTATCGAGTCATGAAAGTTCTTACCAGTCGACTCATCGGCTAGCCTTGTTAAAAAAACGTTTAGCTGGATCACCCCTTCGGTGCCTGACTGCCATGCCATCCGAAGGAAGCATGACCGCTGGGATACCGCCAGGTTGCCGAAGCCTAGGCAGGGGAAGTCGAGAGTCAGAGGTCGGGTTCGAACCACGGGCCTTCCGGGCAGTAAATTCGCCCTCTAACCACTGAGCTACCTCCCCCCTCCCGCTAGCCTTGTTAAGTGCCGTCTCATCGGATGGGGACCTTGAGGCGAGACAAACCAGTGACGCTGAGGTGTACGGTTATATCACGCAGGTAATGGCTATCCTGCCTCAAAGCTGTCGTTTTCACCGTGTGACTCTCAATCCTGTCACGTCGAGCCAACAGAGCCTTTCAACTTCACTGAACTGAGTGGACCTGCAACGCGTGACTCTCCATCCTTATTTTCCTTTACCCTTGGTGGATGGAACTGTGGCAGCTGGAACCGCTGTACTTCGACGCACCGTTCGTAGCTGGAAAACTGAGCTGAACCTGTTTTGAAATACTCAAGGCAGTCTATCTACAGCTAGAAGACCTAACTGCCTTGTTTTTTCACAATGGAAAGCGTGACGTATACGTGTCACATCACTTTACTGTCTTGCTACGCCCATAGAATGGATACACATACGAAACATTATTTGATTTAACATAATTCAATACCTATCTGTGCCTCAGTTCTTGTGCTGAGTTACCCGCATGCCACCCTGAGTTGTGCGATGGGCATTGAGTATTATCTGCAAGTTTTCGACTCCTTTGACAGATTTTTCCTCATAGAGACACTTTTCTCAGTGGTACCCACAACTATGGACATAGTATCTTTCATCAAACAAGACTGCTATTTCTAATGCACTTCCAACGCTCCGTCAAAACCATCATTCAGCAGGCTGATACACCCCAAGGTGACTGACAACATCTCTGATTTGTTTCCTCTTATTTAGAGAAATTCGCAAGTCCGCAATTCCGTTTTCAGTTTTCAAGTCACTTTCAATCACGCCCACTTATCTTAACTTCTCCTATTACTTTGTCACCCACATTCCTCTTAGCATTCGGACTGGGCCTCGTTCACTAGAGGGCATACGAAGGGGATCGCTGACGTCGGCACTTCATATCATTCTACAAGGAGGCCGCCTGCCGGAGCTTCAAGTGACACTCGACACGTTCGTAGCGGTGGCCGTTCTCCTGTTCCCGGTGATATATTTTTGCAGCATTCGGACGAATCTCGCGGAGTTCCGTCGTCCGTTCACAACACTGGTTTCGCGGGATCAAGAACAGACTCCTATCACTCATTTCATAAACCAAACTTGCGCCTGCTGCCTGCAGTCGGGCTTCGTTCGGAAATCCATCGTACATCCTCGCTTGGTGCGTTTGACTCTCGATATCTAACTCATCGGGGAAGATCTACATCCGCCTCTGTTTCTGAATCACTTGGGACACAACACATTTTTTCTTGTGATGCCACAGATGCCTCAATGTTCCAAGTACCTCCGTCGCCCACGTCTATCCCCGGGCTAACGGTCTACCGCCCCTCTGTTTCTGAGCTGGCTAGTTCAGACCGATCACGATCCCCTAGAAAACCAAGTCTTCGGCGTCCGAATTCACAGAAGTCTGAGTTGTATTCTTCTGGCCGACAGGGCAACACCAGCTCCAGCTCTTCTGTCAGCATGCCTATCCATTCCTCACGTTTTCCGAGCATTGCAGCTGCACACAGGACGTCGACCCTTCAGAGGCAAAATACATACAACTCCCAAGCATCGCCCTCGATCATGTTTCACGGACCCTTCCATGGAGGTAAGGGAAGGTGCAAGGGCTTCTTGTGGCAATTTTTTGTGATTTATCGTACGAATTGTCGCTTCTTTTCGTACATTCTATTCTCTATGTCCCGCCGGCTCACATTATTTTCTATTGAGGAGGGTGTTGGTAGCTCAGGTAGCGTAGACCGTCGTTGGTTTGTTCACTGAGATAGGCAATTTGACGCAAACTTTTCACCACCAATCCAGGTGAAATCATCAGAGCGTTGTTAGGGAGCGTAATGGAGTTCAGCGAACAAACCGAACACCAGCGTATTGCTATTTGTGTGGCTTTCCAATACCTTTCTAACAGGTTGTTGAAAAAAATCGTTCAGCTCTAGCACCCTTTCGGTGCCTAGCTGCCACACCACCCGAAAGAAGCACGGGGACTGAAATACTGCCAGGTTGTCCAAGTTTAGACAGGGGAAGTCGAGAGGCAGAGGTCGGTTTCGAACCACGAACCTTCCGGTCAGTAGATTCGCGCTCAAACCACTGAGTGTATATGTATAGTTGTCTGAAATTAATGAGAATAGAAGTCAGGTGTAGGTATATCCAGGTAACCTCCATAAACATTGTTAGTTCCCCAGACTCGTGCCCAAATTTCTGCCCATGATACCGATTCATAAATTGCGCTGATGAGATGGCATAATTTAACCGTAAAAGTGCGCGAAAATGCCGTTCATTTTTTGCGTGTGAACCAGTACATTTGCCTCTGAAGAACCCAAACAAAAGTAATCTATTCTGGGAATCATTTAGTAGGGAGAATGGCATTTTTTCACACAAAGGCGCTTCGGTTAGTCTTGGTGGTCTGCCGTTTTTTCAAGCAGGTTCGACTGTTTAATATACCTGCCTACGAGTTTCAAAGCGTGCTTTACTGCAGACAGTAACAGTATTCCCCCGCTTTGCATTGCTGTCTGTCTTTCTTATTGAAATTCATCAGGAGGCTGTGGTCATTGATTATAAACACATGGTTAGTTTCAAAGCCAATTGCTTGGCGGTTAGGCAGACGCTCAACAACATGCCCGTGTAGGATCCTGTTTAAGGAGAACAACATATAGGCCAGATGCTATGTTAGACAACTATCCTGTGAATTGCATTGTCCCTCAAAGTGGTTCCAAATCATACAGTGATGTAGTGTGTGCTGAGAAGATAGAGAAGAAGTATAATAGAAAGATGAGAGAAGTCCTTTTCTGACTGCCATTTAATGATGGCCATCGGGCAACCGCTATCGACCACAAACTTTGGTCTGCGGTCAAGTGCACATTTCCTGCGACACAACTCCAAATGTTATCGAAATCCGGGCGAATTCATCTTGCCAACGTGTCCCACGTATTTATCCCAACGGTTCACCCCTCCATCGATTACGAGTTCACCTGAAGTTACACTGACACTTGCGTTGGTGAAAGAGGCAGAACTCTGTGCGAGCGAATCGGTCAGCAGTCGGATCGTTTTGAGCCGGTCAGCCCACTGCAACAAGCTCACCTTTCGTTTATTCTTCCTTGCAAATTTCAAGAGTACCCCCTCTTCATCCGCCGATGGGTTATCGGTCGGGGATTTTTCCATGGTTGGAATTCCAGAAATAGTTATGCCCGTTATAACATCACAGACCTTTTTTCGAGAAATACACTCATTTGCATATCAATTTGGTTTTTTTTGCGAGAGACTCACCTTTATTTGCATAGCTTTTCTAATCGTTTAACTTTATGGACTAGTTGCCTCGTTATTCACAATTCTGTCCTAAAATCTTGATAGCCCTGAAGTGACGCGCGGTGGTAGCAAATGTGATTATGCTGTGCCCTGTTCCTAACCAACACGAGTATCGATTTTCGTTACTGTTCTGATTTATCGCGGTATTGCATCTCTTGTTCAGAAACGTATCCAACTTCCGTCCTCCGCATTGTTCAACACAGCAGCCAGCTTAACCTAAAGTAATCAAGTATAGTCTTCCACAGTCATCGGCGCATTGCTTCGAAATGTATTTTTTGTGGCCAGCTACCCGTTGAATTTGATCAATACCCGGCCAGATGTAGTTGCACTGACGTATGCCTTTGTTCGCTGCACACTACACTATACTTCTAGCGTTCCATTATTTTTTACTATTACAGCGCCATTCAACACAAGTCATCCGGCGGCGAGCAGTCTGCTGCGAATGAAGCGCAACACTGTCAGTCTGTCGGCACCGAACCTACTGTCTCTTTGGGTAGGTTTTTGCTCTTCCAATCTGCCATTTTTTCATCTCCCTGTGCCAGTTTTGAGCAGTGCTTTATTGTGCTGGTGGTTCTTTCCTTACAAAGACAACCAAGTATCTCTCATTCATTTATATTTCACACCATCTGCTACCGGATTCAAATCTTCAGGTGTGACTGAAGCAAGTTTTTCTGTAAGATTCCATAAATATCAACTGAGTTCCCTTTATGAGACCGGAGTCTCATCGATTCTGAAAATCAGTTGGGCTAGGGATTCCTACACTTTTCCTGCACTCCTTTCGGATGGTCAGTAGTCCTCACACCGCCGAATGTAAACACTTCGTCGACCAATTAGTTTACACCGACTTTTACCTTCTGGGTGGATGGCAAAGTTGTAGATGAGAACTTTGGTTTGGTAAAATTCCGCTTTGACCTAAGTAGCTGCACGTTTGAGAACGATTAATTGATCTTGTAAAAAGCATGGAAAGATAGCAAACACAGACAACGTGTGAACAAATCGGACTTGCTGGTGGTAACATGTTACTGGGTGGAAGGGCACGTGAATACGTCTGTCATTGCAATACTTTCCATCCGAAAAGAATCTCGCTACAGCGGAATATAGTTTATTATGTCCGGTCATCAATCTCTATTATATATATATATATATATATATATTCCTTACCCAGCCCTCCGATGTCCTGTAGGTAGGCTGTTTCCAGTCACAATCTTGTGGACTGGAATGATTTGTTTAATGCCCAGTTCGGTTAGTCATCTAATATGACTCGGGCAGATGGAACAATGTGCAACTACCAATATCAGTGGATATTCAGTCATGGACCAGGCCCAATAGGTTCATCAAACATCGTTGTTACCCGTGGTATACCTATGCCTATGCGCTCCTGTCAGTTTCATTTAACAATCGACAAAAAACTGTTTGAGAGGCTTGCTTCTGAACCAAAGCTAGTTGAAATTACCCTGGACAGAATGATTTATTATCCTTTGGAAGAACAAATATAGAGTGGTTGCTTGATAAAATTAAAAGTCTGTTTGGTTATTTGTTTTGCACATCTGACGAAATATGACATTTCTGGCGCGAGTTTCTGCCTATCCATATGCCCACGAACTGCGCATGTCCTACAACGTACTGGGGTAAACGACCAACCGCTTAGCCCGTATCACGTTGCTCGACAAGGTCGTAGGTAGCCGTTGGTTTGTTCCCCGAGGTTGGGCATTGCAGGGTTGCAGTTATGAAAGTGTCACGTCATAGTGAGGCCCCTAGTCAACCAAGGATCGCTAACCCACGTGTTACCCTTGGTTGCTGACAGCGTGAAGGATTATTTAAATCTTGCTGAGGAAATGAAGGAACTTCGAAGCTAGAAAGCAGAAGTGCTGCTGATACTGGTCGGTAACAAAATAACCCCATCGTGTCAGTGAGTATCTTCAGTTGTTACCAATCTGCACGACAACAGTACGTTCCAGTAATGCCCAGTTGTTGTGGGATTACTCTTGTTTTTATGCTTATCATAGCGTGCTAGTTGCTATACCGTTGTGGCGTTTGAACATTGACAGGAAGGCGACTGTGGCAGCCAACACAAGCCCTGTCACAGACTGTGGCAATTGGTGTAATTCTACTGCGATCCCCTTTGTAAGAATACACCGAACTGAACAAAATATTGAACAAATATTTCTCTTTGGAGTGGTTTGCAATAAATGTTTCCCCCGAAGCTTTCTTATTGTAAGGACGACTATAACTGCCAGGTTGGGACGGATTAGCAAATGCCTGCATTCTGTTTTTCTGAGAACCGCAGGGTGCTTCTTAGAACATCGTGTGACAAAGCAGTTATTCGTCTACATACAAAGCTCGTGATGACTATCAATGTTTATCACTGAGGCCCTTGTGAAGTTGCTATTTCTCGTTGGTGGGCCTGGTCCTCACTTTGCGCTTTTCTCTCTCCGTGGTTCCAGGTAGCCATTTGCATGCAGAGTCAAAAATGCTCAGTTATACGATTTGCGATCGGCACTAGCTTCGGCTGACTGCCTTCAGAAATGCTCATCAGTGATTATTGCATTAAGTTATTCTCAGGTGTCTCCAGTTTGTTTATGACTGTATAATATACCACCGTCATCAGAACGACTTGAAAAAATTCAAGCAAATTCGGTCACACTGAACGAATAATCTTATTTCGGAGGGACGAATATTCTAGCTTCTAAGACTGACGTGCATGATCATTTGGTAATGGTTCGAAGGAAGTCCTTAGATAGCGAGTACCGTGTCTATTGTTGAGTGTTGCTCGATGTTCGATCCTCCCACATAGTTTTCGGGAGTTTTTCCCCGGTTGAAACGTCCATTTTCTGTTGGTTGTCTGTGATTCGTATGTTTGGCTTGAAAGGGGAAAATGGAACTGTTTCATTGGTCCCGTAGCTATCGCCTTTCCGTAGCCATCGGACGCCTGCATCGGATTGGTCGTGGTCAGATATATTACACGCCGCATACATACTCGTTCGATGCTATGACCTCGGAAGGGGACATTGGCAAATGTCATTGTGGCTTCTACGGACCCTGTCCAGTAGGGATACTCGCCTGTCGGACTTCTGCAGATATTTATTCGCCTTGTGGCTGTTTGCTTAGTCCTTCCTCTCGGTCATACAACGGCCCTGTGTATTCTCTGTCGTGTATTTGTACCCGCGAACACGGTTCAACTAACATAAGGCCCTCGCAACATTTCACATATTCTCCTAATGGTATGTTGCTTGCGCCCCTCAACAAGCCCTATGAGAGTGCACCAAGGAAACGTGTCCTGTCCTTTCCATTAGCTCATGGAGTTTGTGAGTGTCGTTTGGTGTTTCTGCCCAAACCATCACTTATTCGCACACATGAAAACTACCTGAGATGGGTGCGTACCTCTAATCCTGTCCCCAACTACCGCAAATCGTCGCTCCCGTTGCGTTACCGTGACCCAGATCAGTTAACGATTGACTGCACTGCTCGCTCAGCTTTTTTACCTGATACTTTACCCGATCGGTACAGGCGTAGCGGCTTGTCTCGGCTGATTCCTCTTACACCGAACAACAGCCGTAAGGTATGAATCACAGTTGAGGGGGTTGGTTTTGTTTTCTTGTTGACCTAGAGAGCATAATGTGATGCTTAGTTTACTCATGCGACTCTACCCGCCTACGAGCTGTTGTTATGTCTTCACTAAGGGTCACTGCGTCTCGGTGGAATTTCAGACTTTCAGTTGCATGCACCTTAATGGATGGAATTCCTTGTATTTCTAGCTCTCAGCTTTAGCTCGCGACAGTTTGTCGTGGTACTTCCACTGTTTTCATCCCGCAACGCTAATTGACTTATATAGTTCTTCAACCATTTTGATCATTGGGATTATGATAACAGGACCAATGACATTATAGGCTCGCTGAACAGTGTTCATCTCTAAAGTATATTAGGTTCATTCCTTACACGAAACGCAAAGGTCCGAAACGAGTTCGTCTCTTTATGCCACCCGTACCTTACGATTGGACATGAAAGGTTTCTGGTACCCAATATTTCTCTCAAACAAGTACCTTCAGAACATGCCCAAATGCCTCCTGCATGGAGTGTGTTTCCTCATGATAGGCGTGATTCGCAAGAACCGTACAATAGATATTGATAGCCCGGTCTCGAAGACCACTTCAGTAACCGCTGTGCGCTATGGTTTATCTAACTTTATCAATTGACAGTCCGGTTTAGGAGTTTTTTTATTGGGTCGCAGACTTGCATGAAAATTTATTAATGTATCATCTGTTCCAATCGGGTTCTGACGTAAACAAGGATCATTCGATCAATCACGTATACGAATCGCCGGAAAATGCTATCGCTGTTCCCGGTCGCCACCCGTCCGTTTACCTTTCTTAGCAATAACGGATAAGTCGTTAGTATTCCACCGGCGTTTTCTCCCGTCAGACTTCAGTAATGTCTCAAACTTACTGACTAGAAAATAGAATAAATGTACCTCAATCCATTGCTTGATTTTATCAGGCTGGTCAATATATGTACGAAGCCGATCTCACTACAGTCTTCGCTCCTACACTCTATGCACTTGGGTGACTGAAGCCCTTTCCATCGGCTTTTTTGAAGCATTGAGATATACCATGTTTCAAAACCATTTGCGGTTGTATACGTAGTCGTCCCCTAAGTTGCTCCATCGAGTGTCGAGCATTCTGCTGTCCGAAAACCAACGTTAGTTTTTCAAACGTGACTATGCTGGAATTTCGCTTGGTCACAGGTTTAAGCCTGTGGTTTCATGATCTTACCCGGCAGTGAGAATGTGAAAGGGGTGATGGTTGTCTAACCCGGGAGTTCAGGGAGTACATCAGGTCATACTCCTAATATTGCTACGTGCACCAGATGCCTCTGTAACTGCACCAGGCTCCGGATAAATTCTTTTAAATCATTTTGGTTAGATTGATGGTTCACCACTGGATCATAATAGTGTGGGGTTTGTCTTTTCTGTTGAGTTCTCTGGAGAAACAGCACCTCTCTCTCAGTACAGATAGAAATCCTGGTTCATTGGTGAAATACCATGGGTTGCTACTGTTGATGGTGTAGGGGGCAGTATAAATCTACATGTAAGTAACCACGTAGTGCAGTGTCTCACAGTACGGGGAATTCGTGCTCTCCTTCGATTTTCCTGTAAGGTTTGACTTTGAAAGCCCGAAATTTGACTTGCGTAATCCGCACTAGAATTTGGTCAATATCGGAAGTTATAGCGGTGGCTGAATTACAACGCCAAACCCACCCTCCTCATTGCTTAGTGCCGACCAATCTGAGCAGATGTTGGAAGATCAGTATTCACCTGCAGCTGTCCTGCGAAAAGTGATTTGTTTCAAAACATCCTTTCTTAGTTTAGCTGAGTAGAACGACTTGTTTGCGCACAAGCCAAACGGCGTAGTTGTCAAACTTACCCCGGTACAGTTGCATGTGACCTTCGACTAGAAATCAGGTGACTTTTGCCAACCTACAACGCCAACTAAGTTCGTACGGCTTCAGTCGTTAATTTTAGCATGTCGTGTTTTTAGGTTTGGTTTCCCGCCATCAATTTATACAGAGGGCTCTAGTAATGGATTTTCTCATTGTGTGCCACATGCAGCAGAATGGAAATGATTATGATGATTGCTCCAGTCTTTTGAGTTGAACTCATAGATCCCTAAAATATATTTTTGAATAACTGATCTTTCGAAGCACACACTCGGTCTCTCCTTATACAACCAATCTGACTCGTTATGTTCTGAGGTTCGCTATCTTGGTGACATATGCATATTTCCCACAAGATTATCTCTCCGGCACCTTACTATCCGGTTTTGTATTTGTGATGGCGGACTGCACTGTCTTTAAACAACTGTTGTCCCATTGCCTTAAGCTTCGAACAATTCATTTCAACCATTCAGCTGCAAAGCAAAAACTGACCAGGCCCTGTCCGTAAACTTCTTATAATGTAGGATTTCTCAAATCCACATCCACGCGTTGCAAATTGGAACAACTGTTTTTAAGGACGTTACCAATCTCCCGACAAACAAGCTCGAATATAATGGATGGGGCTGGTTGGAAAATTAGGTTTTCTTTCTATGGTTTTTTTTTGTGTGTGCTGTCCGGTTGCTCATTATTTATAGATCCTATGGAGATAGAGAACAATGTAGCCGCACGTGCGTTTGTCTGTTTGTCGTGTACTTCACTTACCACACACTCCCTTCATTACCATTTCTTCTTGTCCTTTTCTGCCCAAACGCACATCCCACTTGTCAGACTTAAGTTGTTTTGGGCATATCCGAATCTTAATTGCCTGTAGGGTTTGAGTAGTTCTGCTACATTCGCTGGTCAGTATTCTGTTCTCCTTTGTTTTTACTCGTTGGTGCATCTAGTCTTGACAGTGAGGAACTGCTGCCGTATTTCAGAGAATTTTTCCATGTATTTCACCTGGGTCGCTGGTTTTTTCACTTCCCAAGATTTTGCTTGACTGTGTGCGTTCGTTCTTATTTGTTTAGCTTTGATGGTTACACATTCCATTCGATTATCAGGTATCACTCTCTTTATCACTCTAATCCCTTTCATTCTCTCATAGCGTGAACCGTCTGCTCCAATCAGTTTCGCTGCCGGTATGGCTGATTCCTTCACACATGGAGTCCAAACTGATTCCTCGGGCTATTACGGTGTACCCGCCTCTGTTGCAGTTACTGAAACTTATTCCTGCGCGCCATCTGATCCTAAGCAACACAACTCACAACCAGCACCTCATCAAGCACTACATGTTTCAACATCACCAGTTCCTGTTACTTCCAGCGCAGATACGAACATCTCTACAACGCAAGGAAGACCGTCCATCCGCTATCCGCTTCCGCATCGCAACATATTCCTCAGCGGCCTTGGTAGTGATAGTGGAAGCAGCAGCTACATGGCTGACCGAAGCTTTTCCAGCCCCACACATTCCCCAGGTTTAGATAGTCCTTTTCCAGCCTATGCCAGCAGCGCTTCAACCCATTTCAATTCCTACTTCAGTGCTCCGCACTCCAACACCGAGTCCACGTGGGCACCCCCACAAACTGAATCCCAGAAAGAGCGGGGCTCTGAGACTAATGTTACTTCGCCTTCGTTGCCATCAACCAAGGACGTTGGGGACTCGACGAGCTCTGCTATAGTTTCTCAGGACATTTCACATTCACGTCCCTACCCCAATACTCCAGGTGATCCATTGTTCCGAAATTCTTCAAGCACAGGACACACAGCGAGTAAGTTCAACCCTATTGTCAACCCGTTACTTGTTTTGTTCCTGGTGGTACCAACTGCACATGTCATGTTACTCCTATCGCAACTACAGGTTAGATCCCAAAGGTGAATTAGCTCTGAGTGTCCTGTTTCCTATTAAACACAAATCCTGACTTGGTTGTCTGTTGGTTCGGTCTGTCTGTGCATTTTTGTCCTGTTAATTGCGCTCTGAACCGTATCACAAACAAAGTAGCCTGAGCAGAACTACTATTAGATCTGCGATACGATCGTACGATTCCTAATGAATGAGTTTAAGGTCATGGTCTCTCGTCGGGTTGTTTTCACTTCATTCTTGTTGATTTTTGCCAATATGCACCTTACTCATTGACCTGCCAGCTGTTTACTAACTCTTGCCCCATACTAACCTACCTTTAATAATGCTCAAAGTTCCGCTGCAAGTAAAAGACCCTGTTTGTAGAACGCTATGACAGACACAAGAACTCCTAGCATACCGTGTGCCGGTGTTTTCAGGCGCACCATAGAACGGAATCGTTTGGTTTGGGATGTTTGAAAACGTTTACTTCATTGGACATCTGCTTCACAACCTTTTGACTTTACGCGTTTATACCGACGTGTCTTACAGCAATAGGTCATTAGACCAACCGGTTATCTTATGTGCTGGTATAGACATCCAGCGCTGATATACTTCACTTAGCAGAACGTACCCAGCAACTCACCGCTCCATGGACCCCGCACATCAGTTAGTTGTACAACCGTTGAAGTGACTTGGAAAACCACTTAGTAATCAGAGTACAATGTTTATGTTCAACTCGGTACCTCTATACTCGATAGTAGGTTGTCGAGGTGGTACCTATCAGTCGGCATGTGTGGTCGATGCTGGTTTTCAAAGTTATATGATAGCGGTATCTGAAAGGAACGTCCCGTCGCCGTTGTTTTGACAGATTGAAAGCACCCTCGTCATGTAAATACCAGCGCGGAGTACTGAGGGCTACTTGCCACCAAAAATTCCACAATTGTTATAGCTCCCTTGCAAGGAGAGAATAGGTAGCAAAATTTGTGTGGTGAGGACTGGGTTATGAGCTCAATTTACTCGGACATACTTGTCCTTTGAGTTGTATACTGTTCCAGTGTACCAAGCGCCACTGAAAGACACATTTTTGTAATGAATTTTCCGTGGTAACGTTCCTGTTGTGTATTTGGGGAATCGTGATACACCGTGTCATTGCGGTCTGACTAAAGTTGTAATACCTCAACTTTCAAAATTGTCTAATGTGGACGACTTAATCCTTTAGTTTTAATGTTCTCAGTTAGTTCATTGTGACAAAACCAATATTGGCACGCCTGCATTGAGCGTGATCTTCATGATATTTGTGATATCTACACATGAACAGTGAACTCGAGATGGATCTGTGATTAAAGCGCGAATTTACTGACCGGAAGGCTCATGGTTCGAACTCAAACTCTGCATCTTGACTGCTCCCGTCTAAGCTTGGACAACCCGTCACTATCTCAGCCCTCGGGTAGCATGATAACTAGGCACCGGCAGGGCGTTACAGCTGAACGATCATTCATTATTTACACGTGCAGTTTGTAACCCCGTCAGGCACGTTGCGCAGGGTACCTGACTTCCTGAATTTTTCAATATCCGGGACAACCGAATATGCCAGATGAGCTAGGTTGGCGATACTTTTACCCTCACTACCTGTCGCACTGTTCACCGAGATCCTTTTCAGCGGAAAAAACCGCATCATTAGCTTCGTGAAGAATGTCTAGTGTTTTCGTACAGCTGGATGTCCTCTTTACCACGCATACAGTCCTGGCGTTATCCCAACGTCAAGCCGCCACACAACCATTAGGGAGTGAAAATCTTGAAATGTTGAAAGTTTTTGCAGGGCTGGATGGGAATAATTAGGATATCGAGAATTTAAACTTGTGGATATCTGCCACAGATTCAACTTCGTTTTCCGTACCACTGTCCAAGTGCAACTACTCGTTTACTAAGTTTAACATAAAAACAGGAAGAGACTCTGCCGTTTTCAACCCTAGTCAGTGAGCTAATTGCGTTTTCGGAAGCGAACAGCAATCCTTTGAACTTTCTGATTGACATGTGGTCGTGGTAGCCACTGTGTTATAGGCTAGTGATTCTCAATACAGGGGGATGAAAGATCCACGTTGGGAATAATCATCTACTGGAACATTATTGATCAGGTCTATTGGTTACCTGAAAATTTCGTCCTCGTTAATTTTGTGATATTTTTCCGTCTGCTGTCCACCAACTACTTAGTTTTATCCGTGACGAATGCGCAGTCTGGACGTTTGTTTTATTACTGGAAGCTCGTTTCATCCTGTTTACAGCCTCACTGGAATTCTATACAGTTGAAAGGGCAGTAGGTTGCATTTTGTGTGCGTGTAGTAGTTGTTTTATGTTCCCGGGTACTACCCTACCAGAGTAGCACAGTTTGGAAGCTCCGACGCTTCCCCGAACCCGGACAAGTATGCAAGTCAGTGGAGGCGCTTAACAAGTGGTGTTGCTCCCATGTTCGATGCCGAATCGGCTCGCCGACACCAAAGCATACCGCAAAATGATAAGGGTGACCTACACCGGATGAATAAACTATCCAGATTAAAAACTATCACATTCACTCTTGGTCTGAAATGGGAGGAGGTTGTTTTGCCTGTTAAGTTGCTTGTCCGTCTTGTCATGCAGTGTCCGATTGTTCATCTTAGTGGTGGACTGTACGTGAGACCTCCACCCTTTATGACTTTACTGTTCGTTAAGGTGTCTGGCTGATATGTGGGGCTTCTCTCGTTAACTTAAGTAAGCCAGTTTTATTTATTTCTACTACTGTAAGCTCCCCCGCTGATTGGTCTGCTGTGTACTGTATCGCTACGGTGGAAAAGTAGTAGTGTAGTTGTTGGTCAAACTGGAGTCAGTTGATTCAAACAAAATCGAGAACTCCACATTGATGGTTGTATCGCCCTCAAACTTAAGGAAGTGGTGATCAACGTTGCCTCTCATCATCAGTTTGTGAAACCGTAAGTTAGATTGAGCTCGGTCACCTCCAGCTTTGACCCAAACTGTCATATGGTTTCCGTCATATTTTTACTAACTTTATTCCTGCGCCATCCGATTTCTTGGATGACCAAATCGGGAATATTTATGTGCACTCCTCACCTTACATACCATAGGTTATCACAGTTTCGTTGTTTCTTATTTCTGCCAAATTAGCTGCGCGATTCAGATTTGTAAGCTGCTTACATTGTCTCGATGTTCTTTACCGTGAACTCATCGTGTGTCGCCACAACGCGGTGAATCCGTTGATGTCAAGGCGTTTCCTACCTCGGTTGGGGTACTGAGGCCGTGAGGATTATCCAGCAGTGGCACAATCGGTCAACCGGCAACCCTGTTCTGTCCCTGTTCTCCGTAGTTTGTTCCGAAACAACTGTGGTGTATCAGTGGAAAAAGTGGAACCCGGAAAGGGGTGTTTGTTCACATCAACCGCCGGTCATGTGTGTATTGAGGAAAACTAATCGCTGACTTCTTGGTCAATGCGGAGCATTGGTTTAATCAACCTTTTTTTCCGAAAAGCTGTCAGTGCTACTTTAGTCCACCTCTCACAAAGTGGGAGTGAATACTACCACGATGTACTTTCCTTCGCAGCAGATCGAATGGTGAACCTCGGTCGCCGGCATTCAAATAATACTAACAATAATGGTAATCGGTAGAACGTAAAGGAATTTGATTTTGCCAGAGTAACCGAGCGCTCTCAAGGTTCTAACGAACGGTTCCCAGGAAAACGGGCCAGCTGTGAAGTATGAAATGTGTATCTTGGATAAAATAATCTAGGAACTAGGGTATTGAGAAGCTAGGGGCATACCAGCTGTGAGCAAAAATCATGAATGGTGATTGTAAACTATGACAGTTTCAGCAAGCTTATGGCCGACAAATGTGTTCTGGTAACACACTGGTATGATATTTCTGATTTGGCGGTTTAAACGGAACGCAGAGTGTTGGTTGACAATAGAATTGTTGCAACTGTTGAGATGTTTAGTTGATCCTTTTTTTCTAGATGTGGTTGAGTACTGTAGATTCAGTAAGCTTTAAGTGGACAACCTATGGTGATATCTGTTACAAACATCCCTAAAACCAGTTCCAACCCGAAGAGATTAGTCTCTAAATCTTTGTGGTTTATCTGAACTCAGGAGTACCACACCTAATGGGGATTTCCCTGGTCCCAGCTGCCCCAAAAAGCGAAATTGTCGTGGGATTTGGAAGGGAGCAAAGATGTCCAGAAACTAGTTCTCTCATTCGGATTTGCGAAAAACTGACACGGAGTGGTTAGCACAAGATTTTTTACACTTTAATGTAAAACCTGCTGCCTGTACTTAACGTGTCCTAGCTTTCCACTGCCTGTTCTCCCGGAAAACAGTGCACTCACCCATTCAGACCCGGATCATGTTCGGTTTATCTTAAGGAATAAATTCCTTTTTCTCCTTCTAACAATTACGGTTGTTCAATAAGATCTGAAAAGTATCTGTTCTACTGGAATTGTGTTCAGTTTAGAACACACAGAATCGACTCCCGTATATCTTGAATGGCACCAGTCTTGGTTCACACGTCAGCCTGCTGTGATAGAATATTCTTTGTGTTGTTGGCCGACTTTGTGAAGGGTGGATTAGAGGTAACCTTTCATAAGCATGAACTGATTCGATCAGTGAGTTCGTTTTTCAGATACTCTTTGTCTAATCGAATCGAATTTGATCAGGTTTTGGCAGTCCACTGTCACCCCTCATATCCTATCGGGACCCTGAACGCATCGAGAATACCATGGGAAAGTAAATATATATCCACAGTAAAAAGGGAGAGTGACATTATTCGAGGAAAACCATATCGCTGGACACAGATGATTCGCTTTTATTCAGCCATGCCAATTTCCTTTTAAAATAGGTACATCTAGCTGACTTACAAACCCCACTTCTGTATACCTGAATGTATCACTTCCTTTTTCAATACAATTATCACAGCCCACAGGCCGGTTCACTATACGGCTACAATCATCTTTTGCGCAAATATTTAACCCTGAAACTTCTGTGTCATTCACATGGCTCAGTGATTAAGGCGCGGATTTACTGATCTGAAGGTCCGTGGTTCGAACCCGACCTCTGCCTCTCGACTTCTCCTGTCTAAGCTTGGGCAAACATCAAGCGCTGTTGGATGTTCACGGCTTCCTACATGAGGCCCACGTGTACTCCTTAGGTGTGGCTAAAAATCCTCCAGAACATAGTATCTAACTAGCCCAACCGGCGAGCTTCTTGTCACCTACTAGCCACATTGCGTAACGAATGCTAGTCTATCTTGGTGTGCTGGGCTCATTTTGGTTCATTCCAGCTGATGACGTCTTACTCTGACTTGATCCTGCAATGTGTTTACCGTTTTATTGCAATAAGTACCTATCTCTCTCCTTGCTTGTGAAGTAATCTTAAAACGTTGTTGAAAACTCAGTGTTCTAGGCCTACAGAGCTTATCTAAACCGATATATTCTCTACCTAGATACCAGGAAGTTGTGTTGAATCTGAGTTGAGTCCACATCATGGACGTGTTCGATAGAGTACTAGTTGCACACCCTCGTTTTCATGGTGTGCCATGAAATACCGTCAAGAATTCACCTAGAATGATTCTGATGCGTGGGCGGTTGACATAGACTCATCTATGAGATGCAACGAATAGTTAGTAGTTCCGACGCACATCACTATTCGGCGTAGGTATGATTTTCAAAACCATCCGTCAGGTCTACCTAGAAATGTGTCACCCAATCCGATTGAATTATCAAGTCGCTCCTGGAGGTATGTTACGATACAGATATTGGTAATACTCAACATGGTGTGTTTTTGTTACGGAGACCATCTCAGCTCCATTGTGCTTCGACTTTCAAGTCGATTCAGTTGTAAGTTGAGAACTTCGCTGGAACCCCTTCGTTAACTGGGATATGTTGCCGGTCGGGTGTAGAAAGATACAGTGAAAATTATTCCAGCCTCCACTGTGAAACGAAAATAAAGCCAGTCATTATTGTCGTACATCTCGCTATAAATTGAGACCAATCGTGTTTCTCGTCATCATTCGACTCTAGCTGAATAAAATGGAGTGATTGTTGATGGGCGGTCGGTGACTTATCAGGACTCAAGCCGAAAACTTACGAGGTTATGACTTTAGTCGATTGGGGTAACAAAAACTCAAACCAAAGTATGGGTACGGTAAAATCATGGGAATATCTCTCAAAACCTTTTTAAAACACCGCGGTATACTTTCGACGGCCGATGCTTCATCCCTATTTCAGGGAGGTAATAGATATCATTCAGCTGTAGCACTCTTTCGATGCCTAACTGCCATGCCACCAGAAGGAAGCACGAGGCCTGGGATGCTGCCAGGTTGCCCAAGCCTAGACTGGGGGATTCGAGAGGCAGAGATCGGGTTCGAACCACAAACCTTCCGGTCAGTAAATTCGCGCTCTAACAACTAAGTCACATGTACATTTTCGTACACTCGCCGTGTCAGTATACGGGATCACCAGGAGAGCAGATTGGCCTGTCCGACAACTTCACGGAACGAAACAAAAGTCAGCTCAGGATGATGTAACAGACTCGAAACGCTGCGTGCTTCTATTCGGATATACCACCTCCTATTTGCTTATGGCAACGACTAACAATAGTGGGCGTTCCGGTATCTCACTGTGGGCATCAAAGGCATTCAGTTTGCTCATTTGCTGAGTTAATACCCACAAAACGTCCACAAAAGAGCCACACCTAAATAAGGGACAATTGGATCATCTTCCACAAGTGTCCTTGTTGAAGAGTTTTACTATGTTCATTGAACTGTAATTGTTTTTCCGTTCACGTCACTCTGGTCTGAATAGTATTCCTCCTATCAGGTGTTTGAATACGTAGACTGGGCAAACGAGAGTGCTGTGAAGGCAAATTCTACAAGTCCCTCCACGATCCGCAGATAGAGTTGTGTCTACTTAGTAGCTGTCTGTATTTGGCTGGCACCCTCCGCTGATCATTCTATCTACATAACAGAAAAAAAGACAAAATCCAATCTGATCACTCAAATAACACAACTGATCAATCGCATATTCAGTGAACTACCCTAATTCACGAACACCACACATACCAGACAAAGCGTTATACTCACCATGAACCAAAGCTTCACCGAGTTCGACCTGACGATGCGTCTTTATCACATCGAAGAAAACAGGAACCCACGGGATTGAGACTGTCGTGGGTGGTCGTGTCAGTAACGCGCTCGGTGCCTGGAATCCAGCGTCCCGAAGGCTCGTGGTGACCCGTTTCAAAGGGACCCACTTGGCCTTGACTGTAATAGTTGTTTCCGTCCCCACTTCTGTATCAAACAATAGCACAACGCGATCAACAAGACCTCATGATGTGACTTCTTGACTGGAAAGTCTAAGTTGATGAACCAGAGGACAGCCGTGCCATACACTTAACCGGTTTGGATTGAGCCAGTGTTGTGAAAACGATGACAGTCTCATAAATGTTGCCTCCCTTAAGCAGCTCGTTTTTACCGATACCCTTCTTCAGTACCCCAAAAACACTTACTGATATGGTATTCCATAGACTATATTTTGGTGGGCTCCATAAGTGGAAGATTGTAGATTCTATAGAGTTGCGAAGTCAGGGTAAGCAGGAAGTATAGACCACACACTTGTGAGTCAGGACTAAACTCCGCTTCCCAGGTGAACGAAAGAAGTGTCTCAAGTGCCCACCAACACAGCGCCACTGAGCCGCTCGGAGAACCAGCAGATAGTCTCCGAGGTAACAACCGCCAAATTGGAAACTAGCAGCTCTAACCCTTTAGCTGACCAGTTGGTTCAGGCGAATGACCAGTGGGTAGCTTTAAAAATTTCTATATAACGAGCTCATCTCGTAATCTGTGAAGGTTTGCAGTTCACTTGTAAGTGGGTCACATTTAATAGAACAACATACCTATAAGACACGTTCAAAATATACACAAAGCTGCATTTAGAATTAGCTGCCTGTAAAACGAGGTAATTGACACTACTGACAAGTTTCGAAAACTCCGGTGAGTACGCCCAGACGTCGAAGTACCTAACAGTCACCGGTCTCCATAAGTAGACAGTAAGGTAGGATATCTGATCGAAGCAACGCAGTGTTTCACACCTCTTAGATCATCCCCACTTGGCCTCCGTTCCGTTTCGTGGGGTATCTGGGCTGGGCTGATCAGCTTGTAGTCTTGATCAGTACCCATTTAAGATCCAATAACACTGAGTGTGCAGGGACGCAAGTGTCTATCATCTCAGGCCTGAGTTGCTTACCGTGAGACAAAACAGAGGAACGTCAGTAAAAATTCAACCCACATTAAAAATAAAATTGAAAAACGATTTTCAGAGGCTTCAGTTTGAAAAGACCGGGAAGTGTCGTCGGAATCTGTTGTGAACAATTAGCACTATCGAATGACCGTGCAATTCTATCGCGCCATTCACTTTTTGTGGATCCCATGTTAACCGGTGGAATGCCATTATAATTTTATTATTTCGGACGAAACAGAAATATCTAGAATACATGCTGTCTAGGTACGGTGATCAGTTGCTAGGTCTGCACAACTCGCGATCCAGTCTCAGCTTCAGATTGAACAGGATAGTTTGTGGAGTGGTTCGAGAACTGCTGGGGTGCACGATGTATAGACGTCGGAAAGAATCTTTTCTCCAGAAGCGTTTCTGCTCAGTTATTGGTAATCTCCAGTTTACTTAGCTCTTCACAGTTGACGTAATGTAGTATTGAAGTCTGGAGTTTTGGCCGACGAATGATTAGGCAGTTGTGTAAGGTATCCCGCCCATCGGTTCATCCTCTGGTTGTGTTTGTTAGGAAACTGCATTTGTTCCACGTAACAGGTACTGTTGAAGCCGAAGGTTTCCCGAAGTCACACTTGCCAGACGAAATAGTTTACCGAAATCGTCATCGCTCGAAGCAGATTCCATGTCGGATTTCATGTCCCACCACTATATGGATTCTCTTCTGGCTGCTCTGATGGCCTTTCTCCAGAGCGTCCGAAAATCAGTCAATTTGGTGATGCGGGCTACCACTGACGTCTTAATAGCGACATCCAGTGTTTTCGCTGTTATTCCACACAGTCTAGCTAGTCTAGCTGGGATCTTAAATGGGTACCGATCAACCCTGATCAACCCAGCCCAGATACCCCACGAAACGGAACGGAGGCCAAGTGGGGATGATCTAAGAGGTGTGAAACACTGCGTTGCTTCGATCAGATATCCTACCTTACTGTCTACTTATGGAGACCGGTGACTGTTAGGTACTTCGACGTCTGGGCGTACGCACCGGAGTTTCCGAAACTTGTCAGTAGTGTCAATTACCTCGTTTCACAGGCAGCTAATTCTAAATGCAGCTTTGTGTATATTTTGAACGTGTCTTATAGGTATGTTGTTCTATTAAATGTGACCCACTTACAAGTGAACTGCAAACCTTCACAGATTACGAGATGAGCTCGTTATATAGAAATTTTTAAAGCTACCCACTGGTCATTCGCCTGAACCAACTGGTCAGCTAAAGGGTTAGAGCTGCTAGTTTCCAATTTGGCGGTTGTTACCTCGGAGACTATCTGCTGGTTCTCCGAGCGGCTCAGTGGCGCTGTGTTGGTGGGCACTTGAGACACTTCTTTCGTTCACCTGGGAAGCGGAGTTTAGTCCTGACTCACAAGTGTGTGGTCTATACTTCCTGCTTACCCTGACTTCGCAACTCTATAGAATCTACAATCTTCCACTTATGGAGCCCACCAAAATATAGTCTATGGAATACCATATCAGTAAGTGTTTTTGGGGTACTGAAGAAGGGTATCGGTAAAAACGAGCTGCTTAAGGGAGGCAACATTTATGAGACTGTCATCGTTTTCACAACACTGGCTCAATCCAAACCGGTTAAGTGTATGGCACGGCTGTCCTCTGGTTCATCAACTTAGACTTTCCAGTCAAGAAGTCACATCATGAGGTCTTGTTGATCGCGTTGTGCTATTGTTTGATACAGAAGTGGGGACGGAAACAACTATTACAGTCAAGGCCAAGTGGGTCCCTTTGAAACGGGTCACCACGAGCCTTCGGGACGCTGGATTCCAGGCACCGAGCGCGTTACTGACACGACCACCCACGACAGTCTCAATCCCGTGGGTTCCTGTTTTCTTCGATGTGATAAAGACAGTAAGAAGTGTCTGATCCGGGAACCCGAATTAGTCGTGATGGCTCAGTGGTTAGAGCGCGAACGTGCTGACCGGATGGTCCGTGGTTCGAACTCGACCTCTGCAATTTGACTTCTTTTGTCTAGGCTTGGGCAACCCGACAGTATCCCAACCCTCGTGCTTCCTTCGGGTGGCATGGTAGCTAGGCATCCAAAGGGTGTTATTTGGTTAGGTAACCGATCCTCCGAAAGACAGCTGTCTGATCGATAGTCATACAACTGCGCACACAGATGCTTCGTTTTGAACCAAGTAGGATACCATCATTCAAGCAATTAATGAAATTCCTTAAGTTGCTCTCTGGTCCCCCCAGTGACTGGGTCAGCAAAGGGTGCGTCGCTTTCCAGGACACCGTGACATGAGTGGGATTAGGTGGGATCTGTTATAGGTTGCGTCCTCATTGCCATCCGGCTTTTGTTTAAGGACGCATTTCTAGCCTTTACGCACTCATGTGCTCTCTGCAAGGCGACAGGAAACATGCAGAGAACAAATAAACAGCAACACCAGCATGGCTATTGGATTCATAAAATAGTTTCATTCGGTTAATCCAAGGGGGACTGGTTTATTTTGTCGCCGTTGTTGATTCGGATACGGACAGTAGTCAACTCCTCCAGACGGACAAGTGAACCGTCACTCAGGTTATAAGGCCTGACAACCAATTTCGCCTTTTCACTTTGGTGAAAACACATCACGAAAATCCGGTTAATAGGATTTCCTTGGTATACCCAGCACATGCAGCATCTTCCCCCAGGAGTATTAATCGTGAGGGCTACGTTCAGGAGATATCGTGAATCCTGAGTCTGTAAATCCAGTATTTTCAGGTATGTTTTATTATGGGTGAAGTATCTTCCCATGAACTGAAAATGCCCGTCTTCACTACTTGATAATGTTAAAAATGGTTTTACAACTGGGTCCTGTATGAAAGTACGGTAGCAAAGCATCAGTGTTGAACATTGATGTTATACTGTCGGTGGTGATGTTTCGGGGTAGATGGTTACGACGGACTCCAATATAGATAGTCATGGTTTTCATACCCCACTGACAACAGTCCGCATCCATACTTGCTACAGTGATATCTGCAACAGCAATTAACAACTATATCACCCTGTTTAAGGATAGTGCGAAAGGGGTGTCATACGGTTACTATTCAGCATTGAGTATTGCACTGGTGGACCCCAGTCGTTTTTCCCGTCCCGTCACCTTCATACATCTTTTTCGAAATGAGTTCATTGCCCTTCAGGCTCTTCATAAAAACGGTATTTTTCTCGACCGGCGACGACTCAGCGTTCACAGCCATTGACTGAACAATCGGTTTTCTGTTCTAGTTCGAATTACAAACGGAAGTGTGGGTGAATTGTGTGCAACCAGTGTAAACGGCTTTAGCCTCAAAATCTTCTGTTAGAATACGTCACCAGCATAGTGTAATCCAATGAGATCGCAGTTAATCTTAGCAAAGCGTTTTTCTCAAACCACTGCACACAGATTCCCTCAGTAATTTCGGGCCAAACCCGAGAAAAGCCACGCAACTCCTTTTGGGTGCATTCAAAAATCGATTTCGGAAAAAGTGGTAACGTAACTGTCCTAGTACAAATATTGCGTAGTGATTGATCGACCGAATGACGGGTTGCACATAAAGGCGGCCATCTATATGGAACCTATACAGCTGTTCAGTCCGAATACCTGAAATAGTCACCTCACGCCATTAGGAAGTTTGCGAGTAAATATATAGTGAAACTTGTAGCCATGGCTTCTCAAGCGGCCGAACAGATGCCAAATCCTGGCATAACTAGCACCTACGCTTTGGATACCGTTTTATTCCCAGTTGTATTAGCTCGGTATATATATATATAACAGTATTTTTGGAGTCATTGCGAGGGTGTTAATGAGGTTCGTCGAATCTGTTTTATCGGCGAAATTATTTACACAGTGCAAACTTCTGTGAGGTAGTTGATGTTCCAATTTCACTTGTTTCAGTCATAGCTAGCACTCCTCATACTTGCACGGCAGCTAAACTCCGATGTTCGCTTCATGCAAATTACTGCCCGTGTCTGTCTACTCGTCATTCAGCCTCACCGTAGAGTGAGCGATTGTATGAATATCTGACTGGCGTTATCATGGTCGAAAATATCTCAAATCGACAGGGAAATCCTTTCAGTTCCGAATGGACGGCCACGATGTTCACAACCATTTCATTGAAGTGAGGTTGTGAGTAGTAAGTCAGTAAGTCCTTCCCTATCCGATTAGCTCACTCCTTGAATATGCAACTGAAAAGTAGGCAATTGGAACCCACGCTAGCGTTTCAGGAAAAATGACGCCGGTGAATAATCACTGGTTTGTTAAGGCACGGCTTCACGTAACTAGACTTGTCGGTTGTTCTGGATCATGTTTCCGTGCTTCAACCTCTTAAGTTCTTGTGAGTCTACTTGATTTTTTCAGGTTTCTATCTGCCATCATCGGAACACTGAGACGATTTTACGTCTTTTTTCTGTTGGTGTCGGCAAGTCTGTGTGCGATTTCTCACTGTTCCCGGCGTTTGTTTTCACTTCTCTAGCTGGTCCCCACACAACTCTACGTCAGCCTGGGGCTTCTGGCGTTGAGAAGCGACACACTGGTTTACGCCTTCGACTGGACAACAGGCTGTAAGTTTGAAATGCAGTCGTGTGCTTACTGTGTGCGCTGTCATTTAGTGTGTTCTTTGTTAGCAAGTCCCTTCAACGAGATACAACCGCAACATTGTTTACACATCAACCTGTGACACCATGCGTTACATCAAAATGCTCAAGATCGTTGAGCAAAGCACCAGGTGTGGTGTGGTGAAGGCTTGCGTGGTACCTTTGACAATTCTGCTAGTTTGTTATTCTGAGAGTGAATGCGGTCCGCAACCTTCGAGGTGCTCATCAATTCTAGCACTTTCTCTTTCAGTTTTTTGCACACCCTGAGCGCGTGAGTCAAAGTACTGGTCTTCACAAGGGTGCTCAGCTTACGCTCTGTTTTCATTCTCAAGCTTTGTACCAGTTCATGCTATAACATGAATTCGCACATCGCTTCCTATTTTTCCAAGGAGTGCTAGTAACATCTTTTCTAGAATTTTTCTCAAAAGTAAATTTTAAAATGTAATAAAAACCTTAGCATTTAGGATTTGAGTAACGGCAAATTTGGTTGTGTCCAGTTTGAGGACATCATTTAAATGGCTTGTTTTTTCTTCACTGCACTTGGCGGTCTGAAACGACAGGGTGCATGCCATTCTAGGCATTAAATATGTTTATTTTTGCCTTGACCTGTAAAAATAGGCAGATAGTGATCATCGACAGTACAACATCAATGTTCAACACTTGCTTTGCTGTCGTGCAACCATAATCTATTTGAAAACCGTGTTGTATGGAAAAGAATAAAGGTAGCTGGAGAAGGAAAAGGACTTATTGCTAGTCTGCTACAACCACTCCGAGGTGCCTAAACTTCCAGACGCTGGTTCAGACGAGCTCAGCTACCACCGATATCACATCCTTATGGTAAAACTCAATAGGACGTGAATACGTTCCTCGGTTTGAGCTCCAAATATCCTATATAGCACATAATCCAAGACTCCATTCCAAGAATATGCGGTATGTATGGCCCACAAACGAGACCAAACACGCCAAAATAGATGGATGAAACCTCGAAAGGTCTTGCTAGTTCAATGAAAATTTTTGGCCAGCGAGGAAATTGAAAACAACTCAGCTTGTAGTCGATCTCTGACCATCGTTTACACTAACAGGGATTAGCTCTAAATTGCGCAGGCGTAAAATCACTGAACGGAAGGTCCGCAGTTAAGTCCGACCCCGGCATCTCGAATGCCCCTGTCTAGGCTTGGGTGATCTGATATTACCTCAGCCCTCGTGCTTCCTTCGGATAGCATGGCAGCTGTGCACTGAGAGGGTTTTACAGCTGATTAACAATCGACTGTTCAAACAGTATTTGACCCCTGATACTTTGCGTGTTGTGGTCGGTTGACTTCAGTTCTGCCGTAGTACTATGTTTACCTTGTGGGATCGCTGTTTTCATCTAGGCGTTAGGACCCCCACTAGAAACCGTTGAATGTTGCACTTGCAGCTGTATCTTTTGTATTCCATCTTCACGTGTTTTTAAGAAGGTTTCTGTTGGTTTTGGTTTCTATGTTTTACCATAGAATCATCTTGAATCTATACGCTCACAGAACCTATCGGATCTGTTCTCCACTTATTTATTCATGCACTGAGTAGTAGTGCGCAAAGAGACTGACGCACCGCTACACTCCCCATCTCAACTAAGCACATCGAGTTGAGATGGAACATTTGCAATTAAACTGACCCCATACAACTCTGCGGTGTTCGGGGATTCGTCCAGTGCTCACTCTGTGTCCAGTGCTCTCTCTGTATCTTTCCAGCAATCGATCCTTTTGTTGTACTTGTTGTCATTTTCTACGGCTGACGTTTTCTTTTAGTGCGACTCTACCGTTTGCAACACCAGATCAGTGACACCACGTGATACACACACGCGTACGCTGGATGTCAAGCACCTGTTTTAGACGATTTGTGGATTAGTTTCTGACATCCATTATCAGGTTTAGTTCTAACAAGACGAGATAAATAAGAGTAGGAGAACGCACTGATCACCAAATCGGTTTATCTAATCCAGTCGTTTTTCTGTCGATTTCTGGGACAGGGAGTGAGTGTGGTACGATCCAGTCCCCCGACTGATGGTAGTTTTAACTATTCTTTCCTAATAACAATACAGTTTGTATAGCTAGATCTATAAGGTGTAAAAAGTTGTGTAACGGAGTTCTGTTTCATACTTTTTCAAGAACTGCCTCCAAGTATCGAAAGTCTGAACAAACGGAAGTGATACACTGATTAATGATCAAGAATAGGCTTGTCCTCAAAATAAACATAGGATAGCGAAATTCCTAATTTTCTTCCTGTTGGGATTTGTACAGACTGGTAGAGCTCGAAACTGCGTGCGTATTTCTTCAGTGGGCTGAAAATGTTTGGGAAAACTGTTTGTAAGGTTCGTGAAAGTTTGTATTTGGTAATAGGATACACACCTTTCTCCCGATGTGTTAGCTCCCTAAATGAAAATTCGTAATGGTTTTTTTCCCCCACTAGATTTTTCTCTGCTATGTTGTGACCTGTCGGGGAAATGTTGACCCTCCAATAGATTTTCTGGAATACATTTCTACCTTCTGTAGAGACCCGGAAGGAGGATCTACTAAAAACTGTCTCTTTTATGGAGTATATTTTATGTAAAAGAGTTCCTTTGGGATGTGCTTTAAATGTTCAACCTACAGGGCTTGATTATAGTCGTGGCCTTTCCGCTGAATCTGTGCACACTCAATAAGCACACGTCATCAACTACCGATTAACAGACCCTAGGTCTGAATAGTTTGTCGGTATCCTGCAAAGCACATTTTTATGTTCAATAGCAAGAAACTAGTTTGTTTGTGAAACCAAGCTGTAAGTTGTCAAAAATATGAAAGAGCTGACAAACTAATCACAGTTGAAACCCACGAAACATCTGCATTTTGGATTGCAGTGCGGTTAGTCTCTGGTGTTCAGTACGCGACTATCTCATAGTACGTCCTGCGTACTAGAACAGTCGCAGTTTAACCATTACTTTTACACTGGCATCCTTACGTGGCGAATCTGACGGTAATCTATGGCCCACTTCATAACTGTTATTCCGATATTCTAGAAAGAACGTACGGAGGTCAGAAGGCGAAACGAGGTGATCGTAAGCCTATCTTGATTTCTACGTTTGTTCATGCAGTTCCTAATTTATACTGGGGAAGCTTTCGAATGACTTCCCGTGCTACAAGGGTTGATGAACATAGGGTTTCGATAACCTCTCCTCGGATCATACATATCTAAAGATTAAGAAGTTGTGATATATAAGTAACTAACTACCCAGTGAAATATAACCGGAAAACGTTGAACAATGTTGTTGGTTGGTACAAGATCAGACAACTGGGCCGGAGTCATCAGCAAGGTGATTTTGAGATGCAGATGAGGTAAAAATGATCAACGGTCGGTGTTTGTGGATGTGGAGTTTTGTATACACCTGAACTTACAGACTTGTTCTACTCTGGAATCTGGAGTATGTGGACGAATTGCCTTTAACGGTACAGAATGGGGTCGCCCAGTCTGGTAACAATGGCCTCGGCCATGGGGTTAATATAAGATTGCATCCATTCGGGTTGGCAGGATTGCGTTCTCTGAAGGACTCGAAAAGTTTCAGTGAGGTCTGTATTGTATCGATTAAATGCTTGTCGGCTAATGTCTTGTTACTAAGGTCGTATGGTACGTCATCGTTGACTGCCTTGCCATTTCATGCGTCCAATATACTCTGCAGCGCAGCTGCATGAGAACGAATATACTAGCATGTTTAGAACGTAGACGAACACTCGATCTGTCACGCTGATTAATAACAATCGTCGGGATCGTAAAGTGTGGTGACGAAGAACGTTCTACATGTGGCTTTTTAGAGTCTACGGTTGAGCCACTATCTGCCAATCGCCCTTGAATAGCATGTAACAACTTGACACTTCTCACACAGAGTAAAATTCCCTGGAAAGCTGCCTTCCCTGAGGATAGTTTGGGCTCATGTAGGACGTTATAAGAGCAAGTTTTTAACACCCTACCACAAACTGTGAATGAGGCTTCTCTTCTGTTTCATGGCTACGTGACCGGTAAAATTCATATTGTGTTTTTACCAAATGGACATTCTGTAAATGTGACGTTCTAATGACCTACCGTCTTGTCTGATTGATCCAATGCCCACGAAGTGGAACTGCTTAGTCATCTCTTCCCATGCACTGAACTTGATGAACGAACTGGCTAGGTTCAGTTGTTGTATGATTGAGTGACTTCTTTGTGGCCACTAACGACAAATATATCGTTAACATGTTATCACTAGTAACACGTCGATTCATGGGGCTTGCTTCGAGTTAACTTATTAAAACATCAGTTTGTAATGGTCACAGTAGAGAGTCCATATCGACCCCGTCAAATTGGCGAAATTAGAATCATTAAACGTGCAGCGAACTAGGGGTTTTTTTTAGTAGTCGGTTGGTACCGTTTGCTGGACCTTTTTAGACTAAATGTAGTCACATAGATTAGTAACAGTTTCTAAACTGTTCAGCTGTAACACCCTTTGGGTGTCTAGCTGCGATTCCACACGAGGTCTCAGATACCGCCAGGTTGCCGGGACCTAGACAAGAACAATGGAGATGCAGAGTTTGAGTTCAAACCACGGGTCTTTCGGTTAGTAAGCTCGCTCCCCATTCGCCGTTTTACTGAATTTAGTTGTCACTGATAATATCCGTCAGTTTTGTCCATCAACACTATATCAGCGCCGGTGTCACACCTGAGCATAATGGACACTCAAAATTCTCAGTGCTCTAAGCATTCCCTGCCCACGACATTGTGTTTCCCTCGAGAACTGTTTTATCGATAGCTACAATAAACTAGCTATAGTTTGAATCTCTAAGTCGGCATTGTTTTTTATAAGTGTCTCACTCGGGTGAACTGAGTTACAGTCTCTATACGGTAATCCTCAACCTCAAAGATAGGGTTTCAACCATCGTCGCGTCAAGTGGAACGCTGGAAGAATTTTGTACATACGTTTTCCGGTTGGACCAAACTAGAAATTTTCGAAACCATGTGTTCGTCGTGTGTGACTAGATGAGCATTTTTGTCAGATGTAACCTTTCCAAATATCGGATAGCACGTTTTAGGCGATCATGTGCTTTGTCTGAAGTGGCATGAAAATTATGTGACGCCCGGTTTTAATGTCCTTACCCGTACCCTGCACTATTGTATACAAACGTATTGTATGACGTCATTTATTTTTCCATACCATTTTCTACATCATATGCGGTAGCATATGATTTCACTTGATACCTTTTCCCTCTCCTGAACAGTGTGTAGTTTGTGTTGGACAGTCTCAGATCGGTTCCATTTGTGGAATAGTGTTCCTTGCTGCGTTTAGCAAGAAATTTCCCCGGACTCGGATGCAGTTGTTGCTGGAACTAGTGTTGGATTGGTTGCGAGCTTCCTTGTCTTTCGAATACCCTGACGAGCCATTTCTGTCTGACGTTTGCTCGGCCGGTTGGTCATTTAAGTAGGATATCGTCCGTCCTTATGTTGCACTACCCGAACGCAATTTATCTAACGATCGTCTTCAATAACCTATCATCGGACTGTACGGTTGTGGAGCGAAAAGCAAAACGAAACAACGCGGAATGAGGATGGCAGCATTGCATGGCGTGAGAGGCTTTTGCTTTCTAAGTAGAGATCAATCGATGCCGATGGGTGGTTGGTTGACGGACACAACCATTTTTTTGCTGAGTTTAATTAAGCAGTCTACTTGTGACCGCCACCGTATACGAAATAAACAAAATCGAAGGGCTTCGTTTAATCTATTGGTATCCGATGAGTGATGATGATTTTTGTGTTTTGGTCTGATGGTTTATTTCGAACGAATGGCCCTGTCACAACCGTTGACCTTTTACTGCGTGTTCTATTAGAAATTAAGGCTGACAGTTGCCCACGGCACTCTTGAAATTCGCCTTACGGTAGAAAAATTTGTACTCTAGACAATGCACCAACAATTTCGCTCGAGGTCTCTTTCGTTACTGATAACGTGGATTGGAGAATTATGCTACCTTGAAACTTTGGAGTTCAAACTCGAGCTTATTACATACCAATCTGTGTGACGTCGACACACCACAAATATCTTTGCGGAGCAAGTGTAGCTCCCTCTGAAACACAGATCGGCCACTGATCGGTATACCCACTTGCAAGGCCAGTGGAAATTCTATTTGATGACGTAGTCCGATTATTGACAAAGCTTAAGAGTTGCGGGCCAAACTCGGCTCAGATGGTGTTAAAAAGATTGAGTGACTATGTGGTATATAATACGAAAACTTTTAAAGTTAAAACACAGCATAGTCTAATGAAATGTTAGTATAAGGTCTTATCCCCCACGCTTCATTTCCGTACTACTCTAACTTTGTCTGAACGCATCTGGCAACGAATCTGGTCAGCACAGCACCACTGATGAAACGATATCCTCCTGGCACTTTCGCTTTAGATTTTACAAACGCCTCAGTAGATCCAAGTGTCTCTTCGTGAAGTGTCCCTTCGATGAAATGAAGGTTAATTATCTGAATCCCGTGGTCTCCAAGTACTATCGTTCAGAATGTTCAACTTTGCAGCGAATAGCCGCGTGGGTGGTCCTCGGTGATTTCCTCTGCAAAAACGACACTGCGTCAGAAGGATTTAATCGCATAAAAGGCCGTGAAGTTTGAATAAGCTCCCTGCAGTTCGTGTTTGCTGAAAACGAATTTGAAAGACTATTTGCCTACCTGTGGTTCATATGTGGCCCTTTTCTGGTTTCGTTGAGCTGATTCCATAGATTACATATATGTACAAGCGGACCACTACCACAAAGAGCTCGTAAGAATCACCGAACCCAGGTGGCCCGCAAAAATCCAACGGCGGCAGGATGTCAGTCATTTGCACATAAAGGGCTAATTGCACAAGCCATCTAGCTTATTCGGAGCCCTTAATCGGCTGATCGAACGCCGTTCGTCAATTTGCTTTCAGCGTATGTGACCGAATACATAAGGTCGTCGACCACATCCTCAACACTCGGGTTCGACCCCAATGGACACTCTCAAACTAACTTCCGGGACACCTCCATGATAAGCAGTGCACAAATCGTTTCGTTTAACATAAGTCCACTGCGGCATGGACAGTAGGGATCACACCATTGAAGCGAAAATCTGAAACGAAAAATCTTGGCTGTTGCTAGATCATCGAAAACGCGCCGCCAATCGTACTACGTTATGTACCTATCTTATCCTATCAGCAACAAATACGCATTCCATAACCATTTTCACGTTTCATCCTACCATGAGTATTAATGCTGGCCCCGCACTGTTTCGCCGGTCGCATCATCCAGCTGTATCAACCTATTGCTTCACCTCGAATGAACCGTGAAAACTAAGATATACCAGGTTGTTTAAGCCAAAACAGGATCGGTTGAAGAATCTAGTGTGCACCGGAATCACCAGTCTTTCGGAAAGCACTTGTTTGACCACCAGCTCACCAGTTCGTGGCTCTAGAAGGTTTCAGTGTGTGTTCTCATAGAATTATAGATCCCATCAAACTTCTGCTCTTCACCCGTGCTTTTCGTTCTCTTTCTTCGGACAGAGTATCAGAAAGCCGACGTTGGTCCCTTACCTCGCTTCCTTCCTCCGGTTACGGAACCAATACCCCAGAAAGTGGAAGTAATATATCGGTAAGTGCCTATTTCATGTTAAGTACACTAGTGAAACACGAGAGTGGGGTCCTAAAGCCAGTAACATCGTATAATACCACAATTATTGTTACAGTTCCGGTCTACATACATTTATTTCGAGAGGAAGTTGAGTGAATCTGAAAATTCACAGCAGGCCCAGTTTGGATGGATAGGTGTTATCAGTGTTCAATGCAAATTCGCCGAGTACAGTGTACGAAACGCTATTTAGGCCATCTGTTTTTGGCGATATTTTCTGTCACATTATAATTCAGGACATTCAACATTCCAGCACACCACCAAAGCAGCCATTCACTGATCTTATGGACCATTTTGGTTTGGTTTAAAGAGTTCCTGAATCATTATGCTGGGCTAGTAAAACTACTTCGTTGATCCTACTAGTAACGGTCCGCTAGCCGCACTCAGTGTGCGCGATACTCACGGACTCAGCCAGTGACTCTTCCGGGTTGTAATTTCATTCTGGGTTGTAACTTGCACTTACTGATGAGTTATGTTCTTAGTGTGGGGGCGCAGCGCGGTTAAGTTGAGTCGAACTAATCCCAGATGGAGTTGAAGACTACGAAAATTGCATATGCCTATAGAGGTGCCAGAACAAATTCAATATGCATTACATCGAAATCTGTTTGGCCAAAATTTTTGTGAACGAAAACAGTTCGAAACGGAGGTCGCTATAGGCCCTAAATGACGAAATGGGAATCGGACCCCTCAATTCGCATTGCGAGTCAGGCGCCCCTAGTAAGTGTTATTAGACCTTCCACGTCTGAAACACAGAGACACGCGAATGTTTCCCTCGGTAGAATAGGTGACACGTGAAACACAGTTAGGTCAACAAAAGGTCATATCTTTCCTAATCACATGGGATATTGATCTTCGATAATGAGTCAAATTGTGACCGGGACGGTTCAGATGGCTGGCTTTGCTGTTGGAAAGGGATTGAATTCACAATAACAGAGGTCACAATAAAAAGTCTTGTGGTTGGTGGTTCCGTTTCCCTGATAGATAACTATCATGTGGTTCTAGTAGACGGTCAGGATATTCGGCACTTTTTCAGTGAGACGCATGTGTGGGAACTCGGAAAACAGCTACCTAGTTTGATATGTTGCAGATTTGAATGTGCTAAAGTGAACAGGTGACCTCAATAGCTTCTCACAAGCTACTTTCCACCAAGTAGCTATCTTACCCGTGGATCTGACATTTTTGGCGTTTGTCCCACTTGAAACAACAGTGCATGACACTAGCTTCGTTAATGGTGCCGGTCTAATTTTCGCCCTCTGATTTCGCCGGTGACGCTGTTTGCATGGATGCCCTACACTCCTTGATATTATACCGTGTTTGGGACTTAGCTAGCAGAGCAGCTTGCTTCTTTCTTTGACTCTCAGCGCGATTTAGTTAGGTTGCTACCACAGTCCACTGCTCCATTGGGTAAGACTTTGTGGAAGAAGGCAGTTTCCGTTGAACGTGAAAATTTTTTGTGTATTTAGGTGAGAACGCACTGCTACTGATGCATCTCACCTGGCTCCCTGTGAGGTTAGCGGTTCGTCTTTACTCCGACGCCCATCACTCTCATGTTTGTTCACAGTACGGTGAGGTAATATTCATCATTCCTCTGCGTGTACTTTTCAGCGAAGTCGATGTTCTTCTAGGGAACAGGTCTATCCACCTCACACGACACAGGCTCCAATGGCTGTGTGTTCGACCAGCCCTTCCAACGTGGGAGTTAAACCATCGAAAGCCATTGATCAGCGAGCCACAACCGCGAACACCATGAATCGCTCTGCTTCGTTCCGACATGCTTTGGATCGGTCAAATCTTGCTCCGCCAACACTGACTCCCTCGCCGAATTTTCCTAAGCGATCCGGAGACCAAGGTGGTGATGCTTTTGGATTCCAGCGTTCTTCGACGGACCTGACTCTGATGCCCGAGGGCGATCGATCTCCCATTCCTCGTATGCCTTCTCCACTATGTTCGAACAATGATGTTAGTTTTCCAAACGCTCGGTCGGTGCCCAAACCGTATTCTCCGACCACATCCCAAAGAAATCAGTTGGACCGGTCTGGAAGCTCTGGTTTTGGCTCCTTTTCTCCCATTAATACGGCGGGTGGTATGAGAACACGTTCACGAAGTTTGAGGTATTTGTCTGTACATTGTGCTTCCCAACACAAGTTTTTTTTACGCTGCTTTCGTCCACTACACTCGTTGGAACCATTCTAACACAGAGTTCAAAATCCACTGCAGCCATAGGCCTGCCCTGCTCAAATGTAAGATTTGTTCCTACAGCTTCTTTCAGGTTCACGCACCACGTCGTCTCACAAGGTTTCTCGTTGTGACCGAAAATGTTAAGCGCCGATAAACGCTCAGTGAGCACAGAAAATCAGATATCTTTATGCGGAAAACATAATTTCACTAAGGAGGACTTCGCTTTCCGTCTCAAACAATGACGTTCGGCTTAGTAATGTAGTTCTAATCATCGCATAAGATCAGCTATCGATCGACTGAGAGCATGTTCATGGGTCGGGTTCTACTGGATAATCGTTCACAAAAGCCCACAACTTATAGAACTAACAAATGTATAACACATCAACACAGGAACCGGCAGCCATTTACAAGGCCTTCATTGAGACCGAACCCGGGCCATCGATGGTATCCGCTCATCGATAAAAGTGTTTCGGTACGGATAAAGGACACTTTCAAGTGTTTACAGAGTGTTATCGCGAACGCAATGGGATGATTGGATGTCATTTAACTTGTTAGTTTGTCGCCTCCAATCCGTCACTGTCCGTGACTATCCTTATTGAACGCAGTTTGACTCGAAATACCTTGGTACATGGCTTGTAGCTGACTAGCCGAACCGAATCGTCACCGCGAGTAATTTGCAAACATTACATCTGATTACCCACTCGAATCTACTTTTTAGGAAAAAGGGTTAACCGAAGTCCCAGACACGAATGATGTGAATGCTTTCAGTGAGTTTGGCGTACTCTATCCACTGTCTCTATAGACACAGCTCCAATTACCTGGCTATCATTGACCCATACCTGTTATTTGAAGCGTCGGTTGTGATCCGGTTGTGATCCGAATCAAGCAGTTACCAGACACAGCCTCAGTGTTTTTGTCGCCAGTGAAATACTTGTCAGTTTCTTCTATGAAGTCCTTTCAGTCGTGTCACTGTTCCGTTCACTTACCCCTATGCTAGTGGGCCACAGGCAAAGCGGCACAAACTGTCTCACCACAAACAACCTATTGCTCTAGGTCCGCGTGCTCTTTTTCCATAACCTTGGCATTTGTAAAGATGGTCATGAAATATTGCATGAACTTCGGACAAATGTCATCCTGAATACTATTTGGTTTTTTATAAGGTCTGTGTACTTCCGAATGTAACCTACAAAGCGCTGAGCGTCACTGGAGGCGTCAGCCGATGTAAAAGCTGTAAGGCATTGCAACACGTAAATCGGTCTTGTTTATTTATACTCCCTGTATATCCTGTCGCTGTGTCTTTTTTCATGTTTGGGGCTGTGCCCTCATTAACCCAAAAGTCTGTCTACGAGTACAAGGGTACACCTTTCTCAGACACTTGATGTTTCTTTCCTTTTATTCTGCATAAAATCGAGTCGGTTTAAAGGAATGGTAACCTAATGCGTGGCTAAAATCGCGTCGGATCTGGACATCCCTTCGTTCTTCTAACGTCAGTGTATTTTTCGTCGGCACAGAGGTTCCTCCAGCTTCATTCAGAGTTTCTGCCCTCTGCTTTCCAGACTATTGCTATTCTGAATTTTACTCACAGTTTGGCCTTTAGGTACTTTTGTGAAAGATCACAAATGATCATGAATACTCATTCAGTTACTCCGTTGTTCCTTAAAAGGGCCCTTTAATTTTAGTACATATTAGTTCCTCCTATTTGTAGAAGCTTGTGAAGATTCATCAGTAGCAAGATACTACCTTATGTTTCTTCTCTGTTTTTCTAGTCCACTGCGTTTCTCTGGAACTGGTGAACAAGAAATATTATTGCTCAACGATGTCTACCGCGAACGGTTTCCCAAAGTAAGATACTGTCTGATTTCTATCGCCCTTTTGAGGTACCTTATTTTGGTAATGACTAATTCACTTTTCCCTGTCCATAATATTCATAGGCTTCTGCTCAAATGCAAGAGCGTCTTCAGCGACTCATTGACGAACTGGAAAAAGAAGACACCGTGTCGTGGTCTGCTGTTGCTCGCTTTGTGCACCGCCAAGTCGTGCAACACGCAAGGGATTGTTTGCAAAAGGCCTTGTCCAGAATCGTCACCTGTCGGTATTTTTACGAGATGACCGAAAACCTGGAGAAACTTGTTGAAGACGTGGGTTCACTTCCACTTCTATCGTTACTCATTTTTTGTTCCCACTTGCTGTCTTTATTCCGTCTTACTGTACCTCTTCCTATTTCCATAGACCCGGATCCGCGAACCCGATTCCGTTCCGGTCGTCGTCGCTCTAATCCGCAGACTGCTACTTATCATTGCACGACCCGCACGCCTTCTCGAATGTCTCGAATTCGACCCGAGAGAATTTTATCAGATGCTTGAGGTAGCAGAGGACCAGGTCAGGCGTCAGACATCGTCTGGTTTCGGTCCTATGGAAGCTGCCCGTGGGCGGGGAGAAATTGTTTCCGCCGATGTTCCACTTTACATCATCTCGAAGTTAGGCCTTAACAAGAATGTTCTGCAAGGTGATTTGCTGCTGTTTTCCCTCCCTCAATTGGAACTAATTTGTTTTTCATCCGTCCTACTGGGCAAGACCTGGTTGCATTTGTCTCGGGCGAATAGTCTGTTCTGGTTTTCTTCTCTGATGACGCTGTCCACTTTTAGGTTGCCCTCTTTCTACCGTTATTCCTATCCTCTCGGTCCTCTGGGATTTGTCTTTCCCGAATGGTTCAACTTCTCTTGAACGCGTGTTGATCTAGGTCACAGAAGCGTGTTGCTGTGTTTCTCAATTTGTAGAATGGCGCATCAATTTTTTTTACAGCCCTTTCGCATCTTCCAACTGTGTTACTGGCTGATTAATCAAGTGGAATGCAGCTAGAAACAATTTTTCGGTTTAATTAACTTCCGTTCTTCACCATGCTTCCCAGGGACACGGTTCGCATGAATTGCATCAGAATTGTTGCGTTGCGGTTAGTAAAATTTGCTTATCTAGGCATCCCGCGCGGTGTCACAGTTGCCGGACTTCTTGGCTTGTTGTTTTCGGTTTTTCTAAACTTGATGACCATATTCAGTTCGACTCGCTTTGTCTGCGCGTGCGTGCGTGCGTGTGTGTGTGTGTGCGCAAATACTCGTATGTGGTAGTTTGGAAAGGAGGTTACTTGTGGCGCTTCATTCTTTCTTGACCTTTTTGACAACGAACCATCACTGGTCTGGTATTCGTTCCATTGCAATTAATGATTGTCGACCTCATTATGATACTTGTTAAATGTGACACTCCGTCTTGCTGAGATTGGTCAGCAGTGTGTATGTGTGTAGACTATCTCCAGACACCGCTGATTCCACCCAACCTCAGCCTCATGCACTCAACCTCCGCGCTACTTTTTCTAATTAGGCTGTTACTGACAGTTCATCACTGTTCAGAAAGTGCGTTCCATTTTTGTCACTCAAGACGTCACATGATATTCTGTGTTCCGATGTGTTTTTTATAGTTTCTCTGAGCTCCCTTTTGCGTGTCCCATTTTCTCACGTCATCGTTTAATTATGGAGCACAACCAAAGTTGTAAGTAGCGAGATGCGAACCGCTCGAAAGCTCCTTTTCCTATGGGGGTTTCTAACAAGGAGATAACAGAAAACCACTCCAGCGACACCTTCAAATCCAGTGGTTGTGGACAGGTTTTGTTGTTGTTAGCTAGAGGATGATGCATCCCCACGTCACTGAGTTGTACCTTGTTTGGCACATTAGGCTGATGTGATATCAAGGAAATGTAGACTGGGTTTGGTCGTGTGTTCATTTACCTGTTCAGAGACAGTAGATGCTGATGTTCTCTCCTATTCTGTTAATCGAACAACAGCCCTTTTTTCGCAGAGGTTTATAATGAGAAACTACGTGAAGGGGAGCTTCAAACAGTTTATTCAGGCTTCTGATGACAGGACTGGTAACTCACTAAACCGTCCACATAAGGAAAATGTGCGTCTTTCGGAAAGAAAAAGACGATCTGATGTTTGGTACGACGTCTCAGAAAGTGTACGTGGACCTCAGAAATCCTGATTAGAAGCTCGTGTTTTCGTCCCCTGAATTATCTTTGAATATTCCGAAGGCGTCCTTACTGATCGTCTCGAAAACTGTTCAACAAAACAAACTACAACAAACAAACTAATTGACCAGTGATGTTTATCGGACTGTGGCACATAACGCCTCTTGTCCAGGTAACCTCATCGGAAAGCTGGTGTTCTTTGACCTAGGTGCTTCTTGTTTTCGGAGCAGAGTCTTAGAATGTCCCCGGTTGTGTCAACTATTGTTCTGTGGCACTTAAATTCACGTTTGTAGTGTGTCGAACCATGTGTGAATTGCTGATACGATAAACTCACCCTGTCTGATGTAGTGAGTATCTGGTAAATTTACGCCAGCATGAAACAATATCTCCTCAGTTAGAGTGGAGCAATAAATAACCTTTCAACAGCGGCGCAATTTCGATGCATTTTTTCCGTGCAACCCAAATAAGTCAGGCGGATCGAAATGCTACCTTATTGCCCAAGTCTCTGTAGGAAAATTTGAAAAGCTAAGAATTTGTTCAAATCACTGGCTTCTCGGTCTCGTGCAGCGAGTGGGTAAGCATAGAGGTTGCTGTCGGATTTTTCTATGTTGTTTCTTCTGAATAATCGACTGCCTCATCATATCGTGGCAGGTAATATTCCAAAGTATTTTCATGCGCTTCACGCATTTCTTATTTTCTCCACATCCTCCAGCCGTACTGATACTCTTGACTCCTTCCCGTACGGTCCATTCATGTCGTTCATATAACTACTAGTTCTTAACCAACGCGGTTGCCATAGTGACTGATGACCTAATATTACTCCATTAATCCTTTCGATTAATGGTTTGCAATCGACTCTTGAATCCACCGTTGCCTCAGTGACCAACAAAGCGGTGCGGGCTATCAGCTATGGGTATTTTGTACTTTCGATACAGCGCATCATGCGTTGATCAACGGGTATATTCAGCATATCACGCATGCTAAGGTCAAGCTGCCACTCACTGCGTATGTCAGACTCATTTGCTCGTATTCAAAGGACTATTTGGCATGTACGGGACGCGGAACGCTGCGGATCTCTGGCGCATCGCATATCATCGACCGATGGCTTATAGTAATAGTTGCAACAAGATTAATGGTCTTTCAATGCCATATGTAGGGCTTAACCGCAGCAACTCATCTGGAAGTATGGTCTCATCAAGTGCAGCTGATTTCGTGTTACCTGCCAACTTCCCTAGGGCAATATTTCAAGATAGCACGTGTAAGGTGCAACGTATAGATTGTTTGGTGGCCATACCCTACCAGTTTTCGTGCCTCTGAGGAGACATCCCTCATATGACACCACTCTTGGTCAGTCCCGTGAGTTTGTCTGTTTGGAACTTTTGAGTTCTATTTCACTTACGTTCCTAGCACTGTCCGGTTTCTGTTTGGGGTGATGGAGTTTGCGCACTCAGAAACCATAAACAAGACGCAAGTGCATCAGAGTATTTTTGGTCCGCTGTTGGGTTGTGCTGAACTTTCAATGCGCACTCAGAAACCATAAACAAGACGCAGGTGCATCAGAGTATTTTTGGTCCGTTGTTGGGTTGTGCTGAACTTTCAGCAACCCATTAAACCATACCCCGTGTTCAGTTTTTCTGCAACCTTGTTACCAGCAATGAATTTAATGCATGTTTACAGGAGTAACCGCATGTCTTTCATTCTCGAGACAATCTGGACCTGAATTTTCGAGGGAAGTTTGCGTTATATAAAGTTAAACTGGCGAGTCTTTAGTTCGGAATCCCGCGCTGGCCATTACCGTCTCACTGGATGGGGACCCCGAGACGGGACACATCATTGGTTGGAAACATTGTCAGACATGGTCCAGTTACGCCCTTAATGGCACTTGCGCATCCAGGCTATTGCCTTCAATGCGCATCTCCCCTCCCAATCTCCTCAATTAAAAGTCCTCGGACGACCCCTTATTTACGCATCAATTATATCAGCTAATACCTCCAGAGTGCAGCTATTTACTCCATCTTGCCATACCACCAGTGAACGAAACTGGCAGCTAGAACCACTGTACGGCAAGTATGTGTTTCTTACAGCTGATGACAGGGACAGGGGGTTTTGACATTCGGGTCATTGCGGCTAAATTATCTCAAGGTGTAACAAGAAAAACTACAACGGGAATGTATCATGGAAATGGAATATCGTGGGCCGGGTCGGATTATGATCGTTCACGCATTATTTATGAACGATACTGAAAGCTTCACCGTGCGTTATATTTTCTTCTCGCTCAACCACATAAGAAGTGGACCCGACAAATAAACATGAATCCCTATATTATTGATTTGTTGGAATATTGGTGGCTCGGTTGCATTTAGTGGTAATTGGTCAGGTAGCTGTTGATCTGTTCGCCGAGCATGGCAGTTAACTTGCAGGCGTTTCGTCACCATTAGCTAGGGCATCATCAATGTGGTCTTTGGTGGGTGAAGAAGACCATAACAGGTTATTTAAGTTGCCGTAGCATCTCCCGTCGTCTCATGATGAGGCACATCAGTAGTTATAGACGCTGAAAGACACTGCTCAACCACAGCAGTGGGTAATGACGCTAGTGCACAAAAACCATTAATTTCAGTGCGCAGACCTCCCCTTTCTGCCCCACTAACTACGACAGAGTTCCCTTGACTTCATCGCCTCTTCAGAATCTAAGCATATCACCTAATTCCATCCACATTTCCAACACCTTCATGAATGAAACTTTGATAGCTAGGATTAAAGTAGACCCCGATACGACTTAAGGCTTATTGTGGTGATGAAAAATGTTTACTCGCAGTAATCGAAACATCAAGACTATCGGACCACATCCCAGTTATTCTGTTTGGGCTATCAAGCTGACTGATTCTAAGTCACTAGTCGGTTATTGTCCTATCTGTAAAATTAATGGACAGTCAACTTTTTTTGGAGAATCAGTTAGCCTCCCGTTTGCTCACCGCGTGCCCTCTATTTATATCTTGTATATTATATTGCATCTTACTGTTGCACGTATTCGCTTTGCGCTCACTTCGAACAGATTCCTACCAACAGCAGTCAGCCAACCTTTACAACCGTGGCTTATCTCTTACGGCGAACAGCGAAAGCAGTACTCAGTCGGAGACGTCCGTGAGAGCACGTTTTTTAAGTGGCTCAGACTCCACCCATTCAGTGGAGGCTATCGCCTCTCCTGTTGGCAAATCTGCCACCCCTACGCGTCTGCCTTGCGAGGCAGATTTTGAAATCATCAAACTGATATCGAACGGGGCTTATGGGTAAGGAATGAAGTCGCTCTTTTTCACCCTTTTTTGTTACTTGGTTCGTGTTGGATGTATGGACTGTTTTCACTGCCCGCGAAGGAGTGTAAGTTAGGGAATACGCTTGATGAGAGGGTTACAGATTACAACAAGAATGTGGATTATGCCAATATCCGAAAGTTCGAGCTTGAAAAAACTGAGACTTCTCTAATAAATACAGTCATTAGAAGCTTCCATGCTTTATCGATTTGGAGCAACAAACCCAGTCGGAAAGCTGGATGAATTACTCCATGTTTGATGTGACAATCAGTAGAGAGGCGATAAGTGAAATGGTAACTCAGCAGATCACGGCCACGTTAGTATCGTTGAGGTAGTGGTTGGGGGTTTCTTAACAATGATTATAGTGATTACCAGGCGATAGATTTCGTTTAGAACACCTTTGAGAACAGTGGGATGTGTTGGGGTGTACTCGATAAGTGAGTTAGTCTCGCGGTGTCCCGGTTGTTCTGGTCCTCTCTTTAGCATCTCCTCACCATCAGCTCGCTGATGATCCATGCCCTTTACGGCAGGCCACATGTTTGTAAGTTCTTAGTCGGACAACCTGTTGTGTTATCCGGATCTGTGGTGATTGCCAACTTTATCGGTGGATTGTAAAGTACGATCCATATTTAAACTCCTCTTTGTTCAGCTAGCAACTAAACTTGGCAGTTCTATCCTGTGAATAGCGAGTTTCTATAATCCGATGAAAAATAAAACCCACCCTTAGCAAGAAGTTTGTTTTGAAGCGAAACGACTTTTATTGGCATACAGGCTCTCTAGATTGATGCCACCTATCATCTGAGTCGTCCAGTCTCCGTTGGAGTTAACTGAGTATGGATGATTATCTTGCGCAAGCCATGTAATATCTGTTCCTTGTCAGCTCTGTTTGAGCATTTCGGCATAGCATGGAAAGAATTCGAGTACATATCCGATGCAGTTCTCCGGGGCTACTCGAACCTTGCTGGGTCCTATGGGACTCAATACTCTAGATTTCGGAGCTTTTATCCTGCTTCTCATCCGTACATTCAATATGTTGAAGAAAGTCGGCCTCAAAGTACACGACCACCACTATTCATCAGCACTGACTCTCACCCACGTCATCCGGATGGAAACCTATGTTGATGGCTAATCGACTGATGCAATGACATCTCAGATATTATACATGCCGTGATCTCAACCGTTTTCCGATAACCCACAGCATTTCTTAAGGTTGCGGTGGGTCTTTTAGTGGGACTGGGCGTCAGGCGTCAACAACCATCAATCGACATCCAGTAGGGCACGTTAGCGACCAGCAGGACGTACGACAATGAGTGCTATCCGTCGCTTTCATTGTCCACCGGTTGTGTTGTATTCGTCCGGGTCCTCTGGGTTTGTACTGGACTGTAATAATAAAAGCCCCCATCGTCCACATTGCGTTGACCCTACCTATCAGATACCATGGCTTCTTTGTTGTTATCTTTGTTCCTTAACACGTTCGCACTTGTTTGTGGACTTTTCTCCTGCTTTTTTGCCCCCTTAGTGCTGTCTACCTCGTAAGGCATCGAATGACGCGTCAACGATTCGCAATGAAAAAAATTGGCAAGCAGCACTTGAAGCTGCGTAACCAGGTTGAGCAGGTGTTTGCCGAAAGGGATATCATGAGCTTTGCAGACAACCCATTCGTTGTCAGCTTGTGTTGCACCTTTGAGACAAAAAAGTGTTTGTGCATGGTCATGGAATATGTGGAGGGCGGGGACTGTGCCAATTTGTTGAAACAAATTGGTGGACCACTACCGTTGGATTTGGCGCGTCTGTATTTCGCGGAGACTGTGTTGGCGTTAGAGTACCTGCATAACTATGGGATCGTACATCGAGACCTTAAACCGGACAAGTGAGTTCGTACAGTGGACCTTTCTAAGAGTTGAGTTCATTTGTCCATTTTGGTTTTGGCCTTTGGCGCTGTTCACTTGACCGTGGGCCCCGGAACAAGACGCAAATGTGGCCCAGTCATGTGGGTGGATTCTATATTATTCCAACCGGACTTTTTATTTTCGATGCTGGTTACGGTAACGAATGGAATCACTATCAGCGCTTAAGTGATCCAAAGTGAGGCCACAACCTTATTTGTACCTCAGTATGACCACACTTACTATGCTCATCAGTGTGTGTTGTCATGCGATGCTTTGGTCGTGTTTCCACCGAATGCGAGTTTCAGAAACTCAGCCCGTCATTTCGACCGTTTCACCTATGATCACACTGTATCTCTCGACTTGAAGTTACATGCTGGTACTCAGTACGTGTTCAACCAGTACGACCGAAGGTAAATAATTTGAACAGTTTGGGACGTTTTCTCGGTATTGGTACGATCATATTTACTGGGCATTACTCGGTTTTATTTGTGTATTTAAGTAACCCATCGGACCACGGTCTGAATTAATTTAACTCTACCCCTTGCGCACAGAAAATCTCCATGCTTATTGATTCAGTCCTTTCAATCTGTTAGGATTGGGGTGATCGCGCGTTTTTGTGCCGCAACCACTGTGCCGGGACTGAGTAACCTCCCTGTGCACGAATCTGACCTATCCACTTTAGCTGGTTTGTTCTCATCTATTCCGCTAGTTGTAAATCACCGGCGTTGCGCACCGTCTGCACCCCTTTTTGTGCATGGAAGAGGTAGATCTTTGTTACAAACTAATGAGACTCTCCAAAGCACTCGAGTAATCTGGTGGCACGCACGTTATACCCTGGTCTGTTGTAAAATTACCCGCTATCTGGATTGTTTCTGTGCCTCTGTGTTTGTTTGGACAATCAAATCTGCTTTCACTGGTGTTCATTTACATTCTACTATCTGGATCACAGATCTCAGTTACATCACCACTAGCACCACAGATGCTGTCGTGCTAGGTTTCATACTGTGTATGAACCTGATGTCTCGGTTGAATGTTGTCCACGGAATCCCACGATTGAAGAAAAAGTATGAGTGATATTTGAAAGATGAGTGTACACCGTAGTCTCACGATTGTGTATAATGACGCGAATCGAGTTTTGCACTAGGTGTACGTTCGTCTTGCTGCTCTTTTTCAAGCTATTTGTGTGCGCGGCTTTCCAAAATAACGAAACCAAAGTGATTGTAGTCTATTGAACAATTTACCGATGTGTTATAGATTGCGTTCTTTTGTGTATACACTCGGTGTATGAAGAACTCATATTCGCACAGTCCGTTGTATAAGCCGAGTCGTCAACTTCCAACCAGTCGTATCGATTGATCTCATCACTGCTTTAAAAAATCTCACAGCCAACGCTCTAGCTACTGCCAGCCACTTGTGAATACGCGTGCTTTTACAGAGACATCATCACCTTAACCCACAACTCAATCTCATTTCACTCTTGATTCCAGTAGCATTGATTCTGGCAGCTGAGTGCAATTTTGCCAAATAGATTCCGCATTCACTGATGTTTACTAAACCGCTGTGACAGTGTAGCAGTTTAGTTTAGTTTAGTTTGGTTTTCTATGCACAATTTAATTTGTTTTCGCATGCTCGTCTTCACCTCTTGCACATCCCCTGACACCCATGGCCAATTCCTGTAAAATGGGATTCCCCTGCTTACTGTGAATGGGATCGAGACCACCTGATTGCTCAGTCAAGAGGATATTTGCAAATTCATTGGTGAACATAGTTTTTGTTTTGACTCATCCTTTCGTATGCACCAGTCGATGGCATTCAGTTGATGCAATAATGCGATAGTTTCTTATGGATGTAGGCATAGATATAGATACATATGGGTATAGATTATACGCATATACATGTATAGAGAGAGAGAAAAGTTTGTAGTGAAAAACACAAAAAGCAGTTGTTCAGGAAACGCTGTCTGAATTGAGGCATGACTGTCTCAGGATTAGTGAAGCAACGACCTAGAATCGGAGTAACTGGAGTTTTACACAGCAGTACGGGCATATAAGCGTTTTAAGGCATTCCTAGTGCAACCTCCAGACCCTGCTGCTGAGAGATTTGAATGAATCGGATTTGATGCGTCAATGTGTCCCCGTGAACAAACCGGAAAGAGCGTATTTATGATGCTGGGCGTGGAATCTAAATACGCCCCCTTCCTCCCGGAACTGAGTCTCAGAGCCCATTTGAGCGGATAAAGTCCTTATGACGAAGCGATACGATTTTCCTTCGTGATTCTCCTGGTGAATCCAGACCGAGTGCGCTATGTCCCCATCCCATTTACACGAAATAATAGGATACTTAGAACTGGTACTTTTCATACCAATAGAGTTCTAGGGTTGTAGGATTCAGCACCAACAATGTGCTTGGAAAACAGACTGGATTCGCACATGTTTTTCGTAGTAGTCAGTGATTAGGTCCAATGTGATGGACAGTGGTGACAGTTACAACAATGTAGAAACAGTGTTACGGCTACTGGCTAAATGATGGGCTCGTCAATTTTCATGTTGTCGTTCGTGTAACCGGCAGTATTTTAACGGTCAGACAGCCATTCGCCACATGTGTTGCTAGTTTCAGCATGAGTTCCGGACGTTAATTTTTGTTGTTGAACTGTTGTCACTCGTTTGGCATCGTAGATTCACTGAGGTTTGTTCACATTTTCGTGCTGTACGAGCAATGTTTGACAATTTAGGTCACTGCTTTTCCTTAGAAGCCGTCCAACATTGGTGACAGCACTGTGGTTTCCTCCTCTGTGAAAAGACCACTTTTGATTTTTCCTTTGAGCCATGTTTCACTGGTGGCATCTGCATTGCACCTTTGCCTCACTGCCGTCAAATTATGTCAACTTATTTAGATCAAATCCCATATTGAAAAGAAGCAAAAGGTCTCTTACTGCCCTCCACAATCAACTCATGGAAATAGAAAGGTTCTTCTATCTTCCGGTCTTTGGAATAGACGCTCTGGTCGTTATCAGCTGAAAGAGTCCTCCGTTGATTGGTTTGAAAAATAGACCCCGCGTTTGGACTGACTGATGCAACCACACTCTGTGGTCTTGCACCCCGGGATCAAGTGATGCCTGTTAAAATCTTCAACTTCACTACTTAGGGCTAATTAACCCTAAAGCTCGCTGACATATATTCCCTGTGCGCAAGACCGTCCTTTGAATATCTCCCAATTGTTCGCATTTTTCCAATGAGTACTGTCCACACACATGGTTGCTCTCCCTCCTCAACCGTTTCTTTCAACCCTGGAAGAACAGTAGAATTTACCATCCTATTATGACGAAACTGCCGTCATTCTAATGACATATTGGTACTAAACCGGACGTCAAAGTGTCAGGCATGATCTCTCGTGTGATAAAGAAACATGAATAATATAACAAACGAGAGATCCAGCTGGGATTCAGTTGAGTCTCCCATTAAAACCAAATTAGAATGCAAATGAGTGTATTTCATTACCTGTTTCATACCACGTCATTTGCAAACTACTATCTTCTAACCTTATGTGGAAATCTTCAATACAGACTGCAGCATAAACTCTGTGCCAAAATTTGGTGACTTGTTGACTTGCTTGATCAGCTTTATCAAGGCAATACTGTTCCTACAATTAGTGGTTGGAGGATCTAAAGTCACTAAACTGTTTACCGTCAGTTTCTCTGCTCAGTTGTTGGCTCAGTCTGTGACACATACTGCTTTAGATAGATTGTGTTTGTTCGACGCCCTGCGACGTAGCACAGCTGTATTCGTCTGAATGAAAAATCTCTGTCAGGTTAGTCTAACCGTTCCTATTGGAAACGGTTGTGTTCACTCACTACTGTGCAGAACTGGGAAACTTATATTCGACTTAATACAATTCCGGTCCTGTAGGAACAGCAGGACATTCGCAAATCTGTGGTTATTCTGTAGTTGTTACAAATTGCATTCATCACTTTCGAGGTAAGTTGTGGAACACTGATCAAATGATTGATCAGTGATTGATTACTACTCAGTACGTGTTTCTGCTATTTCGTTTTTGATATCGCTTGCTTTAACAGGCTCAAACCGTGATTTACGCGAAACACACGTTGCACCACGGGTGTCATGAGTGTTAACCGCACACTTTTTGCTCAACGAAATTGCGCCAAAGGTGCTGCTGCCATGGCCTCATTCGAACACCATAACAGAAGTACTACCGTATTCAGTTTGTTGTGGTACCGACAAAAAAATGCACAGTTCTAAAGACCTGTTCACGCCATACAAGCACAAACTCGTCAGCGTTTCAAAAATGCGATCCACCACTACGAAATTCAGTACAATAGACTTCTACTCCTTGTTGGCCTGTGTTCCAGCCTTGATGGTGCTAAAAACCTGGAAAGTTGCTAAATTTGAACAGTTGGTAAAAATCCCTGGTAAAATCCCTTCACACGTTCTCCCATTTAATCGATATGATCGATTTCATGACAGTGAATCAAGACCCGTTAAATTTCAGTCATGTTTAGGTCAAGTCAAAGTTGCCGGTTAGAAGACTGTCATCGAGATTTCATGGAAGAGCCTAAACTGTTTTGTCAGACTTTAATGTCCAACCTTGGCTGCAGGACACCTGCAGTTCACTTGCTCAAGTAGATCCAGTCCAGCTGACTTCGGCTTGGTATCACATCTTTCAGGCCCCCACTGACCATGTAGTCACATAGTATTTAGGGCATGAGTGATATGGCGTAGAAGCCGGTTATTGAAAATGATCGCATAGTGATCCCCTTATTAACCCAAGCTAATTCAATGGTGATGGTAGAGAGGGGATAATACTGCCAAATCTGATTCGCCCTTTGTAAGTTTGTGGTGAATTGGCCAAATTCGTTGATAGTCCATTGAAAGCTTTACTCATTCCATGGCTCTTTTGGGTGAATCCCAAAATACAATAATTTTTATCCTATTTTCATGAAATTTGTGCACGTATTGTACTTGTAGCCCTTTTGCATAGTCCGTTGGAGACCAAAGCGGTTATTACTCTGCACTAAAATTGGTTCTCGGTAAAAGTTCCGTGAAGTTCCAGGTATGGCGTTTCTTTTACTGCTGCTCGCTCCTAATTATCACAGGGTAGTCATCTTTCTGACTGGATGTTTATTGAGTGTATTACAATAGCCCGGGTGTGTGATTGAAGACGTCACTCCCAAGGCTTGTGGCTTACATCCCTCCGTGACTTTTTTATTTTATCGTCTAGTCCTGGGCAACCTGCAGCATATAAGCCTTTTTACCTTCCTCAAACTATACGGTAACAATGTGCCGTAATGGCGCTACAGCTGAACAATTCGTAACGCGAACCGAATACGGCGGTCCATACCAACCAGAATTTCTTACGGTCCACTCAGTATCCTCTAAATTGTCTGTTTGTTTTGGGGTTGCCAATGTTTTGTATATCACTTAATTATCTTTATACTGACGATCTTGTATTACTGTCATTGACCTCAGAGAATTAATTTACGTTTCCTGCACGTGACTGGTCGGTTGCCTAAGTTTCACTACACTTACTCTCCACCCACTCCCTTCAGCCTGTTGATTACTCATGAAGGTCACATCAAACTGACAGACTTCGGACTTTCTCGAATCGGTCTGATGAATTTGGCTACCAACCTAATTGAGAAGAACCTCGATCTGGACAAAGATTGTAAAATGTTTCGCGACAAACAAGTCTTCGGCACGCCTGAGTATATAGCTCCCGAAGTTATACTTCGACAAGGTTATGGTATGTTTGGTTGCTATGTTGCGCTATGCATTTTTTCCTGTCCGTTGTGGTCTCAGTCAGTTTATTAAAAAATGCTGATCCATTGCTTGGACAGGCATTCTTCTCTTTTCGTCCGAATTTAACTTAGATCTTCTTCAGGGAGTACATGCAGTTGGACGCAGGGCTCCATAAAAAATCAGCGTATTCGAGAAATGTTTGTTATGGTTGTTTTCGCATGACTTCCGGGTGTGAACCGTGTACCTTGAATACAATAAAATCTCATTGTTCGGCTGATCCGACAAACACGATAACAACTTCTTGACCTGTCACAAGTCTCTTTCAGAAACCTTCACGGCGCAACGAGGACATCCGCACCCAAACTAGTTTTATTATCTTGCCCCGAACCTGCCTGAATGTGTAGTTTTTAAGTGAACACCATTCGCCCACACGTTCCGTCTTAGCCAAGTTATTGATGCTGATCGGTAATCCATGCGCTAATTTCATGCAGTTTTTGAACACCTAGTTGTAGCGCTCCTCCAAACTGCCGTTGTATCTACCGGTAATAATACTTCAGTTAAATTGACCACAACATTAGATATCTGTTTGCTAGATATTTGGTCGAAATGAAATACCGCACTATTTGGGACAGCGTTCGCTGAATTGCAATTCACCCTTAGGGAAGCCGGCACACCTCAACTAGCCTCGCTTGCGAATGGTAGTTATGAACCTCAATAACGCATCTCAATCCAAGGTTATAGTGAATCGAACCGATCATAATTACAACACTGCTGCAGCGACCAACGGTATTCAACACGTGTTTTGGCTAAACAGATCGAGAACTAAAACGCATTGAACACTTTCGATGAGTTCAGAAATAGTCAATGGATCAAGCTCTGGATACACTGTTTCAGATTGGTTGGCAGTCAAAAAGACCGAATCTCCTCAGAACACTACAGAAACGAAAGGAATGTTCTGTTTACTGTCTGTGAATCACTGTATATCACTTGATGCAGCCAACTTCCGTTCAGATGCACTGTGCGACCCCTATCTTTGTCGTGCAGTACTGTCGGGTGACTCGGTTCAGTTGTCGCACGTATCATCATGTCAATCAAGGTAGGACTATCGTTTCACTCTGTTAATGAAGGGAAGTTTGATGGTTCGGGTTGCTTATACAGTGCTTATCCAGTAGCCCCTTTTCGGACACGAATTGTGACTTTGAACGACTGTCTTTTTACTCCTACCACCCAACCACCATGATCCAAGTTTGCTCCCGCAGTGTCGCCACAGAGCGAGGATACTCTGTACCCTGGATCGACGGGAATTCTTTTTTTTTTTTTGAATTTGTATCTGAGATGAGGGAGTCGCCATCTATTCTTACTTATTCCATTGACTCTGTCTCCAACAAGGTTAGCTTAGTGACCCCAGTTCTAAGCAGAAATTCATGTATTTGTGGCGATGACTTTAACGTCTTCGGTCCTCTAGGGTTCGTAAACCAGCTTCTGTGCACTCCGATCTCTTCCAACAGACTGTCGCTGTGAATCACCTTTTTGATTAAAAACAACTCTTTCTTGGATTTTCCTCGTACTTTAAGTCAGTCAGTTTTAAAGTTGACCCACGTGTCTACATAGTCACGTGGCTAAACTGAACAATCAACACACGCTATATTGTGACAAATGGAGAAAACCGGGACCGGAAAGGTTCTGTCTATCTTTACTTTGTGAGATAGATGGAAGACAAATTTCGTGCTTGTTCACATTCACATCCATCCTCACATGAAGCACGCACAGTTAGTTGCACAAATGGACCAGCTTTCACAAATTACTCAATGTATTTCGGGTGATTCTTATTTTAATGAATGAACATTATCATCTTTAGGTCAGTGCTTTGTTTGAATGACAACCTAGCAGAGATTGACTCCAGTGACCGATATTGTCTTCTAATTGATACAGTGCTACCGTTGACCGCGTGTGCTTCACTGCCGTACGATCATCCTATTCCATTTGATGATGGTCCTGCCTTGAAACTAAGAAAATGGTTCAGAGAAACGGAGCTATTCCTAGTGCTTCGCATGCATTCTGAAGTGCATACACCGACAAATATTTATTCAGATAGTTTAGATAGAAACCGATAAATATTGATACCGTTTTTGAGTCGCGGTTTCCAGCTTCGACAGCCGAGCACAAGCGAACCCATCACATAGATTGTTTTACTCACTGTGAAAACTGCACGCGTCTTAGTGGCTACTAATTCGGCGCACGTAGCACACGACGAAGTCACCGCGTTTTGTCTTGTTGAATATCTTCGTCCCGAACGCTATATGACGCATGTCTGCTGCACATAACCACACATCCCACACCTGGTTACGCATTCGCTGTTACTATGGTTGTGGGACAGTGGCAATCAAAACCTAGTGGTGTTCCAACTCCTTTATTCGCCGGAGACTTGCAACAGCTTGTGGCATCCAGTTGAGTTCAGCCATAAAACGTGTGCCGATGATACGTTGAATCCGGTTATTAAGATTTTGTTCACCGAAGTTGAGGAGGCGAGTCAATGGCCTAACTGGTTCATTGACTTCGAGTCGTTCTACTTTTCTCATAGAATCGGAATTGCGATGATGTTCGTAATACGGAAGTTCCATTATCACGTTTGTGTCATGTCTCCCAGGGTCCCCATCAAGGAGGTCGTGTCCCTTGACTTTACTGCTTGGTTATAGGCTTACCACATTGAACTCATTTCCGGAGTGCACACAGCCTGCACTGTACACATGCAACCCCCAATGGTTCATTACTTTTTGGGTTACAAGTGACGAAATTTGAACAACGTGATACAGTCTTTTGAATTCATGTCCGTACCCTATCTCCTACTCTAAGATTAGAGCTGGTACGACTTCCGTGATACTAGAAACGCCTAACCTGACTGAATGCTCTAGAATCTTTCGTGCCTCTCCGTTTCTTCGCCTCGTTTTGTATGCGTCACATGAAGAGTAAAACTGTAACATTAAAACAATACACCTTGTTTTGTATAATAACGCAAATCGTTTCGCTGTAATATTTAGGCAGGGATCTTCAGCCAACACCTTCGAAGGGAGGGGAGACTATTTTCGTGAAGATCGCATTACGTCAATGAACAATGTCACTTGGTATACTTGAAGTGATGTGAATCCATCTTTCAGCTATTCCACACGTGACCAACTGCATTTTCCCCAACTCTGTTTTGGTGCTGATATCCTCTTCAGTGGTTCTGAAATGAAGATTTATGGTTTTAAATTTTTTCGAATTGAAAGTACATGGCATGAGTCCTTCCCGGTAAGAAATGTGAACGGGAATGTTTCTCGTGGAGTAAACGGATTATTGAATTCTGTAAAATGGTTGCTATAATGCAACATATTTACATGGTTTTACAGTCACTCCTTTTACTGCCTTCCATTCCGTCAATCAAATGAAGCGAGGTGATTTTTAGTCAACTAAAACCAACCACTCAGTAGCATCTCAATGACGCATTTTTTGGTTGTCTATGAGATATGATCGGCCCAACTCATCCTCTGGTCGTCATCCTTTCTATGCGACCTGTCATGTTTGAAGATTTTGCTACTCACAGCGAATCTGACAACAAATGGTGGTATTACCCGATTCAATGTATAAATAAAGAGCAGTCAATGAGACGTAACTGAATCTCTCGTTCACTGTATTTCTCAACCAAACATACCGCACAAGGACCATCCCGTTTTTCAATATTCGCAATATCGAAGTACGGTTTTTTGACATAACACTGCAGCACTTATGAGATTGCCGGAAAATCCTTCGACTGTCCAACAACTTATAAGTAGCACGGTGTTATGCCAAGAAAATACACTTGGTTATCCCGAATTGTATGCTAACTGACACATGCGATTATCGCTCTATAGTGTATTCGATTGGAGAATACCGTAAATGAAGGATTCGGTTGAAGCTTTGTTGAGTTGTACGTATGTGTATTTCGCCACTGGTTTGCTGTTTGGGGCACGTAAGGTCGACGAAGACTCGGGCACCACGCCTGCTTGATAAACCCCAAGATAGACGGAACCGGTAGTCAGCTAGCTAAGAGTTTTCAGCAATCTTATGGGTAGTATGCCCCCTCAATAAAAAGGCAGTCTGATGTTTTCCAACCTATCATCTTTTCTACTGAGCAGTCTTCATCCCCTGCCTTGAGTGTCATATCACACATCTCCCTATCTCACGCAAGCGTTCCACAGTGGTCCAACAAGATATCTAAAATGTTTAGGTGGTCAGGTATGCTGTAATTAACGCCCAAACGTTAAGCGAATGTTGAACACATACTGTGAATCTCCTAAAAACGAAGCATCTCTAACAAGTAATCGCTCAACCTAAAGTCGACTCATACAAATGGTGCAAATCAAAGTATGTTTTCGTCACAAAATGGTCCGTACATGACCGATCTGATCAGCAACACAGCATAGCAACCATGAAGCCCAACTACGCCGATGACTTAGAGAACGATCTCAAGAATTCATATAGGCTTCAAATGGAAACGCCCCTTGAGAAGGGCGCGAACATTAGCCCTAGCGTGATGAATCAGCGACTTGTACAAAGAACGAGGCAGTCCTAGCTGCATCTGTCTTTCGGGTAAAAGATGATACCACAATAATACATACTGTGCGATGATCAGTCGACTAAGTTGGGTTTATCGAAATGCATTTCGGGTACGTTTTTTAGCGTTTCCCTGGACCCATCTGTGGCACTGTGTATTGGGTTGAAACTACGTGAACGAATGCCCTGAAATTATAGTGCACAATGCTTGTCTAACTAACCAATCTTAGCTACTTCTTTCATTATTTACCTCTAAACTCCCATGGGGATTTCACCATTACGCCCACAGGAGAATTGAGGAACTTTAACGCTTACTTTCTATTGTGTTGGGCATATAACTATTTGATAAGTAATAACCTGATGACGAGATTCTGAAAACAGTGTGTTCTTACTCTGTGAATAGGTTGAAGGTCAGGAAGATTTTGGGACACTGTGTCGTCAAAATAAAAGGCACTGCCCATCAAGACTGGGAAATAGAGATGTTCGGCTGGAGATGTAGCACTGCAAAGGCAATCAGTCAAGTTCAGTAGTTGATAATGATCCCGTGCTGTTTTTGTCCCGACACATCGTATTAGAGATGTGGACGATCCGGGTGAAGATAATGAGGTAGAAATCCGTACCAGACTCAGTCTTTTTACACCCCACGAGTATGAAGGCCCACATAAAACGTTTGGTTCTTCAGAGTGATTGGTTCAAGAAATTGAAGTCTGTTTTAGATTATCCGCACCGTATTCGATACAAATGAAGTCCAATAGAATATGCGTTGTGTATGATGTTTATTCGAGCTGATCATTGGCGGAAAGGCGACGTTAGAAGCAGTGTATTTTGTGTGAGGAACTGTTTTTCAACCACTAATCAACCCAAGTTGGAATGTTATGTAGAACACAATCCGATATCGAATACTGTATCCGCCAGTGTGCAAAGTGGGTTTGAGGGTTTTCGATGATGATACAACATCGATTTTCTGGATAATATACGAATTACAGCTCGAATCGACATGTCGATGAACAGATAAAGCAGGTTTGAGTAGCACAAACACTCAAGATAGTAAACGTGTTTTTATCCCAACCCACCTTGACACTCTCTAAAAGAAAAGTGATACATAGACAGGTACAATGTGCTACCAGAATAAACTCGGTTACGAGTCGTCTTAATCAAACTGCACTTGGTGCGCAGCACTTTCACTGTAGTGCTACTATCTTTCAGTCACGATGGTGTTCTATGTGATTATTCCGTTGGTCTACAAGGTTGGCCGCTCAAACAACTCAGTCTTCATAATTTTCTTACACGACAATGCATCAGAGACCACACATTGACCGACTTCGATGCTCTCAGGTACCAGCATTGGTTGTTGTTGTTGTTTTTTGTACTGCACGCTGTTGATTATGTACGCTCAATACGTCTTCAGAAACGCGTAGACAAAATCAGACAAGTTTTGCCCCAGCGATTAGGTTTCATTAGGCAGATGAAAACACGATATTAGTGTGAATTAGGTAAGTCAAAAGGTCAGAGGGTTATGCACTTTGTGAGCTCTAGGCAAGTCGATTGTGGCATGTGAATGGTAATTTGTCCGTGGCCTAAGCATCCTACTTAATGGTTCTTTACCTTGGTATCTTGATGCACATTGTAAACTGTGTAACCAATAGTCGGCATATTTTTTTTCGTTTTCAATGCTGCTTCTTCTAGGTGTCTTTTGTCTTCTAATTGTAGGCAAGCCGGTTGATTGGTGGTCGTTGGGTATCATTCTCTACGAGTTCCTTGTGGGGTGTGTACCATTTTACGGCGACACCATCGAAGACTTGTTTTCTGAAATTGTCACAGGTGAGCTGATTTTTTTTAGTTCAAAATCCTGGTTAGCTAACTTGTTCATATTAGTCAGTCCATTGTGATGCATGCCCATGGCCTGCGGTTACCATATCCAAAGTTTGTGTATCTTTTTATCGGAACGGGTACTGCAAGCAAAGGGCTGCACTATTTGGATGCAAGCAAGTATAGGACACAAAGTCGAATAGACTGATCGATGTTAGTGTAAGGAAGCTATGCGTTACCTACTAATTACGCCCACAGCAGTCTGGTACAGATGCTTGTGATTCTGTGGTGTAATACAAATATATGAAGGGGTCATTGAGGATAAGCTGCGCATTACTGCTATTTCTGTACTTTGCCAACGGATTTTTACGGCAGTCGTTCATCTAACAGTTACATTTCTTGTCGCGTACCAGTTTTCTCCATACTGTAACCAACCGAAACCAGTTTACTTGCACCTTGGAAAACAATTTTTGTGTATCTGTTTACACTGGCATCATTGTTCCAATCATCCTTGGAATACAGTTTCAAGTAAAATGATCAGTATGTGGATAGCAAGGAAACCGATGGAAGGTGTGGAGTGGAGAAATTGGTCGCTAATTTATGCTCTCAATCAGATGGAGGTTGACCTTGTTAATCCGATTCCCATGATCCTTGCAGGAGGTAGATAAATATCCGTCGCACTGTTTGTATGTCCTCACGTCCCCGGTGTGGTTTCACACGTTTGTATGAGTTAGCTCACCAGTAGCGACCTGGAAATTACGAACGGATCTATGACCTTTTTTGCACAGTAGGAATGCCAGTAATGATCATCTAGTTTATTTTGTACCGGAAGTTCTTGTGATGTTCTTGGGTTACCTTGGGAGTGGCTAATCGGTGTGGAACATGAAAATGAGGTAAGATTCTTATGGGACGGAATAGAGGTGAACTACTCAATCACTAAATTTGACGGCATCTCGCTTTCGCCATTTTAGCCCCAATCGAGTGGCCAGAGGAAGAGGAATGGCGAGTTCCGGATGAGGCGGTAGAAATCGTCTCTCAGTTACTGGAGCGTGATCCACTTCTCCGCTTGGGTACGACTTGTGGTGCGGCTGAAGTTAAAGAAGCTCGCTTTTTCGCCGGACCTCCACCGATAGATTGGAATAATCTTCTGAGATTGAAGGCGGCATTTGTGCCTCAATTGGAGCATGATGAAGACACATCCTATTTCGATCCTCGGAGTGAACGATACCAGCACGATGTAGAGAGTGATGAGGACATTAGTTACTCGCCTAGGTCCACCTCTCAAAGCGGAAGGTCGTCTCCACTACAGCCCCCGTCTTCAGAGACCAGGGCTTCCAGTACCAATATGATCTCAACTGAACAACCTGCTATTCACTCCATTCGCAGACCTGCAGCTTCTCGGCTGAGTCGCGAGAAACAGCAAAATCAAGATCGCCGGCGATGCCACAGTTTGAGTGATGCACTCAGCTTGATACCGCGCGTCACACCGGGTCCGCTTCGTTCCTCTCTGACCCATAAATTTTTGTCCAGTAAACCTCCGTACGTATCGAAACCGCTTTCAGGCCACTCTTCACGTGCTTCAACCAATGAGCTACGTGACACCGAACTCGCAACAACTACGCTGACAGCAGAGTCTGTGGAAAGCAAGACCGCTTTGCATATGCTTCAAAATTTATCCCTTGATACAGATGCGATGTCAGAGAAATCTGGCCGCTTATCAGAAGTTGGGAGCCCTGGTTCTGCAACCTTTCGTTCCAGATCACCCTGTCATACTCAAAGAACCTCAGGTCCGAAGCCGCTACTGGGAACTGAGTCGGAGAGTGAGGAGGAGGTTGGGAAAACACGAGACCCTGAAGTTGCCTTCCACTCGTTCGCTTCCTATTCTCCCAGATTCTCGGTTGTCTTGGAGCAGGCACGAATGAGCGAAATAATGGCTTCATCAACTTCTGAAGGGTTCCAACATCCTCCCACCACGACAAGTTCGCTAACGATGAGTGATGTTCAAGGAAGTCGTCTGTCCAACAGAGATTCAATTGCCTCCGAACCACCGCGCACGCGATCGCCATTCTCTCCGACTTTTGAGCGACCCCGCATGTCGCTTCCGCGCCAGAGCTATACTGTTCCAGATTCCTTTGCCACAGAGGCCTCGAGAACGAAGGATTCCGGCAAAGTAAGTTCTTCATTTTAAGGTTTCACTTCCCAGTCTGACGCAAAGTCATACTTTTCACTTATGTTTTTCAGTGCTCAGTTACAAATGCATCTTACTGTGCCGATAGAATTGGCTCGTCTCTTTCTCACGCTGTGGCACAAGTTACTTTCCGCCCATCTGGTCTTTTGAATTTTACCATAAAGGTCCGATCATTCACAAGACATGCAAACCGGAAAAATCCTTTTAAAATCCTGTGCTTTGACAACGCGAGTAACGCGACTTGATCACTAACGTGTGCTTATTCTCTGTTCTCAACCTCTAAGACGGTGGATAAGTATCTCTGCAGCTTTCCGGTGTCCCTCCTCGTCACATGCTTTCCGCGGACAGTCATCCTGTATGAAATCAACAGTAACACATAAGTTTGGCAACAAAATAACGGACGATTTTCTCTTGGATTGGGTTGCCTAACTTCAGGATGTAGGATTTGGGAACGGTGAATAGGGCATAGTGATTTAATGCCCTCAATAGTTCAACCAACAGCCACACAGTTAGCAAGCTTGTTTCGTTACACTTTGTCATGCTTTTTCTTCGATTCATCGACAGTCCGTTCATTCTCCGTAGGTCGACATTTGATGAGGTTTTTTAGCCATCTGAGGGAAAGCTGAGAACCGCTGGTCACTCGGCCTGCCCGAAGTTAATTCAGACGGACAACACGCGTCTTGTATCATTTGCTTGTCTGTTTTTCACATACGGTGCTGTCACGTCTGCGCGCCTCTTTATATGTGGTAGCAACTTATCCTCATTGCTGTGTACACCTCTTTCCCATGTTTGAGTGGAGGACATGTACATGTTGTTCAACGTTGCTAAGCGCCTCGTTAATCGTTTTAGGAACAACGGTTTAGCTATGGTTCAACGTTGGTATTGCAGCTAGGTGCGATCTGAGTCGGTTATTAGGTCAGCAAGTGTATCAGCAAAACAGGAACTTCTGCCTGGCTAGTCGGCAAAATCGTATCATCCTTCTGTAACCCTCTTTCGGTTCCTAACTACCAGTCCACCCAAAGAAAGCACGGGGGCTGAGTTGCTGCCAGGTTGCCCAAGCTCAAACAGGATCAGTCGACATGCCGAGAGTGGGTCTGAACCACCGAGTCATCACGGGCTCGACCAGTCGGTAAAGTTCCATCTGATCATCACTGGTAACGAAAACGTAGGAAGCAGTAGTCTTCATCATTCTGTGTTCTTATTGTATCGTCTCTCTGGAGAGACCACTCTCATAAGAGACCACTGTGTTTCATCAGGTGACCTCTGAAGAGGGGGGTGGGTGCATCTGCAGTATTACTGGATCATCCAAAGGTTTCATCATTCTTATACAACTCGAATGATTTGTATTATTTTACATTTAAAAAATCAATTAATTCTTTCTTGGCTGGCCTTTGCGAACCCTGATGTTTTTGGATAGCCTGTGCCCTCATCTTTCTCCTCTTACTGATGTCGTAAGTAGTCGTAGGCGCTCAGCTGTAACACTCTTTCGGTGCCTAGCTTCCATGCCACTCAAAGAAAGCACGAGGATTAAGATACTACCACGTTGTCCAAATCTAGACGGGAGCAGATGCTGAGATTAATTTTGAACCACGGACCTTCCGATCATTAATTCCGCGCCTTAACCATTGAGCTATCTCGACCGTTTAATAATACTAACTACTCTTCGGTAGACGAAGAAGTTGTCTTTTTTAATCTACCTACCCTAATATTGGCCCCATTTTTGTTGTTCGGGTTCAGGCGGATTCCGCTCCAGCATCATCGCATAGTCTCGTGACGCAAAGTAGTCCCCGGATAGAGAGCTCTTCTAGATCACCAAATGTGGTCTCGGATTGTATCAGTCAGTTACCAGCCTCCGTACGAGATTCCTCTGCTGACATTCCCACGCCAATCAAGCAAGTGGATTCCCCTTTTGAGCCATCAGGTTCCAATTCAAGTCTCGATTTATCACAGCATGGCTCACTATCGTGGCACTCCAGTTGTTCATCTAGTGATCCGGAACCCACTCATTCATGGGCAAAACAATCGCCTGGTTTTTTAAAGACTCGTGAATCAGAAATGCCCGTCTCTCTACCACCAGGCGCAATCAGCACTAACAATCGAATCTCTCCAAGATCGACCACTCCCGAAACAACTTCATCTTCTTCATCGTCGTTGTCGTTGACTATGCTCACTGTTCTGCCTCCGACTCCAGAACCGACGGTTTGTTCGCACGAAGTGTCCCGTACTCCTGTTCCTCCTCCAGGCCCAACAACCATCTGGACAGATGACAAGCGTACATCTCTCTTAGGTAAATCCTCCCCTGTCACGACTCCCCGTCACTCGGAACCCTTACGGCTTGATTCACGTCGCCGTCTTTCTAAACCTTCTCTCAACATAGGTGATCCGGCACCCGGACGTCCCAGTTCTGATGCCGTGCTAGTTGAATCTGCAGAACGCAACAGGAGAGCCACACACACACCACCTAAACCTCCAGCTTTGGTTCTCACATCGGAGAAGGATACTCTTGGAAACGGTGCACGAGTTGAGCCACGATCGCCACTAGCCTCTTCTACAAACACAACGGGTCCCTCGCACCGCCCACCTTCTGATCGTACGCCTACTCCCATCGTTATCTACAGAGGGAGGTCTGGCTACGGGTTCACAATCCGTGCTATCCGCGTGTACTTTGGCTCCTCCAGTCGTTATACCTTGCATCATTTGGTCCACAGTGTCGATAGGAATGGTCCAGCGTCTCGCGCTGGTTTACGCGAAGGTGACCTCATTATGTATGTCAATGACATCCCCGTACCCGGAATGGTCCATACGCAAGTGGTGAAGATGATCTTGAAGGTAAGCTCCAGGTTCTATAATCGATTTATTTTTATTCCCTATTAACCATATCGCTCCCACACGTTCTGTGTGGGTTGATTGATATTTCGTCAACTTTACTGCTCTTGTATTCAGTTCAGATACCCATTCGGTTTGTTTGTCTTTTTCTGAATTATATGCTTCGGTCTATCCATCCAGCATTGTCCTTTTTCCCGTACAGAGTGGTTCGCAATTAAGGTTGTGTACAACACCCCTCGACCAGAGTTTCATTCGCTCGGACGGACCTTGGCGCCCATCGGGAAAGTTAGTTCCCCGTGCATATCCAAGCTCACGAGGTAGTCACGGCAAACACCCCACGCGACAACCCGAACGTGGAACCACATCCACACGGAAGTCGCCCACTCAGTTGTCGACCGGGTCAAATACGGTCGTTAAACCAGCCGGTCAGACAAGTGGTGCACAACCAAACTTCACGAGACCTACTCCTTCCCCAGATGATTCACTGCCTTGCAACCTATTCCGTAGACCCACAGTACGCGAGGCACGCTATCGCCAAAGTGGTCTTGACTCTTCCGTCGACTCGGGGACCTCAGTACGATCAGATTTGTCGCTACCCTCTGGCACTTCGCCGGTGATGCAAAATTCTGCTTCTCCTACTGGCAGCATTGGTTCTGAACCCTCGATACCATCTTCACGTTCAGGAGAACGACTTGGGCATAGTCAATCTTGCTTTACCGGTCCGACGGGCAAATTCGGCGCTCCAAGTTACAACTTGACCATGTATCAACGGTTTGGCATCCCCGTGAACTCTGCGCTGACGTGTTCTCCTGGAAGCTCCTCATCTACAACAACCCATCCTCCCACTCACCGAAGGTAAGCATTTGCAATCAGTCATTTTGATTACCTTACGAATTAGTTGTCGGGTGGAAACTCTTCTAGAGGTTATCGAATCAAAACGATGCTCTGTTTCTTTTGCCATTCGATGATTTTGTTCTAGCTTTGTTGGATTCGGTTTGTTCGTATCAGTATTCTCCCACTCCTGTTTCACTCACTCACTCTTTTCAGGCGCAGTTTATCATCCGAGTTCAACACACATTTATCACAAGACGTGTGACAACCATGAATTAGGGCCACTTCAGGACTGTACACATATTTATGTACCCGAATGTTGTCACATTTTCAGAGCAGCGAGTGCCTCATCGATTACTCTCCACTCTGAATGCGTTTTCAGCAAGCTTGGTCCAGCAACATCCTTATCCAGTTTACGATCTAATTTATCTTATCCGGTCTTATCGATCGATAAACTAGGCGCGTGGATTATGACAGTTTTGTAAAAGTGTGGATTTTTTCGGTCTTACTTTACCTGCCTTAAAGTGCATATTTTCAATTGTCGGTGTAGTGTTGAAAATATAGTCCATTTTGAACTGTTTGAATAAAATAAGCCAAGCTCAGTTCCTCACCAGTTGCCTGTTGCTTGGCTTTCTAGGTGGTGCTTTTCTGTCGATCAGCTACTAATCGACTTCACTCTCGTCGGAGAATTTACCGGTGGAGTGGAAACACATGTAACAAGTTCCCATCGTAGTTTGTGATTGCTGACTTTGATTGACTCGAAGTTTTTTCCATTTCTCGAGGTCTATTATTGACCATGTTGTACGGAAATTTTTCGAATTTCTTTTCGACTTTATTCTAGTCGCTTTCTGTAAATCCTCCCTTTGCCGACAGGTTTTTTTGTTGGGCCACTCTCTGCGCTTCTAGTCGTAGTCTGTTACGAATGGTTACAACCTTTACATGGGCTTGATAAATTGAGTAGGGAACATAAAAATAATTACTATCTAAAACTCTCAGTGACTACTACTCAACTTTCGCTGACCTCAATCAGTCAAGGTCAGAGGTTGAAAAATGAGCCATCGACCTTAACGGGCGTATCCGAAATTCCTCATGTCCGTTCTGGTTGGTGCATAAAATTTCGATACACTTTCAATTTTGTCACTTTGCTGCTCAAGTGCTGCTCCATGGGTTGACATTTCAATTTTTGTCATATTCCACACAAATAAAGCTATTAGAAACTTGGTTTCATCTCCCCGACTCCCCCACTCGTATCTCGGCCTTGGTTTGTTACCTTCTATACAGCTAGTCGACGTTTATGTTGTGTATGGCCATTTTTAGGTCAATTGAAAAACCACTCCTTCGGCAGCTCAGTGAACGGCAGCATCGAGCGATGCTAGCCGCACAGACCGGTTCTTCCAGTGGACCCGTTCACTCGGTACCGAGCAACCTCCAACACCATGCTCATCATCCTCCACTTTGTCCATCTCACATCACTCCGCGTCTTACCGATTCGACACCCACCTCCGCTAACCACTATCACTCAGGCCCTTCGTCCACTGGCCTTTGTTCTACGGCTTCACCTACACCCTCGTATGTGAGCTCACTGGGATGTTTTTCTGCTGGGGAATCCTCTAGCAGCAGTTCACCTGGTTCATCCAGTCCAAAACAATCACTGGGCGCCAATCACTCTGTTCCTGCTCTACACAACAGTCCGACAGGGCAACTCACTTGGGCCGGGACATATCCCCACCATGCACCAGTCCCTCCACACTCTCCAAGCACTGGATCTCACCCACTGCGTTTCGGAGTCGCGCCTGTTACACGGCCTATGAATCATCCTTCAACATCAAATAATTCTGCGGCGCCGCCGGCAGTCCGGCTAGGTCACGTCGATCCGATACGCCAACCTTCGGTAAGTTTACTTTATATTATATACGAAGCTATAGCGTCTTCGAAACCGACATATGTCCATTTGTTCCAAATGCTGCTCTGTACGGCTGATGCTCGTTACAAGCATTTATCCTGTTAATCGCTTCTCCGGAAGCTCACCTCGGGTACATCTATCTAACTTTCGTTCTGTGTGCTTAATCATCAAACAGCAATCTTATCGCAAAATACGTTTGATGAGGCTACCACTTCTTTTTCCTATGGTTTAAACTTCCACTGGGTCCATTCACTGTGCTCTCCGTTCAGACAAAGTATATCCACTTCAACACTCCATTCGTGTGCGAGTGGATACATTTCAACTGAACATGCGGCGTCTGTTTTGGAGATACAACATCAAGAGATCCTGGTTCGCTGTCACCATTCACCTGTAAACCGTTCCCCTAACTCGTGTAGCATCAGCTCGTTTCGATTTATTTCCTCAAATAATGAGGGACGTGTTTCACACTTTGTGGGCTTACCTGATTGTGGAAGACCCTGGCTTTAAGCCTGTATACGTCAACGACAGGGAAGTTACGGTTGGCTTGAGGAGTGAATTTTCAAATTCCTGCAGTATTCTCCCGGATTCCGTTCCCTTCGCTACCGCATTCTGTGTTTCTCGTGTAGGTTGGCGTTCTCCTGGTGGACGCCGTCATACTGGATGGGGACCCTGAGACGGGACACGTCAATGGTTAGGGACATTGTTAGACATGGCCCAGTCGCGCCCTCAATGACACTCGTGCATCCAAGCTATTGCCTTCAATGCGTAGCTCCCTTCCCAAACTCCTCACTTAGGAATTCAATGACAACCTTGTATTTAGGCATCAATTATGTCATCTCCCGCCTCCAATGCGCAGCTACCTACCCCACCTCCCCAAATTATCGATGAACGGAACTGTGGCAGCTACAACCACTGTATAACAAATACGCGGTTCTTACAGTTGATAATGATGAATATAATGGTTTTTTTTCTTTCGTAACCCAATAGGTATCATATCTTACTGCCACAGTAAGCAGACGTGTATAGTTTGTAACTGTCGTGCTGTCCAGTTTGCTATCCGCATGGTGCTGTTCAGTGGGTCGGGTTTCACTTGATGCAGGCTCTGGGATGTTCACTTTGTCGTGTGCTCACATGAGCGTAATATCTCTTAATCAGATGTTTCATGTTTCTACAGCCGCTCTGTGATCGGATAGTCGGCGTGTTGCATCCACTCTTCCTCCTTTAGCTGGACCACTTATGACTGGTCCTTTGAAGTGTTTTCTGAGTTTCAGGATCCTCACAGAAGGAACCGTTTTTAGCCTGCATCTTCATTTGAGCTCTGGATGTGAAACAGTTTTATTTTTCGCTTTCTATACTTGCCTTGGATACCGTGACGCCTACTCATATTGGTAAGAAAAAGGATAGTCGCTCTGTGAGCATCTTCTCTTTCATGTATGCGTGATTGGTGAGCATGCAGCTAAGTAACTAGGTCAGCTCTACTCTTACACTGGTTCAATGGAATATCATTCACCTCACATGTGCCAACACGCAGCGGACAGCAAAAGACTCCGAAGTTGCTGCTTCAATCTGCTCCGAAGCGGAATGATGTATCAATAAGCATGCTTTTAAGTACACCACACCATGCACCGTATAAGGTATGGTGCATGGCCTTGGCCACCGAATTCGACTCAAATTCAGACTGAAAACCAACTCACAACTCCGTTGGACCACCATTGTGGACTTATGTTTTTTCAGTCGTTACTCGATCATATTCATTGTTGGATTGAACTCTCGACCTTGAAGCTTTAGCAACCAAAACCAAACCTTTAACTTTCATTTTTGTATTTTATCAGGTTCCTCAACCTATGCAGTCTTCGTGGGATCCGGCCGTAGGCAGTGTAATGAACTGGACTTCGGTGGCCTCAGAACCTCTCGCACCCAGTACTTCTGAACATCTGTCACAGCAAGCCAGCGCCTTGATATCTTCCGGTCAAGTTCGTCTACGACGTCGTAGTCATATGTTCGCTGTACAACATGTATCAAATGACACAACGCCAGAGGCTACTTGTCCCACAGCAGTAGCTCCGCATCCCACATCCGCAGATCCCTACGTACGTGGACCGGACAAAGGTGGTGATGTACGAAGTGAACACTAACCGGTCCTAATTCAAAACGTCTTTCTTTCATCTCCACCTCCACTTCCACGCACTTAATGAACGACTGGCCCTCTTGCCTCAGCTGACGCACCTGCTTGCCGATGGTCATGTGCTGTATCGCGCGCTTCGCGTATTTCGGCGCCTTTGTCACTGTGATCCCCTGGTTTCTGTATAATTTCGGGCAGTAACCCCAGGACCTGCATTCATTTTGGTCTTGATATCCATGTAATTCACCTTAACGCATTTCTCTGCTAACCAGAACGCATGGACAAGCCTTGAATCCCCCGGAAAACTTTTTTTCAATCTTTTTTCTTACCTTCCACCTTTGTGTTTACCTGTTGCTCTGTCTCCCTTCCTACATCGATTTCGATGCCTATTCTGTGTGCGTCACCTTTTTTGACTAATTCTGCTGAGTTTTGTCTTCACAACGGCGACTAATGCAGACGAGGAAGACGATCTTTCCGCAACTTCTGACTTTATGTCAAGCACTTGTGACTCCGAGATCACTCAATTTTGTCTGTCGTCCTCGATTTCCAACCCCAGCTTCGTTCCATTCGTCCTATCTATTTTGTACTTTCATTTTCCCGCCGTAACGAGCGGAATCATTTTCTTACATAACTTTGTGTACAGTCTCCAGTCTCCCCATACCACCCCGGAAAAGAAAACCTTTCATTTCTCTCCTCTTTCGAATGACCCGCGAATGTTTATTTGTCCCATAATTTCATCGTCACACACAAACATTGACATCGTTCGCGTTCTCTAATTTAACTGAACAAATAAATGCTTGAAACGGATATCGACCTGAGTCGCTCCTGACGATTTCTTCCTGTCTTCACACGTGTTCTCTCTGAGCTTGAGTTGCACCATTACGATTTCTACTGGCTTCAAAACAACTCAAAGTCCATATCTCGCCTGATAGCTAGCATCTTGGCATGATAATCGGATTGGAGTGCTGTCGTCATCCGATGGGCTATGTCGGATAGAACTGCGTTCGTCATGACTCAGTAAAACTGACCTGACCCAAAGGAAGCAGTCAGAAAAAGTTCAGTTGGCCGCCCTATTACTGGAAACCGTATTACGGGACGGTCTAGGAGTAAACTCGTGCTGTTCTGAGGAACGCAAAGGCTGTGAGGCATTTTCCCCACATGACCAGTGTTTTCATGGTTAGGGAAGTAACAGTGTCTTCCCTCCAGGAAGGATAGGTTAGAAAAGGTCAGTCTTGAGGATTCTTCTGATTGCTTAGCGGTTGGTCGTGGACACAGGCGGACTATTCAATAAGCCTGACCAACTACTAATTCTTTTCAAGAGCCCGGTGAGGCTCCTAACGCATCTGCTGTGCGCAGCAGCATCGGGAGTGTGACATTCATCCTTATTCCCTATGCCCTTGATCTAGATCCCCACTCCAGCCAACTGGGGTCATTGGCTCCCAAGAAAACCATACTAACCGCTGCCTCGTTGGGGCTCTTAATTCAGAGGCCCATTGTGGGGTAGATCGGTCTGCTCACTTATTCTCTTCAACGTCCCCACACCTCACTCAAGCATCGATAGATCAGCCGTTTGTCATGTATCTAACCGGTCCTCTAGTAACATGTTGCCCACTAAAATACTTTGCTACAGTTAATCCAGCGAACCCATTCCCTTTAACATCTAACTTCTGTAATATCACATTGTCTCTGACCGTACTCTGTCTTAGCGTCGGAACGCACATGAAGGATCCTAGTTTGATCCTACACTACACTTCTAAACACAAACCCTAATTTCTTACCCGCGTGTCGGGTGATTTCCAAGTAATGGCTCGGGGTGTGTATGGTGCTAGAGTTGAACTCAACCCCAGGAGGGAATGCGTTTTTTGGGGCTGAATCCATCTGCACTGTTCGCTTGTCCAGCTTAATCACGACCAATGCCACTTGAGAAGCAAGGGGTAGTAGTGGTGACATCAGTATATGCGCCAATGAAGCTGACAAGAAACACCATCTAGGCTCCGAAACTGTTTGGTTTAATCATGTGTTGACCACCATCTGTTTCTGGCCAGCACGGATTTTTGACAGATCCCAGTGGCCATCGAACACAAGTCAGCTGCGAACCCAGATGGTAATCAGCTACAAACTGAGCACAATCATCCAAGACTGCAGCTCCTTCCAAGGTACGTAGCTTGACTCTGGTTACGCAATATTTGGTGCACGTTTGAAATTCCAGTATCCACATCATTGTTCTGACCACTTCGGTGTGAGCCAGTTCTAAAACTCGAGAGTTCTTGAATGTAATGTTACCAGTGAACGAACTAGCTGCATTGGGAGTCGCCTGTCCTATACGACCAATGGAAACAGGTTCCTCCGGATCGATGGCTTAAATTAATGCTAGGAGATTCCATCCAGCAAGCTATGGCTGACAACGCAACTAGATCGCTCAAACACTGAATGCCGAAAACCCTAGGGAAATACCAAGAACACCGATGGACAACGAAAGCCCAGGAAATGGAGAGGGTCTTCGCCGCGGAGGACAATCGTAGCCTGTATCACCTTATTCTGATCCAGCTAAAAAAAATCGACGGTGGGAATGAAAGATAGGAATGACTGAACGGTCTACTTCCAGAAATGTCTAGAAAGAGGGTCTTGTGGAAATGCTGAGCTGAAACCCAACAACCGCCGGCATCAACCCGTGGCGAACAGTGGGGCATACACGGCTAACTGTAGAGGAACTTAACAATGTCACGCAAAAAAACACTTATATCCAATGGGTTTATTTTTACCAGACGATTGCATTCCGCCCCCAGCGACCAAAGGTTTTGATCTTGTTAACGTACCTTTACTGTTGCCGTACGATCTTCGGCGACCCGTTGAAGACTGATCCCGTCGCCGTCAGGTGCTATGCAGTAATACAATAAGTTCCTTTCTATAAGCAACGCCCGTTGGGATCTTTTGTTCAATTACCTATTTTAAATCTCAAAAGACCGTACTCAGACTAATTTTTCAAATAGTATCTGTAACGATCCACGATAATCGTTCACTGAACAAACGCATAGCACCTTCACTTGCCCCAATGGATGGGGATTGTGCCGACTGGTTCATGTCGGTTCATGTACAACATCAGCGAGAAGGAACAATAAGCGGGTTGAGCAAACAATTTACTTTATTGGTAGTGTGAGTAGATTAGGGTTTTTTGTGGAGATTTCGTCCTGTTAGTGAAGCCAATCTATGCTGAAAAGCCGAGAAGCACTGTGCAGCTGTTTCATCCTTATTCGGAATCATCAGCAGTGCGCATCTCGCGAAACTCCGGAGAGTCTCGAACCCACGATTTCCCGGCTAGTGGTTTGAACACTTAACCGTTCGGCCACAAGCGGCTGATCAGCAGTGTGATTAACTCGCACCTAGGATATAGCGCCGCTCATCCTTCAATCACGGGATCCACTTAACGCGGTCACACGTGTTGATTGGTTCCTCAAGCAACGGCTTTTCAGCATAGATTGGCTTCACTTACAGGACGAAATCTCCACAAATTTACTTTATACTAACAGAATCGACGTTCCAGACCTACACGTCTTCTCTGTAGGTGTAGTGTTCGAGTGAACTATATGAACCGGATAAGGAATATTACCCCAACTGGAATAAAGGTGTCCGGCTAATGGGTATCCTGACACCGAAACTCCCTGTAAACATTTTGGTAACAAATTAATAAATTCAGCCTTCACCGTCTGAGTAGAAAGACATGGTCTCAGTCAGTAGACTGTCACACTATGCTTCCCACTCATCATGCTGATTGTGTCTGTTCTCTGTTGCATAATAATGGAATCTAAAACCTGTAGCAGTGACTTAACTCAGCTAGCTTACCTGATTCCATGTTACAGGTTCATGGGCCAGGATCTAGTAACTATCCCCCTCAGCCTTAAAACATTGCCGTGTTGTTCTGCTGGTTTTCTATAGTTTCGTTTGGATAGTTTTGGACGTGGTGTCACATCTTTTCACTATCCTGAATATCTAACAAAAGGATATCATGTTTTAGGTAAAAACTTTTTGTTGCGTTCTGGGGGGTTTTTTTTACGTTTTTTTGGTAGTATCCCACGGTAAACAATTTTGCTTACTTTCCCCAGGATGGATTGTATGTGAAAAGGCTTCTAACTGAGAGAACTATTGAACCAGAGAGAATCACCACGAAACAAATTATTAACCTTTTTCAAAAGTAGTGAACACTATATCGTGCAAACAACGCGATTCGGAAGTCTCTAAAGCCTCCTCTCTTCAGAGAAGTCTCTCTAGATCATCACTTTTTTAGAATGCTATCCACCTTCGGTGACGTTCTCCCCCATTCTACTCGTAGAAACTCGAAAGTCGGACGCAACACATGAAACTCTTCCATTTTTTCCATGCTCCATCAAGCATTTCCTCTGTCTGCAAAACCCCGTAGCCACTTGTCCGAATCAAGAAGTCGTCTATCTACCTGAGGCATTAGTGTGATGGGTATGAGCCATTTCTCTAAAGTCTGTTCATCATATGCGTGCAAACCTTCCCACGTGGGTGGTTCCTCCCAAGGTCCGTTCGGCTGGCCAGTAAAAATAAGCAAAAAAGTACTTTGCCTTGTTTGGAAATCAGGTAATATTGACGCGTCGGTGTGGTAAGCAGTGGTGGTTAATTTAATTTAATGCAGGTTCTTTTGCTGCTGACATTTCTATTTTGTATGAATCTAAAGAGGTTTCATCCTTGTTACTAAGCCCTCAAGACCAATCAGTTCTAGTTACCCACGGCTCTCAGTTATCGCTTGGTCAACCAGTGGGGACGATACGTCATCACCCATCACGTCCTTAAAAAGACAAACATGCAAATGAAGTAACCATATTTACGACAACTCCATTAGGATGAAACACATTTGGAGGAAATACAGTGTACCTCAGCTCTGTGAACTAGAATTGGCGTTGATTTCGGTCATTTTGGTGTCATGTTGAAATCGCTTTTTCAGAATCTCTTGCATTTTCGATCCTTTCGTGGTCAAAAAGCTTTATTCGGATTTCTGTGAAATATTTCCGGCTTTTTTAGATTTCCCGCGCTTTCCCTTCCTGCTGCTTGGCTCACTATCTATTTTCTTCCCCGGTATTCCGTCGGAATTCAGTCGCCGAACTCGGGTGCTCTCTGATGTCACGGGTTGTCGTCTTGGCGATAGAGAAAACGCATAAACGCGTCTTCTCGGAGATGTCGATTTAACTAAATTCACCTCGCCGCGTCTGCGTTCCAGGTCATCCATCAACAGCTGACCTTCGTCTTCTGCTTGAGCTCGTAGCTGTAACAAAAAGATAGACAGAAGATATTCTGGAAGATACGCAGCACATTCACTAAAACTGGGATGTTTCCATCAATGCCTGATGCTTCTATTTAATTTGCTTCCAACTTACCAGCTGATCGGGGCTATTTACCCATCTTGTTGCTTGGTCGGTACTTTCTGATATTGCTGTTTGTCTAATTTAATCACTAGACCAAAGTCTCCTTCACTCTGAAGGAATTTAGAATGAGGCTACGGTCTGTATAACTGTGTACATAACTGTGGTCGCTTTCCCCTTATCCAGAATCAGTCGTGTTGCGGTAAGAGATGTGGAAATGGACTGAAATACTATCTTTATTCAAAATCGGACTTTCCATCCTTTTATCTTGAAACATGTATCCTGTCCCTCCTTCCCTCAGCTATGCTTTCTTCATCACAACCTCTTGGTGCTCGTTGACAATGCGTTGATTTTCAAACGCGTTACATTTTCAGCAAGAGGGAACGATGAGAACGTCAGGAATCTTTCGTTCAGTTTTGAATTAAAAACCCATGTAAACATTCCGCAAACGAAAAGACACCCAAGGACAGATGCTCGAAATAGTTCGATTTCGTTCAGTACCAGTCGTCCACGTAGAACGCCTGGCAGTTGAACTAACGTGACCTCGTCGGATAAGTTGTCCTGAAAACGGCAGCGCTTTACCTGGCGTAGACTATTCGTGACCATCAAAGCCAATAGGTGGCCCTTCGCCGTGATTTGGATACTGCCTCCGAGTGCCCAAGGGACAAATCAATTGACAATCCCGTAAATTTTAACGGTTCATATTTCCTAAGAAGAATTTGAGCAGATCTTGTCCGCACAATCGGCTTATACATTTGCTTAGGCTGGTCATAATTGGTCGTGGAAACTAATTCCTACAAATACGTTACCATGAAAAATACTTATTCGCTGACATCCCCCAACGTCTTGATTCCTGACATAATGCTCCACTTTCCACTTGTGAAGCTTCCTACAAACTCACCGGTTAGTATCAATTTAACAACAACGACGTATTGAAGCAAACAATGTTGGACGAAGATCGTTTTCTAACGTTTGAGCAATACTGTTGTTGGAGTACCACTGCGGGGGGGGAATATGGAAACTCGAACGGTTCTGCTATTTCTTCGTTGCCCATACTCCAAGGGGAGGAGTTTTTGGGACTTCCCAGCAATCGCTCTTTATCAACAAGACATATATTTTTAAAATGTCAAGGTTGGTCAAGATTCACCACCTAATCGTCAGCGGAATACAGTGGCGCAAACAATTTCTAAGTCAACAACTAAATCGGGGGACTAGACAGCTTCCGGTACGGAACTGACCTGTCGTTTGCTGGTACGCATAATTTCAACTCGTACGAAATATTGCATTTACGAGAAATTTGTCTATAAAGTCATGTTACACGCGATATGTAATTCTTGACTTCCCGTCCATGAACAGTGCTCACCGAATAAACCTTGACTCACCTTAATTGCTTTTGTTAATCCTAGCATAGTTTCTGCCAGTCGGTACTCTTCCGCTGTGACCTCTCGACGTTTCTCCATCAAATCTGCAAGCCGAAGTGCCTTGAACGGAGAGAAATTGTGAGGTGATTTTAAAAGAGGCTTTCATTCACAGGACACCCAGTCGATGGTCGAATGCGCGTAACTTGGGCACATGATTGCTCACTGTACAACAACTTTTTTGATGCACACTTGTGCGCTGACATATAATTCAATTTTTCACAAATAAAGAACGTAATTTGTGACCGGACGGCGTTCGAATAGATATAGTTACATCGGGCTAATTTATGAACCCCAGCGAATGGCACATGTGGAGGTTTCCGTCACAACAACTACCGCTCACTCCCTTGTCGTTGGCTGTGTTTGTTTTTCGTTCCATCATTCTTAAGTCTAATAAAAAAGGGATCTTGTTTCAAACTTGAAATGTCCCAGAAGTTTCTCAGTCATGCTCTGTGTAAAAACTGGGACTGCGCACTCCAACCTTACCTCGTGACATGGATTCCTGTCGAAGCATTCCAAAATTTCTCCTTAGAAAGCTCACTTTCACATCGTGTATTTGGTCTTTTTTTACTTGAGCCCATGAACATCATAGAAAAAAGGCATAGTGTAATCTGGGGGAAATGTTGCTCTCCCTGAATTTCATTCACCTCTCAAAACAGACTATTTGAGAACTATCTTTGACGTCCTGATCAGTGAAATGACATACTGTCATTTCAAGTTGGGAGTTTTCGTCCGTGCAGACGTTTGAACCCGATTCGTCCGAAATCAAATCCATCATGTTCTCCCGTTCGGCTCTGTGCTGTGGTAGTCTGTCCCTGAGGCGTGATCCATTCGTGGATCAATGGGGAGGACACCTCATCAGTGTAGTTATGCGTTGTGACAGGAAATTGCGTGGTAATCTACACTGAAACGGTCGACTGGTGGGCATACTGAAAGGTCCGCAATTATGAAGTGCAGGTTTCCTAGCCTGATTTCAGAGAAGAACTCCAGTGAAATTTCCAAGTAAACTCAACGACCAAATTTGTCTTAACCCCGTAGGAATGTACAACCCAACGTTGTGCATAGCAATAGTGAATTATCTGTGCACTTCTCTGAAGAATATTGCTTTGACGGAAAATAGGTTTGAGTTGCTGTTGGTTCACTGGGTGAGGTGGATCCATTAAGGTTACTCAGTCGATGTTGTAAACTTGTTTGATAGACGCAACCACAACATCGAAGTCTAACATGATGTTAAGACAGGATTTAACTAGGAAATACATTTAACATTCTTGAAGCCCAAAACACAGCATATTTCTCTACGATGTGGCCCTGTAGCGAACTTTTTCTCACACATGGGTGTATTGTACTTGAGGGTGGAACCAGTGTTGGTTTGCGGCCAACACAATCTCGTTTAATAACCTAGGGGGAAAGTGGAACTAAAGCGCCAAGTCGCCGAGACCACACACGGTGGGACACGTGAGAATTTATGCCACTACGGGGTATGTCATATCTGTTTTTAAGAATATTTGCTTTTCTTCGTGACTTCGCCCGTACAAGTGAGATCGTTCAATACCAAGAGTCACTGTAAACTTGTTTTGTTCTTGTTAAAAATCATCAGCAGTGGTCGTCTCAAAAATCTCCACAGGAAACTCATACCACATTTCATCTGCTTTAGTCATTCTACATGGGTACTGGTGGAAGTAAAAATAGACGAGAAACTGATCCCTGCGAAAACACATTTCATGAGCTGAAGATGCTATTTAACTGGCCTGCGTTATCCATATCGCTGTGTATGAAGGTCCATGCATAGTACCCATAACGTACCTCTGCAGAATCGGAGTTATAATGCCTAATCGAGACTATTGATCGACGCATCATATCGTCCAGACGCAGTCGGTGTTCATTCATACGCTCCTCAATTTCTGGGGCCTGTCTTTTGGCAACATAGTAACGGCGTTTCCATTCATCTCGAACTGAAAGACAATCCCAAAATAAATGTCAGTTGGACCAGCTGAAAATGCTTAATTACGTATTATTATTGATGTTTTCCATCAAATGGCGATAATAAACTGAAAGCTATCACAGACTTGTGCTAACCGATATGCATCTTCGTTAGTGAAATTTAACTTTCATTCATTTTGATCGCTTTCTGTTCATAGTTAATTAGGAACATCACAACCGAAAGATTCGGCTGGGTTCTAGATGAGTCTCTCGCAAAACCAAATTGTTTGCAAATGAGTGTATTCCGCTAATTAGGAATTAGACTATCTGATAGACATCTCATAAAACAATTGAGTATTGCAGTGTTTTACCTCGTTTACTAGTTTGTTACTTTGAGGAAATCTGAACAGCTGAATTCCCAACACGCATAGTAAAAAGTCAGACGGTTTGTGTGGAGCCGAACGTGTTGCTATGCCCAAAAACAAGGCGCCGGTGTAAATCCGAGCGAATAACATCGGCGGGCAAACGTGCAGAGCCTGTCGTAACCCATCAGCCGGCATAAACATGATAGCATAACAATGGGCAGTATACCATCTCAGAATCGTTTAGCAGAGTACATGATGTCTTATTTTTGAATCCCCGGTGAAGGCTCCTAGAAGAATATTTTCATTTAAGCCTAGGCGAAAAGTTGCTGAACGGAACGCCGTAGTCAGCCTCTGTCATTCCCCCCCCCCAGAGTGTAAAATAAGGCGCGGCTGTTTGCAAACAGCACCATACGAACAGTGGGCTCGCACTGCAATGTTCTAGCCAGGAAACGCTCCTAATTGAACAGATAGCTATTCGATCGGTATTGAATCGCAATTTCAGTGCACCGCCGCGCAGTGTTGTTAAATAATGACTGAAAAGGACTAGGGTAAGAACACAATCCTGCTCCACTCTGGTATCGATTAAGAAGTCGTTGGAGATGGTTCCCTATGTCGACACCGGCATTTTCATCTCAGTGTGAAAGGCTTTGACGAGGCTGACAAATCTTTCTGGTCAGCCACGCATTCATAGGACGATCCTGCTGATTGTGTCAAAGGTTCCGGTGAAGTCGGTTACTTCCATTCACGGCAATTCCCTTAGACTTGTGGTAAAAATTAAGCCAACCATATATGGACCCCTTCAAATTCCACACTGTTGCTCAACACCGGTTTCCGCCGGAATGCCAGTGACTGGTCGATTGAGCAGGATCCGAGACATAATCATGCCTGCTGTACACAGGAGACTGATTCCGCGGTAGTTGTCTGTCTTCTACCGACTTCCTTTTCCTTCATACACAGGAATCGTCGTCTCATCTTCGAAATCTCGCGAAAACTCTTCCGTCTTCCAAGTTGTGCATAGCATGTTGAAAATTTCGTCATGGCTTGTCTGTCTTCCTAGACTGAACAGTTTATTAAACTTGGATTGATAGGCGGCATGCTGATAGTTCTGTCAGCCCCCCATTCAAATGGTCTCTTTTTTTAAATGAAAATCAAATCACATCGTTAGATTGTGATAACACTGGGTGCATAGCCATCATGCGGCCAGAAAAAAATGCACCAGGGTTGAGTTACTGCCAGTTTGCCAAAGAAAACAAGATGGTTTTCAAGTTACGAATCTTTGGGGCCGCAGTGCGCACGTTAAGTAATGAAAAATCTAGTCTTTTCATCACCGTTTGGAACAATGGGCCTCATCCACGGTCTCCATATCTTTCTATTAGAAAATAATAAATAATACTCATGGCAATGCAGCCCTATCCTTCTTCAGGAGCACTTGAAGAAACCCACAGAGAGCGGTTTCTTCTGCAAGCTGATCGTTAACCGTTGCAGAATCTTCAAGAGACCCATCAAACACCTATTTCGGAAATAGCTCTTGTAGGGTTTATATTCCAATTTATTATTATTGCTGGTAGTAGTATTTTTGCTCTTTTTAGTATCAATATCATTTGTCCGCTGTTGATGGATACTACTATATATGAGTAATTTATTAGTAGTCGAATTGACACCAATACTGACGCAACTCGCCAATGAAATAAATAGCACTATCTTTATCCAAGATACGTTAATGAGACAGCTATCAGTGGCACAATGCATAGTTAATGTGTATTTTTGTTTGATTCCATCTGCATTCTCTTTGGACACCATTGCTTTTTGTAAGCCGTAATTCACAGTGTCATCCGAAGGCTATGTTTCTGCTTGTTGGTTTTGACCCAGTGTTCAGATGCAATTCGGATTCTACAGCTCAAAAGTGAGTTGGGATGTGAACAGTTTTGTTGAAACGTCGTTATGGTTGTGTTTTTCCCCGCCTTCTCATCTTCCACACCTTGGCACTTTGTTCTAAACCGTGTTTCGATACGCTTACTTAGGCTTGTGAAACGGAAAATTCCTCCGCTGAATTGATCCAATGCAATCTGTATCTGATTCCCAAATGGTGCTGTGGTTCGCGCGTTACTTTTTTTCTGGGATATTGTTAGCCTGGCTACTTGTTCTATGTAGCCTACGTACCACAAAGCAGCAATACGAAGCTGTCCCAGATAGCGGACATAAGAGATCTCATATTGCGTCTGTGATCGAGTTTGTTGCCAATGCCAATCGGATCGTGTGCACACAGACCAAAGATAGCCTATTTGAGCAGTCGGTTAAGTTGTCAATTTAACTTTCCAGCCGCTGAGAATTCTAGAAAACCGGTAAGTCGAAACTTCTTCACAGTCCTGAAAATTAAAGCGTACCAGGGTCAACTGATTCGCAGGAATAGCTAAGACATCCTTTGAGGGATGGGAATGACGATATTGGATCTAAGACGAAAATAGTTTAATCTACCGCATTTAGTGCTAAAATATGAAGCGGTACAGCAATCTGGTTTGTCCTGTCCCAAAGATTAACTGTCACACAAGTTCTAATGCGATCAAATTAACTAGGAGGAAACTACAGCGCCTGATCGATTACTAGAACTGGGGCACTTCACTTGTCACTCCTATCCTTTGACTTAAATAAATGAAAAACAAACAGGCCAGTTACCTTGGGTTCGCCTGGTTGCCAGATCAATGTACAGTTGATTCAGTCGTTTCACTAGTTCCACTCGGCGTTGTTCTTGTGCCATGCGCAGACGCTTTAGTCGCAGATGCTCACTGCCATTCGTGAGTGGGACTGAAGTTGAAACTGAAACTGTAAAACAAAAGCTGGCTGAGTCAGCATACTGGTAATCAGTCCACGGAATTTGCTCGTATTCCTATATAGGGAAGCCTAGAATCGGTCGAACGTTTCACATAGAACGCACACCTTTGTGTGGCTTCCTTATGTTGTGGCCTGTGCGGCTTGCGTCATTTGTGACTGTTCTTCAGTGTTGCTAGCCCAAATACTTGCAGTCCTAAGAAAATGTCCTTTGTTTTCAACATTCGATGCGTTGTGCAATGCAGTACACAAACGCGCTAATTCACTTACGTGTGAAATCTAGGTGTAATCCGCCTCCTCCCTCTCGTCAAATTTTCAAATAAGGATCAACCATACGATGTGGAATCCGTCCAGGCTAGAGGTTTGTTAGCTGCCCTACAGGAAAGGCATGATACAAAACCCTCTATTCGTGGCAATTGCGGCAATTGGACTTAATCCAACACTTGGAAGACAAAAGTCAATAAATCCCGAAAAAGTAATCTTTGTCCTTAGTCGACCTGTGGTTTTGGAGACTGGTCACTGCCGTCATACGTACTTGGCCATCTGTGGCTGGTTGTGCTGTTTCCGAATGGGTGTGCACCAAGTCTGCAGACACAACAGCATTTACCTTTAGAAACTTTTTACATTCGGTAATTTCAACGGTCGCTGGAGGCCCATAAGACTTAGGCTTTTATAAGTTCAACAGATTGGAGAATCTCCCATGGTGGTCCCACTTATTCACCATGCATCGAATCGATCCGAGATGAACACTGAAAGCCTACTCACTAACTTGGCGGTTTACAAATTTCGCCTGACCATACCGAACAAGGTATGTAACAGTCAATAGTCAAATCGAGCTATGACAATAATACTGAACCCAAAAACCCGAATGCACCCACAGCCTCCAGGTCGAAATGGTAGTTGTATCCCCATCATGCTACTCACAAGGATGTTGCGTTGAAAAAAAGAATTCTTAACGCGCTAGAACCTTCAATTCGCAGCTACATGCACGTGGCACGTGGCGCACATATTGCGGGTGTTGAATGCACATACCAAAAATAATCCGAAACAAATAACTTACCCAAAGGTAGAACCGAACGTTTTGCCTATGAGGAAGCCAGAGAACAGGAATATCTCAGCCATTAGCAACAAAAGCACAGTCAGTTTCGTTCGAACTAGGAATAAAGATTTAGTAAAACAAAGCCCACCTATCCACCCACCCCCGACCCTATTTTCACCTAACTGTGCCAAGATAGTAATTCGACATGTTTAGTTTCACTGACAAAGGTTCGAGAATGCCATTAACATGTTTTTTGTCAAAATGTACTGGCGTAGTAGCCTGCATTCCTTTCTAGCTATCCTTACGATGGATTGTACTCGGCAATTATGAGGTTAGACCATAAGTTGGCTGAAAGATACCGGTCATTTGGAACCCTAGCGTTCAAAGTGGTTGCCTTCAAGCTATGGCAAATAGGCCAATCTAAAGTGCATTCAAAAAGCAAATAAAATGCCTCGAAAAAAATGGAAAAAAACTGGCAACAGCACTTACTTTCGCAGGCGTCGGTGGAGGCAGGAAACTAAAAGAGATAATGAAAAGTGCAATCTTCCGTCCGTTTTGAAGCTAACAACCCAATGCACAAAACTTATGTAGTTTGTAGTTAATGCGGAAGCAGAACCGAGCAGACTCCTAAATCAGTATCGGAGTGTGTTATCGATCCATCATCTTCACGAGCCACACTGCACATAATGTCTATGGACAACGTAAAAGAAATATTTTTTGGGTTTTACACCGGCTTCTGGGACAGTTACGTTCGACAAGACCTCTCAATTTATCTCATGTGTCGTTGGAATCGCCAGAACAAAAACATAGGAGACTAGTGAAATGTGTGATCTTAGATAAATAAGTTGTTTGAATGTGAAGTCAGCTAGCTATCAAACTGAGCATATTTACAGTGTCGCCGATGCTAGAATGAGCTTAGTTGCGATGGTAAAGTTTTTTATCGGTGATTTCCAATCATTAGTGAAGGAAAACATCCGATTTTAAACGCTATTCCATGTTTTTCAGTGGCCCCGACGAACGATGCCACTACCGCATGAACCGAATCATCTTCTGGGACACTTCTATGCTACTTACAAAGTTTCAGTAGCCGAATCTGCACTTCATATCTCATCCGCCGTCTGGTTTATTTGTAATGCGATAAAAAAACTCATCTTCACTGCCGAACGCAGTCAAATAACGCAAAGATCGCCCCACTTTTCTCGTTTCTCTTCAGTCTGCTTTAATGCAATTAGGGGAATGCCATCTCCTCAACCTGCATCTGGCCTAGCTTGGTATATTACACATACTTGTTTCCACCAACGGCGAAAATTCGAGGGCTTTCTCTATGCTGATTATTAGGAGAACGTAGAGGATTTCAAACGGAAGATTGATGGAGCTGAGCCCCATCCGTCAGTAATTACTATGTCAGAGACTTAAAATATGAACGCCTCTGAAACCATCACCAAGGTGCGATTCATCTGTGACCGAAAAAGTTTCTGACAGAACCTAGCAGAAGGCACACGTAAACACCATCGTCCTTATGTGTACAATGTCCAGAGCAGCTCATCCGTCAGATAGTGCGTGATCAACATAAGACAGCGAGCATAGGATTTTACACAGTTATTGACACTGTCGAAACCGTAAAATGACTCCTAAGGTAACTCAACTGCTATGACCTTTGACTGTCAGCGGTGGCAATACTTATCAGACCGAATAGTTCACATTAGTTCGCACCGGGAAATAATTATTTGGATTCACTATTGGCAGAACACTGTTCATTGTCGTCTATTATTAAAAATCGACACTCTCATGTACGTTTTTCAATGGTGACTTGTTTCATTCTTTTCCACATCATTGGTTAGCAAAATACAGTGGTGTACAACAGGACAAGATTGTCAACTGGTTTTGACAATCTGTAGCGCTGTTTAATGATGCATCTGGTCGATAACATCGGTGCCAAAGCTATTAGATTTGCCTACTATAACTCACTTGGTGTGCTCACAGATGAAGGGGAATCTACTCGAGTCATATTGATTTCAATTACCATACTATAGCCATGCGCTTCGTCTCAGTAATCTATCATGTCATGCGGTAAATAACTAAATTGCGACTGGAAATGCGTTCACTCCAGTTGTCATTGCCCTAGTGAATCAACTTGAGTTTCCTTTTTTGTCCGAAATCTGCCTCTAATTTGTAAAACATGGCACAAAACAGATTGCCGGTACAAAATTGTCTCCCAAAAAACATGACATTGAAGAGAATGCGCTTCCAAGAAGAAAACAGAACGGCCCGGTCCAAAATGTATCGGCAAATCAAGAGGTTGATTACCCCCAGGGGAGATGCTTCCAAGAACACGGCAGCCCGTTTACACAAAGTGAACGGTATCTTCCGTGCATATACCGCCTTACACTCAGAACTTTAGCTTCAATTGTTTAGTCTAGGGTAACACCGACGGGCATCCATTCGAAAGCCGTTGGTTCAGACGTAAGTATCCCATTAGGACCATTGGATTGTAGAACACCTATGCTTGCACATAAATGTGCTGATTAGCAATCAGAACCATTTTATTTGATAAACACTACACTTTACAGACATGTTTCATGGTTAGTCCGGATGCCTCTCGATGAGCACTAACGGAGACTGTTTGGAAAGATTTTATTGGTTGTTGATCAGGTGGCTGTTGATCTGTTCGCCGAGCTTGGCAATCTGCTTGCAAACGTTTCGTCACCATACGAGGAGACATCGTCAGTACGCAGTTGGGTGGTGATGCGCACTGATGATGTCTCCTCGTATGGTGACGAAACGTTTGCAAGCAGATTGCCAAGCTCGGCGAACAGATCAACAGCCACCTGATCAACAACCAATAAACTCATCCGAGCTACCAATTTTCCAACGCATTATCAGATTCCACCATCTCCAAGATTACGGTGAATCGTAATTATAACTCTGCCGAAAGAAGCCATCGGTGAAACTGCTATGTGCCTAATGCTATAAAATATTATCTATGAACTATAAATCTATTTTCTCTATGGCTTATAATTTTGTCCGATGAGCCTCCACAACAGACCAGAAGGTTCCACAGGAGTAGACGGCAGACGGCAGTCATCGCAAGAATCACCGTCAAGGGAGAAAAATCGCACCTTACTGGATCCATTTTTCCCCTGAAATTTTTGTCCTGTTTGATACGAGTGAAATGCAAGTACCGTCACATTCACTCAACAAGGCGACAGACAGAAAAGATGCTAGGTGATTATATTCCTACCCATCAGGCACAGTTACATTATGCAGTTTTTGTGCAGATGAATTGGTAGAACAACGACTTACTGTAGTCTTTTTCATATCAGCTGGAGTCCACGTCAAATGTATGGAAAATTCTATGATGGTACGGTGCAAAATGATATATTCAATCACCCAAACACCTCCAAAAAAGGTGTGCACTCTTCGAGAGGAGTGTTGTTCTATACTCTAACTACGTGAAACGCAAAACGCCTAATTAAGCTTCTCAGGTGTAACCGATATCCTGAAGTCAAAATAATGTTGAATTCAAACCTGAAATGCTTAGTCTAGTTCTTCCCTCACCCAATCCCCACTTTTCGTGGGAGTAGACTGTGTAGAACATCACTGGTCTAACAATCTCTAGAAAGCTGATTGTTTGCGTAGAATCAAGCGTTTGCTGAAAGTGATTATGTTTATCCAAGATTCCTATAGCAAAACAAATAAGTGGTTGACGCTGTCAATCGGAAGTTCGTTCACCAGCCACCAAACAGTGGTTGCCCAATTTCACCGACATCCTCATCTATGTACTTGAATTTCAAAGGGACCCCTCAAACCACGTATTTCTCATTTTAAAACAACAAAAATCTATAGATGCCGTAAGTTATATCCAACGTGAATCAGTAGATGCCTTAAGGTTTTTCAAGGTTTGAATGTATAGGTCAGCGTTAGTATAATCGTACTTTTGGGCGTATCACTGAGTCTACTTATCTTGAATTGGATAAATTGTTTTTGACGCTTTTGTTTCGATAGGATGTAGTAAGTCCGTATTTAAACTTGCCCTGCGCTAGTTTACTTGATGCGGCATAGTAACCAGATCGATGAGCCAGTAAGCTAGAAAGAGAGAAGATCCTCAAGCTTGTTTACATTCACTGACGGAATACGGCTACTCCAGGCTAAAATGAAGTCCATGCGAACTCCCCAAACGAATCGAAATCTGAAACCAATACATTGGAACGCGATCAGAACACAAGCCGATGTAGGGTTGATCCTTTCGCACAAGATATCACTTAGGCCAGTTATATGGGTATTGTGTAAGCTTATGGTTTATTCCCTTAGATTCCCTTCGATTAGATAAGCTGTAAACTACTGGTAAGAACGTATGCAGATTCACTGCCGAGGGTTCTGAAATGGACGGGATGTATGCTATTCGCCGATTATTGCTTTTGCCCTAGTGTGAGCAACATATCTGCTCCAACGATGGAAGTTAACCTCAAGATGTGTTCAAGAATTGACGTTCCTCAGTCTAAAATTAACTTTAACCAAACCACTCATGAAATTTGCATGCTATCTACCCAGAACTGGTTATTTGAATGCGCGGCACAATCGACAGTTTTCTGCCACAGTAGCCAATGCAGTAGCCAAAATCAGTGACATTACATACGTCATAAGTCTTCTACTGGCTTGGCAAATACGTCAAAGTGCATCAGTTTAACTTCCCCTGGCCCGTCAGAAGTGTTAGTGACACTTAAATTAGCCATCCATTTCAACCTCCCCCGGTACGCCACATGTGCTGGTGACGTCTAGACGAACGGCGTAGTATGAAATCATAATCAACCATGAAAATAACGTTACTAGATGTGCTAGCGATACCTAAAATCTATGCTGCATTCAATCGGTTCTACACTTCATAGGACACAGTACGCACTAACGATCTCCCGATCAACGATACTGCATAACTTTAGTTTTTCCGTAGTACTCACGCGATGGTCATCCACTTTTGCAGCCTCCGAGAGACCTAACAATGTCTTAACCAGCGTCAAGACCTAGCAAGTCATTTATTGTTTTTGCAGCCGTACCGCGGTAAATCGGATTAACTTCCTCTAGCGGCTGTCTATCAGCTGGGCCGATGACATTGTGTACATTACGCCCAGCCTTTTTCTGAGTCCCGGAAATCAGGCCAACTTCGGCTAGTACTGCTTCGACTAACGGGTTGAAACAATATTCACACAGTTATCACAGGTTTATAGTCTGTTTAGGTTGAACCGTCGCCAAAATTTCAGCCTGTGAACGCAGCCAACTTACTGTGATGCCACCGAAATCAGCACCTTTTATATGGGGTAAATAAGGAGTCAGGGAGTTCCACACCCTTTGCTCTGGTGAAGTGGTTTCTGCCCGGAGCATTCGCGATGTTTATACAAACGGCAGTCCGGGAATCGGAAAATTCCCTCGCCCAGAGGAGCGATCGTTTGTGAGGGTTTTTTCCTAGGAACCTGCTGTAGTACAGCTACCTTTGTTTTGACGGTGGGGCAGAGATGTTCCCCCAACTCACGTTCTATCATGTATTTTATTGTGACAGTCTAGCAAACTGTGGACCTAGACCCCAGATATCAGTGAAAGGTCTCCAGTTCCTAACTACTAATAAGCATTCAGTAGATTGGTTATGTGAAACCACCTCACCTGCCAACCCAAATGCACCTCAAGGATATGCGCAGTGAACGTCTGTGTGAACCTTAACCGGAGTTCAGTGGAGTCTCATACAGTGTGACTGTGTTCGCTTGGCGGTCTGAACTTCAGAGAAAGCTCTAGTAATCCTAAGAAGAGAGGACATCACGCGGAGAGGGAGGTTTCGGTTTCATCTGCGAGGTAGACCGGCCTGATTAGGTATCTATAGGACCCACCACCAGTGTGTTAAAGAGTGAGGTAATTCGGCGAGAAAATGAAATGATAACATATTCAGACGTCCAGGACCAAGTTTTTCTCCTCGTTTGGATAGCATAAAACTCACACGGACTATTTCCAGTGTTAACAATAAATTTCGATTACCTAAATTACATGGTGACCTAAATGTCGTTTACTAACACTTGCCGGTCTCCTGATTGCTCTGATTTTGTATTCTAAGTAGCCTGATTGTAATATCTACTCATATCACATTTCACCATAGTAGGACCGATGACGTTTTAGAAAAATAACGTTAACTAGGGATAAAAAATTTTGCAGAATAAGTGAACTGTCTATTTTTTGCAGCAGATGCTTCGCCCGCCTCTTAGGATTTTGTTTCCCAAGTAAAACTTGTCGTACGACGGCAGAAAAACGATGAACATGAAGTGTCCCTGGAATGAAAGGATTACTTCCTTGTACTTTGTCATCAAAAAAATTTTATCACTGGCGCCTTCAAGCCAGAGCTGACTGAAAGGCGTCCGTGAATAAATGATGATCGAACCAATGCAACGTAACTAACCAGAATAGGTTGGGTGGCGAGTGTTGCGTATGCCAGTCGACCGACTTCCTCGAAGGGCGCTCTTCGCACAACCACGTGAAGGGTGAAAACGAGCCAGAGGCGGTCGAACAATGACTTGGCAGCGAAGTATAAAAGCCATTACCAGAAAACTCAGCTGCGCTGGTCGTTGCCGTCTTCCTGGATGGGGACCCCGAGACGGGCCACATCAATGGTTGGAGACATTGTCAGACATGGCCCAGTCGCGCCCTCAATGGCGCTCATGCATCCAAGCTATTACCTTCAATGCATAACTTCCTTCCCAATTCCCACTCACCTAAGAGTCCATTGACAGTGGTGCATTTAGGCACCAATTTATCAGCTCCCGCCTCCAATGCGCAGCTACCTACCTCACCTCCCCTAATCATCGGTGAACGCAATTGTGGAAGGTACAACCATTGTACGACAAGTACGCGGTTCTTACAGCTGAAGATGATGATGACTATCGGACTAGGATGGTTGATATGTGCGTCATTCATTCTAGTGATTAAAACCTCTAGAGGACATGACACGTAACCGATCCCAGTGAGCATCATGCTTTCCCTCCCTAGCCGGAGTGCCAAGCTAAGGTATGCCTACAATTATATGCTAAGTATGCGTTCAGGGTAAGGTTCTCAAAGAACGTCGGAGTAATCCCTCTGATGACCCCTGGTATACTGTCCAAATATGTTTGTTTTGACGCGGTTGTGGTCGCCTTGTTCTTGATTGGTTCCTGTAAAGATTTTAGGCTGCTGTTCACTGCGTCACAGTCCTCGCCCTTTCTTTTTATTTCTACCGGAACTTTCGTTCCTTTTTGATGCATGGAAATCAGTGACTAGCGTTTACCATTGGTACACTGCTGTCGACGATAAATTCCCTTCATTTGCATACATGAGGTCGCTCGCCAATTCCGGTGAGTATTGCATCAATATTCTACGATAACCAACCAACCAATCACTAATGTTAAATCGAGCAGCCTTTGTGAAGAAAGAATGCAATATACACGTTGCTTTCTGCAACATAGGGACTAGCGACCAGTAGGGACAAGATATCAAATTGGCTTAGGAAGCTGTTCAGTCAGTCCAACCACAGTTCTGCCAGCTTCGAAGCCATCGATGCTCTGGCTTGCGTCCCAGAATTACGTCATTCGAAATTGTTATGCAACCCTTGAAACGTGGTTTCTGCTGCGGTTTCCAAGAGATCACATATTTTCATCGAATGCAAATAATATTCTTCTAAGAAGTAAGAAAACCTGTAGTGATCTGGCCGGGAATGCTTGCTGTGGACTCTTCTGTGGCTTATGCACTCTTCTGGATGCCCTCTTGGGAGAGCTGCTATGATGAACTGAAGGGCCGATTCCAGTGTATCTGCCTCTCCAGGGGATGACTACCCCAAGGGAATATGGCATCCTGTATGAGGTAGTCTACTTTGGGATGCACTCTTGCAACGCATTTCAAATAATTAAAATGAATGGTCTTTCTTGAGGGTGGACATTGTACGGGAAGAATAAATGCACTTCAGTTTAAATGTGTGTGATTTGCTTGTACATAGATTTCTGTATGACCTTGATTATGTGAACAGAGGTAAGTTGGCCTTACACAAAATCTATCCGTATACATACCCTAGGTTAGTTTTGGACGCTAATTGAAGTCACATGATGAAGTCTCGAATATGATGCACCTGTCCGATTGACTCCCTTTGCTAGACAGGACAACTCAGTGCCCAAAATATAGAGCCACACACCGGAAGAAAGTAAGCCCGAATAGCCTTCAGGTTTTCTATGCGCCTTGACTGCGCATCTTTTCTATCGCCAATGCAGATAAACCAAGCAGTAGGTAAGATAAACAGGATTTCCAAAATCCGATTGGTGACACAGAAATCCTTGACAGTATGGATTACTATAGACGATATGCTGGATCAGATTTGAAATTACATCCGTCCAACCATGCCCATATTCATTTGAATTCCTAGTTTTTTGCCACTCCAATGTTTAATTAGACATCTATTAACATCACGTGAGGATAGAATGATCTGTCTTACAAGCACAACACAACCCATTCTAATTGCAGTGGATGCCGGCAACCGATGCACTTTGGTGCAAACACTGAATGAGTGAGTGAGACGTTGCCTCTGGCAACCGTAGGGTATTTGAGGTTAGGCGTAACTAAACGAAGGTTGTAAGATAGAGTAAGCTATGAATTGATTGGGTGGCTTCTCAGCTTGAATTACAGCTATCCAATTTCTTACTTGACTAGGTGTGGGTCGAGGTAGCTCAATGGTTAAGGCGCAAGCTTACTGACCGGACGGTCCGTGGTTTGTACCCAACCTCGGCATGTCGACTGCTTCAGGTAGTATCTTAGCCCTTGCGCATCCTTTGGGTGGTGGGGCAGCTACAAACCGCAAGAGTGTCACAGCTGAACGATTATTGATCAAAATTTATGTTAAGATAGAAAATGGTCGACAGCTGAGTTGATCGAGACCGTTTCTCAGAAAGATAGTGGAGGAATGGAGGGAAGTATTTCCTAAGGCCGATCTTACCTCCCTCTTCGTAGCCAGTAGTAGACACCTTAGAAGTAGTTGTACACGGTTTAGTGGTCCGGAGAAATGATGGTTACAAGTTTCGACCGGTATCATTTTGAGGTTGCGTAAAGAGCTCTGCGACAAACCTTACCACTTTTATGTGGGCCATAAGGTCATTGACACTGAAATTAATTAGGGTCCATCAGGCTAGGTCAGCAATCCAGAGTAATTTATGAGAACCGTATTGGTTAAAGTTTACACTTATTTTAACTGAGTTTACATGCTACCAAGCTCGTTGCTACTCAACAAACCGAATATGATGTGATTACATAGCCATTAGGTCCACAGTGATGCGGATTACTGTATAATTCGCGTGCAGTTAAAACCAACCCAACCCAGATTGGCAGATGATTCAGTACCAATGACTGTGGTCCCCCCTGAGGTTCTTATTCTAACTTCCGACAGTTCTATTCGTTTTCCCGTTCTGGGCCGGACTTCGAAAGCTCTCATCTTATTCTGGACCGTTTGCTCTGGGGGTAGACTCTGAGAGTTGACGATAACTCACGTGGGATCACTTGACATGTGCTACCTGACATTTCCATAAACATTATCTATTCGAAGTAATCAAATTACAGTTACATTGATGAAAATATTATTGTCAGCTAAACAAAAGGAAAGTTGGGCTGTTTGATCAGAAGGTCCTGTCTATTTCGCACTAAACTCTCATCCACATAATATGTAATCCGAAAAGCCAAAAGTCAAACAAAAAGCCAAACACGTGTTCCCTTCCAAAGTACATATATCTTGCCATGTGCTCCCAAGCATTTCCACTGGATTACCGAATATGAACAGAGTCAGAGTTGTTTTTGTTCCAGTTTAAAGCTGCTGGGAGCAGAAATCCTACGGATAGCTGAACTGAGTCAAGTGGCACTGGTGTAGTGAGAAGGGCGTGCACTGAAAAGTGTGTGCGAACAATGCCACCGAAATACACTTCGGTGGTGCGTTGCGATCGGTTGTCAGACAAGATCAATTCTCAGCCGTCAAGGCAAACACAAATGGAGACGGACATCAAAAATTTCGAGGGACCGAAACGCACCGGCAAGAGTTCATATAGCTAATCGCTGGAATGCTAAAGGACGGCTCACGATGAACACTAAAGCTATAGAAATATCTTTAATATCTACCGAGCCCGGTAGAATTACTTAAAATTGGGCAGGTTTCATTGGCTTTTCTGAGCGCTAAGACCGGTCTGTCAGCCATTACGTCTTACAAACCTTCCTTTAGAAAGGCATCAAGTACTCGAATGACTGTCTTCAGCCCGGGAATCTGTTCATGGATCACTGGTCTGCACATTACTGATGCAACGCTACAGGAAGGAAGCATTAGGATCTTCCTGGAAATTTTTATTATTTATTCGAACGAACTACTGTCGCTTTCAGACACGGTGGGATTTCAGCCTCCTTCTGTGGAAAAGGAAACAGATTACCTAGAAAATTCTTACCACATAACTGAGTATGACATAATTGTCTCAATCAACAATCCTCGGTCGGTCGCCGGACCTCCGAGATTATGTAAAGAGGATGGCCCAAGAATCAAGGCCCTGTAGCATAGAGGTATTGTGTCCGCCAGTTTTCTTGTTTCATGAATGACGGTTGAAGATCTTATCGATCATCTAGGAATATTTATAAACGTTTTCTGTAATTTACCAGACTTGATAAGACAAATCAAGTAATTTTCCTTAGTCCTCATGAACTCGAGGTCTGTGGAGCGCTTTCTACCCGAGGTATTTGACGTTCTGCACCTTTTATTACAGTTTTCTCATCGTAATTCCATCCTGTTTACCCAGATGATCAGTTACCTTTCCAGAAATTTTTCAACTGAATCGCCGCAAAGCGCTAAACACGGCAGTTGGTGTAAACTAGTCTGGAGCTTTGATGCAATCTGACCAGATACGTTATCACGAACAGTGAGATCAATTTAAATGACCTTTGTAAATCCGTTTACCGCACAACATGCATTCGCCTGCAACAAGTCGTAGATTGTGCCAGCTGCAGATCACAATCGCCAACTTCCCAAATCACAGAAACGCAATATATTCAATAAACACCCAGAATCAAACTTGAAAAACACTTTGGTGGCAAAGGCTCTAAAAGTGGTTTAGCCATTTGGCTACTTCCCGCTTGGGTGTGGAATTAACTTAGTTTTTTACGGCTATTTTTCAGACACATTGTCATTTGGACAGATCGACTTATTGACTGAGTGCTGAACCTTCCTGATCAAAACGGACCCCGACAGATTTCTTCAAAAATAAACAGTGTGAAACTTACTCTTCGGAAACCTTCCGTTCTCTAATCACCACCTGTTCTCTGACCGGTGCTTCTGTTACTGCGTGATAAACCATTGACATTTTTCTCCGTAAACCTTGCATTTCCCCAGAAACTTCTTCTAACCGTTCTTCGGCCGCTTGATGACGTCTTCCCAACTCCGCTCGGACCTCGGCATAACGATCCTGCATAGCCTTCAATTCATTCTTTACTTCATTCAGTTCGGCACGAGCAGCAGCCAGTTCTGCATTTTCTCTGCCTTTGGCGTTGGCCAACATTAGCTCAACATTTTCACGCAAAGTTCTCATTTCGTCCTCTTTTGCCTCCAAAGCCGTTTTCCACAATTCTTTGGCTGCTTCTAACTCATCTCTGGCAGCTCTGACCTCTTCTGAACGCCGTAGCAACTCCTCCTCAAGACACTCGAGCCTCCTACAAAGACCCGTTAGATATTTTCAGAAAACGATGTATTCATATTTATCTTAAAGATGGTGGACGCGTTTACGTTCCAAACGGTGGCAATATAATGACTGTGAAAGAAAGTGCTTGTTATCTGTGTATGACTCTTAGAGGAATTCGTTGTTAAAATATATTGAGTCCCACCATATACAGTAACAGTTCATCCTTCGAGCATTGGAACTTTGCATCCAAAAGGAGTATAGACAAGGAAATATCCCGAGTTTGTTTTAGCCCGTTAAGCTGGTTATATTGTGCTAACTGCTTGCATCGTAACTGCTGAAGACCTACTTATAGGTCGCCTTTTAAGCCTATTATTTTATTACAATAGGTTGGTCCGACCGTTGTTGGTCTATAAGGGTCCGCAAATCCCTCCACTTACATCGTTTGGAGTGATTTTCCCCGTTTTTAGACTAATGCACGTAAACTATTCATTTTCTAAGAGATCATGACCAAATGATGTAAAAAGTCGCAAATTTCCCGTGGACTGATAAGTTCTGCACCTGCTCAGTAATCCCAACAGTTTAGTATAAGAAACGTTGAAGGGGGAAAGTCTCACGTCCGTTCAAGTTTCGTTTACTCAAATGGGCCTTCTTGGTAAATGTTGGTGGCGAAAATATGACTGACAGCCCTGGTTGGTGATGAAGAGTGCCAAGCCAGCGGAATTTGCTAGTGGTGTCATTAAGAAACACCTAACCGATCGATCATCTTCATTGTCACAGCTGAGCAGGGTGCGAGAAATGCAGCTGAATTTATTTCACACACATGATCATTGTTAGCTGGTTCTTCTCTGGAACAAGGTGTAAGTCCAGAAGCAAATGCGGTAAATAGCAAATATATCTTCCGATAGCAGAGGTTAATTTTGCAATCCGGCAGCTAGAGGCTACTGGCAATACTGGCCGTAGAATACAAGGCTTACTGTGGACAGTTGTCATCTTGAGGTTTCACTACAACTGAAATCTTCGTGGGGATCACAAAATGTGTAGTGCATGAACTGATGTACACGTCGTTCAGGTGGAACGCTATGATAATGGATAAGCAAACAATACATGAGAGGAGCAGTTTCGCCGGAAATCTTCCAACCAAACCACTGGGGTGAGCAAAAAACAACGAATGACTGCAACAGGTGGGTTAACGGCATCCTCATCCATAACACATTTGAACATGTGGCAACGAAAGGATCCCATAACAAGTGACCATTTAAAACGCTTTCCTTCAAAAGTAGTTTAGCTCCTGAAGTATTTAAGGGAGTATCTTCGTAGCTGTTAAACCTGTGTTCCATGGGGCAAATCACTATGTCTTCTCCCAAATTTGTCCGAACAAAGTTTGCATGATTAACACAAGTCGCTACTGCTGGCCCAACCGCACACGGACTATGTCTTCTCGATTGGTAACAAAATATTTCCGGTTTAACTGCCAAGTTATGCAAACAAACGGAGAGCGGGCTGTTTTATGATGTGTGTACGCGTACAAAGTCGCTTTCATTTCTGGGTCCGCGGCACTTTTCCAAAGATATCTAGTCAAATTTCTTGGAAGGACCCGGTAGGAACCTTGAAGGAACCTGCACTATACTACACCAAACTATACGGTACCATATAATATACCATAATAAAATACATTACACTACACTATGTTACACCAACACCATATCTTAGCATTACTGCCCTGTGGGTTTCCTGAAAGCTCAGATCAGCTTGCCGTACCTCCAGTCGGCGTCAGTCAACGTATCTTATTCTTGTTTACCGTTAAGTTTCCGTTAAGTTACCGTTAAGTTTCTTTCTGATGCTGACTATCGTATTATCCAGAAAACTTCACAAAAAATTAATGTCGCTGGAATCACTAGAGAAATGGGTGTTCCAGACAGCAAAATATTTGATACAATCATCTGAAATAGGGTGTACTGCCTAGTGTCCGGTGGACAGCATTAAATAGTATACACAGTGAAGTGGGCTGAACGAAGTTTACATGACCTACCTCTGTTGTTCGGTTTTTTCGGCCAATTCTCGTTCATGTTCTTCTGCTTCACGGCGCCGACGTTCCTCCGCTTCAGCTCGCATTTCCAGTAGACGACGACACTGTTCGTTCTCTAACCGCCACAAAATATCACGTTGCTGCTCGATAGCGTAAGAAATGCTTTCCAAAGCAGCGTCTCCACTATGCAATGCGGGAGAGCTCATGCTCATGGGACGCCCACTAAGGGGTGCTCGAGTTAAAAATTCAAAATCGGTTGTAGAGGTTGGGCTATACATTTCACTCATTGGATCTATTAGCAGTTGTATCGGATGTTGCTGCTTTTGCTGAAGTTTTTGTCCATCTTCCTGTGTTTGTGCAGGAAGGGGTGGGACCATAGTTTGATCGCGGTCTTGGTGTGAATCTGACACTGGAATTGCTGGTCGGGGTTTCAACGCGTTGAAAGCTGGCGGGGGTAGAAACCTTACTTTGTCCTCTGCTTCCTCACTTTTCTGTCCATTATTTCTTGATTGAGACTTCTGGACCACTACAGATGAGCTGAATTGAGACGAGATGGGTTTCCGAAATTACCACGAAGCGAAAATGAATAGAATACGCATCACATATAACCGTCAATATTAACCAGGAAACGTCCCACTCTTACTGAGCTGCTGCAGTAGGAAATTTAAAAAACCGCAGTATGTTTGTGAGGACGCCGATAGAAGCTTTTGATTAGAACACGGCAGGCTCAAATGGGTTCCGTTACGGGCCAAGGGTGTGTCAACTAATATGTTCGAACTTACTAAGTTACTCTAGGTCCTAAATATTTAATGCTGTATATATATGAGGTGTCCCTGAAGATCGACATAAAAGTAATTCTTTCAGTGCTTCATGTCCTCTTATTATCCATTTTAAAAGCTGTATTTAGCTATACTAAGCTTGCTACATCAAGAAGTTTGTCACCAGCCTACCCAGTAGATAATGTATATCTAAACACCGAACTTACTACAGGTTTGAGATTACTGTTATTCATCAACTGGCAGCAACATGCGGAAAACATAACTCATAACAAAACTAAAGCATTGTCCTGGTTCCTCATGATGACTTCATTCCTAGTGGACAAAATAGAAAGTGATTTTTTTACCTGCTACCATATCCATCAGATGACAGACTTTCCGCTCACTAGACAAGTATTTGAAGAAAACGTCGTAAAACACAAAGAAGTGAAGAATTGGAGTGAAGGACTTGTGAAAAATAACCGATGTTGCCTTTCTATCACGCACGTTTTGATTATGATTTCGTTTCAGGTTTTCCCTCAAAACCTCTGAAAATTGTCTATTTTCCTGCGAGTAATCGATTACTGTTCTTTGGTACGCGTGTCAAAATTTGATAGGAATCCTACTGCCAGTAGATATTCGGCGTTTCTAAAAGTTGCCAACGTACCGGAAGCCCACTTGTGGTTGTGTACTTTTATGAGATGGTGGAAGACGAGCACCCCATCTAAAGTCCTTTAGATCTGCGCTTCCTAACTAAAAAGATGTGATCCTTACATGTATTCAAGTAATTCTGATCGAATAACATCCACGAAAAGTTCAAGGATAATATTTTTTGTATATGAGAAAATCATTGCTACTACCCAGTAAATAATGCGGTAGGACTGGTCTGCTGACAGTCCATTACCAGTTTTTCCCCATTTGGAGCACATCATGCAGTTCTGGTCATCTTATTCTTTCGCATGTTCTCGTCAGTAATGATGAGTTCTCAATCCGCTCTAGCTTTAACCTGCTTAGGTATGACAAGCTGGGCTGTTTCCACATCCTAGATGAAATCCGAACCCGTCACCGTGTAATCTACTCAGGTTCAAAAGTGATCTTGTAGCTTTATTGCAGAGCAAACATTTTGGGCCGAACCGCATTATGTGACCATGCATCATAGAAAACGATAATTAATGGGAGAAGCTTATTCGGTAAACACCACTCCACTGAGTCTTGCCTTGAAGGACGGTGGCTTCTCTGTGCTACTAAACTCACCGATTTCACCGTGTAAAGAATCGATATCTTCCACCGTGTAGAAGGCAGCACGTACTACACAGTTCAGGTAAGATCGCTTTGAGGGTATAACCCAAACGAATGATTACTTATTTTCAATTCACTACAAAAGGTTGTGCAACTTTGTTTGAAGCACTTATCGACTAAATCAGACAGCTTTCCGGCTACAGTGAATAGTCCTCCGCAAGGATAACATAACAGGTCATGCAACCGTTCACATGACCAGTAGTCAGCTGACTGTTGAGACAGTCAGGACCCAGTTCAAATCACCTTTCGCATTTAAATGAAACTCGCCAGCTCTGCAGGATGGCCATCGAACGCGTGATCTAAAGATTAAGAGGCCGAAAGTTCTGCTTAGGTCACGTGTTCAATAGCCTTGCAACCACTTGATAAGTCCTGAACAATGTAAAGGAGCTCAAGTGATTGAGCTTCCCGGGATCTTGCTCTTGCAACCACAAAATGTATGTGTAACGAGTCCAGAAGTTATCGTTTCTGTGAAATCATGGAATGTGTTTTAAGCGGTAATGTTTTGCTTTTCACAGAGTTCTATTTATTTTATTCACGTGAGGTCACATGAAGTCACAGTAAAACAAGGAATATTTCGATGAACTGAAAATAGTGAATGGGAAGTATTCAAACTTATAGTGAAATGCTTTGGAAAAAAATGAAATTTATGCCATAAAGGTAACATCACTCAAGGCTGTAGAAGTTTGTCTGGTTTCGAGCGCAACTGAGTTTTGTTGCTGAATATTGGTAAAAACTTTCCATTAATTTTTTAAACACCAAGAAATGTTCAACTTTATGAGCTTAAATTTGTCTTGCCTGTATCCTTTTCTCCCCAAAGATCATTGTTTATGGTAGGAAAAACACCTGTTTACGGTGTTGCGCTTTTCAGATCTGCACGGAACTACTCTCTTGAGTCGGTTCACCTGAAATGTTTCATTACTTTTAATCCGAGCTTGTTTATTATGTGACTGGAGTACTCCACATTGACGATTTCAGATCCTTACACTACGAATCGGCACTGTTAAATGTAGGCGTAAATGGGAAGGTACGACTTTTTTCCTCGGAGATGAACAACCCTTAAGGAAGGTCAGCTTTTTCACCATCAATTCATCAATTTCATCAATTCTTTCAAATAGTATCTACAAGGTTGGAAGAAGCACACTTTTTAATTTAACTCTAAAGTGAATGCAGCTCAAGTTCCTGATGTTGAGCTTCATGTTTCGAGGTGACTTGAACATCTTAGCGTCAACTCGGAAATTTATGGCGACATCTGGACTATTTGAAGCGGGGTGCAAAACACTGCAGTAATGTCATACCTCTCAATGAAACAGCCAACCAGCAGTCCAGGATTGTCTTCACATACTACAATCAAAGACGGGTAACGAATACACTCAGATTGCAAGGGAGGAGACATTAAGTCTCAATACTCCAAGAATGCTTCTTATCTGCTTTACTTCGGACCATTCGGTGCAAAGCTGGCTGAAATCCATTTCACAAGGGTGTGACGAAAAGCTTTAGTATATTTTATGACTGCGTGCCAAAAGATTCAGTAACTCTTAAGGCATTCTGGAAGAGTTGTAGATGGTTTTCAGCTTGCCGCGCCCCAGTTTAAACGAATACATTGTAAATTAACTCTAAATGACACTGGCTTCTTCAGGGGAGTTCGAAACCTTCATTCTTCCTAAAATGATGTGAGCTAGTGTGTTGGCGATACTGGATAAGAAGAGGGATTTGTATTTTATGATTCAACAGTGTGGTGGAACAATCTTCAAATCTAACGGCTTATTGGCAGACCAGTCATATGTTGAAGACATTAAGTTCCAGAAAAAAGAACCACACCGTTCATGTCAAACAACACAACGTTTTCTCTACCTTTATTTGCTTCTCCACTGGCTCTTTGCCTCTGAAAGTTCCGCCTTTTGTCGTTTATACAGATAACAGGCATCCGAGGCTGCTTTGTTGGCCAACGCGGGTGGGGTCACTGGATGTTTGCGTATAGTTGAGGTATATCTATTTCTTACTGGTCCTATCCGAAAATACCAATTGCCTTTCTCCTACATTACTCTTACTTTAATGAGGCACATGGATTGAAGCACAGTGTTATGAACTCCAATGGGAGTTTGTGTGTATGAAATATATTATCAAATGATCTATACATGGCGCTGACTGCGACTCAGCAAAGTCAGCGGCTACGCGCACTGATCCCAGATTTGTCCGATAGTTTCCAAGCGCTACCTTACCGCGAAGTCCCAAGTGATGGGGCAAACCGATCGAAACTATCGTGAGGGTTACTAGATAGTCAAAGAGGCTGGCAGATCACTTGCGTAAACATGCTCACCTGTGCAAACTGGCTAATTCAGGTGCCTTTAGCTGCACATGTCATGTGTCCAGGTTTCAAATACGCAGTATGCACTACTGATAAACTGTGTTAAGAAAGGAGCTTTCCAGCTCCGGTATGGACCAGTAAGAATAATTTACCACATAAGGAGGACGGGTGTTTGGACAGGAACTTTGTGAGCACAAATTCAACAGATCTGTCATCTTTTCACAGCTGTAATTCCTGTGTGACGCAAACCTACGGGGTGTATTTTAGCTATCTCCCTTTTCTTAGTCTACCTTGTCCTCCAGTCTATGTGAACTAATCCAAGCAGCCATACCAGCCACAATAAGAATTGCTTTATAGCAAATGATTTTTCAGGTATGTAATTAACCGGCTTAATTTTGATGGCTAAACTGTAATCCGCTGGAGAGACCGCAGGACAGTCCAAGTCTCAGAGGTGACAACCTTCACTGGGTCATTTTTAGCCACTTCTAAGTGTCAACTGCCCCCCAATGTTTTATGTAAAATACTCAGTACAATTTGAAAATTTAACTCTAAAGCTTACCTGCCCTCTTTTGCTATGTCGTTTGTTTTCTGTTCATGGCTTTTCTCTGCAAAACCAGAAGATAACACCTGTTTGTTGGCATTCTGACCACACCTACGTACATGAGTAACAATGAAACAAAATATCCACTCTCCAGGAAAGTATTTTACGCCTAATGGAAAATAATGAAAGGACAGAACCAAATAGGTAGCTTATCCTGTATGAACATTTAGTCGGTTTATTTCAAGGCTTGTCGACTTACGCCGACATCAAAAAAGAGGATCTTATACGTCAGCTAGCAGAATCTGGTAAGTTATGTTCTCAGAGAAACATAGTTGTGTCTTTTCCAGAATGTGACAAGTTGCTGTCCATACTGGGGATTATCACACAGTAATCCTCCAGAAAGATTCTAGTAATGACTGTGCATACACACACACACCGGACCAACCAAAGAACCATCTGCTGATGATTAGAGTCCAACAAACTAATAGTACATAATTCCGTCGGTGTGGATTCGCCATCCAGCCACCCAACGGTATAAAAATTGGATTCAAGTAAATGGTGTTTGAATGACCCCATCTTTATGCTTTGGGTCATCCAATAAGTAGAAGTTTAGCCCTGGTATGTGGCTTAGAAAACAATTGTGGTTCTAGAGTGGAATGCACTGCCCACAAGGTTGCCGAAAACTCTTCGGTCGCCCAAGGCGTATCTCTTGAGGCTCAGCAGATGGATGCAGTCCCCGAGTTCACGTCAGCCCCATATTCTGCTTGAACCCGAGTTGAATATGATTCGCGAAATGCACCCACTTACGCATTAATTTTCTTTCAACAACATACACAGAAGAATTCGCTGGACTCACTTGACTGTTCCAATAAAAAACAAATTAGTGTGCAAGTGAGGGTAGTTCGCGAAATTTGCTCCTAATTGTCCATGTGACAGAATTTGTGGAATTAGGTTATAACCAGGGTGGTTTTCAGCTGGGTGAATTTTGAAATCTCCAGATGAACGGAAGTTAAATACTTGCATTCCTAATTCTCTGCGCTTTTGATGGTAAGTCCTTTTTGTCCTATTTGCAGAACAGCCTAAAGTTGCTCTGCTCATGATGCCTCAGAAATAAGAGCACCAGTCTTATAATTTTGAGTCGGGTAACATCGAACTGTGGAATGACACTGGTTGGTGAGCTGATGGATGGATAGATGCGTAGGACGAGAAAGATTAAGATGGTTCGATTACACACTTAGCCCTGTTTGTGCTGTTAAGCTAGTTAAATGTTACTCAACAGTCGGTAGATAAATAATTGTAAATGAACTATTCCCACGCTATGAATGTGGGCATCGAATTACCATCTTCTTGAGGCTCTTTGATTTTTGCTTGTTCCTTAATGTTGAGCTGTTGAGGTGCCTCCAACCAGCCTTTGTCTTCCAGGGTTCCCAGCGCTTTTTTGTCGAGCACATATAATTCAGGAAACTCACTCTGAAAAGTCGAAAAACGGTATTGTTTTAGATTGCTGTTTATGAAATAAAGGAGCATTGTTATACTGAACAAATTTTTCGTCGGCATAATCTTCGCTGCAAGCTACCTGATGATAAATGACTCTTAATTGAGAGTCTGAGTGCCTTTTACCTCCAAAAAAGATCATGGCTCGATACGGCAGTCAGTCAGTCAGTCAGTCCCGATCAAGAGTATGCGAGGTAACGTTCTCTTCACCGACCTTTACGTCAGCCGTGCTTCTGATTGGACACTTGCCTAAAAAGTAAGTTCTTGCTTGTCTTGTGACAGACATTCGAACTCTCATCGTCAGCTTTATGTTCTTTCCCAAAAATCTAAATTTTATGAGCAAAGATTCTCACACTTGTCTGGTTAGAGATTCCCACTATTCAAGCAAGAAAATCTTCACACTACTCAGTTTCACTTATCGCAGAGGAAGTTGCCCCAAACCGCTGAGTAGACGTTAGCTGCTGGGTGTGCTTCTTGTTTCAACCGGCTGTTGTCTCAGTTATGCAACTAACTGCTGATCAACAGTTTAAATGTCGTGTCTTAGAAAGCATCTAACCTTGTGCATCATCCAGAGAGTAGTAACCTGAAAACGTTAACCAGAGCATCACCAAATCAATTTTTCCAGGTCCGTCTGCAATTATCGAGCCTCCATCAGGGCCAGTGGCTATTCGGGGCAATATGATCAAACTGTTCCCCTGTGGTTAAATTGTGTGGAGCAGTCAACGTCTGGTGAGACCAGGAATGATATTTCAAGTCAAATTTTCCACCTCTGCAAACCGGTCACCGAGCTCACGATCTGGATGGCGGCAGCCTACAGCTTTTAGTCAGACTCCTCCACACCAATCCGTTCAGTTCCGATAAGGACGAAAGACCGATCCTAGCTAAGACTGTCAAAATCAGATCATTCCCTTTCCCTATCTATAAGCTTCATAGCTGACTGACTTTTAACGTCAGAATCCTGTACTCCTCTGATCCCTTCCATTATCATTCGACATGTTTCTGTGAACGCGTTACATGAATTAACTCAGAATGATCCGTTGGAAGATCATGTAACTGCTTCATTTATGGGACACCAATGAGCCTTTCGCGGGGCACAGTTCCTGCCAATTTCTCGTCATCTTTGTAAGGTCATATCATCTCCTTCGTTCAGTGATCAACAAATCCCGTTTCCCATTTTGGTCAAGCAAGGCTTTATGCACCTCAATGTAAATAAATACGCGCCGTGAAAAAAAACTTTTGACTGCTCGGCTGTTTCTGGGTGATAAGTTAATTAACACGGAGTTTTCAAGGGGTATCCCTGGAGAAGGTTATCACAGGGCAGCCTACTGAACAATTCAAGCCGTTCAAACGACTTTCTAGTAGCACTGAACGAAAAAAATGGAAGAGTCCATAGTGCGAAGTGAAACCTCTTCACTACGGTGGGTAGTAACCACTAACTGAGACCATAAACCCAAGCAGCAGTTGAAGGTAGAATGCGAAATTCTCAACGGTTTAGACATTACTTGGTTGTAACGATTGCCGATAACATTATGTTAACGACACGGAAATATTCCATGTTAGTGAATAAATCCACTCTCAGTAAACAGAACAGAAAATCAACAGAAAATGAGCACCACACAGGCCGAATTGGGTCTGGACGATGAACAGGGTTTCTGAGAAATGAACACTTTACTTCACCAGGGAAGACTGTCGATGATAGATTGACACCGTACTCCCTAAGAACGATCTTTACGTTCCAAGTGCTGGAAACGAAGAGGACTCCCCAATATATCTAATGATTGACAAACCGTTCGCAACCCACTGTTCCATCCTACTCAAGGAACAGGTGTGGAAGTGAGGGGATTTAAGATTACACATTATGGTACACTCTGTGTCTCCTTCAGCTTTTTAGTGGCCGTAAGTTGACCGGATCAGGTCAGCGTGATGATGACGTCAGCCTCATTCATCGGCACCGCCCGCATCATCGACCAACTGAATGACGAGTTAGAGCACAATCAGTGACGGGCCACTGTACTAAAGTATATAATTTGGGGATAGTTTGACCGATGTGGAATCTCTGGACAGGACACACAAACCGATTTTCCGGAGCGGCTTGGTGGATGTAAAACAAGCGAGGTGGGTAAGTGGAAGTGCCGTACTTTCACTCACAATGTGCTGACAGTATCACCTCGACTTGTGGCGAAACGCTTGCAACCAAGTTGTCCGGATCAGCGAGCAAACCAGTGTAACTAATATTTTTGTGACACATCTACTTCTCCCTGAAACTAAAGAAGGATACGCACTATGAAATGTTAATGTTTCACTTGCAAATGCAAACCATGCCAAGGTAGCCAAGTCGTATTCTTCATGTCCCTCATCAGCCATACCTATTTGGGGAGTTAATTTAGAGGACGTATTCAGAGATATCTTGAGTATAGTTGAACCAGCAGTGTGCAGCCGTCTTCATCAGTTCACACTGAGCTGTCGAGCAGCATGTTCACTTATCCAATTGACAGATAAAAGAACATCAACAACCTCGCCCCAATCGGAAATCTTGTCATTTGGCAAGAAATTGGAGACATCACCAAGACCAGTGGGCGGATGCAGTTTGATTACATGTATGGTCAGGTGAAAATTCAGAGATTTGGTTGTTGGTTCAGCGTCACCGTTTAAGATTTCACCGCAATGTTTATCCGCTACGGTAAATCATCAAGGGTGCTTGAAAACTGAGCACATTAAAGCGACCAAAGAATTGCAGGAAACAAAACTTCTGCTCTTCCTGTACATGGTCGGGTAAGGAAATTGCGATGACAGACGAGTGCCCAGAATGGGTCAATAGCGTCCTCACAAACTCCGACAAATACACTCATTTGCATATCAATTTGGTTATGACGGAAGACTCACCTGAAACCTAGCTGAATCTCTCGTTTATCATGTTATTAGGCATGGGGCGGCCTGGTGCGATACATTCAGTTGCTTAAAACATCATAAACGAAAGTCAGCTGGGTTTAAGATGAGTCTCCCGTCAAAACCAAAGTGATATGCGAATGAGTGTATTTGTTGAATTCTGCCGATTTAGGTTCAAGCAGAACATAAAGTTGGCGGAAACTCGGGGACTGCGCCTAACTGATGAGCCCCCCGTGGGCTGTCGGAGGGTTTTCAGCAACCGTATACTACGACCCCAACAGATAGTTGAGAGGTCAAAATTAACAGTGACCAGCCTTTGGATTAAAAACCACCAATAACACAGTTTTAGAGCTTTGTAGTTAAATCTCAGAAACAGGCTATCGTCTTACAAAATTCAATGTACGATACCTCCAGTAACCTCAAAATGCACAAAGACGATGCCCATTTGGCATCAGTTATATGCACGAACAACACAGTCTATCGAAAGTCACACATTGGTTGGTGAAACCTTTGAAAATGGCTAGCAAAATGTACGTTTCCATTGTTTATGGGCCGCTTTCAAGCCAGATAGCCACCTTTGTATTGTGGCAGGTTACCGAAAGTTATTCTACCATGGTGCATCTCTATACACCAGTTGTATTGTCCATTACCTCGGCTGTAACATCAGTGTACCCGCCCATGAGACCGTTGTGGTTTTTAGCTATAATCCTAATTACTGCATTAATCACCTGGTAGTGTGTGATTTGCATACGTGATTTCTCTTCCAGGAAAACATACTCCAGCGGCCTGGTGGTATTACTATAGACATTCCTTTAGGCCCAACACTCCAGGATATCTTCATCGGAATGGCTGGACATGCGAGTTTCGTTGAGATTTCAATGTTTCTACTTTGTAAACGTTTTGCTGATGATTTTTTGGTATTACCAACATGGAATATTTTCACTCCATTTTCACTCGTGCTGACCCACGTGACACAACTGGGTGTGAGTCGAATTGCAGTTTATGACCTGTTTTCGGACTGACCTATCATGTCGAACGAAGCCGGCAGACATCGACGCAAAATGAGTAATGCCACGTAGGGTTTGCGTTGAGGGGCATGTGCACACGCCTGTACACCCTTGTGAACTCGCATAGTGAACAGCCTTCAGCATGCCCAACGGGTGGCTTGTGGTTACCAGTTCAAGAAGGTCAACCTGAACGTTTCGACCCAGTGATGCGTGCAAAGAGTCTTCTGATGACTCCCACCACTCAGGAGCCGCATCCTAGACATACAAATATGGCAAGCCAGTACTATTTGTTATTCAGCTGGGTCTGTACAGTGATGGTCACGGAAATTCGTCTCTGAGATCTTTGTAGGCCGGACGCTACGAAATCCCCGCTGTGTTCGTACGGATCCTTTGCCAATTGGTGCTCGAGAATCCCACAAGTGAAGTATTATAATGCATCTCAAACCATAACTTACTGGCAAACGTATCGATAGTCCCCTACAAAGTTCAGTCTACCACAAGAACCCCATATATCCATTTCGTGGGTTACATTTGAGTAGGTTACTATTACATCCATCTGGTAAACGTTTTATTCTACAGTGCGGGGAGACTATGTAGCTTGGATAAACCTGTGAAAATTCTGTCAACAACTGATTATCCAGAGTGCTCTTTTAAACTATAACAGGTTCAACCCAATTGAACAAAGGAAAAAATATCACTTGGAAAATGTTGGGACCTACATAGAATTCATCGTTTCATAATTTTTCAATGAATCTGCCAATCGCTTAACGAACCTTTCCAATAAAAGATAGCCCGAAAGCTACCACGTGAACAATGACATATGACAACACTTTATTTTGGCCTCAAATGGCATCCGTACTGCGCTATGTCTGCTACGTCTTAAACCAGTCATCAGTTACAGATACGATTAAATTGGCAGACCAAACATGAAAAGCGAAACGCAATGCAGGGCAAAGCCGTCAGTCTTGCATCACCGGTAGCTAAACATGCTGCACACAGAGTGCCAAATCGATTCCATGAACCCCTATTGTGTCTTGCTGTGCAATACAAGTTCCAAGGTTTTTTGGCAATTAGCGAAGCTCTGTTGGTAAAACAGCATCAGCCCAAACCACACGCATAAAAACAATTGAGGCATTGATCTGTAGAGACTCAACCAGCAGGTCCAGTATCGCCTTTTACTGAAGATAATAAGGCGAACATCAATATTCCGCGGTATGTAACTTGTGCTAGTTCAAATCAGGAGGGTAAACGGATAGAATACTTATACTTCATTTACTCTCCTGGTTTCCTACAGTCCATAGCTCATATCCGCACGTGACTGCCATCATTTAGGTTAAGTGGGCTATTTAAGCACAATTCTGCTCGGAGGAGTCACGTATTCTTTTCGGTCCATACTGCCGAAATCTGCTGCACATCAGTGTGCTTCCACTTAGTTCTAAGACCTGGCACCAAGTAGGATTCTCATAGAAAATAAGGAACACATTTGACTTTTGCAAACTGCACGAATTTGGCCGTTGTCTAAAGCTGCTGATTTGAATCAGAAGCTTATACGCTATAGAACTCTTGAGAGCGCTTGTGTGGTTCCTCATTGAAACCTATATGCCTTTCACGTGCTTTTCGGAAAAGTGGTTTTCTCTGAAGATTCGCAAAGAAGTTTGCACTTAATGATCTAATTGCTGTCTTGGGGTCATTGTTTAAAAATCGGGATTAACCCAGAATATTCAGTTTCCTCTGAACAGTGTTTTTTCGTCCTGCTCACCACTATCATCATGAATTATTACATGCAAATAGACGATAATCTGACAAAAAGAGAGAACTTACCACTGGAGGGACAAAGTATTTCGTGAAAAATAGGTGTTCTTGTTTGGATCTGATCTATAAAACCGAAGAACGAATTATCTGCAGGAATAAAAAGGAATACCCTACCCGCCCGATTGAATGACCTACACTTTTACAGAAAATGTAGTCTTTCGGAAGAAATTGTGGGTCAAGCTGATCTTTTAGTAAACCACGCAGTCGATCGAGTGTCAAATCTGGTTTAGTTCGAATAATTCCAGCTGACACAGTCTGTTTGATGAGTTGCGGAAAAGCAGTGAATAAACTCGGCTCCCATAAGTTGGGGGGCACGATATAGACATGAAGCTCCACTTCTGGGGCTTGTTGTTGCATTTTCATCAGTTCGAGTACATTGTACAAGCCACTGCGAATTCAGTGTGTGTGAATTATGCAGTCGCTGACTTCAAATTCGATCTTGTTGTTTGGACCAACCAGCTGACCTCATTTACGCTCTATATGCACTTTAGTTAGTAAGCCGTGTACTTGCAAGACGAACTCAATAAATCAGGCAGATGGATAGGCAGAAAGATAGACAGGCAGACAGGCAGACAGATGAAGGCCGAAACGATACCCAAACTAACAATCGATAGTCATTCTCGATAACGTTTTGGAAAAAATTATGGCCATATTTCGTCCCACCTAAGTAAAGACGGGATTTCTTGACTCTGCTCGATGCAGAAAGTGTGGTATCTACTGTTGGTCAGTGAAACTCTGAGAGAGAAATGAATGTAACCAGATCTATTGTAAGGGTTAAGGTATCAAGTTCCAAACGTTTGGCAATCTATTTGGAAAAGATGTCCGTCTTTACGATAAATACACTCATTTGCAAATCAATTTGGTTTTGCGAGAGACTCAGGTGAATCTCTCGTTTATGATTTGCAAATGAGTGTATTTATCGTAAAGACGGACATCTTTTCCAAATAGATTGCCAAACGTTTGGAACTTGATACCTTAACCCTTACAATAGATCTGGTTACATTCATTTCTCTCTCAGAGTTTCACTGACCAACAGTAGATACCACACTTTCTGCATCGAGCAGAGTCAAGAAATCCCGCATTGTACAGCACATTCAGTTGGAGATTAGCACAAACGACAGATTCATCTGGGATTCAGAGTCCCCCGTCAATACCAACTTGAGTTGCAAGTGATTGTATTTCGCGAGCTGCGTAGAATTCGGGTTCAGACCTGGTGGAAACTCTCGGACGGTGCCTACATGGTGAATCTCAAAAAATGTGAGTGTTTGTGGGCTATCGTAGAGTTTCCAGGAACATTATGAGTAGTATGTTTCATCAAGATAAATAATCCTTGTTTTCCGTGCGTGTCCACTGCTCACACACTATTACGAGCTTGTTCAGTAAACACTATACGAACAAGCTCTGTTTGTGAGACTGATAGTTATGAGGCCAGTTATCACCGGATAAAAATTGACGATTTCCGAAAAGGCGTGACGATACAACAGGGTTAGATAGTCTACTGAAAACCCAAATGGCATTTAAATCTAACGAAATGGCTTGTTCTGGTACCAAGCTGTTGTTATTCCTACTAGCCCATGGGTTGCACGTAAAATAGGCCCCCATACATATTGGAAGTATAGTTAGTTAATGCGATTAGTCGTTTGCAGCTAGTCGTCTCTGAAACATTTCATCGCCTTTAGGATTCTACCGGAGGAGTAGGTAATTTCCACATAAATGCTCGCGAGGTATGACGAATGTGCCACGAAATCTGTCTGGAAACATACTGGCAGAGTAGCCCCATGTGACATTTAACCACGTGGAAAGTTGTTACCCAGCCTCTTTGACGGGCTATCTATCAAAAGACATACACATTTGGTCGTCGATGGAAGAGGAAGGTCGCCATAGATCCTCTAGAGAGTTGGTCTTCATCGGAAAGATTACACCCAAAGTTTCCTCTCCGGATGAATTATCCTGAGTCAAATGGACACTATCACTCTCATCGTGTGTTTGAGTTTTGGGATGTCTTTAAATATTCTTGCCGATTAATCCGTAAAAATCACTCCAGTAACCAAGGGCTCTTATTCCCTACTCGGTAATCACATTCGTTGGAGAAGCCTAATGGCTTGTTATCGTCGCGCTTCCCACGTCAGCTTCAAAACCTTACACTATCCACACACCGACAAAATTTTTACCACTTTCGCATGATTTCTTTACTTTTGCGGCGTAAAAGTAGTTACCAAAATATGCTCCTTCAGACTCCCAAATACCAAACCAACACTGAATAACTAGCAGTGTTTAACGATCACCGAAGCTTAGACCACATAAGTCACGTGCAGTTGACGAGATAATAGGACGTCGGTTGATGCCGAAAATGCGAAGTCACTTTATGTTGAATTTTTAATCCCAATCATTGTTTTTTTTCGAATTCAAGTAGCAACTGTCCCAAACTTGACAAGTAAATTCTGGAAACTAGGCATCTACGGGTTGTCCTGTATTAAAGTGCTGTACGTATACATATATGTTTATACATTTGTTTTTTTCCAGATACTCTCATTTGTATATTAAGTTGGTTTTGACGAGAGACCCGAATCTTTTATTTATGATGGTCCGCTTCAGCCAAATGTGCTGCACACAGGCCACCTCGTGTTTCAGTTGGTACGATATTCGGTATGTCGCAGTACATTTTCGTGAAGGAAACTATTTACAATGCCGCTGAAATCCCTTCGACAGCCCACGATCAGTTTCTCCCTTTTGGGGCTCATCGGGCAGGCGCAGCTCTCCAATTTCAATCAAGTTCATGTTCTGCTTAAACCCAAATTAAGCAAAATTGGCCAACTCCCCTTGTTTGCGTACAGTTTTGGTCTTGACGAAAGATTCAAATGAATCCAGCCAAATTTCTTGTTTATATTGATCTTGGGCCGTCATGAAGTTTTTGATAACCTTGAATAGTGTGTTACGCTCAGTTAGTGTATATATTCAGTTACAAATTACTGGTTACTGACATTGTACAGCAACTGGTTAGCGCCTAAGATACGATAAACTATTTGCTAACTGCGCATCCCTGTCTGATAAGAATAATTCAGCGTCACACACCCTTTCATCAGGGCCAGTTCTACAAAGATCCAAACAAACAGTGCTTCTGAAGCCATAAAAATACTTGCGATAAAATTCTACGAAATTACAAAGCATAAGGTTAGTTGTGCTGAAAATAAGCCCCAAAGATCCAGTTAAGTGTACACATTTGTGAGGAACGGCTGTAGCGATTTGTCCATAAATCCTATTCCCAAGTCTTCTCCTTGCAGTGCCCTTGAAACGCACAACAAAGAAATGTGGCATCTGTGCCCTCGAAATCTTAACGGTACATTATATACCGCATGTGACAGCTACCTTTGTGACCCACCATTTAATCAAACCGTTAGAGTGTTCCTTTTTGGTTTACGCGGAAACTATGGTACTACAGGCACAATTCGCTACATCCCCATATATCACGCAACAAAATTGATTTGGTGTGTATTCTGTCATCTGCAGTTGCTGCAGCACGTTTTAGCAGCAATACTCTGATGAGCCCCATGTAAGGAGCCCTGTGAACTTTCCCAGAGTAGCGATTTATGACACAATTAAAGGGAAAACTGAAGCAGGGTGGTGAGCAAATGAACCCATAATTCATCTGTCTGAGAGTGAAATGTGGACTGATCTCACAGATGTCTGGTGCTCGCCGTCTGGACGACAGTATTTACTTCTTAAATGACACTACTGGGGAGAAGCAGTAGTATAAATTATATTTTCACCGTGTAGCAGGTGAAACTGAATGCGTCAGACTCCTGCTACTTGTTGTAAGTGATAAGTTGGTGATTAGCTTCCTTTGCTTGATGGTGCCTTCCAGCCTCTGCAAGTAAGCTAGATCTATATATCCGAAGCCTTCCCAAATTAACCGTTTAGTTATCCAACCAAGTGGTTGATAAGCGCTGTATATTTCGGTTATACGTCCCAATAAATTCTGAATCAATGTGCATTACATCGCTGTCCTTGATCCCCATGTGGTCTGATCGTCTGCAAAGTTATGTGCACTTGCCCCAATCGTCGTGAAAACTTAGGTAATCATAGAAGATGTCTCTTTAACCAAGTACAATATGGCACAGCAAAATATTTTTGGTTTGTACTTCCATCCCATCCTTCCCTCCCACGTGGTCGCACTGAGTATACAAATGTAGTCGCCCGCAGTTGCCATTTTCAGCCCCAGGGTCTTGCGGCCAGTAAGTGGTACGGACGAGAAAAAATGTTAGTACGACAAACTATTAGCCTATGTGATACAATCAAATCGATATTTGAACGCATGCAACCATTCTGCACACAAGTAGTCAAATCCTACGATCCAACTCTTTACTTAAAGAATTCTGAACCACTAAGCGTATCCCCAACATATCAGCGGTATGTAAGTCTCCCTCCTGTGATCAAATTGCACGGACTAGAGGTCACATCGAAACTCATAGTCATCAATCACGAGATATCTTCCAGCCATCGCAGTGAACCCATAAATTGCTTCGAAATCTTGTTACGAAACCTGAGCCCTAAATTGCCGACAAGTACCGAGGTACTTCAAGTGAGGAGTTCTCAGTCAGCACCATGCGCACAAAGTGTCCACTCAAACCTTGCGGTCACCGTGGTACTTATCATGAGACCGACTTTACCCAGCCCATAAATCTCCATCTTACTACTGTCGTCTTTCGTCTTGCATGTTCCAAATTCGCAATTGAAGATGGAAAAAGAAATGTATATCTTCCCTCTGCTTTGACAAAGTGGGCGAACAATATTTTTCCATCTACAGCATAGTGCTTGCATAGAAGTAAAACCGTGCCATCTCAGAAGCTTATTCTGTCCTTTTATGTGGAGAGACAACGCATGGAATGAAAACGGACCATTAGGATAGTTAAGTGCCGCTAAAACTGCCTGCTTTGGTGTCGCTCGGGTTTGGATGAGTCTGAGTATATAGTCGGTCCTTAAGTACTTCGATGGGGATTTAGGAAAACTCATTGTCGAGTTAAGATCTCTTGAGGTGTGCGCACTAGGGTTTCACACCAGATAGTGCACCTTGCCGAATCACCCTTTAATTTCCATCCGGACACTTGACAACTTCTATCGAAACATCTTTCATATTTTACTGAAATATCTTTTGATAAATGCCAGCAGGCCCTTATGTGAAGGCATTATGTTAATATGCCGTTTAGCTTCAAAAAAGTTGGTCGGCTAAACGTGTGTGGATAAAAAACTCATTCCTTTCCCATTTACGCAGTAAATGTGCACTCCACCTAATCGTTGTGTGTTTTTCAGTAAGTTCTTCTGACATCTTGGTTAATGTCAACATCGGTACTTAGCAGTATCTCATCCCCCGTGCTCTCTTCAGGTGGCATGGAAGTTAGGCGCCAAGAAGATGCAACGGCTGGACGATATTGAAGTTACATCGATATCTGCTCTACTCGGCACCCTGACCAACCTGTGAAGACTTCACAGTAGTAAAACGAAATTAGCTTAGACGATGACCAGGTCTGTCTCGTTACGCTTGACTTGTAGTGGACGCTCTTTCGGTCTTCGCAGCATTATGCTCATCCCTGGTTAGAAATGGCCAATTTTCAGCAGCGAACTTCCAAGAGCTAGAGAGTATGAAGTGGAGTGCTCAGATTGATGAAAACCGACAGCAGTTGCTGCGGTGGAAAAAACGGGTAGATGTTGTCTCACGGTGATCCGATTCAGTGAGGAAATGTCCCTCTTTCTTCTCCTGTACTCTGCCATTGGTGTACCTTTGTTTTTGTATTTGTGTCGCAGGTGCTCTCTCATTTTCAGCACATTTTGACGGCTTTGTAAATCCATATTCTGACATTCTGTTTTCCTCATTTAGATAGCCTGCAAACTAGGCTGCCTTTGGCCGGTTAAAACTCGATGTAATCATTATTGAGTATTGAGTACAATCAGTATTCAACCGCAGTATGAATCGAATTCGGCTACAAAACGAGACATATTTTGGTTACCACCCCATGGTCGGCACTGCAAACTCGACTGAGCTTATGAAGTACTGCAGGGAGCCGATACGGGGGTAAAGCAGACAAAATACAGGGACTGTCAGCTCACTTTACCAAAATTCGGCCATACGATCCTAATCGAAGGCGAAAATGGCCTATGATCCCGACAGGGAAGTTCTGACTAAAGTTTTCCTTCTATTACCAATTTTCTTTACCAATTTTCTCTCCTAAGTTGATATTCATGTTTACGAATCATCGCACGCTAGTACATATGCATTGGTAGGCTTAGTGTTGTGTCTTGTCTAAGCTGTCAAAGTAGCTGCTGCGCCTTGTACAACACCTGAAATCATAGCTGAGGTTTTTTTACCATGAACAGCTAACCAGATGAACCGAATGAAAGTGGCTATGGCTCATATTCAATACGTCAAATTTAGCCGTGAACCGTATCGTCCCTGAATACATACGCCTACCAACAGGACGTACATAACTAGGCTTCCACGTGTTTGTTGCCTTATTGCGTGCGTCTAGGCTCCCTTAGTATGACAGTAAAGTTGATAAGCATAGGTTTGTTCTCATCACCCACATTGGATAGTCAACTATCGAAACGCGTCAATAAGTGAATGCCCGCGAAACGCAGTAACTGTAATAATAAGACATCTAGAAAAAGTAATCATTCAGTGGTGGCGACGGTGGTGGTTAGAACACGACAACTCAAACTATTGAACTAACAACACCGACAACATGGTTGTTTGAGCTTTCTCGCACGATTAATGAGTGCCTTTTGTGTGCTGTCCAATATGCAACTTATTTGACAGACCTTCGCGTTCGTCTTGCAGTTCGCTTCGATTAATCTGACGTTTTCTCAGACTATGTCTACTGGCAATTGTGCAGGACGTTCTGCCAGAGAAATCCCATAGTGTAGTGAGAACTGGTTGCCAAGGCAGCGACTGACTTCAGGTTGGACGTACATAACTCTGGTAAATAGAGAAAGTAACTTGATTGATGTTGCGTTTTTGGACGTAGCGCGTGGTGCATAAAAAAAGTACTTCAACTAATATTTTTTTAAATAATAGGTAAAATAGACACCAAGGCGTTCGTTACTAGTGCATACCCACCGAGAGCTTGATTTGCAGATAGGAGAAGTGTTTACTATCCGTAACAATGAAGATGTTATAAAATGGGTCCTGAAGCACAGGGGGAGATTACTCTATTCTAACTCCATTTGGTTGTTTCATGACAAATGCTAGCCAGGCAATTGTGGCACAGGGACGTTATTAATGATGCTTCACCTGGGTGGCCAGACTAGCTGAATCTCGTGTGATCAAGTTCGGCTTTTCATTATAGACTGGCTCCACTTCCAGGACGAAAATCTTTAAATCTTCTCACTTTGCCAATAAACATCTTTTTCCAAGTTGCAATAGTACCACTTCTTTGATATCTGCAAGCCTTACATGATACAAAACTGAGACATACTTGTCTTTACTGTCTGCCATTTATGACAACATTTACGAAGATTCGTATTTCGCCCTCCACCCAGGCTCGACTAAGTTACATAATGTCAACGACTTTTAGTCGATTTCGTATTCCACGACCGAAAATTCACATCTGTCGGGAAATCGACAAGCAATTTGTCACTACGCTTTGCATTATTCTGCTTCGCAACTTCAGCACCGTCACACGATATTGGAACTGTGATGCTTCCAAATACCATACAGTCAACTTATTTGTCAAACAGAACCATCAGTATCCACGGGTGTTGTGGATAGCACAGCAATGCCGCTTGCGACGTTGACCTTTTTGCATGATAACCAACCGATGAATGTAGGTCACAGTTTGAAGGGCCCATAATTTCAACGTTCCTCCAATGCCACAACTCCTCAGTTTCAACAACCACATGGTTCTGTGAGCTTTGTTTTTTTTCAAAGTATACTGCAATAAGGAGAGATTTTGCTTCGCCAAAATTGTAGAGGCTCACACGTTGTGCAATAGTCAGCACAAAGCTCCCTGAATAAGCATTCCTGAAACATATCAATTAATACCCAGTCAGTGACTTTGGCATTGCGTTTTCCCATTAACAAAAAGTAGTTCAGTCCTTGACTTCTTTTCACGGACAACCACAGAACGCATGTTTTGTTTACCATGTCATGCATATTCACAAGGTGGGTCGACCTCTCCCTCAGTGCCTGTGCACCACCAAGTCTTGGTTCCGTGTGTCACTGAAATCACCCACACAAACCAAACGGTTATTAGACCATTGTATCCCATCGGCTGCATTGCTGACTAGGAGTTATTTGCTCTGCTACCCGCATTGACCGTAGCCAGCTCAAATAATGGTACATTTATTTTGGTGGTGCTATGTCCACTTGTCCACACATTCAACACAATTATCACACTTCATTGGCGCCGAGTCGGACATGCGCTTCCGGTTTTCCACATTCCGTGCCTCCTCTATGTCTGTGCCTCGTAAATTGGTGGCAATGGCCAGAATGACCTACACTCCTAATCTCAACAGTACTCAAACACATCTCGATTTTGGGACAGATGGATGCTGTACCAATCACACATGCTAGTTAAGTTAGATAACTGTCTAATTTATAGAGTGGACGCTTAAAAGCATGGTTTTTTGGACTGAACCTTTGTTTCAACTGCCATGTTACACGCTCTTCGCTATCCTACCTAAAGAGTCTTAAATATTTTTTAATATTAAGACAGGATTATGGGCATAGGGATCGGTTTAGTCTTGTGACTGGGTAATCTTTGGCCTAAAACTGTGATGAGTGGTCAAAAGACGACTAAAGAGCGCCAGTGATATCGCAACCTGTAAGCGCCACGCGAATATGTTGGAACCCACCTAGAACCACTAATACAGTGATTTCTGCTGCTGATGATGATGATGATGATGCCCCGTTTGATAGGTTTTAGTTGCAATAGGGACCAAACCTTTCACGCAATCAAGCCTTCTGGATCCGATTATAGAATCCTCATCAATTCAAATTTGCTTGATAAAAAGGAGAATATATTAATTTTTTGGTTGCACCCTACTGTAGATCACCGCATCATAACAACCGAAAAACTGGCCTACTCCAGACATTCTGAAAGCTTGCCTACTAGGCAAAAACAGATGCTGACAAAACCTCAGCTATTGAAGCATATCTTAAATGTTGAAGAGAGAGCTTCGTGAAGCGTACCTCAAGCTGAAATAATCGTACAGTTGTCAAATTCAACGTCAGCATGTCACTTGAAAGAGCAACAATGTATAGGCTCGTCACAGTGCTGTCAGGCAACATCTTCCCGATCTGATGAACATTTGCGGTAATAAGTGGTCAGTTGTAAAGTCGGCTGGGCCAAATGAAATAAGGGGAATTTACATTTGCCTTCAATCGGCTTGGTGATCCATAATTTGGATGTCTACTTTGAGAAGGCGAACAACAAAGGCTAGCGGTCCCCAGATGTCTTTTTGTACCTGTGGAGAATTCTATCAAATCAAAACATGTATTCCTCGAAAAGGTATCGACTAACAAACAACCACCGGTCACAGACTAAAAAACGGTAACAGGGCTTAGAAATGACCAACTAGGTCGCGTGACGTACAAAACCTGCTATCATGAACTAATGAACTGTAACTGTTGATAAAGGTTCAAAATAACTATTTACTTCGCGGTCAAATTCACCCCCAGGCTAGTTCAGCAAATTGTCCTCTGGTTCACTTAGATCGTGAGTAGCTGCAACGGATGTTTTCCTCCTTGTCTTTCCAGTAAAGTAAAGTCAGCTGGTTCGTTGCAGATTGTTTGCAGGCATGCTCACCAGATGCTTTTTCAGAGAACAGTTGCACTCTGAATTACTTCCTACACGAAAAGCTGGTAAGCGTAAAATTAGTGCAGTTACCACTCTTTTGTCTTCAGACGTCCAGCCACTTTTTTTCAAAAAAGACCTCTATAAAACAGTCGAGGTGGACTCACGGAAAGCCTAACAGAAACCAAAAGATGACCCTCGTCAAGTGTGTGTTTGTGTATACTCGGTGTCAGTGTACAATGTCTTACCAAGAGTTGAATATAGTTTGAGATGCCTCATTTCTGGAGCTACATGCGTGGAAAATATTAGGCTTGCGAGCGTGAACCAGTCTGAAGGTGCTCAAACGGCCCTGGAATCCGTGTAGTTGAAGTAACAATCTCCAATCATATCCAGTCGGTCATCCGATTTCTATCGTAGCACTTTAGACTTCCTTAGAACCATGCGAACCGAAACACCTAGTGAAAAGGTGAGGATGCCTTAGCACCCACAAGGTATATTGTGGACTGTCCGCTTCAAAATAGGAACATTGAGCTAGCTAGTTGCCCACTACTACACTCAGCCGTCACTCAGTATCCTGAAGCACTTCCCAACGTTCGCAACTTATAACTATTCCTAACAAGTGAGGTGTAAAATAAGGTAACACGTATACTGGATGCAACCAGGAGCGAATTGGACATCCACTGTTTGTGAATCACCGCCTTCTTCATGTCAACAAATTTGATTCATCAGGATGGTACCTGTTCTTCCCCGGTAATCATCTCGAAGTCCCTTATTCTACGACGTTAAGTTCGCAACACGGCACTTTAAAGTGAACAAGCAAAAGAAGCTTTAAAATTGTACCAAGCCCCTGCGGAGCCAACGTTTCCAGTTTATGTGATTGACATGACTCAATAGAGATTTTGAATTTTTCTTTCATGAATTATAAATGTTGAAAGATCGTTTGTGCACACCGATCCCCTTAGTGCGGCGCAGCCTTTGAGTGACAGCTATTCAGCGCACACTCATTGCACACCATACGTGGGCACATAGTCACAATGCTCATTCTCAAACATGGTCCGCAAATTAAACCAGAGTTTTGACACTGAAGAATTATTACACGAATGAAAATGCTCGATTTTTTCCAAAAAGGTAATATGTGACATTCTCCAAATAGGAATATATCTCCCGAATATACCTTTTCATTGAGCTAAGAAAGAAAAGAAGGCAGTGGTTTCCCACAAGGAGAACATCATCCAAAACTTACTGTCCGCAGAAATGAATTCATTATTATGTTCTGCTTTCACGTGCTACACAGAACAATCACACGTTTATCTCATGCTTGTTAAGTTATTTTTCCGTGTTTTTGGGTTTTGCCAACCACTGAGCAATATATCAAAGCAAAATAATTACTCGACAATCCCCCTGAGTGACTTCACTGAAGTTAGACCACTCCCATGCGAAGCCACGATAGTATTCCCATCAGCCAAGATCTGATCCCCGGTCCTCCCACGAATCATGTTGGTTTAGTTTATACTCGGGTTGTTCACTGAGCTTAGCAGTTTGGTTGCAAAACTCTCGTCACTAATTGAGGTAATACCAACAGCTCATCGCCGTGGAGCGGAGCGAAATTGTGCGTTTGGGGTTCATCTGATAAAGGTGTGCTTATAACTCAGTTGTGTCAATTCTGCTTTATCTACTGTGACGGACAGCCTGACAGACGGTTTATTTTATTTTCAATACTTAGCTGCTTTAAACAACCGAAGGCGGAAGCAGGGAACTGCATAAAGTGGGATTGGCGGATGGAGGAAAATGCACAAGCTGTGGCGTGACTCCATGTTTTTTCCTACAGTATGATGGGTCTACGAGATGAAGGTTGCAGTTTGCCTGCTCACTTTACTGTACTGCAATCGCCCCTTCGTGAGGAATAGCCAGCTCCGTGAATGTCTCCAGTCTTAGTTACCAAAGCTCGGCAAGGCTCCAAGTTATGTCTATCCGGTGCCATGGACCGCAAGTACCCAGCAGACCCAGAAATTCGGCAAGTGACTTAACAGTCGGTCTAAGTTTTCAGCTGAACACCTGAACAGCTAGGGCAATCTTCGGGTCGCTTTCGAGTAGGAACAGCTCTTATTAGGTCGGAGGAAAACTAGTTCAAACTGTCTAAGTGTGTTGGACTGATGCTCGAGCTAAGTGATACCAGGGTGTTGACGGTTGGCCTATAAGTTCGATGCAGGTCCTGGGGGCGGGCTCTAACAATAGTCATAAAACGCCAGTGGTTGAGAACCTCCACCTTGGGAGTTTCCGAAACAACCACCTGATCAACAACCAACAAACTCACCCGAGCTACCAATATTTCAACACATTACCAACAACTTCGGACTTTCCACGCTCAAAACAGTCCGTCAATGTGAGACTTTCGCCTGCCGACAAGCTTCCACACGACAACAGCTGTACTTCTTCCATGAATGCCTGTAGAGAAGCGTCCTCCCACCTAGCTATAAGACGGACTTCTTACGGTCTGGTAGGGAATGATCGAAGTCCCTGTCGGCTACATATAACAATCCTGTTATATCTTACTGCTGTCCCCGCTCCAGTGCCCTAGAAAAATACTCGCCAACAAGGAACCTAACAGATTTATTGCGAACAAGCGAGTGCACCAGTTACAAGGGACCTTGTGCTATTTGAATTTCAGTTTTCATCGACCCAAGCTGTTGATTGATTGACTGATTGGTTGGTTGGTTGGTTGGTTGATTGATTGATTGACTGGCCTGGATGCTTATTGGCTTCTCTACGGAGATTCCGGTGAAGTTTTGGGGTCTCGATAGGATGCGGGCATTTTGGGGTTTCCAGGAATCTAACCCTCCTGACAAATACAATAGGATCTAATCCCACGATTAGATTTCCCGAAAAACTGGGATGCAACAACATGCTTCATTGCACAAAGTCCGTACAGCAGGCGGCGATCATTCAAGTGCAACTGAGTTAAAACTGAGCGATGGTCAAACTGAGAGCGTTAAAAAACCGAACATGCTAAAGCATGTGTGCATGTGTGTATACTACAGTGTATGGGTGGAAGCGAAAATGCGTGTAACGAGCCGCAAAAACTGCAGGCAATAAGCGGAAGGTTATAACACAAATAAGTCATCATCAGGAAAATCTAACAGAAGTGCTATAAAAAAGGGAAACCACGCAATGCCTACTGGCCAATTGGTTATGAACGTGTACAAATCGTTAGGTTACGGAAGGGTGGATTTCACCCTCATGTAAACAGTGTTACTAGGTTTAATCAAAAAGTCGAAAACTCACAATGATTTGGTTTGCGTTTGCCGGTTAGGCTGGTGTAACAGACGAGGTACTCTATGCAGAGAATAACACTGCCGAAGGTCAGTTGATCGATCGGGTTTGTTGGTCTTTCAAGTTTCCGTCTCACTCATGCCCTGTTGAACTTTTGTGACTAAGTCTAAATGTAATCGCCTGTTTTTCTTGATTATGTCGCTGGACCAGCCTGAATCAACTATCGGTCTGGCAATGGTGAGTTAATTGTTCTACTATGAGTTGCAGCCAGTAGAGACCTTTTTCCATCACCCAAAACGAACTGATCAATTTTTTGTTCACGATTTTCCGGGGTTGACGGAAACTCGGGGACTGCGCCTACCTGATGAGCCCCAAGAAGGGCAAAACCGGTCGTGGGCTGTCGAAGAATTTTCAACAACCTTATGAGTAGTGCATTACGTCTATACATGATCAATTTTTTGTTCACGATTTTCTGGGTCACAATTTCTGTTATATGGATGCACTACCATTGGACTGACATACAGCAATTCTGCCAGAATTCGCGAAGATGGCAGACCAGTGTGTGCCAACCACAGGGAAATTAGGTTTGTCCATACAACAACCGAGGTATTCAGTAAAATCTCTGCTGCTAGACAAACGCACGCCCGATATAATCAGGAGGCCTTCACCCGGAAACAGACTGTGTCGATCCCATTTTTACCCTGCATCGATTTTGTAACGTCGCTTGAAATTGGAAGAACTTGCTACTGCATGCTTCATCGGCTTCTGTACTCCTTTTGACGCAGCTGGCCGCTTGGCGCAGCTGTAACTAAGGTTTGAAACATTGCGGAATAGTCATACTCTGAGGGACCTAGTCACATGGGACCCGTCAGATGGATACACGAATGAAGATCGGTTTCTCATATCTTTCTTGCAGAACGCTAGAAACTTCAACAGGACTCCCTTGTTCTTATGTGGTCCGGGTCGAGCGAATCACGGTGCCGTCTGAGGAGCTTGATCTGAAATATAGAAACTTCAACAGGACTCCCTTGTTCTTACGTGGTCCGGGTCGAGCGAATCACGGTGTTATCTGAGGAGCTTGATCTGAAATATTTTCTGGTCTGTAGATTTGAGTGTATAAACTGATGGCATGAATGAACTCAAGTATTTTCGGCTGGTGAGTTGAACAAGAAAACTCTATCATCGCACCTGGCTACTCGCCTTTCGAGTAACCTGTTTCCGAATTCGTTTTCATCGCTGCATATTCACGAGGTTTTCTTTCGAGCTCCATGGTTCGGATTACTGTTTTCCATATGCACACTGAAACAAAAGTCCAGCAGTCGTACCGAAAAGTATCCAGGAAGGTAATATTGGTTCCCTACAAAGCAGACTACCTTGTGTCTCAACAAAGCCCTGTGAACCAGGCTCAGTTCGGTTGAATGCCACCCGTGTGTAGTTGATTGTGGTTTTATCCCGTGGAAATGACCGCTCACAAATGTGCATTGGTTCTGGATCCGACAGACAACCACCGAGAAAAGTTACTGGCTCAACCCAACTCTGCTAACCTCTGCCTCAATATCTGACGAAACTGAGTTTTGGAATTTGCTCCGATTTCGCTCTCCGGTTCCATCTCCCCTGGTGACAGGCACAAGCTTTTTCTCGCCATTTAAACACATCCCTCCCTCCGATATATGCACACTTGCTTCGACACGAACATAAATATAAATCACGCTCAACCATCCGATTGGGTGACTTCCGGTTTTAGGGAAAACCATCGGACTGGAATACGACCGTAATGTGCCCGGGCATCGCGGTTTGGAACTCGTTTCGGGACGAGGAGTACGTGCGTGTACATGTGTGTTATACGAACCTCATTGTTTTTCCACCGGTTGCTTCGCTGGCCCGAGATTGAAGTGCAATTGCCCGAAAACTGACTTGGTTTGAAATGTTTTTTATTTCCGACCCCATCCCAAGTGGTTCACTACTTATGAGCATAAGCAGATTAATCAATGTCATCTACAATGTGTACACAAACCGCGTGTTCAGAGTCTGGAATTGTGTAAGTTAAAACCCGTGTAGCTTGGCGTAAAAATATTGTTTGATTAATCTGTCGGTGGTTGTGTGGTCAGTCAGACGAAGTGACTGAATCGGACTTGCAACAGCAGAAAAGCTCTTGCTCGTTCAAGCTTTAGCATTCTGATATTATTTTGGAGTATGGGAGAAAGACTTTTTTGGTGGTAGGACAAAAAATTAGGACAGAAGTCCTGTGGTACAATATAGATTTTCGGAAGCAATGGGAACCAGTAACCAACTGTCGACCGTCCACAGTGAGAAACAATACATGAAGCAAAAATGTGTAATCTCAACTCCACATAGTGGACCGCAAGCCACATTTCAGCTTCTGAACACCTCGAGGAGGCACGCGTTCAGATCTAGCTGCCACGTTACCCGAAGGAAGCAATAGAGCTGAGATACTGCCAGGTTGCCCAATCATAGACAGGAGTAGTGAAGTTCGAACCTTCCGGTCAGCAAGTTCGCGCCTTAAGCACTGAGCTATCTCGAGCTAGAGGAGGTGCACGTTCCAACAAAAACCTAAAAATAACCCTGAAAAAGCTTCAGAGCCACCACAACGTTCAAATTCCTATTGGTAGAAAACAGTTATTACTTGCACGGTGAGAAAAATAGCCAAGTGATACCTTGAGAGACCAAAAGTCTTTCTAAAAGTTGCTGCTCACACCGGCTTACCTGAGTATGTATAAATACTTTCAGCTGGATGTCTTTATCGTGGCTCCTGTTTCACGCTCGATGTACGTAAGTAAGCACATAAGAGTCAAGTCTCTCAATTACACCTAGAGATGTGATGATATAATTTTGAACGAACCACACACCAAGTATCCTAACTCACTCATTGTTCGATAAATGAGTCCCTCACTTGCAAAACAGCGCGGGAAAAATTAGTTTTTTAGAGCATAACTTCTTTGTATCCTGTTTCAGAGCATGTTGAATTTGTAGCAGTGACCCTTAACCCTCAGCCGCGAGCTTTCCTGGGAGATGCGAGATAGAGCAACTGGAGATGCGAGTAGGTTACCTTCAATGATAAAGGTCAGGCAGTGAAGCCATGTTACTGGTTTCAAATGCGGAAAACACCCAGTGCTCTACTGTACTTATAGTTATGTTAGTTCTTTGCAACCGCAAGAAGCTTTCTTTTCGTGGATCAAACACGGTGTTGTCCGTATTGGGTTTCGTGCTCCAATCCGAATGTGAAAGAATTGAATTCAGATGTCGATATAGTGATCCAAAACAAAATATGACCAAAAGACACGGAATGTGCTTTGTAACACTGTGAAAAGTGAACAATAGGCCAGATTCGACTGAAAATCTAGGTGTGGAAGAGAAAGGTCTGTTCGTTCATTTCTCTTCCAAAAGGGAGCACCGAGGCTACTTATCCCAAGCGTGCACCAACGCGGTTACCACAGCGACTGCTGATTGAACCTGGTTTCGTGTATAGCCCATCGTTATCCTGAACATGTGTGTCCAGCTACGCTCTGAAGACAAAGCGTTACTTAGTTGCTCTTTTATTTGATGCCATGCAGCAGAATAGGATGGCCGAACAACAAGGGTTTCGCTAGAAAAGATCCGGGATGAAGACTGTCTCTGGTGCCACAAACTACTACGTGGATGTTATATTACTCTCACAGTCAGCTACAGGGCTTAACCTAATCAACCAGCGATTGCCAGAGGACGTTTACTATCCGCAAAATAAGTGACCACAATCGGACTACACAAACGCACCCGTTACATTCATGGACAACACGGTCGTTAGCTTCAGCCGAGCTGATACCAGATCGAATGACCGGTAGATTCAAGCAATTTCAAAGCATCGACCGTCTCAATCAGGTCATCAGTGCAGTCACGTGATCAGTTAACGAAAAACTTTCTATCCTGGAGATTGTGTATCTTACAGTTGTCTCAAGCTTTAAATTTTACTCATCGTTTGTACTTGTAGTTACCGAAAAAGTTATTTACCGAATCGTGGTTTTGTTCCCTATCATTTCAAGAGACCGTGGAAATTTAGAACATAGATAGCGTAGAAAAACCGGATTGCGGATGCAATAACTTACTCGGGGTAGCCCAATTCAAATTAATTTCTTGATCTTGTCCTTTTCTCGTCGTATCTTTGAGCCATCTCCACTAGCTACTGTGTGTGAAAGATCACAAGTTTATCCAATTTTGGATACTTCATGGTGAATTGCCAATGAATAATAGCAATGATATCGCAAAGAGCGGTGAAAATGCAGAGTCCTGTCAACCACTGGCCAAAGTTCTAACAACTGCCCCTAACAAAGGGTCAAAACTCACTTCCACTTAAAACTCTTCATGAACACAGCATGAAGAATCCAAATACCTTTTCAAAAGTTTATCCGCAAAATAAGTGACCACAATCGGACCACACAAACATACCCATAACATCCATGGACAACACGGTCGTTAGCTTCAGCTGAGCTGACACCAGATCGAATGACCGGTAGATTCAAGCAAGGTCAAAGCATCGGTCGCCTCAACTGGGTCATCAGTGCAGTCACGTGATCAGTTAACGAAAAACTTTCTATCCTGGAGACTGTGTATCTTACGGTTGCCTCAAGCTTTAAATTTTACTCATCGTTTGTACTTGCGGTGACTAGAAGAATTATTTACTAAATCGTGGTTTTTTTCCCTATCATCCCAAGAGACCGCGGGAATTTAGAACATAGATGGCGTAGAAAAACTGGATTGCGGGTGCAATAACTTACTCGGGGTACCCAAATTCAAATTAATTTCCTGAACTTATCCTTTTCTCTTCGTAACTTTCAGCCATCCCCACTAGCTGCTATTGTGAAAGCTCACAAATTTATCCCATTTTGGATACTTCACGGTGAGTTACCACTGAGTAATAACAGTATTATGGCAAAGAGCGGTAAAAATGCGGAGTCCTGTCAACCACTGGCCAAAGTTCTAACAACTGCCCCTAACAAAGGGCCAAAACTCACTTCCACTTAAAACTATTCATAAACATAGCATGAAGAATTCAAATACCTTGTCAAAAGTCTTGAAATTTATAGGAGAGCTCACTCGTCCTCATCGTGAAATGAACGTACGTAATCGTACGTAATCCGCCCTTATGAGGTTTGCAAACACGGAACTTCCCTCCATCACAAACTCATCGGTTTCAGTGAAATCGACACGTGCGCCTATTCCCCAGTTTGAATGAGACAATTCCAGTCGGCCCACACAGAAATTTAATTGCCTTATCTGAATTCATATATCTTTAGAGCCCAATAATGATACGCATTTCCTGTCGGGCCAGGATTTAAACTTCGATCCTCTGGTCTGCGATGCAAGGGCAGTTGCTGCCACGCCATCGGTACACGATTTAAACTTCGATCCTCTGGTCTGCGATGAAAGGGCAGTTGCTGCTACGCCATTGGTACACATTAAACGCTTTGATGTTATCTTGTGGATAGGTTTGTACTAGCGTAATCTGTGTGGTATGTTCGAAACCTTCAACGGTCACTCAGTAAAAGATCAGTAGACAACTTAATATCCTGCAGCTACACCCAAATGTTGCCAGTCAACATGGAACGAAAACTCAGAAAATCCTATCTCAAAATTCTCTGAAGTACAATATACACCCCGCTTCGGCACACGAAACGCCTTTGCCGATTCTCTCAACATCGCACTTTATCTGCGGTTTTAAACAGAGCTGTGGTGAATTTTAACTGGGAGGGAGGGAGAGAGTCTTTTATACCAGCACTAAAAACCCCTCCATCTCTGGCTGGTAGACGGGACAACCAGATAAATGTCTAGTCCAGTTCCATCCTGACCAACTAGAAGGCGAATCCTTGAAATTGACCACCCAGTTGACATCAACTTCACATTTTTTCCACTCTGATTAAACGTAATCTAACAATGAAACTAAAGTCTTTGCGGATTTACTTGTCTAGACGCAGATTTTTTTACCGTTGACGTTCTGCCTTTCGTGGTTGCCGTCCACTCACAGGCTTGACTGACTTACCTACACTTACTCTGTCACTTTGGTGTTGTTACGCGGTGGTGATCGTTACGAATAAAACTACAATTTACCTTTCATTGTGCGACTCAATATTTTAACCGTTTTCCACCATTTCGTCGTAAGTGTTGGCATGTTTAGGCCGAGAGTTTTGCTGATTCTGTCAGCATTTAGGTTCACCTGTCCTCGAAGGAATATCTCCCAGAGTACCGTCAACTTGTCCGCACCAGTTGTTGCTTTGCTCCGGAGAACCAGGAGCTTAAAACTGGCTAGCATTTCTGGGCCGCATAATTCACGTGTTTCAGTGAATCCCAGGAAGTCATTTACCCTAAAAATTCTGCTGAACGCAACGAAATATTCCAACCAATAACGATGCTACTCATTAGTAATAAACAGAAAAAAGGCCGGTGTTATTACTCATTCAGAGGTTCACGAATGCAATTCAGGGGGACAGTAAGACCTAGATGGTTTTCTACTTTAAAATTTACGCCAGCAGATGAGCAACCGTTTTTTCGACCAGCTTCAATGGTAGAGTGGAAAGCAGCTGAAATTCCACTACGCGTCATTTTGAGCCCCTAAATAAATTCGTTTCCTCGATTGGCTCAGTGACCGCTGAAAGGCTTGGATCTCACAATCTAATCTAGGAAACGTACAGATGGAGCAGGAATTCTCAAAGTTGTCATGTTTTCACAGAAAATATATCAAAGTGAGCAAAATTGACAGAATAGGGGGTATATTATGCGACAGGTATGATCACTATACCATTAGCCTACGGTTGGTAGCCTCCGATGACGATGATATTTGAACCGATTTAAAACTCCGAAGGCCATTAGCTGCCGATGTTATGTTTGCTGCCACCCCCCGAAATTATAGGTTGGTAAAAACATTAATATCGAATTCCTATCACCTGTGACCTGCCGGTCATATCTAAATCAGCGAGTGTACACCTTAAGAAAGGAGTTGACTTATGATCGACTTTTCTACATAGCTAGTCTACAAACAGCAAATCAAGAAAACCTAAAATGGAACTAATCGTAGATTTGATAGGTGGCCCCTTTGGCACCACAAGAGCAGCCTTGACACCAGCCACAAATAACTGATCGGCTTCATAGCAGGGCCAACAGTGAGTCGATGGGGGAACCGGGATACGACTTACAAAAGTGGTGAGGTGTGATAACGTCAAAATCAGATGGACGGCAGACTGTAGAAGTAGCATGTCAGGTTGTATGTTGTGATATTCTAGTACCTATTCTGCATGGAGCGGTAACTCTGACTGACAGGGAATTCCCGTTCCTCATAATCTACTGACGCATTCTTTCGGGTGACTGCGCAGCCTTGTTTGTTTGGAACAAACCGGAATACTTGTGCTAGGGCATGGGTAGAACTGTTCAAACGAGAACGAACTCTACGAGTCCCACAAATATCACCTCTATGTTTAATATGTTTGCTTTGTTTGGACCGATCGCGGAATACCAGCGGAGATTGGCATGTTTGTTACCGCACTTTGTGTACGCGCACGCACCTATGCATGACTTCACGCACTGTTGCACGGGGAGCCACCAAAGTTGCTCTCTTCTCGGATATATGAGTGCGATAGACAGGTGCAAACCAGGAGCTCAATCGTGGTGTGATTTACATAGGTTAGTGCACTAGGGCAAATGAGTCAAACAATTAAAGACGCACGGTTCGACTTCCTGATGTAACCACATGAGCTTGGCAGCAAGTTCGGGCGGACAGGCACGAGTAACAATCCCAATCCAAGCCAGCCGACCGAAATGGTGCTTGTTATCGGTGGAAGTTGGATAACTTCTCATGGACAGTATGACAAACGATGTGCACTTCTCCATAGAGTAGTTTAGAACTCTACAGCTTACCTCAGACGCGGTCTGCCGGTTTCAAACAATTATAAACGATAATCGTCAATGCTCACGGCCCACATTTATTCTACCGAAATTCCGCGATTCCTTAACTTCTTTCAGTGGTTGCTGAGAAAACCTTTGTGGTTTATGTAATTTATCAACTAATGAGAAATATGAGGAATTCGGATTTCTGTCATATCCCTATTCATCCTTACACTTTCGGCCTATGCGTAGGACGCTGCAGCACCAACAGACACGAAACAGTGACCGAAGAATAAAAGATAAAACTATATTTGAATCACCGTAGTCATGTATATTCGTAATGCTCCGTCTGATTATCGTTCACTTTTGGGTTCCGTTGCCTGATCGGTCGTAGTTCTGTGTCATTTGAATGACTGTTGCATGTTGTGCGGACGTACGACCACAGACTGAGCGCAATCAACGCTGTTGTGACAACCAGATTTCTGGACGGTCAAATTCTATGGGTGTATCATCTTGCATGTACCAGATGGCCGGTGGGTCACGTTTTTATGTATTCTGACCGTAGTTCGTCCACCCTTTGGTCCAGATTTGTATTTTTTGGAGCATAAGCATATCTGTTTATTGCGCGGTATGAAGAGACAGGTCGTGCTATTGGATGGCATGAGAGTTATTGGAGTAAAGGAATTGCGTTGGAACTTGTCACAGTAGGCTGAGACCCATTTGACAGACAGAATTTGAGAGCCCTGGCTAAATCGAATTGGATTATCAACTGTTATGTATGCGTGTTTTATTTTTCGCGGTTAAACTAACCCCAGAGGACAGGAATGGGTACTGAGCAAAACAAGGACGAGACAAACTTAGTGATCGATATTCCTCTCAGTGCAAGTAATCACTCATAAGATTAGGATAGGTCGGCGGTGAAACGAATTTTGAATTGAGTTTTTACACGTCCTAATCCAAATTTGGCCGGTAAGCAAGTGGAGAAATTTTGTGCTCCGACTGACAGTAATTATGATCGGCAGCGGCAGAGACAAGGACTTCATCTTCCGGTTACAGCTGATGCAACAGCTTAACGAACATAACGTGACCTTCAACATGCACCATCATATTTAAGAAGATTTTGAACTTATCTTCATAAGCACATCGAAGTGCCACCGATAATTATAACTAGTTCAGTGGGTGGGTTTGGATCGCTTTTGTCACTCGTGCCCCTCCGTCCGCACTTGCTGCCAAGTCAGCATGCTGTTTGTTCCAGCTCATATGGTCACGCCCCGGGGGCGTCGTGTCTAAGTTTCCCCCGGGTATTGTTGTACCCGACCCACAGCAGGGTTCTGCTCCCGGTTTGCACCTGTTTATCACACCCACATACCCGAGGAGAGAAACAAAATCGATGGATCCCCCTGCAACAGTGCATGCGCTAAGCGCCCACACAGCCCACTGTCCACAAACTCTGTCTCAGCTTTCATTCATGGAGGCGTTTTTGAAGACTCCACCGAACGCAGGTTGACGCAGAACAAAAGAATTCACTTTGATGCTCAAGTTAAACGATGCAACAGCATTCGCGAGGTTCTTGGCCAGCCGCCGCAGTTCCTCATGCGTATGTGAGAAATATGGAAATGCGGATCTTCCTTTGGTGGACCAGAATCCTAGCACCAAAACCTCCATTACTGAACAGGTATCCATCAAGTCGATTTTCTTACCATACGCCGGTATCGTCGTTCACAAAAGCCACATTGACGATGACCGTTGGATAGAGAATGAAGACAGCAAAAGCACGAGCGCGCCCATTGAAGATTTCGAAATCGCCCGAAGCTGGTTCATTCTTTTTCACTTTTGCCGTCATCCAGTCATGTAGGCTGTGGTTAAGGTGGCGAATTGTGGCAGACAACCGTATTCCATGATTACTGCCCGGCTGGCGGAGTCAAAGTCGTAAAGCCAGCGTAGTGGATAAACTGTTGGAAATATAACAGGACGCTTCTTGAGGCTGTCACGACAAATGTCCATTGTGCTGCGACCAGCAAGGGATCTACAGTGTTCTTCGGGAATGTTTAGAACAAATCAGCTACCAGCGGATCGATTAGTACTCGTGCCAGAAGCTTGCCCCGACAGCTGGGTAGACTGGTATCTCTTTCGTTGTCGGGTGAAATCTTGCTTCACTTTCCTATTTACAGTAGCACGATTAGAATTTGAATTCTGTCAGGGCTATCCCTTCCTATCAGGTCACGTTGTTTATTTAAAGAAGTGCGTCCTTCAGAGCGGAAAACATGTCTTCTGCGGCTTCATGATAGCATTTCATCTGCTTTATCTCTTCTTATGTCGAAGGACCTTCCTCGTTGAGGTAGTCAGCTCACTGCAGTCCAGTCGACGCTCGCCGGTCAGTTTGGCAGTTTTTGAAGTGCTTGCGCCAAATATCCCACGTTTCTGCAGGTGACGTCTTTTTCACCCCTATGTTAGCATTGTGAATTTCGGCTCTGTCCATAGATGACATTCAGATAATTTCGGAATTCTTTGTGCTGCTGCTGAGCAGCAGATTCTTCTGTTTGTCTGCATCGCATCTTCCACCAATTCGCCTTTGGTGCCGAATTACGTCATACCGACCGTCCTTTAACCACTGCTCTTTGACCTAGGTGTTCCGATGGACGAGAGATTCAGCAAGCGTATTGTCTTATCCAGTCATCAACGGCTTTCTACACCGGCTATTTTCGTCAAACTAGCCACATCTCTGGTGCAGCTCCCGATCTGGCTGACTGCTGTCGTCATCATCTGGTGCTCAAAGTTGTCTCGCGCTTTCACTAGTGGGCTGAATGGATTGAAGGCTGAAAACTCGGGAGTCGGTCAATGCTGATATATCAACGTGACTTTGAGATCATCTAGACGTTAGTATTTATGCACTCAAACGTTCGATTGGCGCTGTCTAACTCAAGAAAGCCTAATCTTAGGTTTCATCTGGACAAACTGGTGATTTGTTCCGAAGTCGGTTCTTCGTATATCTCCTGTAATGCACCTTTTGAGTGTCTCGCTGACAAACGATGAGGTAATCGACTAGATAAGAGTGGTCGCTGCGTGAATGTGCCCATGTGGAAATATGTCGCCGTCTGAAGCAAAATCTCATTTTGTTGTTAACAAACATGTGGATAGCGGAGAAGTCTGAAGAGGTCGATTACCGTTGGCGTTTACACTCTCGATACCATGGCGTCCAAGAAGGTCCGGACCCAGGGTAAAATCTCAGCTGACACGTGCACCGAAGTCTTTCGTTAAGGGGATCTCGTCGATTTTCGGATCTTGTCGAAGTGGGATATCAAGAGTTGTATTTGTGGAGGGGTGTAGAACATGACTTTGAAGAGTACGTCCTTGGTGATCTGATTTCATTGGGGGTCAGAGTCGAGTGCCTTCTTAGTGCAGCTGGACAGCGTAAAACCGGCACCAGGATCCCGTAATCCTCCTGTCAGATAGCCGATCCAGTGAAAAGTGTATCAGAGACCTCCCTTGCCAGCGGACCATAATCCGAGATATCGATTCCGTGTATCTTCGCTCCCGTGGCAACTAAGTCTGTGCACCTTACACAACAGTCAAACTGTAGCAGTGTCAGGACGTTCCGCGAACCCAAATTTAGCTGTCTCCTGTGGGGAAAGCAACCGCCTTCATCTTCTTCACAAGAGAGGAAAACTAGTATGTGCTACTAAAGCACTCACCGAGATACTCAGTCTTGAGGAGAATGTACGAGTGTCTGGCTTTAGAAGGCCGTGCTTTAAACTGAGCATACACCTGGACTTTTTACTATCACTATTACGGTTTGTGCGTTTTCGACTGTAGCTGGTTAACCCGGAGACGGCCACGGCCACAAAGGGCATGATAGGCCAGAAAGGAAGTAGTCAGGTGGCAAGATCGAATGGTCTGCTCTACAGAGGATGAATAAACGCTTAGGTGCATCGGCGGTCTGAAACATCCTGGTCGAACTTGATCTCCTGAGGTCGTCTTGGGAGCACGATGGTCGGAAACTATAAGAGTTTCATGTTTTGGAACGATCCAGCAGACCCCTCTCATCAACCATGCAGAAAAAGGTGCCAGATAGAATTGTAATCGGGACACGGAAATCGCTTCGGTGCATGCTGAATTTGCTTCTGCGATAGTTTCAAATAACTGTAGGACAAGTTCAGGTGATTTCGGGAGATCTTACTGTAAAAAAGATATGGTGTTCATACGGTTTACGAACTTTAGGTTGGAGGTCCATTGTTTAAATCAATATGTATCGGTCAGACCAACCAGTGTATCGAATTCACTGACCCTAATCTGACCTCGTTTTGTCAGCGGGTCATTCTGTCAGCACTCAGAAATGCTCCAACAATTGTGAATGGACAACAGAATAAGCTGAGGGCTTCTGTGCGCATCTCCGTTGTTTAAGATACCCGAAAATAGTTACTACACAAGCCCCTGGATGCATTCAAAACAACAACCGGCCACTTTGGTACTTTGTCATGGTCACCGTTAACCGCTACTTTCTCAACAGTTTCCAACCTAACTGTTGAAGGTTAGGGGACATGAACAGAAGCTCCAGGTTACTCACTGGAACGCCTTATTGACTGGACAGAGGTCGTGATATAGGATGGCTTGCTCACTGGCATCCTGACAACAGCTAGGCTTTATTACTGTGGTATTGGGCGCAAACACTGTGACTGAGAGGCAAAGCTTCAATAAGGCGTGCCAACTGCAGGCGTTTTATTAATGGAGGATGTGCTTAGTTCGTACACTCACTCTCCGTTTTAAGAGTGAAAAAAAGAATATCAGAGATCAATTAACCGATTGTGCTGGCCGCTTAATGTTCTACCGTGGATCATAAAACCAGGATAATTTTGTGATCACCTTCAACAGTTTTGTGACCACCGAAATTTTCCAGTAGGAAATGTGCCGTTGCCGTCTTTCGATTCCCAGTGGAGAAATTCGTTTCAACTAAGAAACGAATTTCTCCACTAAGCAACTTTCTGACGGATTCCGGTTACTGCAATCGGACAGATTTGAACTTAAACTAATCACTGGGATTTCCAGGTTCATACCTCTGAAATACATTTTGGCTATGTCAAAGGATGAAGTATCCAACCGGTAGCGGACCGAAATCCAGCTCCCAGCGCCTGTCTTTTTGGATTCTCTTACGTCATTTCAGGCCCATGCTTTGCAAATCCTCAGGTGCTACAAACATCCTCCCTGCTGTGTAATTCACAAAGTGGTCTCATTAATGGCGCAGTGAGACACTAACCCATAAACTATTAGACGGAGCTGTGACGAATTAATATGGAATCCTTGTGTACATACGCCACTCGGGCCAGCCGCTGTGGTATATCACAGGGCATGGCATCCAGCAAAGCTCAAGATGGTTCGCATTTCTTTTTTTAGACTTTTACTTTTTCCACCTCCCCAGTTTCTATCCTAACTCACATATCTTTTACGCCAATTCAATGCAATGTCTGGGCAATACGTGGACGACATAAACGTCTAGCTTATTGTGAAAGTTACATGAGGGGCTCACCAATAACGCAGACCATTAGAGAGAGTCTTGCTCAATCGATCTGCATTCTATGAGTATGTGAGACGTCCGCCAGCTGAGATGCTACAGCACTCATGTGAATTTGACTCCAATGCTCACTGGCCGTTCCCTTTTATATGCTTAAATTTGTATTCAGAATGTCACTGCTAAACCAGGCATCCCGCCAGTTCTCCTAATGAAAAATCTTCCAAACCTGGAGTTACTGAGTTAGTAAACTTATGGATGGATCTTTGATTGCGACCAGTAGCGTTGGTGTTATTGGTCCTTAGTTCGTAGAAAGTGAAACAAACCAGGTTCCATTCTACCCAATTCACTTGCGCCTGTTTGTGGGCGATTCTGAAGATCCCATTTTCCATAAAGTACTGTAGTCACCCTAATTCACCCGCCGACTAAGAGTGCCTTGACTGATGTTGGTCGAAGTGGACATCCTCTATATGTCATGCAAGCCAGTGCTAACTTATCACTTCAAGTTTTGATTATAATACGATGGTACACTGAAGGTAATGCATTAAATTGTGGTCCTTTCATTATAACAATCACTTATTTATAAAGACCACCTTTGTCGACCACGAAAACTGGCCCCAAGGCAGGGCGACTCTGTTAGGAGAATACCAGTATATCGACGCTAAATGGAATTGCACCTCCTCGTAAATATTCTCATTCGACTGTGGCACCCCATCCACCAAGGAATACTTCAGACATTTTCTTGACGGTCCAAGGAAAAGATTTTTTCGGTATTTTTTTAAAGCAAGATCAAATGAAGTGCACTACGGACCCAAAAACGGACAATGAACCAATCTAATCGTTTTTCACCGTCGAAGGTTCTGAACAATGTAGGAAGGCCAGTCAAGCTACTGATCTAGCAGGCCTACTCATGCTGCAGGTTTTGACCTGATCAGAACTGCTGGGTCATATTCGACTTACCGGTAAACCTAAATAGTGGTTTAGGTCACAGAGCAGTGGCATATACAGAGACTTGTGAAGGATTGTCGTGGACTTGTCATTCATATGAAAGATGGGCATCCGACAGCTTGAAAAGGTTTCGAACAAACCCAAGAAAGGCGTGCACTGTTTCGATGAAAAATTACTTGAAAAAATGTAACAGTCTGAGAACTGTCTCCATTCAAGCGAATGTAGAATTGGAAAATACTGGAAAAGATTACTTTGAAAATCGTAATTTTCGGGGATAAACAATGGCGTGCAAACGCAACGTGTCCGTATTCACAAGAAAAACAATCGTTTAATCTAAAAAGAAACTAAATTCCAAGTCATCACCGGATGGTCCAAAATTTAATATATAAACGACCTCATTGATATAAGTGGACTTCAGATGGAAGGAGCAGGATCTTGGATTACGAGGCCATTTGAAACCAACACCCATTTTAACCTGGAAAAACGCCTTCGTGTGCTAGAAAGGAACTTAGTTGTTAAAAGCCTTTTTCACTCGTGAAAAAAGTTGAAACAACAATAACATTACAGCTTACCTTTCCCTGGAGGAGCAAAAGAAACAGAGCGTTGGAAAATCTTCGCCTCTTACAGCATGGGACTTCCTATCTGACCTACCTACAACCTATAACACCATGCATGAGTGTTAGATCCATATATGAAGCGAAACTAAATTTAGCCAAGGTGTCAGCGGTCACCTATTGTGAACAACGCATCATCATAGGCTAGAATGTTAGACAGAAATAAAAAATCTTCAGTGACCACTCTCTGTGCTAAAAGCTTCGTGAAGAGGTCATGTGGAGCTTTTTTTGTCCAAATCTGCTTTCCGTTGTGATGAGAACCACAGGCTTGCTAAAGGCTTAAACAAAATAGAACATACATATGAAATAGCGAGCTGATTTGAGAATTACGTTATGTGTTCGTTTACAGGTAGTGTAATTCCAGAAGTACGTACATCACTAGTTAAATTCCCCTGGGCTACCTCAGACCATATTACCAGACAGTGTAAGACGACCGCTGGTAAGGAAAATTTTCTTAGTCTGTGGAAGTCAGCAAGCTTGACAGCAACGCGAAACTTTTGTCTGCTCTCATTCGCTAGCCTAAAACAGGCACTAAACTCAAACAGCAACAAAACGCTGTGTATTTATGCTTTAAAATGTCATTGGCCTCCGTTTTCATCTGAGTTGACATATAGGTGTTATACACCGCAAAAAGAAGGAAGCGCTTGTCTCTTGTGGGGAATAAACTCGACTCTTGAAAGATAATTGCAACTTACACCACTTCTTCCGTTTTTCTGGCACATAAAGTGCTATCAGTAAGAATCCGCGGATACCTCATTGATAAACTTGATCCCACTATCAACATCCCCCTCCCCCGAGGATAATACACCTCCAAGAAGAACGTGATTTTTGCTGCTCACGCTCCAACACCAAATCAGTCAATTAAATATGCACGTGGACATCCACCACTCCTTTTATTCGTTAGGTTATCGAATCTTATGTTGTATACGTTATTTTAATCCGTTCATTGATGTTGGATATCTGCTTACTGGGGAAAGGTATTTTTGTCCACGTCGTCAATCCGAGTTTGCATGCAGTAAAATACGATGGAGTACCAAGTGGTCTCCTCCTTCCTGCTCACTCGGGTCGGGTTACAAAAATGTTGGCCGGTCGTAACGGTGTGGTATTTTTGGGACGAAATGGATCATTGCAGTGACTAATTACGTTTTCTGTGGGGTTTTGTCCGTACCATTTGAACCGCATTCTCGTGACTCAGCGGTGTTTTTGTTGTAGCAGCAAGTCTGTTATGACGGTACCTCTTCCAACAGGACAAACTTTCCACTATTACAGTTCGGCAAAAGCAAAGTCATTTCCCTCTGCAAGCCCGTCATCTCATCCATGTTTGCGGAGAATCAGGTGAAACTGATCACAAGTTTGAGTTGCATGCAAAAGTTTATTTTCGAAAGCATTTGGTCCCTAGGTTTACACGGACTTCATCCGGCTGGAAAGTTAGTTGCCACTTAAGCTTCCTTTCACGTCACCTAAGATTGGGCAAAACAGTCAAACACAAGCTTCCCAGGGTAAAATCAGTCACTTGAACACCAGTTAAGCGGAGTGTTCAGACTGTCATGACTTCATTGATCCAGGTTTTCTAGTTGGGATGTAACTACGGCTTTTATGAGAATATGTCTTTTGCGTCTGTTTAAACATATACCATTTTAGTCACGTTGCGAAAAATCGGATAGGCCACTTGTGACATTTTTGCCGCACGACTGTCACGTAACATGAATGGTGTATGTATGCTGAACTCTGCCGAGACCGACCTTGACTGGACATAAGCGAAAAGATATGGCTGGATTCAAACAGATCATCCAACCAGTATCTTGCGCCTCTAGGCTCTCTCGGTCTCTGAAGTTTTTTCCCAGTGAGGACCCGAACGGCTCCGCTTGCTATTCGAGACCCCGTTCCCCAGAGCACCCGGCCACACTGGTTTACACAACATTGTGCGGAACGGACACAGTTCGCCATTGTGGCGTTTGATTTAGCTACCTCCATTTTCGGATCAATTTGCAGCAGCGATGACGGATAATGCACTCATTCCTCCTCAGTGCCCATTTTCTGAAGGCAGCCCTCACCCTGACTTGGCCTTGGAATAAAATGTATTCAAAGAGATTTCATCTTGTCAGTGAAGGCGAAAAAGCCGAGACCCACCGTACAACTGCTTCATCCTTGATGGGAATTATCAGTAGTACACATCTAAAAAAACTCAGAGATTTTCGAACCCGCAACCTTCCAGGCAGCGGTTGAATACTTAACCGTCTGAACACGAGTGGCCCGCTCAGTAGTGTGATTATCTCTCATTTGGACAGGACATAGCGCCACTTATCCTCCAATAACGGATACCACATCACTTGATCGCAAACCGACTGATTTCTCGGGTGACTGCTTCGCTGTAGGACGTTTCACACATCCAGTGAAATTATCCTTCCGCTTACTGGTTCAGGGTAATGTGAGTAGATTTAGCAACATTCACCAGGTATTTCATCCTGTCAGTGGTGTAGTTGCCACTTCCCAAGAGGAATCAGTCATGTGTTGGAACAGTTACTTACGATAAGCGTGAGTTTTCACCTTCCCCTTCAACGGTAGAGGGGTAGTTTTGTACAGTCATGTGTTGGAACAGTTACTTACGATGAGCGCGAGTTTTTACCTTCCCCTTCAACGGTAGAGAGGTAGTTTTGTGGGCATACACAAAGTTACTGGAAATGAGGTAATGTGCAGATGTTCAAATCTGTTTTTTTCATGCAACGCCTTTCCAGTCCTCCTTCAAACCGCAGATTTTATCGGCCAGTACGTTACCTTAAAGTCATTTCCTGAGTAATACATCAAAATACGCGAACACAGGTTGACCAATTCTCTCGGACATCCGTGTAAGTCAGTTGCAGTGGTTCCACTCCCCCGAACATGATAGACGTTTGCTCAGCTGGTACTGGTTGTGTGGACTTTGCAAACACCCTCGATTGAGAATAATTTGACGTACAGCTCTGTACTGTGCGCTTTTGTTGTTTGTCACTTCTTTGGAGAGGAAGTAATGAGCTAACCACGTATGACCTAAAATCGGAAGTCGCGTATGCGTAAGGGGAACAAGCAACAATGTGACCGAAATTGGGGTCAAAGGGGTGTGTTCGTAAGCTAAGCAGGAAGGGTGATATATTTCACCATTCACGCGAAACGCAAACCCAAGCTTTTGAAATGTCTGCTAGCATTAGAATGGCCTCTGTGTTCGTTGCAATTCTGACCGGAAGTGTTCACTACTGAGTATACTGAGCTTCTTGTGTTGCATATAGCTTATGGAAAAATTGTCCAGAGGTGAAGAGGATATCTGTAGCTCAAGCAACAATGTTAATTTGGTAACCATGCTACGGAACCAGTGATACATTCTTATTGTGACAAAGTGCTGGAAACCACGAAGCTCGGCTCGTTCTGACATACAGGAGACTTTTCAGTGATGTGTCACCAACCTTGTTGCTGGTGTTCTGAAAGACTGTGTGAAGCGCTCCTCAGATGAAGGGTAATATTAGTAGAAAAAGCCCGAAACCTAAGAAGTGGGCACCCTAGCTCGCCATTCAAAGCCAATCCTGCAAATAAACTATATTTTATTAATATTATTACTAACCATAACAATGACAATAGTCAGAATAATACACCGGTCACATCACTCGTCTGTTCCGATATGAAAATTCAGGTGTGTCCAGCGTGCACTGGTGGAGTAGTGGTAACTCACTCGTCTGGCATGTCAGATGTCCGGAGTTCGAAACCCGACAGGGACAAGGAAATGCACTGCTGATGAGCTCTAATAAGAGCAAAACTCGAATCTATCGCTCTCCCCCTTTGGTGCGGACTTATCAGGACAGGGGGATACCTATCCGAGCCGGAGTCACTTGAACGTGAGTTCTACAAACCGCGTGACCACCAGCAACTAATCAAAATTGTCCTACAGATTTCACGTCTGCGGCGCTGCCTGACTGGAACGTCCTGAGAGGCGGGTCACTTGATCGATGCTACCGGGATATTTATTGGGTCCTCGTTTGAGGCGAGATGGCTCAGTGGTTGGAGCGCGAACTTACTGACCAGAAGGTCCGTGGTTCGAACTTGACCTCCGCCTCTCGACTTCCCCTGTCTAGGCTTGGGCAACCCAGCAGTATCCCAGCCCTCATGCTTTCTTTGGGTGGCATGGCAGCTAGGCATCGAAAGCGTGTTACAGCTGAACAATTATCTTATCGTTTGAGGCGTCGGGCCTACCACCTACATCACTCAAGTATGACTATGTTTGCTTGTTAAGACGTGAAAATTCAGATATGTCTAGCCTGCTCTGGTGGAGAAGTGGTAGCAGGCTCGTCTCACATGCCAACCACTAACAAGCAATAACAACAATAATAGTAATAAGGGTAAGAATAGGATTGATGTACAGAACGCCTTCTTTACAAGTGTAAACAAGTCATTAACTGGAGACTGTTTGGATGGTATGTTCTTCAAGGCCAGACTGAGGTCAAGATGAATTAACGCGGAAAAATAATCCTTCGATACCTAATTCATTCTTTCTCGAAATCTATCAGAAGTTCCAGTTGCAATGACCTAGCGAAATTATGAAAAACTGTACCCATTACAAGCACTACATGATGAACTTTTGGCTTCAAGGAAATCTAAGAGATTCGACAATGACTTGTGTGACCAACAGCCAAGCCTCGTCACCAGGATGTGAAAGTCCCTTGTGGGGCTCGAAACATAACTACGCTCAGCTAGTTCACTACCCGAGACCGTAAAAGTGGTTCAGATGTGCCACTTTATTGTAGAGAATTTGCTACAAAAAGGAAGTAGAGTAACTTTCAGACTGTCTTATCTGAGTACTTAGGTTATTGCTCACCGAAACGTGACCCAACAACATATTGTCGCCGAGGTGTACAGTGGATGTGGAACTACGAAGGAGACCAAACACCTCTTGATTTTGATTCCGTAGTATGTACATGCATAACGAAGTGTACCCATTCTGATGCCGTTGGGTGGAAGACCGATATACTTATTTTGAGGAACCCAACAATGGCGCGGTTGGCGAATTCGGTCACTACGTGCAACGAATAGTGCGTTGTTTGGATTTTTCCTGTCAGTGGTCACGCATCAGTTTTGGTTCTATGGAAAGGTTTGAAAATGCAATCTGAGGTCGGACGGAAGAGATACAGTTCGTTTGCTAAACCCACTAATGATGCCTGATAACAACTACATTTTAGGAACATGTTTTCGACTTTGTCCGTCTTGCATTTCTGATTCGGTAGCACCCCTTTTTGGGCATCGGTCCTGATGGGCGTTCCGCACTGAATTATTGCTTTCAGGCTGCTTTGGGCGGCAAATATCATTATTTTGGTTACCTAGCTCACGCCGCCAATATGAACCACCCATACTGGTCTACAAGAACAATATCTTGTGGTGTTGCGGTGGTTACAATTCCCACTTGAACGTCATTGTGAGTAACTGGTTGCCGTCCCACACCCCTTCGAATTTTAGCTCTCATATCGCTCGGTGTAGCGGAGATATTCGGACTCCACACAACGCTGACAAACAATCAGCTGAGCAGTTCCGTGGCTTTAACATTCGCAAAAGCGAAGGCCTCGTAGGCTCGATGACTAGACAGATCTACTGGAACCAAAACGGTAGCAACCGGCTAGTCCAGTACCAACCAGCCGGATAAAGACCTGACTATTTTGAGAGAGGAAAATCAACTTATGTGTATTCAATTCAAGTGACATCCTAAAAAAAGTATTTTGATGTGCATATCTGGGCCCAATCGTTTTTCAGAGTTCTGCTGCACTTCTGCCAGCCAGTTTCGCAAAAAGTCTCAAAGCATCGGTGTTTCCACATTCCAAGTAAACACTGGTTCTTAAAAGAATTCGTATAACCCACTGGGTGCCGAATCTGCGAAACGGCCGGTGAGCTTAAGACGAAACCGACTGTGGGTTATCAAAGAGTTTTCAACAATCTTTTGAGTACCTTACTTTATGAAAATATACCGCGATATCTCGACTATCGAACCAACTGAAACATGAGGCGGCCTTTTTGCAGCACACCCAGTTGGATAATATCATAAACGACAGATTCAGTCGAGTCTCCTGTAAAAAAATCAAGTGAAATGCAAATGAGTGTATTTCTGCTTCCTCTGTGCTTGCAATGTCGCTGTCAGTGTGAACTGTTGTTCTTTTATATTGCAATGAATGTGTGGCTATTGTAATTCGGAGATCAACCTGTAGACTAACGGTGATGTGTGTTACCTTCCGTGAGTTTCATGCTTATTCATGTGATAAGACAAGAGGAACGGATCAGTTATGGTCTACCTAGAGTGAGAGAGATCATTAATTTTATTGAAACGGACGGACTGAATCAACAATGCGCCAATTAGGTTCAGTTTCCGACAGATACACTCATTTACATACCATTCTATTTTTAGGGGGACTCACCTGACTTCCAGGTGAATCTCCTTAGGAGGCCATATCCGGTTTCGTCCTTCTGGGGATCAACAGATAAATCTGGTCTCCGAGTTCCTACTGGTCTTATTCCCTAGTTGAATCCCCAACTCTATGTAGATGGAGTAATACACTCATTTGTAATTGAAGATTCAATTGAATCTAGGTTGGATCTCGTGTTGTCCTTCTCCTTATGTGGGACAATGTGTAAGATACCGAATTGTTTTTTACCGGTATAGCACTACTTCTAGGGTGGATGAGAATTCCTCGACAACTTTGTAAGTCGCGCTGTCAAACGGAATAACTCGACATCATGAACGTCGTCCCAACTGGAAACTCCGGCGTTGGGTTCAGCTATTGGGCCGCAAGTAGAGCGAAACCGAAAGCGGTCTGTTGAGGAGTTTGGCAACCTTGTAAGTAGAGTAATGTTGCACCAAGGAGATATACCTCGAACATCTCGAACAGCAGCAGCACCCTCAGTTAATGAATATCATAAACGAGAGATTCAGCTGAATTCAGGAGCTTCCCGGGAAAAACAAATTGGTGTGCAAATGGGTTTATTTCGCGAAGTTCGTGCAATTAAGGCCCAAGTAGAGCATAAGGTGGACAGAATCTCTGGGACTGAGCCTACCCGATTAGCCCGAAGAACGGCGCAACCGGTGGTGGGATGTTGAAGTTTTCAGCAACCTCATAAGTAGTGTACTACATGCAAGTTCACTTTTCTTTGTTTCCTTATCGGCAATGAGTCCGTGGTTTGGGTCTGTATGAGGCAACACCATAGAACTCACTTCGCCCTAATCGGAGTCCATTACAGTCTCCGGTAAGTTCATCTAAAATCGAGGGTTCGTAACTATCGTCAACCGATACATTAGTTCGAAGTCTGGTTCCTTCTAGTGAGATCAGTTCACTCTCCTACACTGCCAGTTTCATGACCATAGTAACATATGGACCAATCGAGAGGAAGCGAGCTTCTATCGGTTTCGCAGCCTTCTTCTTTCGCTCAACTGAATTTCACACTTGAGCCTCGCTCGTGTCACTTGAATGCCGGCGATGGCGCACACCTGACGGTCTAATACGCGGATTTCTGTTCTGATTGGGTGATTGGCGCATACGGTTAGACATACACCAGGGGTGGGGTTAAAGTTGGTTGCTGATTGGCTAAAGTTGGCAACAACAGTGTCATGTGTTAAAACACTCCCCTACTTCATAGTTCAAATAATATTTCACTCGACTGTTGATTGCTTACTGTACAACGAGTTTCAGGCTCGTGACGAAAATATCGACGATGATTATGATGGATCACCACTCAGAAAGCTCAGAACACAACGGGAAAGTGGAAGGTGGAGGTGAAATGAACGCAGCGATACGAATGTCAGCACACTCACTGCCACCAGTAGGCAATAGCCAACATGCAACATATGATCAATTCAACCTTAATTCCATAAGTCATCAAGACCAGCACGCAGAAAGGTCCCAATCCACTATGAGTATTGCGAGATATCCCTCCGTTTACCCACATCAGTCATTCCGTGCTCTTCCTGTACGCCATCCGACACGATGGGGATTGAAATCCGGGGCTAAAAAATCGTTTGTATGGAAATACTTCTTCCATCCCGAAATAAGTTTAGGTGTACGTGATCTATCCCACACGCAGTGCACGCTTTGCGATAGCCAGTTAGCGTTCAACACATCGGGAACCACAACTACCATGCTGAACCACCTGAAAAGCAGGCATATGGAAGTGGTTGAGAACGAACAACAGCATCACCAAAAACAACGACTACCGCACCACCAGCGGCGCGAAGAGGAACAGAATCAACGTCCTCACAAATATTTATCTCAGTCATCCGGTTATTCGTCTGCCATAGGAAGTGTCAAGATACCCAGAAACAACTGGATCGCCACGGACAATTTAGTGGACGATTCGTACTCACTCAAAACATGTGGCTATATGAGAGCCCCGTTTCTTCGTCGCGCACATCGTGGACGGCCACCAAACTCTTGGACAAAGTCCAGCAGTGCAAAAAAAGGATTCCTAGAGTCGTATTCTCGCAAACTCAGTTACACTGAACAGGCGCCAAGAGATGGACTGCTACAGAAAACGTCGGAGACTGATGTATCAGAGGTTAGTGATTAACGTGTACTCATTATTCACGTTAGTACTGTCGGTGGAGAGAACGTGGTTTGAACTGATAGATAGGTCAGAGATAGTTGGTTCTCAAATGAGCCGTGTGTCTGAGCCTTATCGTCATGGGCGTTTCACACCGAAGAGGACGTATTAGGCTCCAGTTACACTCTCCTTGGTCCGTAACGCCATTTGAGCCCCGACTATCTGACGTACGAGGCAGCGACCAGGAGCAGTTCAGAGCCCACAGCCATTAGACTCTAATAGGGGGCGAAACTCTGGTTCTGTTCTCACCAGCCTTTTATCTGAACTAATCAGAATAAACATGCCATGACAAGATGCTCCGACGAACCATATTAGTGTAGATGCAACCGTAAGGTAGAGGGAACAAGCAGGCTGCCAGCAGAAACTGTCTGAAGGTCTGACAAACTACTAAGACGGTGAATCCAGTTGTTGCCTCAAAGTTAATGTGTTCTTTTAACTAAAGTGCGTTGTATCGTAATCTGCAACCCGTAGCTTAATCCACTGATAACGATAGAGCGCTGTTTTCAATAGTGAGACAATATCGCAGATGTTTATGAGTAAGGTAGTAGTGGGATAACGGTATGGAAGCCCTTTTTCTGGGACTAGATGTCAATGCCAAATTCTGTACTTCGTGTCTCGCTGTAATTGTGAGAGGAAGATGCTCAAACTCAGAGAATCGTGCAAATTTCACGTTACTTCTGAACATCATTGACCGATTATCTCAATACTCCTGGCAATTCAGATGGGAAGTCCTATTTCAAACGTTTAGGGTCTAGGTGTACGTAACATCAACGACGGTCCATACCCAGTGGAGTATTTTTGCTATTATTCAATCTTTTCCGGAGATCATCGAAATGTGATCGTCCAATCTGACTGATTTAGATTTGTCGTTAGTAAGCCCATAAAAAGATGGCCTCGTTGTTCCGTGAGTTAATTTGGTCGACGGGGTTTGTCAACAACCATCAAGGTACAAAGTTTCATGCACTTTATTAGTGTTGCGAAACCGTCTTTTGTGATTTCACCTTTAGCGCATGACCTAGTTTGGTCATGTGAAGGAGAAATAATCTATGAGACGGTCAACAACCGTGTTAGCCTACCCGTTATCAGGTCGTTCAACTTTCAAACACAAAGCTCAGAACGATGTTTGTATCTCGTAGTTTGAACTGTCGTGTGTGTGAAGCCTTCACGTATTTGGTGCAGGTGAGATGGAATTTCATCTATCACACAAATACCTAAACAGTTGTGAAACATGGCACGAACTCACATCCTTTGCTGTGAGGGTGGACGTGAGACCTAAACAGTTGTGAAACATGGCACGAACTCATCCTTTGCTGTGAGAGTGGACGTGAGACTAGGTTGGATCCAACGATGACTGATGTTTCATAACAAGTTTCGTTCCACTGACAGGCTCCGTAGTTGGCTAGTAGTCCTAGAAAGCCAGCATGCGCACCAAATGTTGTGAGATTCTCAGCGACCGCTCTATTCGATGGAAACAGCGAGATCTCAGTTAACCCAGTTCCGGAGTTGTACGGAATTTGCCTTGGCCTTTGTATACGTCACCATCGAACATGCTGAAAGAGACAAACGTGCTACGGCAGCGCGGCTGAACATCGCTACCAAGCGCAATATGCGTTTTCGTGGTAGGGTTATATAAGAGCCTTAGCGTTCCCAGTGGCAATGACATACACGATTCGCGTTGAGTAATTTTCAGTCAGCAAAATTAACAAGGCAAGCTCTACAGTCCCTGCCGAAGCTTGTCGCACCTTTTGAACATTCTGTTATTGGTGAGCTAGCTCATAAAGAACGCCAAGCTCGCTCTTATTCTCACTGTCGAATCTCACGTCTCCCTAATAATTGAGTCAGATGTGGGGCAGATCCACCTACCTCATCCCGTCATGCACGTGCATCTTTTTGAGCTTCATTGATCCTGCTGTTAAAGATTTAAATTTCAGACTTGTAGATGCCGTGTTTATTTTAGTCTGGATGTCTTAATTCGATTGAATTCTGCACCTGTGATATATCTCATGGACACCGGACACCTCACCTTCCTCCAAAGCATCTGACTAACATAGTAGAGGAAGCTGCAGTCAAGAGGCTCCGATTTTTGCAACCCTCGGTTCATTCTTTGCAGGCCTATATTCGGATTTTAACAAACTTTCTCTTAGCTTCATCGTTTCAGGACGGATTCAGCTGATGAGTGCCGATTACATGCACTTCCAACCCCTGAACTATTTGCAACCGGTCCAGTGTACGACGAGTTCAGTTTTCCAACTATACAGTTTGTCAATTTCAGGGCCCCCCATTTCAGGGTTCAGTTCACAGCATACTTTGTGTTTAGTGAATTTCGTCTGAAAAAGGTAGGCGAAAAAAGTTATCTCATGAAAAGACCCAATTCTTGTGGGCCTGTTGAGATGGGTGTTGGGCTGTTTAGCAAAACTGAAACGACTTACATAACATTTCACATGTCTTACCGAAAGAGTCTCGTGAAAAAAGTGCAGCGGTCAGTTTAACCTGAGTCTACTGGAAGTGAATACGTCCAACCAGTATGTATTGTGCGTAAAACTATGTTTGTTAGTTAATCATCAAAATGCACTTATAGCTGATTGTTGAGGCCAGCGTTATCTTTTCACTTCAAAATGAAACAGGTGACATTTCACATTCCTCGGTCATGTGCTCTTTTCAGGTACAGGGAATTGAACATGCCGTGCCTGACCGACAAACGAAAGCCGATAGATTGTACTGTGTTCTAGTGTATGGTTCAACAGTACACTATGGTCAGCTGTGTAGGATGCGTCTGTTGTGCCAGTGAGGACAGCTATTATTGTACTCATCCCGTTTTACAGTTACAAATTACCATGCCATCACAGTAAGATCCCCTAGTGATCTATCTAAAAGTGCTGTAGATGGTGTGTAGTCCATGAATGATATGTGAATAGAATTTGACGATGTTCAACTTCCACGGGCTAAGCACAGAGGTGTCTGAGTTGTCTTTAATAGTCCACATATCTTTTCCGACAGAAAACACATCTCACGTGATGTCGCTTGTCCATCTTTGTCAATCACTGGATCTTGATTGTTTGGTTTCTTTAAGTGCATTTTGTGCGTACTTATGCTTAAGGAGTTATCGTTCAGCAATCGGAATTTTCAATCATCTATGCAATGCTATTTCTACAGTACGAATTAGAAAAGCACTCGGCAAATTCAATTCCGTTCGTTCTGCCTCAACGATAGAAAGGGACGCAAGGAAGAGTAGATAGGTGATTACAGATTTAAAACTGTGCATAAGGAAATCTTTTCAATACAATGGACTGAATCAGTCTTTCTGGCACCATGACAACATGCTTCTTCAGCCCCCTGATGTGGGAGGCTGAAGTAATCGTCGTATTTTTCCGCGGCTTCAGGATTTTCTTTGGTGAAATGTTATACCATGTGCATAACATCAGTGCTTCTTAAACTGAAAGCGGAATTTCAAACGTAACTGCTTGCCGAATAATATAGGCCAGTCTAAAATGTAATCATAAAATGGGGCTTGAATAACCGATTGATAAACTTTTTAATATATGCTATATTGAGGATATGGCTGTTTTGGTCCCTTCAAACGGGCAGTCCTGTGGACTCAACTGCTAAACGACACTCACGCACCATTTGAATGGGTCGGTTGGACCACAAACCCTTCCAGGCGGAAATTGCAGAGTCCATGAGAACAAGTCAATTTCTTTAAACAACCCAATGGTACACATTTCGTCAAAATAGTGGACGGGTTACTGAAGCAAACCTCATTTCTTTGTTCACCAGAATCCGACAGACGGTGCAAGTGTACTCAGTGAGATCAAACTAAACGATGTTTCCTATAAGTCTTCAGGATAATGGGACCATAAAAAAGGCGTAAAACATCAGTGATTGAACAAGACGCAGATTTAAATTAACTGCAGTCTGGTAGGTGAGCACAACACAACGCTGAAGTCGTCGGGTCTTGGTAGGTAATAGGATTTTCTGACCTGGACTTGTAATTGAATGCAGTTCAAGACAGTCCGGAAATTAACCGATTAGAATTCTCCAAAAGGCGAAATCCTCTGCTTGATTACTCGGAAACCCAGTAAATCGATTCTGGATATCTTTGATCTTAATCGCAAAACTTGGACTTGGGACAAATGTAGCGGCTGCTTTTGGGTATATCCACAGAACCCTGTGAAGAAGGGACGTTTCCTTTGAACATTCCTTAGTGAGGGCTTTTACTGTAGACGCTCCAGTTAATGGTGTGCGCAGGTGACGCTTTCGCTTCGGTATGGAACTGGGGATTTCATATAAAAAACCTCACCAATTATCTCACGCAGACCACTGGCGGCTTCAGCTTTCTTAAGGGCAGCTTAGTTGCCAGGATCTCTCATGTACTGATTTTTGGGATGACATTAGACGAAAACGAGGACTGACAACTTGCGGGATTTTCCATCTCATAGGTGCATCATTAGTGCGCAGTGATGATGTAACTAAGGTTTCTAACGAAACTTTTACAACCAAATAGTCAAGCACATCGAGCAGATCAACACCCACCTATCTGATCTACAACTCACCCGAGCTATCAATTTTCGGTATATCGATCCATTTCACTCTTTACAGCAAGCTCAAGAAGGTCAAGGTCGGAAATCGAACTGTTAACCGTTCTTATAGTAATCTTTTCGTTTACGCAAGGTCTGTTCTTTGAGGAGGTGATGTTCCCAGGTCGGTTACCAGAAAGTATCGATAGTACGATTATTCATCCTGTAATAAATTCGAACATCCTAACTTTTCCGTAAGGTTTTTCTACAGATGGGGATTTTTCGCAGAAGGAAGTGAAAAACTGGAATCATCAAAGCCGTTTATTCCTTATATGCGGTTCTGAGATGGAGGTTTTTCATAAAGCCAAGATAAGTAAATGGCTGTTATTGACCCGTCATCTGATCATGCATTGGAACGCAACTCATAACTATACGACTGGTGACGAAAAAACACAAATTAGCCCGATGGGTGCTTCTCTCCTGATCACATCTGATCAACTACCCAAATCCCTGATTCCCTATTATGAACATCGAAAGGCGACTGGAAGTGATTCGTTATTGGAGCCTCTTAATGGTTCTGTAAACAACCTACCATTTTCCAAATGCGTCATTTACCAGATGAGGACACCTAAGCGGCGTTAACCAAGATTTTGTGTCATAGAAACAGTGCTGCACCCGAGTTCTACGGCCTTGTGGAAAATATCTTACTCATGATTCGGAAGTAAGAAATCATCTGGAGATGACCAGTTGAAATGAAACCACTGTAGTTCTTGATGGGTGCTTATCATACAAAAAAACTGTTCAGCTGTAACACCCTTTTGGTGCCTAGCTGCCATGCCACCCGAAGGGAGCACGATGGCTGGGATACTGCCAGGTTGCCCAAGCCTAGACAGGGGAAGTCGAGATGCAGAGGTCGGGTTCGAACCACGGACCTTCGGTCAGTAAACTCGCGCTCTAACCACTTGAGCCATCTCGCCCATATCGTACCACACAAACCCATCATACAAGCCGCAGTGTCAAGCGGTTTCATCTGAAGACCCACAAAATATCTCTACTATCTAATCCGATGACTAGTGGAATGGAAAAGAGCAGGTTAAATCTTATAAACAGTTATCTCCTCTTCTAAGGAAACTTATGGGAGATGACTATAACAGTGAGTCAAACTTGGTCAAACTTGATGTCAGATTGAGTCGGCCGCTGCCTATAAACCTTCCCACGGGGAGATGTAATTACCATCAAGATGATTGTAAATCGGATTGAAATACTTAACAGGTATAGACTTGAGGTAGTTGTCTTTTGATCTCTGGGGAAAGTTCGTAAGATAAATTGACAGAACATTGGTGTTTTACTGGGAAAGCAAAAAGAAGTCCAGATTTTCTTAATGGAGGTTAACACCGAATTTTGTGTCACATATTGGAGGTCAAACTTGAACAGCTGGAGGCAATTAGCTTCCACCGGGTCCATTCAGGGGACTTTTCAAGGAATTTTTTAAGGTCGGCGGGATATTTCACATGAAACCGATACGGAAAAGCAGTTTTCATGTGTGACATTGTCTTTCAGGAAAATTGTTCTGGAGAATTAACCTTGAAGGGCGATAACCAGCAACCCGTTTTTTCATTTGTTTTACGTCTTTTCAGATAAATCAATTCAGACAAATCATTGATATCAATTCGAAGGGTGCTGGCAAACCACCAAATTCTGATAGCATTCAACCAGCAGATGGGGTAATGCATGAACTTCCATGGCCATCCAGTTCAAATCACGAAGGTGCTCAGCAGCCTAATTTCTCAGATCCCATGGAAATGTTCCGTCTGTCCATATTAATGACCATGGTAAGGAATCAGTTAATCAGTCGTCCATTTCTCAACCTGCATAATAAGAGTCGTGACCTTCCAGGAATTGGACAAAATTTGCCAGATTCATCACAAATAGCTCAAACACTTGCTGCCAGTAAGATTGCCGCTACAGAAGTTGAGGATCGACAACCTCCGAGGAAGGTGCCTTCGTTTGATCCACAACTACCCTGGCTACTTGCACAGAAGTTCATAGATCACCAAGACTCGAGCGCACAAAATAACTCGAGGCCTTCGATGAATAGTTATCAACAATACTTTAACTCAAAACAAGAATGTTCTCAAGAACTTGATCCCTTTTTGCTCCGAACGAAGCTATCATCGCCCCCAGCATTATTCAAACCATGCAGTGAAAGTGGTTGGGAAAGTCATTCGGTTACCAATGTCACAAACCAATTGTCAGTACATCCCAGTTCCTCCGTGGTACATGCTTCCGAAAATGTGCTGCCTTCTCCCATCATAGATAAGACAGAGTTATCATACCCAACATCCATGTTTTCGACCAACCAGCTTACATTATCTCATTCGGAAATGTGGAGACGTCGAAAAACCAACTTGGGATGTGACTTGTATCGGGGTTTCCAGAATACTATATTTAATCCTAGAAGCCTTCAATCTGAAGCCTTCTGCACCAGGAGCAACTCTCCTAAACCCCTTGATCTTAGTTATAAAAGAAGCAAATTCGTGAACAACACCGAACACATTTCGTTTCAGCATCAAGCTGGCAAAAACATGATGCACTATCCTCTAGGTGAGCAAAGGAGTAATCACATTGCGGGCAGTCCTGAGGTCCATGCACACCGACGTATGGAAAAAGCGCCACAGCATTGGACGGACGGACGCATCAATGCAATTAAACCTCCTCATGCAGGCCAAATCACTGCCAACAAGCCTCCAGTTAATCCAACTACGAAAAGAAAGCGCGGAAGGCCGGCGCATATTCCTATCAGCGACAATCAGGTAAGCAAAAGATCCGACTCCTTGTCATAAAAGCGAACAGTTGAAAAATGAAAATAGCTACCGGAGTTCGTGGGTTAGGCCTGAAAAGTAAATAAGTCTCGACGACCACAAATAGTACTGCATGTCTGCTTCGCCCACCTCTGATGTCACACAAAGGCCCAACCCACATATTCACTCTCTCTACTGATAAACTGTGTAAATTTTGTGAGGCTGATTACTGAATCTATTAACACGTAAATCTATAGAAGATTACAGAAAACAGTCAAATGCTCGAAGAACCAGAGGACTATTCTGAACGAGTGGGCAGGTTTGGGATGAGGTTCCCGATGGCTTTTAAGCTGCTTGAACTATTTGAACAAATTCCAGTTTAACTCCAGAATCCAGTGTCCATTGCAAAGGACGAAGTCTAACTAGAGATATTCTCTGTTACTGCTACTATTTGGCTCATCAAACTGGAAACTATTACTGATGTACCAGTCTGTTATCGTGGGATATCATTTCTCACTTAGCGTTTCTACTAAACGATGACTTAAATGCCACCTCGGCGGCATCTGACCAACGCAACACTGAGGAAAGAACACTCTAGCCAAGGGAAAGAAACAATGTGGGTGGAAGTTAGGTGCAGAAGATTCCTATATCCTCATGGAGGAAGATGGAAAACATGGACTTAAACCTTGGAACAGCAATGGACTAAACATATCTGAACATTAGTTCAGGGTGGATTGGTGCCAACAGGATTGGTTGAGCAAAAAAAGCTCAGGGCATCTCAACAGACAAACTTCTGCTTAACTGTCCAGTTAGGAACTGACAGGGGTCTCAGTCTAGCCATAGCCAGGAAAGTCAGAAGATACCCTAGCACTCGATTTGACTAGCCGCTTATATTTCGCGTCAGTGCGAAGGCCCGTCCCCCGAACATCTCCAGAAAAGGATTGAAATAGAAAACAAGACCTTGTTCAGCAGACTTCAGCTGGGGACTACTATTTCACGTCTCAAACACACTGACCAGGTAGATCTCATTTTCTGTCCTCACGAATCTGATTGCTTGAGACAGTATACCATTAGGCAACCTCGTAAGCCTCGTAAGGTGATTTCAAGTGTAAATCTTTTCTGATACATTGCAGGAGCAGAAAGAGTGAACAAGGCTTCTATTGGAAATTATTGTAATTACTGAGGCTTGAGATAGAAGCTCGTTCTCGAAACCGGTTGAAGAATAATTTCCAAATGATCATACAAGATATCGCGAGTTCTTGCCACCCGTCGGCACATATTTGAGATTAGAAGGTTCCTTTACTAGGATAAAGCTGGATATAAATAGGGAACCTGATGAGAGTACTCACAAAACGAAACCAAAGAGAGCAATAATCACAAAAGATGGCAACAAAACTCTTTGGGCTATCAAGTCACTCAAACAGTTATCTTGGAAGTAGAACTCAAAGCTTAGAGACATTTAGTACAAATCGCTCCTTACCTATCACAGAAAAAATTTTGGTCTATAGCCACTAAATACATTGACCAAAAATCTTTTTTCTAAAGCTATCTCAACTTGTTGTACATTTCCACCCATGGAAGCACATATTTTCCTAAAGAGAGTACGCCCCAGCATAATGGCCCTTCTCCCTTTACGGCTTCTCTACGGAAGACTGCTACAACGATATTGGAACAGTCTACATAGCAATGAGTTTGCCCAACGTTTTGCCGCCACAATGCGCACTCGATAAAGCAACTGGCAACATTATGTCAAAATAGATTAAATCGGAAAGCATTCAACTTACAATGTCGGGTCTATTTTCCCCCACTGTCAGCTCACCATGCATAAGTGAACCTTATTTAATGAGGTTTAGGTCAAGAAGTTAAGCAGCGACTATTCTGGAGGTGGGCGGCAGAAGATCGAAATGTACCCTGTGGAAAACCGGAAAGATACGTTTGCAAAGAACTCTACTTTCACAGCCGTGGCTTCATTGGCATTTCGCACCCCAAGAATAGGCTAAACTTCACAACTTGTTTTATGAGCATACTGAAAATAACTTATCCTATCATACTGGTTTTGAAATCTTGGCTTTAAATCTGAAGGTCTCACCTTGGATAGGAGCTTATTTGTCCAAGAAAAATAGTGTCGATGATCGGATTCCAAAAGACGCAGCTATGAGAATGCCTTAGTCCTTACTGGGACCAATCAGGCAGGTAGAGAGCTTTCAGAGTGTTGTCCAAACGTGTTCGCCGACCAGCTTCAATAAGGTGTAATGCATTTTTAACCGGTCAACTACTGAGAAACAGTCTAATTGTTTTTCTTCCGAGAATTTATCGATCCTACCAAAGGACCCGATATTTACGTATGAGTGGATTGGATAACATTCTTCGGCAGATACAGTCGTTTGCATATCAATGTGGTTTTTCACGGGAGACTACACGGAATCTCTACTTTATGATAGTCTTCAAGTGAATGTGCTGCACAAAGACTGCTTCATGTTTCAATTGATACGGTATTCGAGATATCGCTGTATATTTCCATAAAGGCAACTACTCACAAGGTTGCTGAATGGATAAAAGTAGTTGGGTAATAGGATTAACTTGTGGAAATTTGTAACAGATGTGTTCATATTCGTAGAACAGATTGATTTGAGGTATGCGTCAAGAAAAAGCAACATGCTGACGGAATTACGTGAGCTCATGTAGTCTTGCCGTTTTTTATCCCAGTATCCACTGTCATTGCGTCAAATACGATTTAGATATGGAAAACCAATCGATACGAACATTGACGTTGGAAAGATGTGGGCAGTCAGTTTGAGGGATTCGATATTACCACGTTTCAAAAGTCCCTGAGGTTCGAGACACATTCAACTGGATTGAAGGTGTGAACTTATATCAACGGGAAGGCAGAAACAGCAAAAGACACGGTAAAATAGGAATATGAGCTGCATTAGACGTTCACGAGTTCTGTGTTACCACGGTACGCTCAAGGTTAAAACCATGGCTTTCTAGACATATTTTTGGTTTGAGACATCGGTTAGGCACAGCCTCCGTCCAGCCCAAGAGTGGTTCTTTCGTTTGAAATTGTCAGTTCACAGTTGGTCTTGTGTACTATTGCAGTTTGGTGATGGATGCTTATGGAGCACTTATGGCTGATTTGATCGGCGATGTAGACAAGTGTTATACAAAACAAACTCTCCGATTTACATGATCAGGTGTCCTCACCCGCACGTTCATATTTGTTAACGCTGTCCAAGTCGTACAAAATGGACAGGCTACGCTTCACGAGTGGTGGTGGTGTGTGTGTGGGCACTAGGTCAGCTGCAGAGAGGTATGCTCGGCTGCATTCTGTAGTCGATAAATGATATAGCTGTATAAATCCCCTCTTCTGAATTTCAGGCGGATATGCGCTTTCTTACAAAGTTGTTTCTGCTCCGGACAGGGCCGAACTGGGATGTTTTCTTACGAAGAATCTAGATATCCCCTCCTTAAGACTTCCTCGTATATTCTGAGCTTTAGTTCCAGAGGTTTGTGAGGACAAAATTCTGTCGACATTGGTTAACCGCGATGCTTCTGCGTGGAAACAATTTACCCCCTCTCTTTCAACGAGAACAGGCACGAAAGCAAGTCGCTTTCTGACGTAGTCTTGGATTCAACGTGTTTAGATCCAGGAATATCTAGTCTGTGTGCACGGCACCTTCATATATGTTTTGTGCTACTAATGATATGCCAATTTTCTCTAGAATAGCTACAAATGTGTCTGCAAAGGCGGATCTGAAGGGCTGTCTCTGGCTAATCCACCTGTCTGGTTTACGTTTTACCTCTACCTAAACATCACTCAAGTGGATAGAAACAAGACACCCCACAAGTATCACATGTGTTCTCTGGTTTCGAGGTTTGACTCAGTGGATTTTCGTTTGTTTTCAGATGCACGTCCAAATATCTGCTTCTACAAATCATAAAAGTGAACCGTGGAGTCCGCTTTCCTTCGCCGTGGACCGGCTGACCATTGGTAAAAGTGATGAGTTAAAAACAAAGCCCGACGCAAACGACTCCACACAGAAGAAGGATTCACAAATGACAAGTACCTACTTTCCACTGGCCCCGGAGCAGCAACAATCATCCTTTCGCCAGGTTGAAAGACCAAATGAGCTATCCCGGTCCGAACTTTACTACCGACTTGCCTACTTTCTTGTTCGAGATCTCCAGCCCCCAGAGGTTTTGGATGAAATCGGTTTCAAGGTAACATAAATCTCCAAGTGTTTAAAGACAATTTGAGCCGTCGTCAGCCTTTATTTATTTCTCCTTTCTTTACTTTTGAACCCAGGAATATTATGGAAAGCAAAAGCATACTTGAGGCCTGTAATATCTTTACAGGATAAATATTTAGTCAACTTTTTCTGAGAGGACCATTCTCAAGAGAACTTACTTTAAGAAGGGACCACTTTTATTTGGTCATTGAGGCGTATTTCAATGAGGTAACCCCTGTCAGTAGAGACATCCTGGAAGAATAGGTTAATTCTGGTCCACCCACTGTAATTTTTCCGTGACTTATCTATTGGACAGTTTTATGTGACATTACGAGGCTTGGAAAAGTTAATTTTACAGTGGCCCTTAGGGTCAAATTTCACTGTACGCCTGCCCCGGAACTCTCTACAGTGCAACTATCAACTGTTGCTCATTCTTCGGATCAGTCACTCAAGCTCCCTTAACGGAATGAAAACGATAAAGTGGCTAGATTTGACCACAGACGGTCGTACCGTAGTTTTGGTGAAAATGCTAAGGTGAAACAGCGGGGGTGTACACTTAAGATTTTGTTGAAAATATTGAAATAACCCAGGAAAAGTGTCATGAAAGTTCTTCTGGATGGAGAGGTACCTTCTTTTGAAAACCGCTCTCGACCAAAAGCGACGAACTCATGGCTTTAGCTTTAGATTAGCCAACAATGAAAAGTCACTAATGAACCAACCCAGCGCCTTCTGTTCGCAAATTCACAGCAAAAGACAGAGTGAAGTGGTTTGTGCGAACATCACAAACGAGAGATTCAGCTGGGTTCCAGGTGAGTCTCTCGCAAAACCAAATTTGTTCGCAAGTGAGTGTACTTTTGCACCTACCTACGGGCCAGTGCATGTTTTGCGGTGTCATTATCTAAAAAAAGATAAGATCTAATTTCTCTGGTTACTACAGAAGCCATAGGTTCGTCTAGGTGAATCGGCAGGTATGTTTAGGCAGGAAGCGCGTATGACTTGTTGAGGGATTACAGATCGGACTATAAACCCTGCAAAACTATACCTATCAAAAAGCTTCGCTACAAATATCGCTGTTTATTTGATCGAATACTTCGCCTACTGATTTACTCGTAGGTTACATCTCTCCGAACATGTCACTTGCTAACCAACTTGCGGCAAACTACTGGTACCGCCCTATTGGCCTGTTTTGTTTCGGTTGACGTGTGGCAATCAGTATTCACGCAAACTTTACGTACTGAAAGTCAGTGCGGCACTAGATGTGCCAGTAATATTTGAGTAGCTAAGTTATTAACTGACTACAAACCGCCAATTTAAAGTCAGCCTCTGCTTGTCATTTGTTGCGTCTCTGACTATGCAATATTACACCAACTAAACGAAAGCCGGTCTGTTGCTAAGTGCCCCAGTTCTTCAACGTTCTGCGCAACCCTTCTTCTCTATTCTCAATGTTGAGCAATTCTAATTTCTACTATCTCACTGTGGCCTTCAGCGGTCTCCTGTGACATTCTGATTTTGTTAAAACCCCTGTTTTCTTGTCTCAGTTAGGATGCAATACTTGATAGGCATTTTTGAACCATATTGACATCCAATTCCCGGTCTTACTTCTGACTTGTTAAGACTTGAGACCATTTTTAAAAGTTGTCTTGGGACTGCACGACCTGCCACAAGCCCTAAAGTATCTCGGCAGATCCTAAGAGGTATACGACCCATTAGCTTTTGTGCAGGATAACTCAGTTTCAAGTCTTTGTGTAACACATTACTCGTAAGATTATTGAAAACTCTTCTCCAAACCACGACCGGCTTCGCTTGTCTTCGGGCTCGTCAGATAGATGCAGTCCCCATGTTTGCGCCAGTCTCATATTCTACTTGAACACCACAGTGTTCACAGTTTGCGCAACACACTCCGGATTGCTTTGGTGCTAACCACAGGCTTAACAGAATATCTCTTTTATGCTGTTCTCTAAGTGAATTTCCTGCAAAAAGGCTGCCTCACGGTTCAACTCACGTTTCAGATATAAACCACTGGTTCCCAATGTCAGAGATAAGAAGGTGATGAGATTCCCAAGATCATTGTGCATGTTCACCATGTGTGACCCGCGGATATGCAAGTGCGATAAGCATCTTGAGTATTGATAAGGAATTAAAAACATAGTCCGTTCTGTGAAGCCGTTGAAAACAACGAGATATAAACGGTGTCACTACTTCAATCCAAGGAGCTTGTGATACGGTTCTTACCGCTCAGCTCACGTCGAAGATTGACCCTCCATTGAGGACCTAGTTTCGGCTCCTTTAAGCCTGCTTCCTCCAGTAGGCTGGAACACATTAGGATTGACCTACCTCCAGAGAAGTCGAATAAAACAGCCATTATTAACAGGCGGTAATTTGTCGCTGCTCAAAAACGTCGTATGACATAAAAACGCTACCATTGCATTCCTCATCTGATGGAAATCCTACTGGATGCTTCTGAATTCGTATCCAATGTGTTGGTTGGAAAGGTCACATTATTAAAAAGCCAGAGGCCGTTATGTTATGTATAAGAAGTACACTCACTCGTTTAAAATAGCCATTTTTTTAAAGTAAGGTTGAAATACATGGTGCGTATTGCTTCGTCACAAAAGCAGTCAACCGAGATACAGATATCGACTCCATATAATCAAGCAACTCAAAGTAAACCACGATAGACAGACAAAGGGATCAGGTGGCAACCTGAAAACCATGTGGCCACGTGTTATTCGAAGGTATCAGACTCAAGGTTTATGTAGACGCCGACCAATAACAGATACGGAGGAATCGACTATCCAAAAGTTCGGTCGAGACGCAGTCAGCATGACGTATACAGAAGCAGGTACAGCACTACTCAAAAGCTACACCCGAAATACGACGCAAAGCTAAAACCCTACGCCCCGATGATATCACTCCGACTGCAGCCAAACTAGCCAAATCCTCGAACAGAAAAATGATCGATGAGGTTTTTTCCTGGGTGCTTATTCGAGGTGACAGAAGAATGAGTTTTAGGCGGACCGGGAGAAGTTAAGGCAATAATCTTGAAGTGATCAGTGGTCACATGTTTTCACTCATTAACTCTCAGGCGATCCAGCTGATATCAACACTCGACATCTGACATGGGATCAAAGTGTCTTTGTTTGCATAAGTGGCAACTTTACATGGGTAAAGATTCCTCTGGAAGGCCCGAACCTGGACAAAAGACTATTACAGTTATAAAAAACCTTGCCGCCAAGCAGCGATATTTAAAGTAGTTGTACCATGGTACTAAGACCTTTAGGGAACAATTCGACAGAAGTTCTAAATCCTCCGACCTAGATTACCAGAAAATTTTTGTCAAAACTCCATCAACTGACCACTTGGTTTTGAGGGTCTCTGTGGATAAGGGATGGAAACCCTCCAGCTTGGCTCCTCAGATTGCTAAGGTAGACAAAACTATCGCCCACTGATAAGGTTCAGTCTCCCTACGAAGCTTGGCCAAACGAGCGAATTGTTTTCTCAGCGTGTGGCTAGATCTTACTCATTCCGTCACGAAGGCTAACTGTAGTAACATAAAACCAAGTGTATAAACAGGTTCCTGTCGGGAATCGTCAGGTGTGCGTTGAGAACGGAAATATATTACCCTTTGGTTTCAAGCTGTTAAACTACGGAATAAGAACCACACTTGAAATCAGATCCTCTGGCTGTACAAACGGATCGGCAAATGCGTGGTCCAGACAGTAACATTCCAAGGTTGTTAATAATTGGATCCCATTAGGGACGAAAGCGCCCACGCAACTATGTTTTTTAGGATCTGACTACACCATGTGAGAGGTCTGCACCACGAACTACTATATGCATCTGCAGTGCCAAACGGTGAACACTGCAGTTGCTCGTAGTAAATTTTAAGTTTCACCAGTCTGATACTTCAGGAGATAATGCTGTTCGAAAGTCAATAGTGACAACGCGGCTTTTCGAACAGTGGATTTGAACTCTTCCTTCGGGGGCGGATAGGCTAAGCACAATACCATGTACTATACGCTGGTCTCTCAGCCAAACATGCCGTGACACTTACTTGCCAGGACGCGAACGAACTTTCGAGATGACTTATTTTTGCCCACGATGGCCGCAAATGTTAGTGCTGCGTACTCAAAAGGACCCACCAGAAATGGGAAACAAACATCGCTTTCGAAAACCCTCACTATCCGGCATTTTGTAACACAGGTTTCTACTTTGTGGACAGTGCTGTTTCCCGCGAAAATGACTCCTTGTTTAGCTACTATGGCCACATTCGTGTGCGAGACATCTTAGTGTTTTCCCCTACCTTTGTTGTCGTCGTTACCGTTGTCAAGGCGATTTTCTGCTGTTGTATGCGATGTGGAAAAAACGGTTTTCCCAAAGTTCGCAAGGTCAACAAAACCGTTTCTAATTTGACACACAATTTGCTCACACCACTTCAGAAATAGTTGCTTTGTAGACCAGTCAAATCGTATGGGATGAGTCGGCTTAAGTGCGATGTTTTCCCCACGTGTGTTCAAGTAAATACACTTTGGATTCGTTTCGGTAAACATAATTGGGCGAGTCCAAACCGAAATCGTGGGATTTATGGACCCTGACCTGGGAAATACCTGGATTCATGAGCATTGATTGTGGTAGGTTGAATTCGCCATGCACAATGAGGAACAAGCAAACTTAATCACTTTTACTTTTTTTCAGTGACCTCGAGTTTTCCCTCGAGGAGATTAGTGGGACGAGAGAAGTTTGGCGAACTGCTTGCCCACATTTTCAGGTCAGGGATTAGGAATTCGGTGGAAATTGTGGTGCTAATATACGGCTGAATTATTCAAACGTTCCTCTTATTGCTGAATGATCACTGGTTTGGTTCCAATAGTTAACGCATTCCGATGTTGTCATCGGATGGGCGCACAAAGCCCGAAAAAGCTAGTTTATTCGGGCTGTCAACCGCATGAGTTCGCCACATCCACTTAACACATCCATTAGGCTTTGCGTCACCCCCCAGAGTAGACAACCTATTCTGCCAGTCTGACAAACCAAATCAAGCGAGATAAAGCAATTCTCACACAAAACCATCATAGTCCGGGTAATCGGTTGTCAAAATAGGTCAGTTTCATCATTATCCGAGACAGCTGGTTGTAAGGTTGCTTATGTATTCACCCGGTCTGCTGTCCAAAAAAACAGGCCAGGAGTCAAGATCAATTTCAAATGCAGGTCCAAATAAATGGGAGTTACACAAAATATCATGTAATTTTTTGCGAAAAATAATTCCTTTGAACTCGGTTGAACCGCGAAAATCCGATAGGGTCCCAAGGGAATTTCTCTGGGACACTTCAATAGGGCATTGAGGAACAGTTGTGTTAAAGTCCCACAATTCGTCGACCTCTGTACGGTCACTAAGTAATCTTACCGAAGCATCTAGCTATTTAGCTCCCATACAGTCCCAGCGGAAACAAGTGAGCAAACAACCTGAGAGTGCAGCCATTCTGTTCCAGATTTGCCTGTCTGGTCGAGCTACATCGATTGACCGTTTCCGCATGGAGTTTGTGTTGAGCCGCATGCGCAGCCAGCTGGACACCGTAGAACCGGGACAGAGACAGAGGCTGGAGCTGAACTAGAATGAGCAATTCTAAAACCATCAGCATGTCCAACTGGCGGCTGATAGTTGTCAAATCATTTGAGGTCAACTGAACAGCTGAAACCCTCAGTGTATGCGAAGGTTGATCTGGTGGCCCGCACCACTCACAGGTCACACCCGAAGTGCGCACATATAGCTAGCTAGTGGCAATCAACAATCACTTTGGTCTAATAAATGGTGGTCCAAGAATGTCACTCGTAGAATTATTGTTCGGTTCCCAAGTGGGAACAATCTAGAGGGATGGACCGAGGGTCTGTATTACCAACAAGCCAAACCCGGTTCACATCCGCGTGGATTTCTGTCGTTGGTCATGGATTAACTTGGTGCGGTCTGTCAGACTGGGGCCACTGGAAACCACTTCTGGTGCGATTGTGGAGCAGGTGTCATACGAACATTCTGAACAGCAGCCAAATTGCATTGTAAGTCACACAGAACAAAACAGCCAACCCACCCTTTTTATACCAGTAACGCACTTCAATACTGTGTGAACTACACACAGTCGGATTAAATGGCAAGCGTATATGTTAATTCCGGAATCTGAGTAAAGTGCGCCTTTGTTTGAAAAGGTGATGGCTACATTCGAAGTTGTGAACAACACCCATTTTCCAGCCTAGCTAGAGGTAATGCTAAGAAAACTGCCGATTCGAGAAATACACTCATTTGCATATCAATTTAGTTTTTGCGAGAGACTCACCTGGAACCCAGCTGAATCTCCCGTTTGTGATGTTTTCAGGCAACTGAATGTGCTGCACCAGGCCGCCTCATGTTCCAGTTGCTACGATATTCGAGATATCGCGATACATGTATATACGTAATGCACTACTCATAAGGTTGCTGAAAATTCTTCGACAGCCCACGACCGGTTTCGCCCTTCTTGGGTCTCATCAGGTAGGCACAGTCCCCGAGTTTCCGTCAACCTTATGTTCTACTTGAACCCAAATTGGACTGTTTTTCGAGAAATACACTCTTTTGCAACAGAATGGCGAAACCGGTCGTGGGCTGTCGAAGAATTTTCAGCAACCTTATGAGTAGTGCATTACGTATAAAACTGCCGATTCTTTTTGTTACTTTGAGTTGGTAATTGTGTAGAAAAAGTGAACGGGATCAGGAAGGTGTAACCATTTGAAATGTGGATTCTAGCGTGGAAAACTACAGTTGAAGTATCCTGATATCAGAATGAGTCCATAGCTATTGTATGAATTGTAGTTAGTAATACTGAAATACGAATAGAAGACAAAGACATGATTGGTTTTGGGCACCATGTATACTCTGCAAACCATATTGTGGTCTAAGTTGACCGCAGTTTTCCTCTATACAGCTTTCTGTGGTCAGTTCTTTCATGAGCAGTTTGATAGAAGTTAATCGGCGGTTTGGTTATTTTTTACTGTGGACTCCACCTTATGATGAAGTATTCTATGCCATTTGGGGAAAGGAGCGCGAAACTGTATAAAGTTCACCCCTTTCACAGTGCCTCAAAATTTATTCCAATAGTTGAGCTAGTAATACGTTTTTATCTTGAATTTTCATAGCAATCGACGGGCACCTGAACAGTCCGATGAAGTTACTCAAAGATACTTGGAGCCGAGGTGACCTATGGAACAGCAGTTGACAGCATAGATTGAATAGATGACTTCGGAACCCATCTCTACTCACGACATATAAGTAATCTGTCCATAAAGTAAAATAATTGGCAAACAGTCACTGGGGAAGCCAGATTGCGTGACATCAGCTGTATGTTTAACGGATGAATGGAACTATCTCCATCAATCAACAGTAGCTGAAGAAGAGTGGTACAATTCATATTCTAGTTCAAATCGTCCTTACACTTCAAGTCTCGTACTGCGAACGAAGAAGGCCAACTGACAATGAGCATTTATTTCATGCTTGTAGGGATTCAGAAGCATTTCGCATCTCGCTGATAGTTGAGAGGCATCGAACTCCGGATCGAGCGTCTGACCACGAGTTTAAAAAGTAGGTCATCCGACTGTGAATGTCCGATAAGCATTGTGATTAACTTGGACGGGATATAGCTCTATTTACCCCTCATTCACCATTCATGTCACGTGATCTGGTGTTCGCTAGCTTACGGATAGCCACTAATAAAGAAGCAAAAGCCAGGCATTTCTTACAACTCACCTATCTGATGTGGCTATTTCGTAACTTTACACAATTTCAGGTTATTCGAACAAGAAACGTGTATCATATACAAGTATAACAAACACGATTATGTTGCACCTCTAGTGCACCAGCGGCTATTCGTGATGGTTCTTGCTTGTTTTGCAGCAAGCCTATTTTGGCCATGTAGGAACCGGAAGATGAGTTCCGATCTTAGTGGGTCTTATTGGTTGTAATTGTTGAAGATGTAACCCTCGAGGGAGCAGATAGATTCATTATCCTTTGGGTCAGGAGTTCATCGAAAGCGATTTTGTTCATGTCACTTTCGTGGCACACTTTAAGTCCGTGCACTGCTAACAAGATGGTTAGTCCCAAATCTTGGAAGGTCAATAAATGAGTAAATAAAATGAACTCAGCTGAATCAATAATAGGATATCACCAGCGGTAACAAGTAACAAGTCCTGGCTACATGAGGTGGATGTTTTTCGTCAAATATCAGGATTCCCCAAAACTCAAGTTGATCAGGCTTCGTCGTTGACATACACACTTCGTCAAATGCGGGGGTAATTTTTAAGTCCCATGCTGGTGAGGCCTATGGGCAGTCTTGTTTTGTTTAGGATAAATTTCTTACCCGACCCTTCATCATGTGTCTTGCTGTCTAGAACTGTAAAAAAATACACCAAGCCCATTTAAGTGACAATTATCATCCACCTGTCAATCGTATTCCCCTGTGGTCCACAAACTTTATCGTCGTCCACTTTTGAGGTACCCTGTCAGAAATATGGTTGATAAAACGTTTCTTTTTTTCTAATTACCATTTGTAGACGCTAATAAATTCACTTTTGCTGAACAGTACTAACGCAGCCGTTGCGAACAGTTATTTTGGACTGCCATCTGCTGAAGAAATGCGTCACAGAGTGTTGCGACGGTTGTGCCAAAAGACATCACAGCGTTTAGAAGACGAAGTCTACATGGAGTTACTGAACGGACGTGACGAACCTAGTCACTTGGAACCAAACACTGGGAAATCGTACCAAATTTTTACACCAATCTCACTTGTAATCGATTTTTGGGACCATCCAGTTGCAACATCACCGTGCGTCCACTCGCTCGAGGATTCCACTCCCACGAAAGGTTCGGAGGTGTACGCCGATACTATTCTCCATTTGCCCACTGCCCGACAGCCGTTCAAGAAGGTTTTGTTTTCCGGCGCACAAAAGGTGATCCCTTTACTATTGTAACTACCGAAAAGTATCACATCCCCTCAAGTTTCGTCAGTCCGACTTCAATAGGACAAAATTTGCTTAGTGTATGTTCATTGGCTACCACTCCCTTCACTTTGAATGTTGCACAACTTGCAGGAGTGGTGCTCACTATTAGCTGGTTCTGCTTCGATATATGAAACAAACTTGTCATGTACAAAGGTGGTCATTGAGTCCACCAGGACATTTACAGCTTTCACGTATTTTGGCGATCGTTTTATCACGTGGTGCACAAATACCACATGAATGATGAAAAATTTTCGCCCGTACATTAAGTCGGGTTAACAAACAAGACAGTTGTCCTTCTGTCCGCATGAAAATTTTACAGAAGGCTCGATTTAATGCCAAAATATTTCAAATCTATTAACGCTTTGAGGATGATGTGAGCAGTAGGAAGAAATTTCGTACAATACATCGCCACTGCCAAGCTATGCTCATCTGTCGCTTTCAATGATGGAATAACTTCCTTGGATGCTTGATTGCTATCCAATGTGATTTAGTCTTAATATACAAGATACCCCGGGTACTGGTTCTCAACTTGCACTGATATGATTTGAAGCACTGAGGAGAAGAGTCATTTTATTCCAGTCCATCTACATCGCCCCGGGAGTTATGCGGGGTAAAAATCCTTCTGAGATCAAATTATTGAGGTACCTAAAGAATGTCAATGTCAAAACATAAAATTTCCCTCGCACAATCGTTTTTTATTGCGATTCAAAACTTTTGCAATATTTATATTCGTCAACATATAACCTTTAGTACATAATTAAGCCTGCTATCCTAACCCATGGTTATTTTCCTTTAACCGAACAGATTTCGTCTTCTTCCGACCTCCTTCCATCCATAATTCGCCGGTATACGCAGCTCTGCTCGAATTTCGGGTCAGAGATTGCGAAATGCATGCATCATGTAATTGTGACGAATCGAGCAAACTTGTTGGAGGAGATGATTCAGCAATCTTCACTTGCAGATCAGATACTGGTTATCCCATGCTTCGTGAGCGAGTTGATTGCAGCTATAGAGGTTTGTGATTTTAAGCTGTAGGTTGTCAGTGAGGACCTACCGGTCCAAAATCAGGTCATTGTTTTCCGAGCAGCTAACATGCACTCTACATTGTCTTTACTGAAGCTTAGCAGTGTAGCGCTGTTGCCTTCTGAGGGCAATTCATGGCAAGCAAGCTGAGTATCTCCTCGGGCTAAATTGCTTATTTTGTCCGTTTTTTCTGCATACGACTGTGCTGTCCTAACTGTAACTGTCCTAACTTTTTTCGGCTGATGCTGTATTCACTCCCACCACCGATATTTGAAAACAATATACGACGCCAGTCCAATTCACTGTAAGGGTGTTTCTTGTTAGTCCAATTGAAGACATTTGGATGACTATTTCTGCAGATTCGTCTGATGCATATTCTTACATGTATATATTCCCTGTCAAGCTAGTCGAAGCCTACGGATGAAAAACATCAACACCACCACCAACAACAACGTGTTTTTAATATGACCATTACAACTCCTGACAACCCGCTCAGGATACTAAGTCGCTGTTCTTTTGCCTCTGTACTAAAAAAGACCGAAAAGGACGAGGTCGTTCATTGGAACGGAACGATCGAAAGTGAGCAAAGCAAAGACAGTTATGGTGAAAAGACTAGTACCTACAAACAAAACGCGACACAGCGGTGTCAGATACACTGATAGTGAATCCGCTGTCAGTCCGCCTCCCATATTATAAACCACAGCAACCAGCGGTCCGATGTGATGCACCGGAGATATACGATAACCACGCGCAATTTGATAACCATGGAGCCACGGCCTACGTGTCAGAATGGGAGAAAGTAGACTTTAGCGTACCCGTGAACAGGATCGGAACCGTCACAACACTGGTCTGTCGTTCACAGAATAACTTCGCCCCCGTACTGCATGCGTGATCTGCTAGCTCTTCACCACAATCTACCATAACAGGTATCCTAGTCACCTCCAATATCCAATCAAACCCGACATCGTTGCGACTGCATGCGGCACACTATCATTGATATAGGCTAACGGAAAGGTGCATCGCCATCATCGCCATTGGTTTGCCAGCGCACAGGAAGCAACACAAATACATGACCGGCCATAATGCCCGATGCCACGACCGGTTTCCAAGCCTGAAAACAGCTGGGTCAACATAATCTAGCTTTTGGCAGTGATGTCCCGCAGAATCCTTCTTTATCTGTCCTGTTTCTTCTCTGATGGGGATCCCAAAGTTTGATAAAGGGTTGGAAAAGGCCCAAAGTGAGAAGTTGCTCTGTGTCTAGGGTTACTTTATGGAGTAATGGTTGTACTGACACAATGATCTCTCCAGTGAATGAACCTTTCAAGAGGAACCAGCAACACTCGTCTTTGGACTTCAAGCGAGAAGTAGTTCTCCGTCCTACAAACATATGTCAAGGATTTTTAAAAACTTGCTCGGCTATCTTCACTCTTATCATTTGTGTATGACAGCAAAGTGATAAAGCATACATGTTGTGATCATGTCTTGTTTGCACGCTACCCTGTGCAACTCAGAAGCTTATGCGTGGAAAATTACTGAGTACCGTAGAGACCAGAAAACGAGGAGAGATATTTGAATTTGGTTCGTTGCCGCATGAACTTTTAAAAACCCCTTAATCTGAGTAAGACCTGTGTTCCAGACGTAATACACTATTCATAAGGTTGTTGAAAATCCTTCGACAGCCCACAACCGTTTCGTCCTTCTTGAGACTCATCAGGTAGGCGCAGCTCCCGAGTTTCCGTCAACCTTGTGTTCTATTTGAAACGAAATTGCACGATATTAGCGGAATACACTCATTTGCGAACAGATTTTTTTCGAGGGACTCACCGGGATCCCAGCTGAAATACACTAAACGCGAGATTCAGCTGGGTTCCAGGTGAGTCTCTCGAAAAAACAAATCTGTTTGCAAATGAGTATGTTTCGCTAGGACCGTGTTCTACTTGAACTGGGCAAGGCAGTCTACTGGGTCTATTTGGTTGCAATAAACCTTATGGTATTCTCCTCGCAGATCATGGTTCCCATGCGATTACTTTGCCTTTTGGTATCCGTGCAAATCGGTTAACAGTCAAATACAGACCAAACTGAACCATCGATCTCACACTACTTGATGTAGCACTCCTTCACACAAAGGGACCCAGATGGGAAATGCCACAACTAGTCTCAAGTAAGAGGTGCCTTGCGGGGGGGGGCAATAACCAAAAGTGATTACTGTGTGAAGCATTACGTAGCACACTACGTTCCTCCTTAAGAAGAGATTTCTATCACTTACTGTTGGCGAAAGACGAACGACGCAGTTTTTTAAATGGCCGCATAATATACGCGCGCTAATCTGTTGCTTTTTCAGAGTCAGTCTTATAGCCTCAGAGTACTAAGCACGTCAGGCTCTAAAGACCTTGGCTAAAGCCGCCAGGATTCAACAATTTTAAGCAATCCTTTTCCAGTTCAGCTGACTTTTCTTGAAAATGAGACTGAAAGTGTTGCACACTCATTGAGGCTGGCGATATCACTTTACTTACAGTAGACTAGTGTCACCGTCCCCTTGCTCCTTTATTTTCCACTCTGCCGATTTGTTTGTATTTCGCAAGATCGCCTCAGGAAAACAGCTTTAGGGCGCTCCTCTCATATTCATCTCCAATCCGTTTTACTTTTTATTCCGTTCTGTGTGATTACAAAGCAGTCACTGTGACTTAAGGAAGTGGGCCAAAGAGCTTATTCTATCCGTAAAGTGAGAAGCACCAGTCAACGTTAAAGTCGCCGCCACTCTACCCATCATGGGTCTTGATTCGGTCTGCAGCAATTTACTTCATAGATACCTCGAATGAAGATCATGTGTCAATATGGACGAGACTTGTCCTGGTTTGAAATAGTTCGAGTGCATTCATATCATGATTGATATATATATATATATATAAGTATATATTCTCCACCAAAAAGACCATGCTGAAGCCTGCTTCTAGTTTAGCAGTGACTTTGCCTTATAGGATGTGACTGGCGTTTCATCGATCTAGCCTTTGGAGGCATCCTTTCCAGTAGTATTCTGCCGTTCTGGTAATAGGTGAAAGTCAAAAAAACCCAGGTAGAAATTCTCTTATGGTTTGATTCAACAATTAGCGCTCTGTCAAACACCAGGGTTATTAATCTGAACATCTGTCTTTGCGTGCTAGTACACTCACTTCCCGTTTCTGGTTCCGGAATGGTGCATACATTGAGAGAGGTTGTCACAAACGTGAAACCAGGTGCGTTTAACAGTTGATGAATGCTTCGCAAGCTTGACCCTATCATATATTAAAATACAGTGGGAGATGAGTGACTTTATTTCAGCCTCCTCCATAAATTAGGCACACGAATTCTTGTGGTACTATTACGTTTATTTTCGCTTTGCCATTTCCCTCTGTCTACGCTATGGACTTTTGAAGTAATACAATACCACCCTGACTCTATCTGTCTCGATACTAATTCCAGGATGGACTGAAGTTACCTCAGGTTTCGGACCTGATGCAGCAATGCAAAACAATTATCGAAAAGTCTGAAAGTTCTTCGCAAATCTCTGCTCACACATCAGTAGACGCTTGCGCCCGACGTTCGTCGACCGAGGAACAGATAAACAAACAATTCAGTCCAAAGTCGCAGGAACCTTTGTTCTTCCAACCGGATGACAAAATATTCGCAGAAGATCGCTCGGTGACGAAGCAACCCAGCTGTGCCTTTGTGGAACTGTTGTCTTTGATTAGCTGGTATGACGAAACAAGGGATGGAGCAGTACAGGGTCTTGCAGAGCTGAGAAGCGCAAATGAGATAATAAGTACTGTCAGGGTAAGGTTCAGACCTCCGTTTTGTCGCACCCTGTTTACACTATATATCTACGTCTATCTTTACCATTAGGAAAAACTGGACCCCAGTGACTTCCAATCTAGCTACCCTGAATAGACCCCCGGTAAAGAGAGAACTTTTCAATACAATTTTGAGTCTAATGTCATGTGGTGACAATCCTTTCGCGTATATTCATGATATAGTAGCATGCTTTTTGGTATGTTATGCAAAATACTTGACCTACAGATCCTGTGCAAGATGAAAACCGATTTCAATTCCAAGTTTAGAATATCGTAACTCCAGTTGATTCCGCTTTATCGACGGAATGCAGAATGAAGTCTTTTATATATATATTCTAATTGGGAATTCCTGCTCAGACGTGGTGCGATGACCATGTAGCCCATTGTTGCGCATTTCGCACGATCAGTGCAAGGTAGTCACGAAACCCCCCTGTGGGTGATGGTGGTGCTGGTGCTGGTGGGAATTGAAGCTTGCAGTAAACATCTTCAGAATCTCATAACATACCCCTGGAACACAAGTCCTTCATCTGGCTTCTCGAATTCGTCAAGTCTCTGCGAAGTGTTCGAACTTTTCAATTGCACTGTAGTTGGAGCTGTCAGAGAATAGTGATAACTGGGCACACGCAAAATCACGCAGTAGGCGTACAGGGAATTGTGTTCACCCGAACTGGAAATTCGCTCCGGAACTATTTGAGTCCCAAACAAAAACCAATACGGTTGTATTCTTCATTTGGTGGGAATTAGGTTGAGGTCACATATTCATCCAGAACGAAATCTAATACCGTGTGAATCTGAGGGGACGGGTTTCAGTTGGAGCTTGAGTGTGTCATCATAAATCCTGTTCTCTGTTGACTTTCAAGCATTCTTAAAAGACAGGTACAAAAAAACAGCTTCTCATGACGCGAATCTTTAACCCCCAAGATTCAGACGATGAACTCACTAAAACGCAATTACTATACTTGACCAGATCAATAAAAGTATGGCTTTTTCGTTCTTCCACTCCAGTATATCTGCGGAATCTTGAAGCTCACAAGTTGCATGGATATCTTTCCTGGGGCTTCGATGATCATACCATTGATGGACAACTTGTTTCAGCGTTTTGACCGCCTATTGGGAGGCACTTCCGAGTCTCAGAAGCAGAGCGCCGGCACATTTAATTACGATGTGGACTATGAGGACAGAAACGACCTCCCACATAGCCAGTTCATTAAGAGTATGAGAGCTCGTTTGCTCCATACTTATCAAGCAGCTGAACCTGTGAGCAAGGCTCTAACTTTGGCCACGATTTTTGATCCGAGGTGGGACCGCAGATATAGTAAGGATGCCGATCTGGTAAGTCATGTTTTAACCAAGAAAACTGTTTATTCGGCATCATTTCTCGGTTAGTATTCAACAACTATTCAGATCAATTCATCCGACACGAGCACAATGATAGCATGGTTGGACGTCAACTGAAAACTGATGTCTTGTACATGTTACGCAGGTGAAGAAAAGGTATACCTCCGTACTAGCCTGTGAAACAACAGAATTGAAACTTAACCTCCAAAACCGAACAGACATTTAAGCTGTGATCTCACCGCCAGACTAACGGGTCAGGCAATCCTCGTGCAAAATTCATGCGCGCCCGTATGTTGGTAGCACTATGCTTGGGAGTAAATTAAAGTTCCATCCACAGTTTTTCTCACCAATAAAAGAATTGGCAAAGTACCCAGTAACTTTGATTTTTTGCGCATTCCAAAAAGCAAAGACAAAACTGCCGAAGTGCAGCAGACTTTAAAGGATTTGACTACCAGACAGAAAACGAATGGTCATGAATCTGTGTCCAGTTTGACCAGTTATGCAGGTAAGCATGAAAACACTGGTAGAATCCATGGTGGAATTTATGTTCAAACATTCTAAGACTAGACGCTGAGTTTTTCGATTCTCCCGGATGCAGCTTGACAACCTTCTGAATGCCGCTTTTAGTAGTCTGTACCAAATGCACTTGTCCCCAAAGGATATATTTACACCTTTATGGTACACGCTGGTTAGAGTGGTAATTTTTTCATTCCAACTTTTTAGGGATACGGAACTTTCCGTGTAAGCTTCCTTTAATCACGTAGCACCTACAACAAAGTTTCTATGGTGAAGGTTTTACTTGCTAATAATGATCGAATGCCTCCATAACGAACATCTCCAGATGAAGATTAGCTGTTAGTACACCACATGTTCCAATAAAAATATTATTTCCAGTGAGACAACGTTAACCGTATGCAAACTAACCACTGTTCACACACCATTTCCTCTTCTGAACGAATCACCAGCAGAGTTTGGTCAGATTTTTCAGTGATGTAATCTAACCTGGAAAGTACTCAACAGCTAGGAAATATTTAAAGGGAACAACCAAAGGTGGACGCTTCTGTATACTGGTCTCGTCTGAGGAAGCTACTGCAGGTGTTCTTCCTCTTCTGACTACGTCTTTGTAATCGTTCAAGTTGTCAGTTAAACCTATATTTCACAACGAGCTTCCTTTAGGGTTTTACCGCAAAATAAATGGATGATTCAGTTTCTTCCCACACATCTTACAAATACTTGCCTGATGGGTAATAGCCGGTCTTAATACCAATTACACATCTCTGGTAATGAAACGTATTTGTCTGGTACTCGACTTTTAGCATAAAGAGGTTATGGGAGTAAATACATGATAGCCAATCGTCCTCAGTTGTCGGCAGTTGGTACTTCCTCATTTTTTATAGCCAATCGTCCTCAGTTGTCGGCAGTTGATACTTCCTCATTTTTTGTGTGCACTTAGGTGGATCTTGACATTTGAGCTCGATATGGATACCGCTTTGTTGGTGGGACTATCAATGGTCAACCGTTCACATGCTTTCTCAGGTCAGCTTTTCCACTGTTAGTCCAGTTAGCTGCCAAACAAGAGGCACGCAAAATCTGTTTCCATCGATGGATTCAGATATCACAGACGAATTTACACCCAGCTTGCGTACAGTAGGTAGCAGAAAGCGACAGAATATTTCTTACACTGGCTGGATAAATTTGGAATGTGGCCTTACAGTGTTGTTGTGCGTATCTGTATGTGGTCATTGGCTCGCATAATTCATCAGGGGAGAAGAATGACAGTGGACATGACATTCCACATGCACAACCTTGGAGAAGAACAAGTCTTATTCAGTCTATACCACGTTGTGATTTGGGCTGCCTTCTTATACTATTAACTTTAAAGTGAGCTGATACAAGAAGGTCTTTTAGAATGCCTCGTAGATGCACCACCTGGCTCTAAATAAAGAGCTCGTTTGGAGCATCCCTCATAATGTTGCGGTCTGCGTATTTATTGAAGAACTAACACGTTTACAGATGGGACTATAGGTGGAAACTCGAATCCGGGTAATCGAAAACCGCGATACTATCAAATAGGTTGCCCAAACAATACAACATTTGCGTTTTGTTGAAAAATGGACGAATAAACTTTCATGTAATTTAAGGTAGAGACAAGATAATAGAACAAACACTGAGTTCTTAAGGGAGACGATGCATTACAGAAACCTTTCCCCATCCGATGTTTTCTCCCAGGCTGTCCACTAGGGATGCTAATGACTAACTACTGGAACTCGATTGTTCTAGACTGTTACGGATTGCATTATTTTAATTTTTTCATTGCTCAAGGTTTACCAATACCTCCTTGAAATGCATCCTTATATCGGGCGCTCAGGGACGCCGAAGATCAACTCGATTTATTCCGAACTGGATCGCTATATGCACGAACCATTGTTAGCCGTTGACCAGAATCCATTGGAATGGTGGGTAAACAAAGCAAACACCTTCCCCAACTTGGCTGAATTTGCCCGGAACTACTTGCTTTTCCCGATGAGTACACTCTTACGGCCGTCAGACTCTTCTGTTCGTCACAGTTCATCAACATTATCCCCCTTGCCCACATCATCCTTCACAACAAACCCACACGCGTGGTTGGATGAATTGGTTCGGGAATACGAGAAGCACGAAGTTTCCGAGGTGTTCACAGCACTTTTACAGACCAACAGAAACATGCCGCGTTCGCTGTCCATATTGTCAGATGATGTGTCAGATTATTGCTTCTTGTGGTACAACTGGACACGTACATCTGTCAGGTGTGTTACCGATTATGAAATAATGAAAAATTTCCAAAATTCAGTGGTTATAGGTTCACGACAATAGAAAAAGCAAACTAGCTTCCTGACTCGTGATCTTATTGGTGCTTGGTAAGAGGTCCATCCAGAGGATAACTAAGTCTCAGTGTAATATTGTGAAGAATAATCAAGCAACGAAACCAACCTAGAGCCCTTTAATGCATTCGTCCCTAGACTGAATGGTTCGTTAGAACTTGCACAATACTTTGAAATATGTTATTTGATGAAACGCTTTGAAAGCAGAAAACCATACAACAGATGGTTTAACGGAAAAATTCGCCAAAAAAAACTCATACTTGATCCTGATGAACAGACACCAGTAATGATTGAATGTACCAGGGCACTCACCAGGGTAAATAATCTGTTATATATAGTATGCATGAAGCCAAATAATCCTACTTCGTCGTGTTAAAGGGAATGCTATGAATTATACACACACTATGGACTATTTTGTTTCCTCCACGTTAGCTTCTGCCCGTTGTTAGTATGGCAATGACATTGTTATCATTTGTATCTAACGTCTTGACTTGTTATTACTTATAAGGTTGTTGAAAACTCTTCAACAACGCACGACATGTTTCGTCCTTCTTAGAGCTCATCATGGGGATCGCAGCCTCCGAGTTTTCTTCAACCAAATGTTCTACTTGAACCCAAACCAGACAGAATTCGACAACTACGAGCTTGGTCCCCGCCGGAGACTCCGCTGAATCCAGGTGAATCTCCTATTAATGGTGACCATGGGATGTCGACGAGTTTTCATCAACGTTACGAACAATGCGTTGCGCATAGACAATATATTGCGATATCTCGAATGTCGCACCGAGTGAAATATGAGGCGGCGTGGTGCAGTACATTCACTTGAGGCGAATCATTATAAAGGGGAAATTCAGTGAGATTCAGTTGAGTCTCTGGGCAAAACCAAATTCGTGTGCAAATGAGAGTATTTGTCGAACTCTTGACTTGTTTTCCCGTTCACTTTCAAGGCGTTCGAAGCTCAGTTCTTGAGTTTTGGCTTTACACGTTTTATTGAACTGCGAAATAACTATTCTTTCTCCGTTCAAGTGACGTGTGACAGAATAGGGTCGATAACTTGAGCAACATGCGATTGTGGGCAGACTCTTTTCTGATCACTATACAGGCCAGCTTCACTTTAGTATCCCGTGGTCTCAACCTCGGAATCAGTTAGCCTAGTGGTGTATTTATCAGTGAAGTACCAAGACTAACTGCACGTCTACGAAAAGTCGAAATAGACATGACGAACACAATGCAGTTAGGAAATTAGACAGATAGGGTCTTCGTAACCCCCTATCCCCTAACGGAATCTGTACACGTCCCAAGTCAGCTGTCCGAGTATAACTGCTTGGTCAGAAAATGTTCACTAGACGAAAGGCCAACGTACTTTGTCCTTCCAACGGATGAAGCAAGTCTTCATTTTCTGATCGTATTCATTAGCACAGGCTGTAAATTGCTGCGGCTTTAGAGACAAACCAAGGTTAACCAGCTCATTGTATACCACTTTCCAGCTTCTGTTAGCTGACCATATATGGGAAATCAATGCATAGTTTGAGGGCATCTTCACAATAATTTTCTGTCTGGCTTTTTATATTGCGTACAATCATGCGCTATATACAAAAAAACAAATTCCGAGGTTCCTGCGGAGCCAACCGTGTTCTGAATAGGAAGGGGAGCATGTGATTTTTACTACGCACTAGGCAAACAAGTAAAGGCTGTTGAGCATGACCACACTGTCAGGGCTGATTCTTTCTAACAATTGTAATCCAAACGAGTTCCTCCTTTTGGTGTTGCATTGCGGACGCGTCTCAGAATTCGGTTTGATAATATTCACAATTTTGTTTTGAATCAGTATTTGATCACTGACTGAAGCCCCTAAACAGACCATCGCCGGTCTTACGTCGATTGGAAGCGAACAAGCGAACCTAGTCAGTTCACTGGGAAGCTGGAATACTTGAGTTCCGTTCTGTTAGCTTTTCACCTGTTTCTGAAACAAGTGAAACAAACACCAAACGGCTATCTTGAGAAGTTCATCGTGAAGGTAGGAATTACGTCCTGCGAAAGAGACTTGTGTGCATATGTTTGCACTTGAAGGGTGAGCACAAGACAAGCAAAATTTGTGAGAAATTTGGCCTTGAATCACCTGACTATCGACACAGGTCTCAGCCACTAGGAAGAAGACACTCCAAGCTAGTTTCTGGAGTTCATCCAACCTATCTGCCTCGCATTCTGTATGTCAGTGTACTGGTAGCTGCGGTGACACCTACACTGTTAGATCGGACCTAGGTTTCCTAAAAGAAACCCCAATGCATCGTCCATAAAGTTTGGTGCGAAGCGGCCAGATACAACCGCACCCAACACGGTAGGTCACACGGACGCTTGATTTGTTGGCCGCTCGACAGTACATAAAAAAACGGATCGGTTTAGTGGCTTGCGCTTACACTTCATTGCGTCTTTGAGCAAATTGAACGGCGCAGCGTTAGCATTCAGTGAAACCGTATTGATCAGCCACCAAAGGCCGGCCTCCTGTGAACAGAAATTATTGATCAGAAACCCATGCTAGAACTGGGTTTACACCCCGCCACCTTTGTAACATAATGTCATTGTTTCTGTGGCCGGCCATATGGATTCTGAATGTTATACAGCTACGACTGATGGAAGCACATTAAATTTCTGTACGTAGTGAACTACTCAAGGTTAATAAAATCTCTTCGACCTCCCACAGTCACTATAAACAAGAGATTACGCTGAGTCCTATTCTGTCCGGTTTGGGTTCAAGTAGAGCAAGTGGCTGAAAGAAACTCGGGGGGCTGCGCCCCCTCCCCCCATGATGCGCTCCAGGAAGGATGAAACTTGTCGTGAGCTGTAGAAGAATTTTCAGCAACCTTATAAGTAGTGGGTTATGTTTAGCAAGTCAAGAGTTAGCTAAAGAGGATAAAAGTGCTAGTGGCATACTAACAAGTGGCAGAAGCTAACGTGGAGGAAACAACATAGGCCACAGAGTATATATATATATATATTATATTATATAAATACATATTTATGTGTTTACTAATTATAATATTTCCTTTCATGCGACGAAGTAGTATTATTTGGCTTAAAAACATCACAAACGAGAGATTCAGCTGGTTCCGGGTGAGTCTCCCGTCAAAACTAAATTGGTATGCCAATGAGTGTATTTTGCAAATTAAATGTCGTTTATGCTGTCCGGATGAAATGGATAAAACTAAAACTTAGGTACTTCGCCACCGATGTTCCTTTTTTGACAGCGACCTGGACGACTGACAAGAAGCACCGATTACTGCGTCACACCGAGTCTTGATGACCAAATATTCGACAATCTACCAGAGCAACCGGCTACAACCACCAAAGACAATTCATCAGTCAGACATCGCCCTCATCCGAAAATGCAGTCAGAGCCTGTTGAACAGCTCAACAAAATCCTTTTTTTTAACTCCGAAAGGCTTGTGAATAATTATTGTTCCGATGTGATTGAATTCCTTCATTCGTCTACTTATACATGACTTCACTATTCTGTGGATGACATCCTGTTTAACTTGTTACTGTGATCAATGCTAAGACAATCATTAAGCCAAGTGTTTTACCTTCTTTCTTCATTTACAACCTAAAAAACTGTCAGGATCAGATTGACATGTTTCTTTTTGTGGCTGCTGCACGTTCTGTGCTCGTATAAACCGCAGCACTTCACTCCAAGTAATTTTCCCCATTCTAACGGTCTGGACTGTTCGGACAGTGTCGGTCACAAAGTGAACTATCCCTATTTCACTCTCCTATCCGTTGCTAATTCTATTTGATATAAAAAAAATGCTCGCCAGTTAGATATATGTACAGAATTCCTACCTTCTAATTTATTTCATCTAAAATCCTACCTTTTTTAGTTATAACCTCTTTTCCATGGGACCTTTGCATACACACCAAATCCCTCAGTGGGTTTATTGCTATGGTTGAACTTATTGCATCTGTGTTCAACAATCCTTGTCAGGCGGTCACAAACAAGGTGCTCAAACGTCGACTTGCTACAAGCGGTAGAGATATTTAGTTCAACTTTCAAAGGGACAGCTATTCAAGATCAAGGAAAGATCAGAGCCTTCAAACGTCTTTTCCAGCGATAAATCGATGGTGATTGTGATAAATTTCTATCACCTCTACTGGCACAAACACGAATTTCGCAACTGGATTGACCCAAAGAACTGCATTGATCGGAAGGCTGTAATCCCATTGACTAGCTGTTCGGCCTATACTGTTCCAGCCGCCCGATGCAAACTGAATTGTGGGATCAACAATGTGTAGAATAACGGAGATGTTTTATTGACAATGGAACCACGGCACCCAAACAGCTAACCTAACAGAAAGTCTTAATGGCTACTTTCTTTTCTTAAAAAATACCCATTAATCGGATGGATGGTGGTGGAGGATTGGCTGGATCTTCCTCAATACGCGGTTCCACCTATTCCACTACAGCCTTAGTAGTGCTGCTTGTATCAACACGATATTGCCTCCATCATAAGAAACCCAATGAATCGGTTTATGAACGGTCCATCGTACTATCTTCAGCTGTTACGGGTACCAGACCCGATAACATTGTGGCAACATAGTGAACACCCTCTGACATACATGAGGAATAATGTGAGTACGCCACATCCTGTAGAAAGATCTCTTCAGTCCTTGAAGACATTCCGGCGACCTTAGTATGACTGTGGTCTAACTTGTGTACAAGAGTGTTCTGGACTTAAATGTCCGGTTGACCAATTTCACTTTCCCAGCAAGAATGTTAAACTGTCATTGTCACAATGTCCTAAAACAAGTCGTGACAGAGTAAAATCTGAAAAAAGTTGCTGTGAAGACAGACCAAAAGTTTAAAACTTAAATTTCCCAAGTTGAACTATACAAAAATTCATAATTCATAAAATTCATGGATAAAAGTCCTGTCGTTGGTCACACCGTGTTGCAGTAAAGATGGAATCTTCTGACCAAAGTGTCACGTACTCGATCGTGTTACAACTACCTGATGAGTTACGGTCGGACCGAAGCGTGTAAAGTGTAAGGGAGTTTCAAAGGCCGATCACATCTCACCTCATCCAAAATTAACACGCACTGGGCGGCATCATTGTTCAGCATCTAACTTTAGTGGGGTTCCCGTAACAGCCATGGTCTTCGTTACTCAGTGTTAACTTGTGAAGGGAGAAGCAACTCTTGTCGATCAAGATGATGCACACTGTCCGCTTATCACCAAGTGAATTTACTTGCTTTTTGCAGTGGACGAAATAGAAGTCCACCCGGTGTACGAATTCAAGTCAACAACCGAGTGAAACGCTTTTTAGTTAGCCGGTAATGCGGTAACATACTTTTCTACACACTGTCCTCGCAAGCTAGAGATTTAAGTGTGATTCATTTGAGTTTCCCGTTAAAACCAAAGTTAGTTTGCAAATTAATATGTTTCACAAACTGCGCACAATTTGAGTTCAGGTAAAACGGAAGACTCACGGAAAAAAGGGAATTGTGTCCACCTGATGAGCCCGAATGGTGAAACCAGTCATGGACTGTCGGAGAGTCCGCAACAATCCTAATGAATAGTTTTTTTTTAATAAAACTGAAAGTTGTATTTTGTCTTGTCTTGCTTTGATAATACTGGGATTGGATCACCTTTAAAGCCTTAGTAGAACACCCAGCCAGATCTGAGGTCTGATGACCTTCACTGGCTCCAATGATTTTACTGGCCTATGCGTGTCTGTCTGGCAAAATAATCTTCCTTCCTGTTTCGTCCCTACATTGACTCTGAAAGTGCGTAAAAAAATTAAATTAAAAAAATTAAATTAATTAATTAAACGCGAATTGGTTCATTCATTTCATTTATTATGATACTTCGACCCACTGTCACGGAAAACAACAATCATTCGATGAAAACTGAATACCTGACGTATGACCCATTCATTTAGAAAGCGGATGCCCAAATACCATAAGAGAATATTCTTCTTCCAAGTACCCTTACTTTTGGTGCACGTTGCCAAATGGCCACAAAACACGGAATAATGATTTTGAGACAACAGTGATAGCAGCCTCCCAGTGCTCCATTCTGGTTGGATTATCTTACTCATGAAAGCAAGTTTAACCACCCTCTGCATTCGACCGAACTGCTGCAGATGTCCTTATTGCTGTGTTCTTGTGGCAATCACGTCCTCCTACGAGTGAAAAGGCGGAAGTAAGCTCCAGCATTTATACAGTTACTGACGGACAATTTGAGATGTTTCCAAGACAGCTGACTCATCCCTGATTTCGAAACAATAACGGCAAGAGTGTACACGGGCCCTGACGAAATCGGAAGACGAGATTATCTTTGGAATCGAACCGCCAAGCCTACCATCCCTAAGCAGCCTGTGCTGCACGCATTTATGCAAAGTTTCGGAGTGCACCCTCAGACAAATGTCGAGTGATACTAGACGTTTCGCTTGTGTCACATCCCTGTAGACACCATGACCACACATCACGGTAGCTACACTGCTTGTGTTACGGCCTCCCCCGGAGTTGACGCATATTTAGCTGTCGCAGCAACAAGCTACATACATTTTAAAAAAAACTCTTTTCATGGGCGTGTCCGAAAGCTTTTCAACTCTGAAAGCCTATCTATTGCCATGCTGATGCACCCTGGTTACGGCGTGGACAGTCTGTTTCTCAGGCGCTTCAATACCGTCATGTCGTCTGACAACAACTCACAGTGGTGCCACCAAAGTGCCTATTACCAGATGTACTGTGGTGCAGTGCTCAGACTAACCTGAGAACTAAAATCGCACGTATCAAGCCTCTATCCGTCTTGATCTTTTTGTGGATGTGGCCATTTCGATGCAAAGATGATCGAAGATCAGAGGCTTTCGACTGAAAGCAAATCAAACCTAAAGGTTTTCTAGCCCCATGGTTCATCAAACTAGTTTCGGCATCTCGCAACTGGCCATACGATCAGAAATGTGACCTGTGCATGGTCCAGTGGTACAGTAAAAAGGTCCTCATTTTAAGCCCTTGTAGAGGTTGAAAAAACCGCAACAGTAACGGACTTAAGACATGGTTTAATGCAGTGAGCTCGGTCATCTGAATTTTTGATCTCCAGTCTGTCTGTGGCGTCTATCGCCAGAAAGAAGAATAATCTGTGCACAGCTTGCCTCCAGTCGCTACTAAAACCCTGGAACCAGCTCATTCTGTAATGGAAGTTAGTAGCAACGGAGTAGCTTCAGTAACAGTATCAACATAGTAATCTGAAGATGTGTCGCTGTGTGCGGGCGACGAATATCTGCATGACACCTCCCAAAGGAGATTCACAGTAGGACTCAGGGTAATATCTGGAAGCATAAGCACCTGGAAGCTATTGTGAAAATAACTGAATGGGTAAAGAGACAAAAATATCACGCTTTTGCCAAACTGGAACTTCTCCCGGTTACTACGTGGCGTGGCAGAAGCTTGTGATTTCCTTCTTTTAACTTCAGTCAGTTCGCATATCTCACTATCCAGGCCTCCGAAAGTTCTGTTTAACTAAGATGTATTCTGATTTGCCTCCGATGGATTTTGTTTACTCGAAAATTTTTCATTTTTCTCAAACGCACATTACTAGAGCCATGACTAAGTCTTCCGTAAGGTACATAAAACTGGAGATCTAGTCTACCTCGTTTTTGCTTCGTAGAAGATTGTAGTTTCAAAGTCTGTTTGGAACACAGGCATTCACCCAAGACTTACCACGATATATTATGCGGTTCATACAGACATGCCCCATCAAAATTCCACATACGGTATGCCAGTGTGTCAAAATCACCAGACTAACGTGTCTGCGGAAGACACACCTGCTAGTCAACATCAACTTGCAAAGGTTAGCCGAGACTGCACCTCACTGTGGCTGGATCGCGGTTAGAGTTTGGAGCAATTTCCCAAGTACCGTAAGTCTGTATTCTACAATGACACAGTGTTCACAACACTACTCTAATAGGCCGATCATTGGGAAGACCGTGCGACAAGTTTTCGGTAATTGTTTACTTTTTGAGACTTTGCAATTCGTGATGATCAAAATCGCACCTTGTTTGTTCCAGGTAGTGACCGTTGCCTACTCTTATTTAGTCAAAAAATGGTATGCCCACGTTTTGGGGCTGTTAGGAATTTTTTTCACCTCATTTCCTTTGTTGGAATACTCACAGCCCCACAGAACGTCGCTTAGCAACGGTTGTTCCATTAGAGTGAAACTCGTACACTCTAGCAAAACGAAACTCTACCTTCGGATATCGATCACAGTTCTAGGGTAGGTAATTATTTGTAGTCTGAAGGAGTTGAATAGATCTTTGTGTACAGCGAGTATCCTGGATATGACATTTAGTAGACGCAGACTGCGATCAGAATCATTCACCAGTGGCTGGAAAGTAGCCTAAATGACGCCAAACGCTCACGAAGAGATAATGTTCCCAGGAGCCCTCCCTTACCATCGTTTTGGAAGTTGTGCCATTTGCCCCCAGTGTTTCCGTAACCGCAAATTCGGTTGTTACTGAGTTTCTATTCACAGCCATCACTGTGAAGTGTGTATCAAGCTGATAAGAATAGACAATATGAGCTGCCATACTGGAAGAATGTAACTGAACTAACATCCATCCTCTGCAGTTAACCGGTAAAATTGTCACGTGACAGCGTGCGTTCTTGATCGGAACCCGTTTGGAACGTACGTGATACCTACTTTTGTTCAAACAGAAACGGATGGAGGATAAACCGTTTCGGAATTCTGAAGAAATAAGTTTTGACAGAAATGAGTGGACTCTGCCACATAGAGCACGTGCAAACACAATCATGTTCACAGCACTTGTTTTGACGGATTGCTAAATATTGGCACCTGTCTGAGACTGGTCAATAAAACAAAGGTTCAGAAAGATTTGCTCATGACGCGATCATTCAAAGTTTTTATCAGTGATCACATAAAGAATCCAAAGAGGATGGTAAATATACGGTCGGGTCCGAAAAGTTCAACCACAGGACACCTTTGCCCTTACTGAGGCTGATCAGGTGGGTGCAGAATAACAGGTCATATGATCCTTTATTTTCTACTCTCGGGCAACCGAACACAGAACCAAGACCCCACCGATTGGACCGAAATTGGACCTCAGGACCCCCCCCCCTATGAAATGAATGTTTACTAGCCAATACAGGAGTTTTAATCGTCTTTTCAAAGTTATCACTACAGAATGGACCAATCACAGCTGGAGTCTGTTTGTAATGTACAGTTACTTCTTTGAGAACCCCCATCCACGGTCACGTCTTTGGTTGATAAAATTTTACAAACGTTCGTCTGGTAGTTTGAGATACTTGAAAGAACTTGCTAACTTTATCCACTGAAACGTCACTTGTAGAGAATTTCTCGTTCATGAGCTCTCCCGTGACGTTTCTCCTTATGTTCTGCTCCCGTTAAGCTTCACTTTGTGAAGAACAACAGCAACCATATTTAAAAATTGTGGGGCAGTTAATTCAGGAGCACAAATGATCTGCTATCCACACAGTGAATTTTAGCCAATGAATTTTGCTGGACCAAGCTTTGCCTAACCTATTCAAAGGTCATAGTTATTCCGTGCCTAGCCTGAGTTACTAGGCGGAGAAAGATGGTTTCATAAATTCGAAAGGGGCCATATGAATGGTTAACGGATCTCATTCACTGCTGTGTCTATTAGGCTGACAACTCCCAGTCTGTCTAATAAGGTATGCCCGTTTTCTATGTGTCTCTGTGCATGCAGATTTGTCCACCTGCCACCAATTGCTTATGGTGCAGTGGTGAAATCGTTTCACTTCCTGATTACGGAAGCAACTCAGATATGCAACAATTCACACCTCAGTTGCATTGTCAATCTAAAGGGGAAGAGAGAAGGGGAACGAGTTTGTCATCTCCCCCTTCACCATCGTCAACAATACCAAGCGTGGTGCGCTCTCACCGGTGTTCGCCCAGTTTTCCGGGTTGCTGGAACTTGGAACCAGGAACTTTGGCTGAAAAATGATTAAATATTCACAAGCAGGCGCCCCGGGCGAAAGTATCTCTTCCGCATAGAGGCCACGGAATACTGTTGTCGGTGTGCCGTTACACACTTGCATACACATAATACAACGACGGAAACGTTGCGAGTATGCGGCCAACACCCTCATTCTCGTTGCCTCGTATGGCGCCGGGTCACGCAGACGCTAGTCTCGTTTTTCATCTGACGAAACATTTTCCACTGGCCGAAGCTGGATTGACACATGTCACCTGATCGAGCGAGAGAAAAATGCGCGTAAGTGAGGAGGGCGCGTGATAAATTATTCCTTCGTCTACACAATGTGGCTGTCGTTATTTGGTTTCTGTAGGTATGTTGTCTGGCCCCGTCGGTACGTTTGACCGGAACCAGCAGCGGCAACATATTTTACCCATGAGGTGCTTGGGTTCTTCGCATCATAGCATCGGGGACAAACGACAGGAATATTTACGCCTTGCCTGTTAGATTAGCTTGATTGAGTTTTCCCACTTTACACGCAGTCCACCATGTTGTAGGCGAAAGTATAACGAGCGCTACTTGGAGTACTGTAGATCAAACTTCATTAGACTCTGAACAAATGGTGTTACAGTGCATGATAATCACTCTAGTTGCATTGCTGTGAAGGAATCAATCCCAAAATCACTCACGTTGAATGCTGATGTATAAAGCAACCTGGTTCATGAGCTAAATATTTCTCTCTGTATGTCTTTAAATTAACCATATAAAAGAAGGTAAGTGAAGATTGGTTAGCAATTCAATTAGGCCTGTATAAAACGACGAAAGAACGGCGATTAAAAAGCCCCAGCAATTTAGCAGAGTTAAAAATCAACGTCTGATTCAATAAAACACTAGTTCTTTCTCGCTGCACATTTTTGTGGTTTTTGTTATTAGTTCAGGTAAAAACGTGTAGAACCGGGTAGATAATGTTTTTTCTCTCAGTAGCTAAACAACAAAAATAAAAGAGGTAAACCAAGCGGGGACTTTCTTGCACCGACGACGACTCCTTTAGACTCATCAGGTCAGTCTAGAGATGGAAATAAGCCCACAAAGAACAAGTCCAGTTTGAAGCAATGCATTCAATTGTTGATCAACTTATATAGCTTTTCGCTAAAATGCAGAACAACACACGTTTTGCAGACAGTGCGAAAGTTTTCTGCCTATGAAGTTTTGATGATCTGGATTTGCACTGCATGGGTCTACTCTGGCTTGCAGAGTGAATTGAAAAAAGCAAACACGAGTTGTTCCGTCACAATCAGGTTGTCCAGGTTCGAAAATGCAATTTGGGATGATTCTCTAACCTTGGTCAAGTCCTACAAAGTATTCTAGAGGTCCAAACATGTGCTCATTTCCATGCATGCAAGATGCTGTCTTGTGGGACTGATTATATATATATATATATATATATATATAAATCTATAACTGGCACAGCTGCACTGCACATCTCGGGCTCTTAATAAAAGTCACTAAAACTTTCTCCAAAAGAGGTTATGAAGGTCCTCGCCCAAAAAACAATAGTCATGAGGGCTGATTTTCCGTGACTTGTTCCAAAATGCTGCTGTTTGAAAGAGGGACTTAGTGGCTTCTCCCTGAGAATTGAAAAACTGTCTGTACCAACAACAGCTCTCCATGAAGACTAATTCAGTATCCACTATCAAAATGTACTAAAAAGTTGGTGCCGTTCGGAAATATCCTCTTGCCATGGCTCTCTTAGGTTTCTCACAATAGGCCATCCTTTTACCAAGAGACGACTTCCTGGAAAATGAAGCCCCTTCTTGGTCAGTTTAAATCGAATGTTGCAAAGCTCCGGCCCAAGGAAGCAAGCGAAGCTAAATATCAATGTTTCGGAACGCCATGTGTGAGTGCTTCTAAAAGGGAAATGAACATTTTTCGCACATATGATGTGTGATATACAACGCGTCTATTTTCGGCTTCTGCGAATATGGACCATTATTTCCAGATATCTCGCTCGCATTAGCAAATGATGATGGGGTGCGAATGAGGCTATCTCTGATACTTCATTCGTTTCCGGCATCGGGAAGAAGCTATATTATATAGCACTACTGCCGAATTATATGTTTCATAGAGTCCATATTCCGCACGGCTGTTTACCTGGGGCATGCAGATTGATCAACCTCCTTATTGCAACTGGGTGCTTTGCAGCTGCTTTCCATTTTGCCGGAACGCAAAGTGCGAATATAGGTTTGATTTCCGAGAACATACACCAATTTTTGGCATAATTAGCTTGGTGTTCGCTTACTTACTGGACTCCCTATCCAGCTGCTCCGAGAAAGTTCGCTTAGGCCTATATTATGTGGATATCACTGTTGGTAGCCCGTTCGAAAAACTGAATGGAATAAACATCCTGAACCGAGTATGAACGACACTAAACTAGTTATTTAGAGATGCGCGGCTGTGTGGCGCACAGTGATATCGGGGGTACTCGTTTTGCGCGCGCACACCTCGGAAAGATCTGTTTAAACGAACCCGCATCACCAGCCTTTGAAACAAGCAGGTATTCAGCTCAAAGTCTGCCCTGTGCGAAGAATACCGATTTGTTTGGTTGCGGGTTTACACGAAATAGGTCTGGCTTCGTGAGCAAAATCTTCAGGACCCCCAAAATTGTACTTATAATGGGTTTACGAAACTGACGAAGTGTTGTGGAAGAATACGGTATCAATATATGATCTTTTTTGGAATGTTACATCAGAAGGACGTATTGTTCTCGAGACCTCAAACAATATAAAGGGGACAATATATATATAATATAATATATAGTAATATATATTAATATATAATATAATTTATATATATAATATATAAAGGGACAATCAACTGAACTCCTTCTGGTCTGCCTTGAATCTAAGTAACACTTGTGGGCCTAATATTTCCGTTATGGGATGCTACACTAAAAACGTCAGGTGCAAGAGAATTTGGTTTCGTAAAAGTCCACCACGATCTAGCGATACGCGCCCACGACTTCGCTTCTAAATCTGCGATCAGGTGGGTTTCACCTTTAAAACCAACGCAAAAGGACAGAATTATCGTGCATTCAGTCGACATGGACAAACATGTAGTGGAGGCTAAGTGCCCTACCTGTAGATCACCTTTAATCAGCTAAGCATAGCACCCAAACAGTAAGCTGCCCTTGGTGCATCTGACTTTTTATCGGATAGATGATCTTCCGTAATAGGTCTTGGAACGATCAAGTAAAAAGTTCAAGTGAAGACGGCTCATGGAAGAGCGGGAACTCGACTGCAATCCTAGAGAAAAATCCCACGGATGTCCATACTTGAATTCAGAGGCACCCGTAAACATCTGCTACTCACTCAGAACTACCTAAATCGGCTAAACTACCATATCTTCAGGTTGTACAATTGATTATTATTTATCGTGTTCTAGCATGATTCCATTTTCTGCCGATTCATTAAAGCGCATCGGTAGACCAGCAAGCAACAATCAGCCTAGTGTAGACTTATCCGTCTGTTCACATGTGCTATGCTCTTCATTTTTTATGAGCCATTTGATGAAACTGGGTTGCGACCTAAAGACAGCTTACTCAAGAGTGAAGTGAATTACCGTTGCTGGTTATTTTCCCGTGCAACTGACTGCGTCATAACTGCATTGTATATTTAAGGACAACCTAGTCTGTCAAAAACTCTTATTTGCGTGCTGCAGCCTCAGCAGAATCTAACCGAATCTCTCGTTTGTAATGGTCTTCTTCAACTGAATATAAACGTTTATTTCGGATTCAAATAAAGCATAAGGTTGACGAAACCTGGGAGACTGCGTCTATCTGATGGCCTGAAATGGAAAGGTGAACCGGCCGTGGGCTGTCGAAGTGTTCCAAGCAACTTTATGAGTAGTGTGCTACATTCGGACAATGTATTGCGACTTCTCGAATGTCGCACCAAAAGCAACATGAGGCAGACTGGTGCAACACATTCAGTTAAAGAAAACCATCATAAGTGAGAAATTCTACTGCATTCAGTTGAGTCTCCCGTCAAAACCAAATTGAAATGCGATTGACAGAATTTGTCAAATACCGCCCAAGTTGGGTTCAAGCAGAACGTAAACTTGACGGAAACTCGGGGAAAGCGCCCACCTGATGAACTCTCAAGTGGATTGACGAAACCAGTCGTGGGTTGTCGAAGATTTTCCGGTTGCGTTATTCAGTGTGCTACGTATAGACAAACTAATCTTACCCGAACCGCAGCCTTTCTAGCCTGTATCCGTTCTAACGCCGTCTTATCGCCACTAAAAGACAAACATCCGACAAAACCAGGTGACTCAAATCTTGATTTCAGGTAATGAAAACTGGCGAACTGACACTTCGGATTATGAAGGTGAATGTTTCGGATCGCCATTTCAACCTCATGAGACAACCCCTCAGGTTCATCCACATGCGCTTGGAAAACTTATACCTCATAATGCCTTAGCGCGTCATACAAACTGCAGCTAGATCATGGAAAAATGTGATGGTGTAGTTTGCTATGGTGTGCTTCTCAAAAACAACCCCTCTACACAGATCACTAATTCCGTCACATTTCTGATGTCCTCTGATATAATGAGTCCCTAACTCTCTGGAGGCAGCATCTATCCAAATTTCCCTCAGTGATCATAAAGGCTGCATTAGACATTTTTCGTAGCGTTTTTCCCTCTCAGTTGAGTGTTTTCGATCATTTCACCCTTTGATGTCGGCTGATAAATTCTTTCAGGTCACAACGCTTTCATCTTTTCTAAGGCAACAGTCTTGATACTAGAGTGCACATTTTTCTACGGATGTGCATAATAGAACCCAGTAGAAACAAGTGCCGAGAGAGTTGTCGAAATACACTCACTTTCAAATAGCTTTGGTGTTAACGGGAGGCTCATTTTCAGTTCTCGTTTATGCCTATTCGTTTATCTTGTTACATTGATATTGATATTCACAAACTGTATGTGATCCATAAAGACAATCTCACTTTTCGGCTGGCACGATATTCGGGATATCGCAGTACATCTTTCCCACAGAACATGCTACTCATAACTTATAAATGAGCGTTTTGGAAAAGTTTTGGAAAAATCGGTAGATTTGTTGCTGGGAGAAGTTTCATCGTTGACACAAAAGCTTCGTCAAGCCAACTGACTCGTTCACAAAGTTGGTCAAGTTTTAAGGTAGAAGGAGAACCAATCAGCCAAGTCAGACTAAATCGGTATTAGATGTCAGTTAAGAGATTTTTTGTTGGGGTGAGTTAGCAGTTGCTAAGACCGACAGGGAACCTACATGGGTTTATGTCCAGCTTGAGGTCTAGTTTTCCCGGTTCGCCTAACGCGAATTTCGTTTACACTTTTTGTTCGCCTGTATGGACGATCTAGCGCTACGACCGTTGTGTAAGGGAGAGGGATTCTGTGAACTTTGGTCGATTTTGGATTTATATTCCCTTTTGATAAGGATCCTACGTGCATTGATTACCACACACCGTCACGCGCAAACTCGGCTCATCTAAGACCTTCTTTCTCATATTCACCAGTTAGAAACCTGGCCGCTGCGCTCCAAGGACGTCAAAAGTCTCCCAGTGGTTAACCATCTATGTCTGCTGGGGACTGCCTGACTCTGATGGGAACACCTGACCAGTACTGCTGAAGTGCGTCGAATGGTTTTCGGAAGAATTAATCTGCCCACGATAGAGGAACTGACCACACTACATAGGTGGTCAGGCGCTGGCTTGGTCAGATGCCGCGTATGCCAGTCGACCGACTTCCTCAAAAGGCTCTTTTCGCACAACTAGGTGAAGGGCAGAAACGAGCCAGGGGAGGTCAGGCAATGACTTGGCAACGAAGTATAAAAGCCATTGCCAGCAAACTCAGCTTCGCTGGCCACTGTTATCTCTCTGGATGGGAAAAAGAGACGGAATTGTAAGACATCGCCCAGTCGCGCCCTCTGTAGCGCTCATACATCCAAGTTGTTGCCTTCAGTGCATAGCACCCCACTTGACCTATCTGATGAAAAGTCCACTGGAAACTCTGTACTTACACATCAATTATATAAGCTATCGCTTTCAATGCGTAGCTACCTACCTCCTCACATCTCCAAATCATTGGTGAACGAAACTGTAGCAGCTATAACCACTGTGCGGCAAGTACGCGGTTTTTCAAAGCCGATTATTACTATTATTATTATTTTCATTATTATCGTTTGAGTCCACCTACTCAAATGCGGGTGGAAGAGAACGAAGGTTGATAGAACCAAAAATGGGAGTGACGCCAACCCGAGTCCCACATGGTATCTAAGTGCTGTGCACCCCTGGAAGATGTTTTGGAACATTCCTTCGTTTGGGTTTTTCCCTTGTCCAATCACAGCCGATATAAATCCTCTTTGATTTCGGTTTGCGAAAGTCCAGCTTTCCACAAGAGCTTTCCTCAGTTGGTGATAATATTTTTCAAAGCGAATGCACTGGGTTCCATTTAAATACTCCGCCCAAGGCCAGTAGTAATATCCTCCCATCTGGGTGAAATTGAGCAACCAGTGTAGATACTGGTCATACGTACTCGAATAAGGGTACGGGATATTCAAGGATTCCGAGTTGAGGAGCACGAAGTTCTCAAGACAAAGATTTTTTTCTGATAAAACCGATTCCAACTATATACGAATGAAATCTTGATTGTGTATATCTAAATGTTGTATGCATTTGTTGAAGGGCACTAATATTTGTCCGAATTTGTACTCGCTAGTACGAATAACAAGTCCAGAAAACAGAGCCCGGCCCAAAACGCATTGTATCAGCAAGTTCAAACGACAGTCTTCAGCTCAGGGCCAGGGGTAACTCAACGAATGAAATATCTCGGATGTGCACAGGGGAAGAGAGGAACTCAGTGTATATCCGCCAAGTGCAGTATGTGATGAGCAAAGTAACGTGGGTAAGGAAAGCAATTCCGAAGCGGGCACTACACATTAATTATCAGTGACTCAATAATTTTTGTCTTCTTTTTCATGGCGTATATTTCGTTTCATTTCGTTCGCAATCCAAGTCATAACAAACAACATAAAAAGCAATGGAGATGGAAAGTGCACGTGTTTCCAAAACAAGATGGAATTTCCGTGCCAAAAGACTCAAAATTATCAAACCCAATCAAAGCTCGTAGCCTCCTTACAGAATTTTGCATTGCTTATTTTGACTACAGTGGCTTTTTGTGAGTGCATTCATTCGGAACCATCTGTTTCTTTTTATGTCGTTAAAAACTTATCCATGGACTGAAATAGACACAATGACTGACAGGTGTCGCAGTTGCTCATTTTCTTATGGCTCGCCCCTCACAGTCACACGGTTCTCGAATACTCATATTATTTCACCCGTTCTCATGCTTCGTCGTTTGAGTAAGCCTTACCACGCGTACATTCAATTTGAGAGGGTGTAATTTGATAGGCAAACAACGTGGGTTGGAGACGAACAGTTGTCAGTTGGGGGTATGCAAACAATCTATTCGATCTTTCAGCCTGAGGGGTGGGGAACAACTAATCTGTACACACTGCGCACACTGTTGTTCGCGTTCATACTCACCGCTTAGTTCAAAGCAGTACTGAGTGAGTTTGGAATCGAGAACCAATCTGAGTGTCTCCATACTACTCATATCCCTGGGCTAGTAGCTTAAAAATTAGCGAACATTTTGGGACAAATGCTTCACAGGTTGGCTGTCATTCCGCTATGTACCATCTGGACAAACACAGCCGTGGTTCCTAGCCCAACTTAACTGACTGTCGGATTTACGGTTACCTTTCGGACTTTTGCAAACGGTTATCACTCAGTTTTAACAAACAGTTAGTCAACCAGCTGATTCACCAACCGGCCGCTCCCTGAAAGTTGTGTTCTGTGATGGCTAGAAACCGCGAAAAAAACGTGGTAGATTCCATTCTGAATTTAACTGAACCGCAGTGAACAGTATTGCGCAGAAACTCATTTTTGCGTCGTGTTTGCCTTATTAGCATTCGTCGCAAAGTCATGCACCAGTTTAGATTACAGATCTGATAAGCTTGTAACATTCCTTGAGATATGATGACGGCTTCAATTGCCCTGCTGTTCTCGCTTAGCCAGATTATTGGTACCTCTCCACAGCTACTGGCACTGTGTTTTTGTAAGTCGTGTAAAAATGAGTATGGAATAACCAGACCCTTCCGAAACGCTTGCAATATCGGTTCGATTCCATCTTGTTGCCCACAGTAAAATTCATACATTAAAACCCAGGCAGTATTGTTAGCTACATAAACGACAAAATTTTCATATTTTTGCACATGACACAAACGACAGTAAGCTTTATTCCCGACGAATAGAAAGACGTCCTCAAGAAACAGTATAGACCCCGACTGGAGTCTCGATGGAATGGAACCTCTACAGGGCAGAACTCCAAATTCGTTGGTTCGGTGATTTTTTCTGTTTTAATCCTCCCAATAAATATGGTTCCTATGTTTCAACTGGATTCAACGTCCTAGATGCGCTGTCTAGTTTTCTGACAAAGTTTGAGCTCATTTCTAAGGTTATTGGAGTCACGCCGCTCAAAAAAATCTAAACCCAACATTCTGGCCTCATCGTGTTAACTTCGCAAATTTGGTGTTACTTTTGGTCAGTTGCCATTGCGCAGTAATCTGACCAATTAATTTCTGTGCAAAGGACTCTGGTAATCGTCCCGTTTTAGCGACGTGACAACAGGTCTATCAATCACATACACTCAGGACTACAAAAACCACTCTTTTCCGGCCGTTTTCTGGGACGGTTACGTTGCTATTATGTAGTCACTACTGTTTGCAGTATGAAGTAGACAATGGTATTGTCTACAGTTCAACAACAAACGGAATGCAGTGTGAACATTGAATGAATCAGGGACCAGCGGAGGACCCGTAGTTTTCTATTAGGGGTTGTTTTTTTGCGCATCGAACCAGCTCTGCGAGTCAAATATCACCAGAAAATCAGTCTGGATACTTGGTGCTCGGGTTTGCCTAAATTTACGGTAGACCCTTCTGCATTGATTATCGGACAAGGGCACGTTTTTATCGGTAAACGATAAGGGATAAAAAAGCGTGTGCTGTGTTGGCGATCGCAATCCTTGTTTAAGAATGCTTTTATAAGAATTCACACAGCGACTGGGTAGTGTAGAATTAGTCTGTTTTGACTGTTATTCAGGAGGGTATGGAAAATGACGGACACAAATGTAAGTTTATTTGTTCATCGAGCTTTACCAGGAACGTCACAGTGTGTTGTCCAGTAAAAGGTTAGATACCGTAGTTTTCTGGGTGAGTATGCATTTCATAGGCCAAAATCCATTTTCACAAACTCAGGAAAGTTTGCGAATAACAGGAATGCACAACATAACAGTGACTCGTCGTTTTATTGGCCAACAGCATGCCCTGCGTATGTGATGTTCTATCACAAATCTGGTACAATATTTTTGCCTCAGCTTTCCACTCCGTACTTCGTACGACGATCAGCAGTCAGTCATGTTATACCCAGTTTTTTTTCCGGACTATTCAGCCATGGCTAGCTGTTTTCGTTTCATATTGTGTTCCATATATATTTTAAGTTTCCTAAAACAGAACTATCGATATGGTAAAACCTACTACTTTCATTGGTAATGCCCAGGTTTCAACCTGGATACTAGACTTTGTTTGAAAACAGGATCATTTAAAATGTTATTTAGATAGCCGCTTTCCTGATCGTTCGAGAAACCACAATTTGTATGTATCTGTTCTTTAGCGTATCAGAAAACTGGACTGCGTCTAACTACTCTTTTGAAGGGTGTAAGGTGATATCTTGGGAATGGAGTTCTAGATTACTGAATAACGTGATTCTTTGTTACGGCAATTCTTAGCGCACAGCCGTTGTCTGACCGCCACTTTACTTGCAAAAGTTCAATCTTTGCTCCAGTAGATGAATGCGGAAGCCTGTGTTCTGGTAGCTCGAGAAGTGTTATTCAGAGTAATCACCCAACAGCACATTGATGATGTCTCCTTGAATGGTGACGAAACTACTGCACGTCAATTGCCAAGCTTGGCGTACACGTCAACAGCCACCTGATCGATTACCAATCGATGCACCCGAGCCACCAATATTCCAACATATTACCAACAGATTTTAAGCTTGACGACAGAAATGGCTACCCTTTACTTTGCACAATACTAGCCAGAAACGGGTGATCGTGTCACCTTGTCGTTTGTCACACATTCGTGTATGAAAGTCATTGAATATACGTAATGCACTACTCATAAGGTTGCTGAAAATTCGTCGACAGCCCACGACCGGTTTCGCCCTTCTTGGGGCTCATCAGGTAGTCGCAGTCCCTGAGTAGTGCATTACGTATATTCAATGACTTTCATACACGAATGTGTGACAAACGACAAGGTGACACGATCACCCGTTTCTGGCTAGTATTGTGCAAAGTAAAGGGTAGCCATTTCTGTCGTCAAGCTTAAAATCTGTTGGTAATATGTTGGAATATTGGTGGCTCGGGTGCATCGATTGGTAATCGATCAGGTGGCTGTTGACGTGTACGCCAAGCTTGGCAATTGACGTGCAGTAGTTTCGTCACCATTCAAGGAGACATCATCAATGTGCTGTTGGGTGATTACTCTGAATAACACTTCTCGAGCTACCAGAACACAGGCTTCCGCATTCATCTACTGGAGCAAAGAGTATCAGATACAAATTTAGAAACAAGCGTGATCATCCGCACATTTTGCGTCAACGAGCATAGTGTAAGCTGTAGCAACTTTCACGAATTGTTTTAGCTGCAGAACTACCTGCAGTATTCATCCATTTTAAGAAAAGTTGAGATATTATATATCAATAAGCCTTGTTTTCCGATCCGAGGTATTTGTTGACCTTGAAAAATCGCTCACCAAAACAAACTACCCTTACAAAGAAGCCGCTGAAGAACGCACTGAGCATAGGCATTTTACCTATAAAGTGGTAATCTCGAACACATTGTAGTTTCCGAGAAATCATCTCCATTCGCTCGACACCGATCGACTATGCGATATGGAGCAACCTTGGAACAGCGGGCCTGCTGACCACTCTTTGTCTGTGGCCATTATGTTTGTCCCTCCAAAGGTACTCATAAACCTTTCTGCTCCCTCTGTATACCGTTTTGTTTTTTCTCTAATTTCATTCAATCTGCTGACCTACTACTTCGGTTGTTACACGGAAACCGCCACGGTGTCATTACTATCTCTGAGAGCCCCCCGAATTACTTCAGTTGGTTGTTACTGTATTCATGCTCGTACTTATGTCTGTATTTATGCCTTGCCCGAACTGACATGTTTGAGAACCAAACTCGTGGTTCCCACTGACTCATCTGCTGTTTTCCCTGTCGTCTGTGTCAATACTGATGTACCCTCTGTTCCAAGTACAGGTTTCCTTAACGATCTTGTTAACTTCGGGGCTGGGTGAGGTGAAATACCAAAAGAAGCCAACCATGTGGAATCCGGTATACTGCCTTGGATTCTACAGTTTTGGTCCAGCACGCTACAAAAGCTTGCTGGTCTGCACTTCGTTTTCTAGGGCCAGATAAATCTGTACACGTGACACGCTAGACCACAAACGGATCCCCTGGGTAAAACGCCTATCTCGAAGGGTTTAGATTGTACGGTAGAACTCTGTCTGAATCTGAGGCGAAACTAACTGCAGAGAAGAGGTGTTTGTTTCCTCAACTACATACAAGAATGACGTTGGTACCAGTGGCATGGTAAAAGGCAGAGCTCGGAAGAGCGCATTAGGCCTCACAGTTAGGTTTGCTGCTGAAAACCAGGACTATGCCATTATAGTCAAACCTCAAAAGCACTCTCGAAATCAAACCGTATTTGGCTTCGTATCTTCGGTTGTGATAAGGGAACTGGAAGGGGACTCAGGGCGTGGGTAAAGAACACGCCTCAAAGTACTCCTTGGTCAGTCCGAGTCAAAATAATAACTGTCATTCTTGATTGAGCCAGAATCCAGCTTTTTCTACAGCCAAACAGTTTATCAACTGTCTACCGGGTTCTCGTTTATTTAGTCTTTCAAATTGCTGCAACAAATGCGAGACCATGTTTGTTGACCTATCTTGACGTGTTGTCAATCATACAATTTAGGCCTTTGTTCGTAAAAAGACCTGAACAAGATGTTTTGTCTTTACTGGTCCTCATGAGGCGGCCTTATATTACGTACCTGCTGAATTTCTGTTATTCACTTGTAAGTTTGTCCATCCGTTACTTGTGTGACGCACACTCGGGGAAAATGGAGTTCAAAATGGCGTCATTCTGCACAAACGGTCTTCGTCTTCTATTCTTACTGGGATGTTATTGAATTTTCTAACCGACCTAATTTCAAGTAATAACGTCAAAATCAAAGGTCAATTACAGCACGAGAATTAGTATGTTCCAGTCGTAACGTTATAGGCCGATGCACTGAAGGCCCATCATCATTCGGCCTCAAGTTCGCTTTACTCGCATACGTATTTGACATCTTCCAAAATCCTTTGGCTATATACTTCGATACCTTAAGACTACGCGGGATGGGTGTGATTGGTTTCTCATTAGATTCATATTTCAAGAGGCGGCTTTAATAATGACAAAGCAAAGTACGGATCTGATCTACGGTGCCCCTGTCAATCAGAAGGACGCCAGTGAAAACATTCACATACACCGCTATTCGGGTAATCCAACTGAGCTTAAACATGCATGCTGAGCGTTTCTACTTTGTCCAGCACGGCTACAAGCTTTTGACCAGCATGGACATGCATTCATTGCTGTTGAGGGTAAAGACTAATGCGATACTGAACGGTCTGCCTCTATGACTTTAAAATCTATGCACCACTGCTAGCCCTGACGAGCATGTGGTCTCTTATTTCGTTCTAACCGCACATCGAAATTCCTAATTCATGACCGAGACTTGAATCAATTGAAATGACGCAGGTCGGCCGGTATAATTGCGCAACCATGACTTGTTCTCTCACCCCACCAGCTTCGCTACCCTCGCTCGAGGATTCTGTGTGTGCCACTCCCGGAAAGGACACATTTGGACATCGCACCATTGATTTGTTTTACATAAATGAAGCCATTCAGCGGACCATGCGAAGCAGCAGTGCAATTGGCTTTCTTGCTTCTTCATTTGTAATTCTCTCAGTTGGGGTGAAAATGGTGTACTGCCAGACTTATAGTACAAAACGGTACTCTTCTTTGGACGCAAACCAAAGCTATATGTGAAACAACAAAAAGATAAATGATCTCCGATTGTGCGGCAAACGGTCTTTGACTGTTTCCTGAAATGATCATTCCCTGGGATGACACTAGGACTGCAAACGCAATGACGGGGGCTTCTTTTGTGTCTTTTCTTATCATATGCTTGGTCTGGATGCAAGCGGGGTCAACAGAAATGCGGCAGGTATCAGTCCCTATGATTCTGGCACCCTGCTGATGACCATAAACGGTATTTAATGCATTTGGATTTTTGGTGTATATACATGACGCTCCTTGTCAGCTTATCCACGGGAGCTACTGCGCGGAAAGATCTTCCGCAGCGAATTAAGATGCTGAATAAAGTTTATGATATATGCATTACTGTGAAGATAAAACCAGCGAAAAAAACGAAATACTTGAACGGATTACTCGCTGGATTTTAAATCTAGTGTTTCCCGATGACTGTTGATTGGGAACACACTCAGAATGCCTCAGAATGCTTGTTGATTTTCAGGCAATGAAATCAGGCATGCCAATTTGAAATCGCCAGGATTATTGGATCGTACCGTTCAATATGGCGTGTGTTCAGCTGGACCCAGTTTTTGCACGGTCGGTCGTATTATGGATTATTCACCGAGATGTTGTCCATCTGTTGGGAAAATACTCTCATACCGACTGTACCATGACATGGCTTCGCAAATCATGGTGAAATTCCAGAATCGCGGTGGCTACTGTCTCCCTTAACTGCAGCCTGGATTTTTCTCTGATGTGCTTGGAGGTGCCTCATTCTAGTTTCTCAGAACTACTTACGGTAATCTGGTCTGCTCTTTCAGCGCTGTTTGTTGCGGTTTCAGAGAGTAATAAATGCTCGCTCCATTGCCCTACAGGGTGAATAAACCAATGAGATGTGATCGGTCAACAGCAAAACTCCATTAACCACTCAACAATACTGAAAGCTGTTGAAACAGAATATATCTGCTCGTGATCGTAAGTTGATGAAGCGTTTCGCACCTACTATTATAGGTTCTCAATTTAGGAGGCACCGCACCCTTCACAGTGGTAAAATTCGGGCTTAACTGACGCAACTCGTCTCTCTGTAGTGTCTACTTCTCAAAGTTTCGCTTTTGGTTAACGTAACGAAGTCAACCTAGTGCGAAAACTCACCACTTATCGGCTGTTACGATCATTGTTCGGTTGGCTGCAAACAAACCCCCTCATAAAATTTGAACATGACTCCAAATCTACTTGTTTTAAGTGTCTTGTCCAACAGCATCCCGCTGTGTGCCAGTGACTTTATACTCTGATCGACCAGCTGATTTCGTCCAAACATGACAATTCACTCCGTGGTACACCATCTTTCCTTCAACTTATTCGATGTTAAGTCCACTTGCTACTGTCAGATCGCATCAATTCATAGAACTTAGGATAATTACTATTGGATTACCTACTTATTATTTATTTTATTGCTATTATTCATTAGATTAGGCAGACTTTATGAGAGACAGTTTAGTATCACACACCTTTCAATCTACTTGCCACTTTCAGGTCGATGTCAAAAATTATAGAGGAGCCTCTTTGAAAACCAATGAATGACAAAGGAACCACCACTTCGCCCCCCGAGAATTTAGCGCGACTTGTCTACCAAAAGTTAAACATTTCAATAAGTTGGTTGATGCCACAAGAGAACTCATCCGGTGCATGATTCTTGTCGGGTACAACAAAATCACGTAGGCACATTTCGAGTGCACCATTTTAAGTAAAGAGACTCAGCTCCATTTATACAGCTATCGATTTTGTGGGTTGTCGTGTGACTAGAGTAGTTTAAAACACTTTTCGGTACTGCATCGTGGAAGATGCAGTCTCACACCGTGTTAAGACAACAGTGCAATATTACGAAAAACCTTACCCGGACGGTAGGGTGACAATTTCATAAGCTTGTCGCGCTGGTTGGATTCGAAAGACATATTGATCAGCAGCTGTTATGCAACACAGAAAGATTCGTGTCTGATCGTGCTGCAACGTTCCTTGGTGTTGCACACGCGTATGTGCTTTGTGCTTTGTGCTCATGCAGAGGAGAAAGTTAACTAGGAATATTGTTAGCTCGGTACTTGATCAGGTGGCTGTTGATCTGATCTGGAAATCGGTTGCCGATTTCAGAGAACAGATCAACAGCCGCCTGATCAGTTACCAACGAAAACCAGTTGATTTGACACGGGTTCAGAGAAGCACAGGTATGAGCTTCCAACGTGGCTACCAACATCTTTTTCGGATACAGGCTGATTCCGACGGCTGAATATGAACATCGGCGCATGCTGGGATATAATGTACACCCTCTTTGTAGACTTCATATGACTGTTAAGGTTTTGCCGAGATTTCATTTCGGAGATCTGACGTTCAACACCCGAGAATATTCGTTATACTACTTATTTCTCAATGAATAACATGGCTTGTTTACAAAAGAGATGCCGCAGCTACATGTCACAGAGACAACTCAAACTCAGTAGCACCACTCGATAAAAGCTACCATCCATAGAGTTCTAAGCCCTTTCTGCAGCAGCGGCAACAACAACAGTAGGTGTAATGACAAAATTAGCCCTTTCGCTGTCAAAAATGCTTCGCATATGTTCACTAATTAGCCAATCCTAGTTTCTTTACGGTAACTGCCGCCACTTTCACCTTTTGCAAACTACCTAGCTCCAGTAGAACCAAGACCAATAGTGCGGATGGCCAATCATTGGCTTCAAGAGTAGACACAGACTCCAACTCTAACGAAGACTAATAAAGCCTTCAAATGCTGGGAAAATAATGAAGGGCCATACCGAAAAGTACACAGTGTGCAGTAAATGCAGTAAATGTCAGGGATTCTGCGATGACAAAAATACGAATAACCATGAACAATTGTGATTACTTTACCGAGTGGATACCTGTTTAAGAAAGAATGATTTACAAGCAACGGCTCTTGCAATGGACTGTCTGATGAGTTTCTAATTATTCTGGGGTCTGGTTTGTTCGTTGAGCTAGGCAAACGTTTCATCGCCAATCGAAACGACATCATCAGTGCGTTGTTAGGGAGCCTAGCGATGGGTCAGTGGTTGTGCACAGCCATCGAGCTACCTGAGCTGCCAACATTCTCAATTCCGGGGCCTGTTACAGCATTTTAATTCATTTGTGGATGTTAGAATGCAAAAGTAATGAGAATTGCCGTACGTTCGTCCATTCTTGTGCGCAATCCTGTGTAATGCTTAGTGCAAGAGACTTACCTTGATTCATCCAAATTCGGCAGAAGATTAGTCATACTGTACCAAGGTTTTCGTAGTTACTGTACGGAAGTTGGAGGTTTCAAAAAGGATGCATTCAAAACGACTAGTGAAGTTAGTATGTAATGGTTTTTCCTAGATGTTCATCAAACTGAGAGTTGATAGGTCGTTCGCTCGTTGACAAGAAACAAACGTAGGATGGTGGCAGTGTTGTTGTGTCAGAAATTTCTAGGTCTAATATAGGCGTGCCTATATAGTCTATATGTATGTCGACACATAAACATCGTCCCCAGAGTTCATAAATGTGATTTGAGTAGATGAAACATACAGCACAAACACCTTACGTTTGGTGGTGTATGGACTACACCATGGCTGTTTTGCCACACACTTCCTAGACGTAATACACTAGTCAATTCCTCCGACAGTCCACAACGAATAAGATTACCTTGTGAGTTCCGTCCAATTTGGATCCAAGCAGAACACAAGGAACCTTGGGGACTGTGCCTACCGGTTGAGCCCCAAGAAGGGTAAGATTTTTCGATAACCTCAGGAGTAGTGTGTCACGTTTCAGAATCTTATCTACGTGTTTTTCAGAAGTATAATCTCCTGGAATTTCGAACATTCTCCCTCCATCTTTGTTTGGTTTCCAAAACTTGTGCTGGTTCCCGACCGTAGAAGTACAGACGTTCCATTTGTACTTACAATAACGCAGTTTACTCACATGAGAGAAATTCGCGGTGGTTTGGAAGATAAAGTTAAAAAAGCCGAAAAGTGTGTTGAGTCAAATAATGCTTTGAAGACTGTGATAACGTTAACATTATATCTAAATGGGCCTACCGCGTCCTACCTTACGATATTCTTGAAGTAAATGCGCTGCAAAAAGGCTGTCTCTTGTTTTAGTTGAGCTTTGATCCAAGCTATAGAAATATTTTCCTCCAACAACGGGCTAAATTTATGATCGACGCAAAAAACTTTTTGAAAGTCCGTTGCTGATCTTGGCCTTTCGTGGCTCTTTCTGATCGCCCAGTCCTTGAGTTCGATTAGTGGATTATTTCATAGTGGATATGTATGGAGTTAAACTTTCACTTGAATAAAAGGTGCTATTTAAGCACGACTCAGATGAAAATCCGGTGAATCCCTTGTGTATGGTGTTCTTCAACCGAATCAGTTGGGTATAGATTACATTGCGTTTCAGCTGGGCCGAGATATCGAGGTATTCTTCCGCACAAGCAGTACGATGCCCGGAAAAAGACAACTGAAATTAGGCTTAAAAGAACTTCGATCCTCTAAATCGTGTGCAACCAGCACAGTGCGTGTTCACTCTGATCCGTGGATTCGACAGAGAGCTCACATAAGAAGAATATGTGCTTAGGATTCATGTGCCGATTCATTGTATATCACATCTGAGAAAAGGCAAAACAAAAATGATAGCTTACGTTAACCTTTCAGGTAATACGTTTCCGTCACAGCCGATACTATGCATATATGTCTGATTCCTCCGGCATACCTTGGTATTACGAAGCTTCGGTATGTGGCACAGATATACAAACGAACACGAAAATACTGATAATCATTGTATTCCTCTCGTGTGAATGTATCTAGGACACGTATGAAATACGGTAGCTCCCACCGGATCTCGGAAGACCGATTGCCCAAAAGGGCATAGCAGACCATTCAGTCTATTTCGCCAGAGGGAAAATCTGGCAAGAGAGTTGTCACAGAGAAGCAAAGGGTCAGAGCAACCGAAACTTGCTGCAACTGTTCAAAAATATTCGAAATTTCCCTTTGAAGGTGGAATAAAGTAGGAGCAAACATTCTGTGTTCGTCCCGTTTGAAGAGCTTTCAGTGATAAACTACTGCCACAAAACCTCAATGAAACCCGCTATGATTCCATAAGTGAGTAGCTGGATGACCTATTGATCGATGACACTCCATTTCTGTTTTACAGCAGCCATCTACTAAACCTTCCCTGAATTTTGAAGCTTTACGCACTCAGCGTCTTAGCTTCCCCAGAGGTTTCCACTCGGGTCAAGTTTGGAACTGCAAGTTAGCCGATCCAATAGCTACACATAATCGAGTGAAAGCCAGCTGTTGAAGGGTGGTTTTTGGGTTCGTCTTTCTGGAAGATCCCATCTAATCCTGGGACGTTGTGGTGCCGGTGAGTACTATTTCAATATCCAAAAGTAGGCATCATTTATCAGTAGTTCTTAACTTCACAGACTTGGTCCGGCCGAGACGGCAGTTCTCTATTGAACCGAATTTACTTAGCATGCCATTGGTTTCTGTTTTAATCCAAAGCACCTGAACATCTGGAACGTTTACAGCAGACGGAATATAAAATCGTATTCCCCCTTTTATGAAAGCTGCAAAAATACACAGAGAAACAGATGAAATTTTTACAACGGACTCAACTGAATTCCAGCTGAATCTCTCCCGTGAAGACCAGATTGGCATGCAACTGAGTGTAATTCGCGAATCTCGCACATTTTTTGGTGTAAGAAAACTCGGGGACAACACCTACTTGATGAATCGGAAGAAGGGTGTAACCGGTCGTGTGCTGTCAAGAAGTTTTCCTTCAAGGAGATGAAGTTTTATGATTCCAGTACAAAAAGCATGCGATATTGTTGTTAATGGTCACCCTTCAAAAAGGAAACATTTTGGAATCCCCAGAAGATGTCTCTTCTTTGAGGGATTACCGTACAGCAATAAACAGCACTGATAATTGTACCTTTTTCGAAAACATAGCTTCAGAAAGAGCTGCAAACCCTGAATTTTACAAAACAACGAACACTTCAGACAAGATAACTGTACACCACAGGACGATTCGAAATTACTAAGAGTCAGGTGTTTAGTAGAGGCCGAATACAACTCGAATGAAAGCTTACTTGTGGCGAGGTACACAGGGCATCCGATCGGGCACCCGTGGGCGACTGTTGGAATACTCAAACTCTTAACAGCATGTTTTGGGTTCGAGCCCTTCGCCCTAGCAAACAAAAACTCTTCAGCCTTTTTAGTAATTCGGAGTAGCGGACCAAAAGCAGACAAGTCGAATGGCACATCGTAGGCCTGGTCAGCTAAAGCACGCCAGACGGATAAGTCATTTTGTTGTCCAAACCTTTACAAGTACAAAGTTAAGCCATGGGTATCTAAACAGCTGTAGCAAAAAAAAACGTAGCCGCAGACGGTACTGAACACAAAGTTGGTACAACAAGCACTCCTGGACGGAGTTTCTGAGCCTTCGAATCCATGAGTACTCTTATTTGTCTGTTTGTGCTAAACCGCCTGAAAAACCTGTTGACTTTCTCATTCGCATTTTATGACTGGTCAAACAATACAATCACGACCACTTCCAACTGGGTAGAATAACCAAATGAGTACGATTAACTGACATTTAACGAAACCATCTTCTCCGAAGTCTCGACCACCCACATGCATCCTTCTATTTGTGCATCGAACGGCAAAACCAAATATGCTGTGCTGCAGCACATGTAGAACCTAAAACAAGCACGTCGAGGCCGAACTACAAACTATTATTGTTCTTTTTCATGCTCCGGTTGTTTTCATACAAATCGATCACATTACATGGTACGTACAAAGAGACAGTGTTGTACACACATTCAGTCATCCCCATCTCCCGAAGTTTATTTGCTCGCGCTACCTCGCTGGTGAATCAATATTTGATTAAGACTTTACGTCCGTACAGCTCGAGATAGGAGATTCGACCACCTCCTTCCAGTGCACTCCACCTGTCCAGTTAATCACATTCTTGAAGGAACTAGCCTCCACAAAAACTTGTTTGACAACAGTTTAACTTAGTAGGGGGTCTGCATCGGTTTCAGTGGAACACTCAATTATCTGTCTGCTTCGAAGTTCAACCATGCAGTTCATGTTTGTCATATACCATCATAATGATATCACGCAAGCAATGATGTGGCTACAGTTTGGAGGAGAAAAACTTGTTTACGTCATATTTTTTGGCCTTATATATTTATGAGGTTTTGTGCAAAATGACAGTTTCGCCCTCGTAAGAATAATACTTAGGATTATTGAAATTGTTTCATACCATAAAAGTTGTTTCATTTCGGGTGCAGAACAGAATGCCACAGCCAAGCGCTGTGTGGTTATCGGTTTGGAACAAGGATACTAAGCCATTATCCGTTTGCAACATCAAAAGAGCCAAGCAGATTGGGTCGGATTGGAATGGTGGTCACTACAAGGAGGAGGTAATATTTGTAACCTATCATCGCTGATGTGTATCGTACCTAGGAGACAAACCTTTTCAATGGCACTAAGCGGTTAAGTGTTTCGGCGCGAGGTGCAATTGATCGAATTATACTTCATTCAACCCAGATGATTCTGTAGCCCTTAGCACCACACTTTCCAATTTCCGATCAGCTGATGGATATGGGAGGTGGGTGCGGGAGCTGAACAGTGTTCATCAAGCATGTCGACAGATATACAATGGTGCCGTTTTATCGACTGCCACGTGAAAGATTTGGATATTTCGATCATAACGATCATCACCGATGATGCGAAACATCAAACGGGTATCACTGCGTGCACACCTAATAGAGGAAAATAGATATTAGAGTGCAACCCAGACTTTACCATATTTTGCCGAGGCAGGTATTTATAAGATCTGTTTGAGAAAGATATACCAGTGAAAGGAAGAAGGCCTTCGCTGCGGAGTTTTCTATTTGAGAACGCCAACTGAACAGTTACAGACTATTGAACAGGGAAGCAAAACTCTCATTTGCATCTCGTTTACAAAACTGAATATCCCCCTTCTCCTTGAACGCGTCTTCCTGAACTTTCTCTGGATATTCATTGACTGCTACTCAACTGCAAGCAAATACTACAAAGAGACTCCACAAATTCCATAAGAGATCTCACTTTTCAAGAGACGCAAAGCGGATTTACGAGCAGACGTGCTACTCACATGCCTCATCAGTAGTATCCACCGTTACACCAGTACCTACTTCGCGGATTAGACAGCTCGTAATTTGGAACAGGCACAGCAGTTCGGGAATGCATACGTCGGTTGTGTGGAACAGGGCTATAACAAGGAGGGTCAGTAGGGATCGTCGGAACAGATGGGTACATTCTTGCGTATTTAAGCTGTAGTCCTTTAGTCTCGAAAAGAACGTACTTTTGGAAGTATCCAGTTAACTGGGAGAACCAATGCAGAGGTTCAAGTGCTATCTGTACTATTCGTTATTGGTGCTATGCACAATGAAAAATCCTCTTCGTTTAACCTGAAAACCCCCGAAAGTGCCACTTGGCCATCCTTTGTGTGTTACCTAGTGAATGGCAATTCTGCCAGTTCTTGATTCTCGAAAAAAGGAGAGAAATCATTGGTTCATAAACGGTTCCCAATTGGTTGAATCAAATTTAAAGTATCTTACTCAAGCACTCACCGTAAAGAATAAGAATATTGGGGAAATACACTCATTTGCAAATAAATTTGGTTTTGCGCGAGACGCACCTGGAACCCAGCTGAATCACCCGTTTGTGATGTTTTCAGGCAACTGAATGTGCTGTAACAGGCCGCCCCATGTATTTCGCTAACTTCGTGCAATTTGGTTTCAAGTAGAACACAAAGTTGACGGGCACTCGGGGACTGCGCCTACCTTATGAGCCCCAAGAAGGGCGAAACCGGTCTTGGGCTGTCGAAGGATTTTCAGCAACCTTATAAGTAGTGTATTAGGAATACGGGATTTATTGGCTTTTGATCAGGTGGCTGCTGATCTGTTTGCCGGGCTTGGTGTCTAGCTCGGAAACGTTTCGTCACCAACCGAGGAGACGTCATCAGTGCGCGGTGATCCCTCCTCTTTTGGTGACCACATGAAGCAACCAGCCACGAATAGATTGCCTGATACAGCTATCCAGCTTTTGCGGCGTGTTGCGGTCGGTCTCATTAGTAGGTTCATCCTCGTTATCTTCGTTCGGCGATACGGTTTCAACTGGGCACGCATCGCCTAATCCAGCAGTTTCATCTACCTTTGTCGATGGTAGCAGAGTCCCCTCTAAGGCAAAAGAGTAACCCAAATAATTTACGGTATCGGTTCGACCCAGAGGACTGATGAGCTCTTCGATAAAGCACAGTAGTTCAATGTATTCTGTTTACACAGGTTACAAGTGCTCTCGTTCTTCGGGAGTTGATCACCATGCCGGTTGGTCCCAACTCTGTCTCAGCAGTTTCAAGTTTCTTTTTAAGACGAGTCTAACGTTCTGTACACGAACGTCATCGGCGAGGGCAAAACCATTTACTATGTCACTGGTAGTCTAGCAGCCTCATCTGTAACCATAATGAATAATACTTGGGAGAGTGGATCTGCCTGTCTCGTTTTGTATGTTTGTTCTGAATGCCTCTAACCTAGTGTGATGCAGGTTAATGCAACCGTTAGTACACTCTACCGAGTGTGCGACGAATGGTATGAAAACGGCAAACGCTGGAAACAGATATTTGAAGTCACTTTCGAGTTAAACCTGTGGTTTTTTTCTGCACTTATTGGGATACCTAATGCAGGTCAACACCGAGAAGCATGCGTTTTTGCCAGCTGTCATTTTCGACTTCGATTTGTGTTGACATAATACTTTTCTTGGGCTACACTGCGTCATAACAGCTACTATTGACATCAAATTGTCAGAACGGTTGGTTGAATACTGATCAGTGCTGATATTCATCCCTCCTCCCCTATCATCGGCCCCACCGTGGCCTGACTGTGTGCTCACCTATTGTCCAGTCCATCCTGACTGTGTTGGCTAGCTCGGTGCGCAGCTTGCTTCCAAGTCGAAAAAACAAGACAGCACGACAGACTCGAGTTGGTCAGACCTTTTACTAACATTGTGTGTGGTTAGACTGACTCAGGCGCAAGGTAGGGGGTGGGCTGTCACAACTGTATGTGAACACAACCCACTGCGTTTTACGAAACATTGTATGGGTAGGTGAAGTTGCGTGCAAGTGCGCAACTGACGGTATACCTAAGAATGGGGAGTGAGGTTCGTGTAGGCTAGCAACCGGAGTTGGACAATGGGATGAATACAACGGCAAAAGAATGGTTCCATGCAACCTACAAGCCACGATCTTGTACGAATGCGCAGCTGTCAGGCTGGTTTATGAACGCTTGTTCACGCCCAATCGCAGCGGTCAGGGATGTGTGTTCCAACTGGGAAGTTGCGAAGCCATGTCGCAGCTGCGATGGGAACGATTAAAACGGTAATTGTTTGAACATGTGCATGCACGCACAGTACATGAATCGGTTGGCCGAAATTAGTACTAGTCTGAGTCGCATTCTACCACCCGTGTGAAAAAGGAACTCGTAGACAGTCACTCTTCGTCCTCCTTGAAGCTACACATGTTTTCCCCTTGCCACAACAAACGCCACGGTATGCGATGTTTACCGTCATTCCTATTTATCCCTATTTACGAATTCCTGTGACCGGACAAAACCCGAATGCACCTGGGCTACACCGCTCAGCCTAAATGTGTATTCCATCCGTGAACAATTGAAGTTTTCTACCTAAACTGCGTGAGAGGTCAGACATATTAAAACAGGATAACAACAGGTGGCTACTGTATACAGACTCCGTTCGCGATGACTGAATGTATGCGTATGTGCGAGCAAGCGGGTGGATGGGTATTCTGAATTTTCAATATCGTTTCCAATATAAGCTCTTCATGGTCATGTCACGCTGTGTCGTTATTGAAGGGGAGACCTCGAATACATTTAATTCAAAGTACATTTCGTATAGGTGAATCATAATGAACCAGACACTAGACATGATCGTTCCGCTGAGATCCGAAGCTGCGTACATTTCAGTTATGTGGCAGACAATACGAACACCAGCGTTGATTTATCTTCGCTCAAAGGTCTGCTTAGCGGTGGTTGTATGGACTGCTTCACTACGCTTATTTCTATTCATGGGTTAAAGTTTACGCGGAAAACTTCGCTAGCCTGCATTCGTTCGTGAAGCCCGAATGGTTGCACAAACCAGACAAAGAAGTGTACTCAAGTGTTCTGAAGACGGACATGTTCACGTTGCATCACACTGGACGGAATGACAACCGCGAAGTTAGTACGAACCCGAAATAAGGCTTCCCATAGGAAACAGGAGGCAGTTTTCCACTCAGATGCTAGCAAATGACAAATTTTCGCAGAGCAGCTATTCAGCACCCAGAAACCTTCAATAAAGTCTCTATCTAGATAGAGGAGGCTTACTCAGAGGTGCAACAAATTTTATGCTGCAGGCACTTCCTAACAAATCTCACCATGAAAACTAAGTAATTGAGTCGACTAGCATCAATAAAGATCAATTTTCCATCCTTAATGTACTCTGTGTTTTGTTCCAACCAGTAGAGGGCTAGACATTGTTGAGCATTTATATGACTTTAGGTGGTTTGCTCTCTACTAACCCCTAACCCCTAAGAAGCTTAACACCTGGTTTCGAGCAACGTTTCAAAAGTCCAAAGAGCTTTCAAATGGTACGTCTTAAACTTAGCGTTGTCTGACAACAATCAAGATCGACAACTCGGTTAAAATACATTTTCCGCAAACAGGGTTCTAGACAATGGCGATCGTGAAAACCAAACCTCATATACCGACAGGATGTTGGACGGGCCGGTTGGGAAAAATTCCGAGGGCATGGAGAAAGTGCATTTCTTTGAGAGGCGTCATTGGTGAGATGTGGTGACTTTGTTTACCCGAAACAAGGAAAACAACTGAAGTGTTTTACGGTGGAAAGTAGACAGAAGAAACTGACTTATATTGATTCAAATTCGTATTTCACTCTACATTTGAACCGTATTCAATAACTTGATATCTCTGGAGGCGAGATGGCTCAGTGGTTAGAGCGCGAATTTACTGACCGGATGGTCCGTGGTTCGAACTCGAACTTTGCATCTCGACTTCCCCTTTCCAGGCTTGGGCAACCTGGCAGTATCCCAGCTCTCGTGCTTCCTTCTGGTGGCATGGCAGTTAGGCACCGAAAGGGTGCTACAGCTGAATGCTTTTTTACGATAGCTTTTAGTACTCTGATCCCCCCCAGTAAAAGAGGGTTTATCTCCTACTAGGCTCATCCTTGACTTTCAGACTATTGACTTAACTACGTTCCATATACCATGTGCAAACTTATTTCGGATTGCTAGGCTATCTTTTTATATGAATATAGTGGGCCTCGGTACAAGTATCCACTCCTGGGTTAGGGGTGCCGTTCGCACTAATCTTAAGCGCATTGTTCCTTTCACAGCTTTCCAGAATGAGCACGTATATCTCTGAAACGCCCTCGTGCACTTGGTGCCTCAGATTACACAATCTTTTTGGCGTTACAGAGAAATTCAGGATAGAAAGACCCTTTTGGACAGTTTTATCCCATCCTATGGTTTGGTTGGCTTGTGGCCGCAAAATTTTCACCAACAAGCACGTTTCCGAAACTTTCTTCGGCCTGTCTTATGTCATGTGTCTACTAACAGCTGTGTCAATTCGACAGTATGACTGAAAGTACAGGCGAAGAAAACCATTCAAATAGTAGATAAGGCCGTTTTCACTCTGACTCGCCATAATTATCGCTGAAATACCCGCTACAAGCGGATATTCCAAAATACTGATGACAGCCATATCCTTTCGTGTATGAAAGACGCCCCCTGCACCCTACACTTATTGTGTCCACTGAAGTCCTTAGGGGAATCCGGACAGTAGTATAATATAGTATAATGTAGTATAGTATAGTATAGTATAGTATAGTATAGTATAGTATAGTATAGTATAGTATAGTATAGTATAGTATAGTATAGTATAGTATAGTATAGTATAGTATAGTATAGTATAGTATAGTATAGTATAGTATAGTATAGTATAGTATAGTATAGTATAGTATAGTATAGTATAGTATAGTGCATTGTAGTATGATATGGTACAGCACAGTATAGTGTAGTGCAGTGCAGCATATGAAACGGATTGACAGTCGACACCGGTTGCTCCACAGGGAGTGTAGACCATAAGTAAGCTATAGGTGATTCGCATGGAACCGAATGCTTGGCTACGTGCAAGCCGCTGATGCCGAATTGAATACGAGGGAATAAGATCGGTAGGTCTGTTGAGAGTCATCAGAAAATCTTAACAACAGGCAACGCTGCGGCCACTAATGCGAACACGGGGTTTGTGATGTGTTTAACTTCAAGCAGGTTGAAGAAAGCAAATGCTTGAAGGATATTTATATTTAGGCCAAAGCAAGATGTTTCCGTAGCAGATGCCACAAAAAGCGTCAAACGGATCTTTGCCGCGTGCAATTTCTTTCTGCATGCGAAGATTTTCAGGATGAAGAGGTGATTGTCTATTGATTGGTAAGCTATTTCTAGAATCACAAAACGCAGCCACATAGATCCTACTCAGATGCATTTTGCACAGCGATGGAACGAAATGCAGCCTTCCCCCCCCTATCGTGTCAGTTTCGAATTCGGCAGAGGTGGTTCCAAGGGTACATACTCAGACCCTCATAATAGATTATATGAATTTGATTATGTTGAGAGCAGTTTCGGGAGAACAATCGATACTCAGTCCCCACACACTGAATCAAACGTATTCGTGAAGTCCACGAACAGTGTTTGGCTTCGTTGTAAAGGTGACGTTGGCCGTACATACAAATGTGGTTGTCCGGAATCCGATACGGGATGTGATTGAACGACTGGAGGTCTGCGCACACCTTTGAGAACACAGACTGTTTGCGTGAAACGGGATGTGTTGCCGCAGGTGATTCTGTGAATCCAATGTAAACACGAAGGAAGGGGGTCGGCAGGCAAATTTACAGAGACTTTTTGGCGGCTATCAGTCAGCCCACGAATCGTGGCACTGCAATGAGCACTGGCATCGCATTAAACAAACGGATACCAGTGTCACCTGTCGATTCCTTTAGTTTTAGTATAATACTGCATCTCTACCACAAAGTACTATTCAACCATGTCTGTTGGGGCTGTCCAGAACGAACAACCTCGGCTGTCATGGCCCCATTGAAGTAGGGGCATAGTTTCACACATTAGTCTTACATCTTACTCAGCCTGGAAAAGCTAGTGTTCGACAATTCAGGTTGAGCATCCCCCTAAAGTCTACTGATATCGGCATTGGCAAGTTCGTCGTGAGTTGTTTATGAACGGATCATTTGCATTTAAGCATCAAGACACGCTGAGCCTCGAAATGCACCACTCCTGCATGTATAACCCTTCATTAGGACCAGATGATATATATATATATATATATATATTATAAAATTCTGAAACCATGCATGTTTGTCGACAGAACATCAATATTATTCTGTAGGACCGCTAGTAGATGGTGGATATCCATTAAAAATGAAACATAAAATTGCCTTGAATGAAATTAAGTAAGAAGTTACCAAAAACGCGGTGAGCAGACATCATGATAGTATTGTATCATCCCAGCGTTGTCTCATTTAGAGAGTTTCCAAACATAAATTCAGGACATTATGCCTGAGAGCATCTCTGAATGGCATTCTAGTGCTTTTGGGGTTTCTGAATAACTCCTGGACCAATACACCTACATTCCCGTTATACATCACCGTCTGTAATTTCTCGCACCTTTGTACGGGCAAGAAGTGAATGGGGAAGGATCATTTGAAAAGCTATCCAGACTCGCACGAAAAGCAGCTCCAACACCTGAGTACTCCGAGGAAATGAGTGCAAACAATAGGGGTATCTTATGGGACTGAGCTTAACCAAATTTATTTCGAAGCCAACACTTGTATTAAAGGACACAGGAATAATACCCAACTGACCCAAATTAACGGACGCCGTTTCTCACCCAGTTACCTCCACTCATCGATCCGATCAGTGGACTTGCTTAATTATATGACGACTCAACAGTACACTCGAATTCAGGTCATTCAGTGTGTGAGAGGTTCGATTCTTGTTTTTCTTTCAGTTGCCACTCGTCCAATTATATAGCTCATACGCACACACACACACACACACATACACACACACGTACAGTGCAGTCGACTCCAGGTTTCTTCAAAGCGAAATTGACTTCAGTCAAACTCATGAACAGCAAGTACAAGGGTTTTTTTTGTGTGTGTGTGCTTTGCGTGCGAGTGGAATTGTCTGCGAAAACAGACACCTGATGGACACCCTCAGAAATGAAGCACTCGCTTGTTCATGCTCGTTTTCGCCATGGTCAGTCAGTTCACGCACATCCACCATGACCTTGCAGCATGTGGACCAACTGTTTCTCATTCAAATTGCTTTACATTTACAACAACTGAAGTGGAGACTGGTTTTCCGTAGACTTTTTCTGTTCGTTCTGTCAGCGAGTTCTCAGTCCAGCACTCGTCAATAGTTCGTTGTCGACCGACCGCCTGACTCGTCGTACATGTATACAGTCACTTGTGGGTGGCAGTACGTGTGTGCGTTTCATTATACTTCAGACGAATGTACGTTTGCAACACCATGAATACAACCATATTAATGCACACTTGGTTGACCTGCAAATTGTCTACATCCTCATAGACACACAGCCGGACTGTACTCATGCATATAATGAGTGCTATATGATGCTGAGTCTTCGACAGTGCTACATAAACACGTTGTAAGGACAAATGTGAAGTTCGAACAGGACGTGTTGCTGAGGTCTTGAAGATACCGTCATCATACTTGGCAGCGGTCTTTAAAACGATCGTTGATGATTCAGTCAGCTGGTTTTTCGTTCGCTTTTTCATACGGTTGGAAATTACACTGGTTTTCGCGCGTGTTCGTTCATTCAAGCTACTTGAACTTTAGAAATACAGACGATATCGGAATTGTTAATGTGAATTTCACACGTGTATCAAAGTTTCATCGAGAAAACAAATAAGCGAAAGCTCTGACAGACACGAAAAATTGATTTTTTTATCACAATTAAAAAAATGACAGACTTTTTAGTACATCTTGGTGAGGCAACAGTTTAAGCGATCTCGGAATTCCTAACCGGTTGCAATAGGTGAAAAGTTGCTAGAAAATCCAACTAAATCTTCTAAACCTCGCAGTAAACTCATCGCAGCTCCCGAGTTTCTCATAAAAACTCCGGTGCTAAGGTTATGGTCAGTTTCATACATGAAGACAACTAGGATAATGTAAACTGAGACATAGCCTAGAAATACTGCAGCTTTTTAAAGATGTGGCTTTCTGTGGCTTCGATTTCCTTATGGGTTCATTTTTGAGCCGTTTTGCTCATCAAGCGGTACCAGCGTTGTCTCAACACAACTGTTGGCCATGTTGTGGAATAGAGATAGCTCGGATGCGCTGTTTGGTTTTTGGATGGCAACTCAACTGCCAAGCTCGGCGAAGGGACCGATAACCCATCAGTACAACTCTGTCCATAACAACTTCAAACGCCAAAGTTGCACGATTGTTCAGCTTATCGAAGGTAAACTCAGGAGTAAACTGCCACTAGGAGTCAGAGCTGCTGTCAGGCCTGAGGTCACTACTTGGAATCGGCATACCTGACAGATCAGTTCAACTAGCGTTCAAAGTTGAGCTCATGTGGACGCTGAGGATCCCGTCACTTGGAATCATCAACAGGATGATGAAAGAAATTTCATGAACCAGATGCTCAACCATATGTATAGTGTGTATACCGGTGAAATCAGGTCCGGTCGAAGAAATAACTATAGTCACTTTGTACTGATTTCGGGCGCCTTCTCATCTCGCGAAATGATTGGAATGGCAATATCAGATGGCATCTGGAACTTCGATATCTACATTAACCGGTTAGATCACACCTTGCTGCCTTTCATTTTCGGGTGGCGAGAGAGAAGATAACGCAACAAGACACAAGAATTACTCCCACATGGGCCTGGCTTTTGATCTGTTGCATCAGCTTACTCGAGTGGTCAGTGTGTAGACCAGACACCTCAGGCTCATGGAAAACATCAGTTAAAGTATTCTCAATCGCTCGGTTGAGGTCAAGTGTCTGAAAAGTAGTGACAGAGTGTATCAAGCTAAGACAAAGAGGTGCCTTTGTGCTGTTGCCACTGTAGTTTAATCTTCTTTCTTGCTTGTATCGAGATCTCTAAGTACCATCTACTTAGCTCATGCATTTACTGTTGATCGTATTCGTCACCTATTGACGAGGAGCCACCGCACGACTCAACCGGCGCATGGAAGATGCGAGTCAATGTATTAGTTTTTTGCAGCGTGTGCCTGAAAAGTCCCCGAAATCAACTCCATAATTTTGAAGAATAAACTGAAGTGTATGCAACTTATTTCCTGTTAAAAATTCCAAGCAGTTTTGTAAGACATCTCGACAGATTTTCTTGAGATTTCTAGGTATTATCTAAAAGTGTCCCACATTCTGGCACGAGACCTGAAGCATTTTATACTCCACTTATGGGTTTTGAACTTGGTGTCGAATCATCCTTCGATTTCACTCAAGACACCTCAAGATCCATGCTAAGTAACCTAAGAAATACCATCGAGAGACTTTCAAAAAGACACCTTATGATGACGAGAGTATGGTGCGTAAGAACTTCGGCACTCGCATTCGACAGTTGAAAACTTGCATCTCTACACCGACTCTACTGATGCTCTATTCTGTCTACGGCACACCTACTGATGCATCCATGGACTAGGCTCGGGCAAAAGAAAAGGCAGATACATACTAGCTCTTTTAAAATCATTTTAAAATCGGTCAAACTGCTTTGTGCAACCCTATCACAGTTGCGCGTAGGATCAGTGATGTTAAACTACTGGTGTCCACTTCTCTGCGCTTGGTGGGTGCAAAATTCCGTATAGTTTGACCTTACTTTGTAGACCGTTACTTGATAGTTTTACATTGGCCGTCATTAGTGAGAACTGTTTACGACCCCGAAACATGGCAAAAGTTCTACAGCCCGGGATAGCTTTCCCTCAAGCCTTGTATTAACTACTTTTTATCCGTAGTCAGACTTGATGCGAGCGTTCCAAATCATACAGGCTGCAAAAGCAGCAGTATCCGAGTTTCGTTATGCTCTATAGCTTCCTTCAATATGTAGGAGTGTGGAGTCAGGGATCACCAAAATCTCGCAACCGGGTAGCCTTTAGGTAGTTTTGGAAAGCTTTAAATTCCACTTTAGCCAAGAGAAAAGCAGATTGTCTAAGGAAACGCGGAGAACCTTGCTAATCCCACAGTGCTGCAATCCCTCCTGAACCCCAGCTACTGTCTTAGACAATCCTAACGTCGTCATTGAAAACCAAAGCAGGAAAACAAGGAGGAGGGTATAAGTCCAAAATAAAGATATTTATCTGCATATTCACCATGATGAGTACAAATTTATACTAATTACTGATCCACGTCATAGCCCAAAATTCTGGAACTCTGGACTTTGAACAGTGATTCTGACGAGTGATCCTGATGACGACGGTTGCTGAACCACGCCCATACAAGATTCGTGAAACAAGCTGAAAGATTTTACCATACAGGATCTCCTTGGTGGGTTAGTTTTTAGTTGGGCGGAACAAATGAGGCAGACCCAGGCACCCGGGGCCTGGTGCACCCCGGAAGTGACCCGAGAAGATTCAGCAATCTACAAGGGTTTTCAAAGAATTTTGGGAGGTATCCTATAGTGAACCCTCCTGCTAATGTTGCGTATATTCCCCAGTCCTGAGTGTCCGTGACTTAAATGGGTTATAAATATGCTAACGTACGACAACGAGGCATCGGTGTTGAACACTGATGTCATGCTGTCGATGATGATGATGATGATGATGATCAAATGTGCTATCTGAACATACTCGGATTACAGTGAGGAATATAATTTTATTCGAATCTAACACTGTGACGCTTCTGTCGAAAACTCGACCAATATTACGTCGTTATAGGTTGATTACTCCGTCTCTTCAAACTGAACACCTTTAGTCTGTACTGGTATTTGCGACGTGTTTCAGGTGACCATGCCATACATTCGAATTCGGGTTGGTGCATGTCAAGTTAGTGTCGCAAAACGGTGCGGCAGCGATGATACCGTCTACGTTCGCAAAGTGGTGACGCAACCGATGACGCTCTATTGAGGCTCTATGACGTAAAACGAGCAGCTGTGAATTGTTTCTTGGTTTTTCACGATGTACAAACGTGGTTTCCTGCTATTTGTGCACATTTCCTAATCTAAAGATCAAGATAGATGAATCGATTCTTGCCTGCGGACTCCAAAAACTAGTTGTTCATACTGGACATGTACACTTTTATCGTTGACAGTTATCGCAATAAGTGGTTTGAAAAACTTCGATCGTCCTGAGGCCTTGTTTGAATGATCTCAATCCGCCGTATTCTCCAGTCGAGCACTGGTGTGCCCCTAGACCCTCGATGATGCGTAGCGCTTTGAAATTCATGCTAGAAAGTGACCACCGCGTAAGATATCCTAGCTTGGGTTTCTTATCGAGCAGCTTTGAGATTCCTCTCAAGTCATCTTAAGGGCTGTATAAATATCTTTTACAAAAACCATCAGGAGATTTTTCAATGTAGGCAGATAACGATAGGAACGAATGAAACTTTTTCGAACCTTAGTCATCAGCGGAAAAATGATATTTTAAACCTTAACGATTTCAAGCGGAATTTTATTGCCCAGCGCTTCGGTCACCTCAGGCAGTTAATCAATACGTAACACAACACTCAAACTGTTTCGCTAAATTCGTGCTGGATTCAATGAAGATATTCTTGAATTTTTAAAACATTTGTCTGTTTTGTGTATTTACTCCTCTCCATAGTTTGAAAAACATTTTGCAACCTCGTATCTAAGCAAAACGCGACAATTCGGTTCTTGTATTCTGTCAGTATCGGTAGCCCAGAGGTATTTACTCGCCTTGGCTAACCTCAGATTAACCAGCCGATTTTCCTTCGATCCCCACCAATATGCTTTTTTCATTTCGCCACGTTTTTGTGTTTATGATAGGCACAGTGCTGTGCCACCAACGCCGCTACTGCACTTTGCGATAAACTTACGACTTGTCAACGCAGTATCGAAGCCTCGACATCAGGTTTATCGTCATCCGTCCACCCATGTGTATTTATCCTCACTTTTCCCCAACCCGTCATTCGGGCACAGGTCCACATGTGCACCTGCACAGGCACATATCTCCACATGCCAAGTTGCCCTGTTCGTCCGTTCGACTGGCAATAACTTGCGAACTGGGGCCTGTAAGAACAAACACTTTCTGTCAATCGGTTACTCATCTCCCTCAACACCACATTATGTGGTGTGCTATGTTTATACAAACCGGGTATTCAAGATACTTAGACATGCCTATCAACAGCAGACCGTGGTTCGAAGCGCTGGGTTTTATGATAGAACGAAGCGAACAGCTGAGGCGACTACAGTTGGGTGAAAAGCGACATTCAGTTTGGTCACATGGCCCATCGTCGCAGGACGACGTTTAGACGAACTTTTTATCTCAAATGGGACAGACAATTTATTTAAGGCATGTGGAAAAATTAGTTGACATCAAGTGTTTTCTGAATAGTTATGCCTAACTCGGCCGGTGTATATAGTTTTTATTGGTATTTTCTTAGTGAACCGTAGGCCCCACCAATTTGATAAATGTTGCGTGAATCGGTTAGCGCCTTTTTAGTTGATTACAGGGAGATCGTGGATGAGTTGCTGTATGCAGCAGACAACTCGCTCTTTTTTATTTATGAGTTCGGGTAGCCATACATTATAATAAATCAATGAATAAGTGGTGTAAATCTGTGGGACAAGTGAATGATGTAAGTTCAAACAGTCTGGGTTCATAACTCTTCTCGTTTATTGGTTGGTTCGATAAGCAATTGCTTGCTAACCAGTGAAGAGGTGGAAATCAAGTGTAAAATAGGGAGCGGCCTCCCAACAATAACTTTCAAACGGTGCCTTTAGGGCTGCTGACTGGCTGCGCAGACTGACTTAGTGAGTTTGTCTCTTCCGCTCTTTATGTAATTGAGCTGTTGAGTTCAAATACCACTGTGTACCTGGACAGCCATCCCATGTAAGCCGACTGATGACTCACAAAAGGCTAATCGCCCAACCTTGTACCGCGTGGTCTACATTTGTATTCACCAGCTCACCTACAGTGCTACACCCGGCTTCACAGACCGGTTTTGTTGTTTCAGTCATACGCAGGTGGTTGACAAGATAGCCGCTTTTGAAGAGTAAAACTGTCTCAGGTACCAGCCGAATAACTACATCATATCACAGTACTGTTCCAAGAGAACCTCCCTTGAAAAAAGCCCCACAACAAGCAGTCCGCAGTGGTATTCAATAAGATTTCATACCTCCACATAGAAGCCACCCCCAACGTTCTTCAATTTTTATGGTTTGTAGTTCAATGATTGACTTCGGTCCTCACAAAGGGATCACCACGAGTTTCTTCGCCCCTCATACCCGCGGACACGTAACACAGCCGATTCAGTCAGTGCTTCGGTGAACAATCTCGTTCTTGCCTTTTCTGGAAGATTCAAGCGCACTGACAAGACGGCCAATACGATCCAACGTAAAACATTCAGTTGAGAGCACCAGACGACTGGTGAACTTCCATGGTTGGATGGATTATAAATCATTTGAATGTTTTTCCCTTCAAAATGAGGCGAAACCCGGATCTCATGCATATGTACCTGAGGTGATTTGAATTGCATAGCCTCGAAGTGGCTTCCAGGTGTTCACTTGATGAGAAGGCGACAAATTAGGGTCGATCAGCTGTTTGTGTGAAGTTCGTGGAGACATGAGTTACCCCTCTCTCCAATTAAACAAAAACACCATTCAAACCTGATTATAATTTGTGTTGACCTGTTTTACCGTTCATAAAGTGTTACTTCTGGGTGAACGCCTCAGTGGGTACAACTATACTTGATAGCAGTGTACTGCATAGTATAATCCTAATCCAGAACAATGCATCTTGAGTAGAGCAAGCCTGACATAAAAATTCAAGTTTTGAGATATTCAACTTAGCTACAAAAGTCACTGGTTGAATTTCACGGATCTAATTCATTTGGAAACCAGAACCAACCAACTAACGTGAATCTGGCTTGCATAATGATTTAGCTGTAGCAGCTTTTCGGTGCATAGCTGCCAAGCCGAATGAAGCACGAGAGCTGAGGTACTTCCAGGTTCCCCAGAACTTGACAGGAGTAATAGAAATGCAGAGGTCGTGTTCGAGCCACGGACCTACTGGTCCGTATGTTCACGCTTTAACCATGAGCTGTCTTAAGCTCTGGACCACACACGAAGGGAGTTTTTCGTACACTAGTTGTTTTTTTCGTTTCAATCGTCACATCGCCCAATTCGCATCCCAGACTGAAATGTGTAGATGTAATAATAAGATAATCGTTCAGCCGTAACACCCTTTCGGTGCTTAATTGCCATGCCACCCGAGGGGAGCATGAGGGCTGGGGTATTGCCAGGTTGCCCAAGCCTGGAAAGGGGAAGTCGAGATGCAGAGGTCGGGCTCGAACCACGAACCTTTCAGTCAATAAATTCTCGCTCTGACCACCGAGCAATCTCGCCCGTGTAGATGCCTAGATATGATAGACTCTAGTATTAACGCGTTCTCCGGTTCATCCCTGTAGGAAAATTCTCCGACATCCAACGGGACATTCCACAGCTGGAAGTTCTTCATCTGCTCTATTTGACACACCAGATGTACACTTCTTTCGTATCGGTTTTATCGACGATAGTAAGAAATAAAGTAATCGGGGGTAAACCGCGTTGCTGAGGAAAAACCCAAATCAGAATAAAAACAGTCACGATAATATAGCGGCCCTACTAGAAAGACCTCCCTAAATGATACTCATGGAGAGTCGAGAACAGAGTGCTCCGTCAGCCAAAATTTGTTATGCAACCTTCCCGAGGGAGAAGCCAGCCCACTAGGTGAGACTTAGTACACCCTTTAATCATTATGATTTCAGAGTCCACTCAGTGATATTTTCGTCTCAGTTTAATTTTTTCTTCCTAGGGTGACCACCTTCTATAGTTACCACCAACCAATTTTTGGAATTTTGCATAACGTCATTTTTCGCCCACGCTCCTAGTAAAATAATCTGAATCCTTGTAGTAAACCAACAAAGTTTCAACGCCCTCTCACACGTGAACATAACACTCGAGATAGCGCAATTCACAAAATCATTGCATACGGCTTCCTAATGTCTGCTTTAGCATTCCGGAACAGAATTTTGGGTGACCCACAAAGCCCCTTTCGTATAACTTGCCCCCCCCCCCAACCGGAGATATCACGCTGTTCAGACGTCTAAGTTTGGATAAATACTCGATAGCTACTCGTCTTCTTTTGGTTTCGTTTTAACCTCCTGATCATCCAACCAAGAGCAGTCAGCCAGCTGATTCGCAAGTAAACAAACACTATTTGCATTGCGACAACTTCCCCCGTGATTTTTTCAGAAAAAAGGTCTACTAAACAACATTACAGTGTAAACTCGTATAGTAATTGCCATAAGAGAAAGCGCTCTGTGAAGGGAAAACATTTTAATGGAGAGGTAACCTTGACCTGGTGTGTGACCTCTCAATAGAGACCATCTCCAAAAGCGCTGAATTCCTGCTCATGAAAGTCTCCTTTGCGAAATTATGATAACCTGCAAAATCAAATACCTACCTGGTTGCACTGATGTAACATCCAGAAAGTTAGTAAAGCTATCTGCGTCTTTAGCAATCCTTATCGACTATTGGGTGAAAAAACTGCTTCCGATCTCGTCCACAAAAGTACCTCTGACCATCAGTATTTTAATCAAGCTCCAGAAAGGAAAACGCAGCGTCCACTCTCTCCCCCCTTCCTCTCTCTCTCTCTCTCTCTCTCTGGTGAAGGACAGTACGGTGTATGGAGGACGGCAACGTTCTTCCTCTGTAACGCTTTGGGGAAAGATTACCATAAGGATTTCATCGTTGCCAGTTTACTTGCTACTCAGTCATCATAATGAAGCTTGTTCACCCGATTCGCTTTTTGGAGACTTCTCTGTGTTGAACAACCCATTGGAACAAGATGATGACTAGTCTACATTCTTTTAGATACCGCTTTACAGGTGACAGGTAGACGGGAATCCAAAATGAATTTGTATCTGCCTGTACCCTCATGTTAAATGTCAACCATGTGTCTTCTTCCTCAATGCTGACAACCATGGAATTTTTTTTCGTGGACAGGTCAACCTGAAAGGGTAGCGTTTCATCCGAAACCATGTCGATAGACTGTGGACTGAGCTGTTTCAACCTCGGTGACACTTATTTTGGAGATGGGAGACAGCTATGAGGGAGTAAGGCCAATGTGTGATCTACGTCGAGCAAACACTAGTGACGAACAAGCCGACCGTCCCAACACAAAAGACACGGTTCTTTGGTTCTCAGAGGACGGTAGCTAATCCAGACCTTCGGTTGCCAATAACAAAGAACGAAATATTGTAACCAAACCAATACGAGTCACAGCAACCACCCAAAAGGTCTAAGGATGACGGGACCGATTGTGATCGACTTTGACGTTTTGAAACCTCAATTTACCCAAAGCCACACGCATTCTCTCAAACTTCTCCATGTTGTCAGCTGCATGTAGCACACTTGTATATTTGCGTGTCTTCATCTGGTCACGGTTGAGTGAAGCAATGCTGAATGACTCCTTATCGCAGGCAGCGAAGGCAGTTATTATAGGCTACAGACTTCACTCGGAATTCGATGTAACATTTTGATGCGACGTTCGGGTAGTTTTTAAGCCTAGCGCTCACAAAGTGTGCTTTGCGTCTCAGGGTTGCTAATGCACGGTTTAAACTAGCCTCTTCCATACGAATATCTGAAATCTAGACCAGGCGCTCATGTTGACCGCTGAGTAGGTTTGCTGCACCTTAGTCAACAGCAGCCAGCGGTCGTTTTTAACAAGTTTCCCGCTACCAGATAATCACTGGAATAAGAACGAGCTTTTATGACATTTATTCACAATCGTCATCAGGTCACAAAGGGTGTGCACTAATTTCTTAACCCTATCTGGCGATGATGTGATTTACTGGCTGTCCAGACAAATTGGATACGTTGCAATCGTCCAAGCAAGACCACGATTACGGGAAAAGCATTTGCCCCTTCCCTTGAATAATAGGTTTTATCTGCAATACTTATTCACCAGTTCGTAGCCGACGAGGAACTGTCCTGTGGAATATCCAGGGGTTGGAATTTCTGTATAAAGAGGTATCAATGTAGTTTTTCGCTCGTAACGTGGGCAGCACCAGAGACGAGAGGGATAAAAGGGTGTTCATCGGTTTGCAACAGTTATCGCGGATGGGCGTATTTGGCAACAGAAGAAGAACTACAGTATGAAATGATTAAGCCAACTGTTTGTCTTCTCAGGCCAAGATATCTCATGGGGACATGGAAAATTCCTCACCAGTTTCCAGCCTCAGCCTAGCTCTTCGTGAAGATCATTGCGAGATCCGGTATAGTAAGTTGCCTGCCACGACTGTCTCGGCTGTCACACGACTGCTCTGGTTCTTTGGTTCACCAACCAACCTGACTTTCGCGAACTTATACCCAATTTCACCTGCTATTATCTCCTTGTGTTCGATAGTTGGAGTACAAGTGCCACAGCGCTTGCATAATCCAACTTCAATTTTTCTGTGAATAGGACACATCTTTTTCAGCAATACCATAGCCTAGGAGTACCATTTGATGCAATGCTTCTTTTATCTCAAAAGTAAAGACTGGTCAGACATGAGAAAATGGTTTCCTTGGTAGTAGCAAGGACGTGTGTGAATACCCCTTGGAGATTCTATTCGGTAAGTGGAGCCAGTCTATGCTAAAAACCGAGAAGCACTGCATAACCCTTTCAGTTTTATTAAAAGCCATCAGCAGTGCGCATCCTACGAAACTCCAGGGAGAATTGAACACTCGATCTCCCGGTTGGTAGCCTGAATTGGTTGGTTTAACCGTTCGGCCACAAGCGGTTTGTAGGCAATGTGATTAACTCACACCTAGACAGGATACAAACCACTGGCCGAGAGGGTTCCAAGCTTCCCAGAATTTTGTGAGACGCCCACTGCTGATGATTTTCAATAAAAAATAGAATCGCTATACAGTGTTCCTGATCTTTTCAGCATTGATTGGCTTCACTTACAAGATGAAATCCCCATGGAGAATGGTATGTAAATTTGAGAATAACTTACATGTAAACTGTCACACTTATTCTCGCACACAGCACAGGCTCCTCGCGCTGTCCGACCGCCTTGGATCTTACTGATGAAGGTGCCCCAGCAACATATGCCACATAATTCAGAAATCAGTCAGGATTAGTCTGCTACACCTATTGGTGGATCGGGTGAACTAACAGAAATGTAATCTGCCGCACAATCTTTTACGGGGCAACGTAGTCACAAAATGCCTGCGAACACACTGGATTTACTTCGTCTACCTATGAAAGAAACTTGTGGCTGTGGTTAGCCAACAAAACCTCTTGTAGTCTATTTATTAACATTACGGTCTGTCGGATGGTTTTCAGGAACCAGAATCCGGTCAAGAATTTGCGAAGAGATAGAGCAAACCTGTCACCGGTAGCTTGGTTTTGGTACCTGATGACGTTTATTTATAATGAACTCGGGGTTTAAAACTTGTGGAAACTTGAGTTTCTTCGCTGTTGCAGCAAAGCTTGCATCCCTTAATTCACAGGGAGAACGATTTTCCTAAGAGGTTTAACCAATTAGGTGTCACAGTTCATAAAAACTGATTTCGAGGGAACAGTCAAGTGAGTAGCGGCTGAGGCCACTCGCGATGTAGGGGTTGACACACCAACACTCCATGGTGGTTAGTTGTGATTGGCAGGTTCAATTTTTGGCTAATTGGATAAACTCAGATCCCAGTTATGTACCCGTCTTTGGAACCTTTGAGAAATGTTATTTAACCAGGCATGGAAAACCAAATCGAACGTAGTGAGTAGTCTATTTGCACCTTGTTTTTATCCAAGATTTCGGGTGGTATTTGACTTAGAAAAGGACTTTGGTAACTTCCGTATCATTGCTTAGCTTTAGCAGAAACGTGTTTGACGGATTAGTCTTGACTGAGTAAAAAGTGCACTAATCGATGTATAGTTGTAAGGTTTTCGACAACGGTCCACTGGAAAAAGTGCAGGATGTTTGCTACAAACAAGAACCCGGTCGTGGGCTGTCGGATAACTTTCAGCAACCTTATGAGTAGTGCATTACGTATATACATGTATCGCGATATATCGAATATCGTAGCAACTGGAGCATGAGGCGGCCTGGTGCAGCACATTCAGTTACCTGGAAACATCAGGAACGGGAGATTCAGCTGTGTTCTAGGTGAGCCTCTCGCAAAACCAAATTGATTTGCAAATGAGTGTATTTATCGAAGAACCGTAAGGTTTTACTCCAAAAAGCAGAGTCAGAAACTCCCAGGCAACTGTTTAACCTTGTCGAGTTGAAATTCTTGGGTTGAATTTTTTTAACAGCAGATAGAAATCAGTATAGATTTAGTGGCGAATACAGTGTTGTGAAACTAAACAGATTATGTTGGGAAGCACTTCTGAGCATTTAGCCCTAAGTTCAGAATCTCAAACTTGAAGTCATTAGGATGGAGTTTGAACATTATATAGTTGAATTATGTTTGACTGATTACCCACCTGCTCGCAGCAAGCAAATTAAGAACAGGCCCTCGTAAGACGAATTCTCAAAGAAGCTTTACAGATCATTGGGTGTTTCTCTTTCTCACCCAGTAGTTTTTTAATATTTTTATTTACTTATTTGTCTATACATCTAGTTCCAGTTACGGTGTTTCTCTTTCTCACCCAGTAGTTTTTAAATATTTTTATTTACTTATTTGTCTATTCATCTAGTTCCAGTTATCAGGATAAAAAAACTTTTTTTCACAACTTTATTTCTGAAGTGACATGGGTACAGATTGTTAAGACAGCGGCTAGAAAACAATTTGAAAGTGTATTTGTGGAATTCAAACCAAGATCGTCAAAATGCTCAGAAGACGTTTAAAATCTTTACTTTTTGCATAATAGAAGACCTCAGGGTCCAGTGGAATTTTGCCCAATAAGCTTGCCAATTCCACGGCGGAATGCTAGACACTCAAACACTGAGTTTTCAACTGATTCGAAAATAATCGGAGTTAGGACTGAAGTTTAATACCTTTTCAGCTAGCCTTGGAACCCATTTTAGACAGTATATAAGGCTGTAACTCTGACAACGAAGTGGAATACAGACAAGGGTGAGGGGTTCACCAACATGATTTGGCAGTCATTATTTGGGTTGTTCAGTTGACCGAAACAAGTTAACTCACGCACTATGAAGAAAACCGTTCCAAATTAGTTGCGCAACAATCTAAGTGGCAAGTGTTTCGTAGCTCACCTGTCAACTTGATCACCAAGCAAAGATCTCATATGATGAATTGATTAGATCAGGACCACGTCGAGGCTCATGGCAGCAAAATTTGGTGACAAGACGAGATTTTGAAGCAGGTGTATATGTGTGCTCCAGGGTCCTTTTACGTCTGTAGTTGACCAACATTGATTAAAGAAACAGATTTCGTGTTTATTGAGTTATCACTGATGCTAGTACCAAACACAGTGGGTGCAGCCACATCAAGCGTTGCATTTCACAATCCGTCCTATCTGAATCATAAACGTAAGCTGCTGACATTTGCAGGTTACACAATATGGGTGTCACCGAACACGAACGATTCTGAGCCAGTAACCACACACCAGACGGCTGATGGATATCTGGGCCCATAGGGTGACAGTGTGCGTGTGTCGTGTGATCGAAGGCCGTGAGCAGAATCAGGGTACTAGGTAGCCCCGTGCTCTGCTACAGAGAACAACAACGCATTGACCACATTCACTCAGTCGACCGCTGTGAACTCAGTGTGAGACAGGGTCGACGGTTCCCATACGGTATCTTTCCACACCGCAACTTTACCCCAATTGAGAGGGCTGAAGGCTGATCGTCAACGCAGCTTAATTGGCCTCTGTAAATGGGCACTGTAAATGCGTTAACTATTCACTTCTCAATAACCACTGAGAGAAAAAATCGGTTTTAAACTAGAGTCATAACGAATGCATATCACTAATCCAGAAGAGTTTTCTCCTACATATTCTTAAGCTTTAAATGGTATGTGTACCAAATGCATTAAACCGATATTTGGGGAAGGACGGAATTAACAGAAATCCAATTTCAGGCCATGAATACATCGCTTTATTTCAGAACACGAGACTTGACTCAGATTGCTTGTAACGATCAAACGGTATCTTCGAGTGACGCATAATACCAGAACCTCCGGGAAGGCGAAACAAAGTCGGAGATGGGTTTCTATACGGTGGTAATAATGTAAGACATAAATTCATAAATTATACAAACCTCGACAGTAGATACTCGTCCAAAACAAATGGTCTAATTGGACTACGAACCAAGTGAGCAAACAAGCTCCCACGTGTGACAGTCACACGTGCATAAAGTCGGCCACAAAAGGCTGAATGACCTCAAGGCCAAATGAGTGAAATGGTAGGGTCAAACAAACGCCAGTTCATATACACGCACTAAACACAAAAGTTGAGAGGGGGTTACAAGTAGGGACAGAATAAACGTGGGGAATTTCAAATGTCAACATAATGGATGATACACTACTATACGCTGGGTTAGCCAACACTCGGGAACAGAAGTTACAGGAAGTCATCAAAAATCCCTGTCAGGTGCTGTATAAATCCCAGTCTCGTGTGAACTTTAAATAGGGTACCAGTTTTCATAGGGGTCAAAAACACACGATCCACGTCCGATTTTTTAGTTCACTCCTTCCACCCTGGACTAGTTTCTGTGGTGTACCTCGGTGCGTGTGGATCTGTCACGATACTGGACAAACAGCAAAACACCAGTCTCGTCAAAATAGCTTCGTGGTACACGAAGCACGAGTAGGTAGACATTCGTTTCAGGAAATGGTCATACCATAATGGACAGACTGGAGAGGTGGGAATTGCGCATTCAGGCGTCGAGTCGACTATGGCAGTTTGTAGACCAAAGCGCAGATAGCTCTATCCAATGACTATCCTACCATGCACTCGTAATTTGACGGGCTTTCGTTTTGCTTGAACAGGAAATTCTATTCTCACCGCTTGCTAGTGCATGCATATTGGGTTCGAACGAGTATGAAACTAGTTGGAAAGCTATGGTTGTCATACGCCCACGACCGGAGATGCGTACGGCTAGGTTGGTTGAATTTTTGATTGCTCTCTCCTCAACTAGGGAACCGGAGGCACTGAGCGTGAGAGATAGACCGCCTAGAGGGATACGAGCAAAACGAAATGAAATCACCAAGGAAACCGCTGCTGTTTATAACGCTTGAGTAATTGTGTCCTGTGTCAGACAGCAGAATGTTGACGAGCTTGTCATACAAAAGGAAAGATGTGGAGAACTGCCGTCGAATCTGCACAGCTATGCAATCCGAGATGAGTGAGGACAAAGGCATTTATCGCTAACAGGGGACGCATCTGAATTTCTGACTGGTGACTTATAAAAAAAGTACTTTCAGTGTGTAAGAAAACATATCTTCTGCTTTTAATGCATCAAGTAACGTAGTTGGCTTAATCCGCTTGGTGGCTGTGGGAGTCTTCCGGTGCATAGCTGCTATATTACCCGATGCAAGCCTATGTGCTGAGACACTGTCAATATGCTTTCGGCCCAGAGTAAAACAACCCAATTGTTGATTCTTTTCTTCTCTCCTTATTGTGTACAACGTGATTCCCTGTTTTGCACCTATACCGCCTTTCTTGTTTTGACCTGAACGTGAACCCCTCTCTGACCTTGTCACCGTACGTCTTGTTTAAACCAACACGTGGGTTTCGCTATCTTGTGGTCACCTTGCCTCAAGTAGGTGTGAACTTTGGGATCCCGTTTGGAATTAGCAGTTCCTAAATCAGTGTATAGAAGCCGGCGTAGTCTCGAGGTTTGTACAGTTTCACTATTTTATTATCCGCATTAATTGATAGACCTCCGTTTGAACGAATTGACTTTTGGGGTTTTGCGCGTAACTCAGCCTGGCCCAACTGGCAGCTGGAAACAATCAGTACCAACTGGGTTGGTTGGAGCTCTCGAACTATATGGTGTGTAGACCCTCTACTCCTTCTAGAATCTTGCATTTCAAGGAGTGTTTTAATTGTGCTTCAGTTTGGCTACAATCAGAACCTGTGAGCTATTGTTGAACAAATCAATCGGTTGGTGCAATAGATGCGTTATCACTGAGCGACTTGCATACTGACGATGGACAAACCGTTCTTCTTGTATGTGGGAACCGAAAAAAAAACAATAAAGACATCTTCAACTTCGCTTACAATCAAAATCTTCAAATTGTCTATGTCCACTTGCCTAGCGAGACTACACGAAAAAAATACGGTTGTAACTTATGTCATTTCTAGATTAAACTGGCAGTCCGCGTCCCTAATACTTGTAGCCTGAAGCGAGAAGCGCTGGAAAACAAGGACGGATTTCGTTCCACTGACGGAGAATGTTTAGTGGGAGGAGAAACACCATCTGTAGGAACGAAAACAGAGGGACTTTTCCTCGCCGGTGTGCAGGAGATAGTGTGTTATCAGTCACTGTCACTGTATCCCATCCAACCGTGAAGGCAAGTTGGGAAGTATCAATTGAAAAGTACGGGCACCATCCAGGCTTTGGTCGATTCGAGCTTTGAAAAGACTCGAGTGTGGAAACAGTGAGAAAACAACCTGACAACTCAGAAGGCTGCTGAGAATTCTTCGACAGATTACGACCGGTTTCATCCATTTTGGGGCTTGTCAGGTAGACACAGTTCCCGAGTTTAAGTCAACCTCATGTTTCACTTGGACCCAAATTGCACTAAATTAACGGACCAACTCACTTGCATACCAATTCGGTTTTCACGAGAGACCCAGCATAATCTCTCATGTATAACGTTCTTCTTCAACTGAATGTGCTGCACCAGGCCGCCTCATTGTTCGGTTGGTGCGAGATTCGAAATATCGCAATACATCGTACACACGTAATACACTACTCATAAGCTTACTGAAGAACTTCATATAAGGACGCTTCAGCGGGGTCTCTCATGAAAGCCAAATTGCTATGCAAATGAGTGTACTTCGCTAATCCCGAAAAGCAGTTTACTTAAACCTTCAAGGCAGTAGTTTCATCTGTCCTGATCGTTTATGGCTCTGATTCCCACGCAACGCTGAACCATAAATTCAAGCCACTGACTGTGAGGACAGTACGACTCCAGCAGACTGCTTTTAAAAGTAAATGAAAAGGAAAGGTGTATATACGCAATGCACTACTCATAAGGTTGCTGAAAATTCGTCGACAGCCCACGACCGGTTTCGCCCTTCTTGGGGCTCATCAGGTAGGCGCAGTCCCCGAGTTTCCGTCAACCTTATGTTCTACTTGAACATGTTCTACTTGAAAAAGAAAGGTGATAATCAAATCCTCGGCGAGGTTTAATAACAAGCGTGCGAAGACAAATCAGCATGTGTAGGCGGAAATAAACTAAAGGTCAGCGAAATACATTCATTTGCAAACAAAATTGGTTTTGTCGGAAACTCACCTGAAACCCAGATGAATCTCTCGTTTATGATATTTTCAAGTAGTGTATTACGTCTAAACTAAGGGTCACTATGAATCGAAGAGCCAACGACATTCATTACAAGAACTTGATGGTTTACAAGCTCGAGGAAGGCTATGGCGAGAATGGCACTCACAATATGCCTGGAGGATTCCACAGATGTGGTGAGTTGCACATCAGTTGAGTATGTAAATGAGTGTATTTGGCGAATAATTTCACGCAATGTGGGTTCAAGTAGGACATTAGGTTGCCGAAAAATCTGGAAATGTGCCTACCTAATGAGCTGGAAGAAGGGCGAAGCCGGTGTTGGGCGGTTGAAGAGTTTTCAGCAACCTTGTGGGTAATTGCTTTTAGGAAAGCCTGAAGCGTGTTTAAATAAAGCGAGACTAACGGCCACTTATTTAGTGCACACAGCACACCCTTCCGTTTGTAATAAGGCTGGAACAAAAAATCCATATTCTAGCGTCCTCTCCCAATAGGGATACATCATGCATCACGTTCGCTGTTTTTTTGAAGATAAACTGTCCATCCGCCAGTTCAGCTCTATGTGGAAGGGGTTTGTGTCTATTTGTTTCCACGTTTCCAATACTGGATGAATTTCTGTAGATTCTGGGTACTTCTTCTTCAGCAATCTGTTACGCATGAGTTGAGCAGTCACAAGAAATCATAGTAGTTCACCTAATTGGCCTGGATTACTGTTGTATCGAACGACTTAAAGATTCACTAAGTATATTGCTCATTCGATTCTGCTCTGAAACATAGAAAAGTACGTAAATTGTAATATAGGCAAAATAATGAAGAACTAAATCGGGTTGTTCCGAGAGTAAGAGCGAATAACAGTACCACAGTAAATATGGTTCTGAGTCACTTCCGAGGTGTTTTCTGGCCATAATCGCTAGTAGGGAAGTCAATACCTTCTAGATGATGATAGTCGAGCAGTGAATCCTTCCATCTACCGTGTCCGCGTTATCTGTTGACCACCACACCCAGAATAGCTCAGTGGCTTTCGCGGGACTTGTCCAAGCCAGCGCAGTTGGATTTCAGCCATTTTTACCTCAGAAATGACTTCTTGTCATCTCGTCATCGTACCTCTGAATTACTCACACGTTTCTGCCACCGAAAGCCCCGGTGCTCCGTAAGCAATGATGATAAGCGCAGCTAACCTTTGCACATTCTTGACCAGAAGAGACCAGCCCACCCAATCACAGGATAGCATCGTTTAAACTGACGTGTTGTAGCCTCGTCTCTTCAGTGTAAAACTGTCGTTTTGCCGTTTCCGCAGATACCTCAGTCTTGAAGCCACTGCCCCCATCTTTGCTATGCGAGCAACCACCCTGAAAGAGATATGACAATCATCTGAGATTCGTGGAGACCCAGCTTCCGTAGTCAACCGTTTTGGTGGCAAACCTTGAACTCCGGTGGCGAAAGAAACCTATAAATAACTTGAGATCCCTTAAAAGTTCACTTACTAGAACCACAAAGATTAATAGCATGACGAGGACAGCTTGGTTCGATAGGCAATATGCATTACGTCACCTGCCACTTCCTTTGCTAACCTGACTAAGTGATCCTGTTTTGCTCTAGAATAATTGGATGAGGACGGAGGATAACTGTGAATGTGGATTCTACAAACTCGTATTTTTGCGTCAGATAACGCCACAAACAGCAATCTGATATGTACTATAATATTAGAAGAATCTTGTCCATCAACTTGGATCAGTGTATACTGCTCCGCATCGTGCAAGAAATGAGTAGAAGACATCTTCTACGGATAACTGGAGATAAGTAATGGATGTTCTGAAAGCTCATTCTGAGGGACAGTGTCCGCGTCGAAGGCTTCTGCGGTTATTTCGGTCAGCTGTTTTTACTTCTTTTTTTTGTTTTCGCACTGAGCATCGGGGGAGACGTTCTCAAGTTCATCCAAACGATAAGTTCTTACACTGACTTTGTAAATTAATCCGTCTGAGGGATGCTCACTTTGGCGAGAAAGGGTATTCAACCAACCCTGGGATGTAGACCTCTTCTGAGTGCAACATCCTGGGGAAATTACTACCTCTGTAGTCCAATGCTGTCGGAAAAAGCGTATGTCCAGATCATTTTTGTTTAGGTAAGTTGACAGAATGCAGGATCCAGCTACATTACACTGGACTGTTTTCTGGTTCATCATGACCACTGAAAGTCTCAAAATGTTTGTTTTCCCTCGGCACACACAGAAAAGAAGGAATCTCCAAGTTTCAACACAATTTGAGTTCGAAAGTATGGCCATACTCATAAACCAGTTGATGGGAAAACGTGTGTTTACCTATTTTCTTCCATCCTCACTTCGGTGCAAACACCTTTTGTTCATTCCTCCAATTTACTAGCTGACTTACTGTCATTTATGACCCTCATAGTTTCAAATTGCGCGAAAGCTGCGTGAACAGTTTCCGTTTTCAGTCTATTTCGGGAGTCCTCAAAATGCTGGTAGTCGGTTGTCCACCCTACCACTTCCCAAACGCTTGTGTCTACATTGAGGAGGGTGTAAAGAAACATCGGACAGGACAGTTGACACACCCGAACAATGCCGTCAGCATTCTCGTGTCGAGTCCTGCTGTTTGTGGTTTCCTTTGACTACCATTACCAGTGCCGTGTTCACAAGTGTTGGAACCAATGTTTAACTTATCAACACGTAGAGTCGACAGTCGACTACTTCCTCTAGACGGTAGTAAACTGTCCTTCTACCCCCCCCCCCTATTTGCAAGTGTACGTGCATTCCTGTCTAAACTTGGTTAAGTGAGATTTGTTTGCGTGTGTCTGACGTGTCTTTCATTACCCCAAGGCGTCACATGAACCGGATTTGTATTGTCCAGTCTACAATCAAGTACTCAATGTAGCACAGCCACTATCGCCAGACAGGCAGTCTGGCAGACACACGGGCCAAATTTAGGCTGAAGTCCACAGCGAGAGAGAGAGAGAGTGGCTTCTAAGAGAATGTTTTTGTCACCCGTTCGATCGTTCGAGATTGATGGTATCAAAAAGTGTAGCTTGGATCCCGAGGAAATTAATAACTAACGTACAAATACATAATCTTTTCATCTGGCCGAATAAATCAGTCCGATCACAAGTCTCGCCTATCATTTTGAAAGCATATTTTACGGATGCTCATCGATAAATTCAACCGGCTCTCCATTGTCCAAAAATTGACATTTTACAGAGCCAGTGTTTAAAATAGCGCTATCTGGTGCTACAGGCTATGAAGTTGTTCCTTGAAGACTAACGGTCACTGCACCGATTCTGGTTCCGTGTTTTGTTCACCATTTTTTGTTTCAGCGTTCGCCTGCACAACCTATTATTCTCTTGGTTTACTGGAAAAGAGTATCAGACGAAATTCTTGTTTCTGATATCGTCTGAGGTCGCCCAGATGGCTTCGTGAGGTTCGAGAGGTAACTGATCGGATTACACACCACACTAGTCGGAAATGTTTCCATGCTAAAGCCCCACCAAGAACATTTGGTACTCTACCACGTCTGATGCTGGCTGCTATAAGCAGCCTCTCAACTTAAGCTGTGAACAGAAGACACAACACGCGTGTTGTGTGTTGTTTACGTAGCTTCAAAAAAATTGAACGCCATTTCGCAATTTACATTGAATGAAAAATAGCAGTTCCGAAAAAACACAAGGTCACTTCAATACCAAAGGATGATATGGTATCTAAAATAAAAGTGGCCATATTTTAAAAGTGGACACTTTGTGCTTGATGTGCGAGTCTTGCCTGTGCTAGCGCTTACCGCGCCTTGAAGAGCATTCAGCATTGTTTGTCCTTTCTTCGGTTGTTAGACTTTACACGCATGTTTCCTTACCAAAATTCTTACGTGCGTTGGGATTCATCCTATCTGACTGGAACTGTTGGTTGCATGACTTCGAATGAGACATTTCTTTCTTTTATCTCATATTCTCCTGTAACCCTTTCGCATTCATCGCTTGCATTCACTTTTTATGTCTGTGACCATGCTCTTCAAAAATAAACGGTAATATGAGAAACCCTGTGTAATGTAAGTTCTGATCCAGGAAATTGTTCTACTGGGATACCATTAGTGTGTAAATTTTTAATTCCATGGTACGCTATCGTAATATGTCTCTCGTATCCCTCAATATATCTACTTGAAAGGAACTTTAACTGTCCAACTGTGACAACCAGTTGAGCGACTGATAAATCAGCGACACAACAGTCAGTACTTTTACCATCTATGGAGTAAATCTGGTACAAATCCGAGTAATTCGTAAGCCAGGACGAGACTTATGTGAATTACTTCCAGTCAGAGAAAGGCAAAGCAGTTACTGCTAAAATTTCCGACTTTCAAGAAGATGAAGCAGACGCTGCCTACATGCAGCGTCTGCACTGATTAAAGCCAAAACTATCACATGAAATGTTCAGACAACCTTGAAATTTCCACTGTCCAAATAAGCTGATAAAGGGAAACGTCGTCTCACCAAGACAGTACTCCAGCCGAAAGGTTTGAGGTAATTGTGATTGCTGAGGAGCTTGCTTGCAGAAACAACTTTTTGTTGACTCCAAGAATATTCCTTTAGCAAGCTATTCCTCCTAGTGGTGAATTGCACTTGGTATTTGCGTCACTGGTTGTGATAAATTCACATGAAAGTTAATTTGTGCGGTGAAACACAATCTTGAACTAACCACGGTTTATCAAATCCATATTGGTATGTATTTTTATTTATTTTGACAGTTCCCCGATCAGAATTTTGATTAAAATATTGATATGTCACTGGATCTCATGGGTACTTCTCACACTATGAAGTATGTAAAGTTATCTATTTTCATTATTTTGTCATAGTACCACAGTTTTTACAAAACCTAGTTTTCCGATGTATTCGGTCATGAGATTTTATGCGTAGCTCAGCCTATAGTCCCTGAATAAGGAACTTACCCAACCATTACTTTACGAGTATTCAAAGTTTAACAAACCGGACACTGGTCAGTGTCAATTGCTTTTGCACCCAGTGCCAAATGCACGTTACTCAAATAGAGAAGTAGATTACGGGTTGCCAGTTTTCATCCAGGTTGTGATAACCACATCGATGTCGTGGAACAGTTGATTACAAGATCACTGAGTCTCAAAACTAATGAACTAAGTGCAATTGAGGTGACCAACATAATCAGTTTGTTCTTCTAGAGACCATGACCCTACAAGCCATTTAATCACGCGCCTGCTGTCGTTCCAGTAGAGCTCGACGAACAAAGCATGGAATGTAAGTGTAGCAACATGGTTCCCAAAGGTGAGAGTACACCAATTGCCGTCCAGAATCCCTGCATCAGAAAGCAGTACACATTAGACTCAAAAACTCTTGTGAACGACTTACAGGGAAGCAATCGTTCGTCTCTCACAAGTGATCAAACCGTGGGGTTGAGGTAGCGGTCGCCATAGTAAACTTGCTTTTGACTGGTAAGCATGCAACTGGATACGTTAAACAGACTTCACACATTTCGTACCAACAGGCTCTGAATGTTTCTGAATCTAGGAACAGTGCTTGTCCTTCAAATGTCGTTAAGAAACCATACAGACCTTCCTCCCTACAACTGCTCTTCCACAAGAACATAAACGCCAGTCAATTGACTGCACTTGCAGTCGAATCGTGACGTCTCAGAGGGATATGAATACATTCAGATACCCTATTTTCCCTTCGTTCAGGTATAACAACCTTTATGTGACAAGCAGAACTGAAAATGAGCGAGGCTGTCAAATGAGAACAGTTTCCCTTCAACATTGCTGCTTCTCTTGAAACCTCCACTCTAACTGTCCCAATCTTGATGTCGCTTTGGCTTTGATCTGAAATATCATACGGCGGACGAATACATAGTGGACCGGGTCTGCCTAACGGGCTCGAGGTTGAGTAACCCTACCTTAGACTCTGAGTTCATCGGCCGGAATAGACAAGTTTTCTCACTAGTTATCAAGGCAATTAGATAAGACAAGCTATTTTGATAGGAAAGGTAGTCAGTTGTTTTGCTAATTGTGCGTGGGCTTTACCTAATGGAATTTTGTGCAAGGGGAAGATTCCTTTGGACAACTTCGTCTGTCACTCAGGTTTTTCCTGCTTCAATCAGGGTAAAGACGCCATCAGCAGTTTTTAGCTTATCATCGTGTAGTACAATAAAGTCAGTCTTGAATGAGCACTAAAGTTTGCCCATTCATACAAGAACCAGTTATCATTATCTGATAGTATCTTCAAGTCTCCCATAATTTGCATTTTGGCAGACTGAGGACTTTTTGGAAATTTCCGCTGCCAGTCGGAGAACCAAAGCACTAACACCGGTCCCCATTTGTGTTGGCCTTACAGCCATTAAACGATAGCAGGGTCAATTTAAAAAAGCGAGAGAGGAGGGAACAAACCCAGTATTAACCTTCCATAAACTTCCGAGGTGTCCACGCACCCCGAAAACCAGCATAGAACACCGATGACATTTCTCCCCAGCAGTGGTTAGAGCGCGAATTTACTGACCGGAAGTTCCGTGGTTCGAGCCAGACCTCTGCCTCTCGACTTCCCCTATCTAGGCTTGGGCAACTTGACAGTATCTCAGCCCTCGTGCTTCCTTCGGGTGGCACGGCAGCCAGGCACCGAAAGACTGCTAGAGCTGGACGATTTTTTTAACCAACCAAAATACTGATGCGAACATTCTCATGGAAAGTTGGCCATGCCCAAAAATGCAGCAACCGGTTTCAAGTCTTCCTTTCAAATCAGCTTTCTTGGTTCGTCACTCTGTCGTCACACAGTTTTCCCATCCGGCCAAAATTAGAAACCCAATCAACTCTGACTATGCTGCCGCACCAGCTTGTACAAACACATGATAACATCATCTGTCCTCCTTAGATGGTCGAAGTTCCCGGGAACCTAATGAAAGCTTTATGGAGTACATCCTGAAGAAAACACGCTTGTCCGTTTGGGAACTTCTATGTCAGTTACTCTCCTATGACTTGTTACTACTGAGTTACTATGGAAGTGCATTGGTTGTTTTCATTCCGGTTTCGGCCTATGTCGAGCAAGCATAGCACCCAACTGCGAAGTCTCTAAAGTTACCGAAAGTCCGAAAGCTAGTCCTCTGAGAACACCTACTTAAACCAGGATGAGAACAAAATTAAGACCGCTGAGTGATAACACCCTTCCAAGCTTTTGTTCCGGTGATTCTCAGTGAGTTAGATTATATCCCACAAGTGGAGTCATTCTATCCTGAAAAGCAGACAATCACCCTACAGCTGTTGGGATAATTCAGCAGCGTACACATCACGAATTCCATGAGGCTCCGAACCCATGGTCTGAATTCTATTCCATTCGGTCAGAGGAGCTGACCAGCAGTGTGAGCAGCTCGCACTTAGGACAGTGCCGCAAACCTTCGTTCATGCAGTTCATGTCGTATGGATTCCACTCAGTACATCTACTCACCTTTTGCACATTCCGTTTTACGCGTAGCTTTCTGGCTGCGATAAATTCCGGTTCTTTAGGCCAGAATCAGTACACTTGTCTCGATAATTGGGTGAGAAAATTCCCGGATCTAGCTAACATGGTCAACGTTCGCCCGGCTGTACGGCACAAATTAACTTCGAACTGGCTAACCAAGAAGATCCAAGAACCTACTGACAAACTGTGTGTGTGTGTGTGTGTGTTTGTGAACATACCTCATAGTAGGGTCCGCTCAATCACACATTATCCATTTTATTGTTGACTGAGTCTGAAGCACCCGATTACACTTTTTCTCGAACCCAGAATTCCTTTCTTCTTTTGCAGTGTATCTCATACATCATTCACCGATTGTTATGGTCAAACAAAATTACTCTAAAGTGGTCATTTCCACAAACTGGGAACCTTGAAGGGTGTGTACAGCCTGGATTAGTAGGGTGTATTGCATGTCTACACAACATAATAGATCGACGTTAGTTCACCGAATATTTACTCAATCGACTGGCAAACGTATGGTGGTTGATCACTTTGTTGCGTGCCTCACCCACCTTCGGATGTTGTTGTTCTCTTCTCTACCCCCTCCCCGCCCAAAATAGCCAGGCTACAAACCCACTCGATTGCCAGGTGGCAGTTCTGATGGTGGTGGTGGTGATGATGGTGTCAGGAAAATGCAGGTGAACGGAAGGGGGATAGAAGCGGAACCGAGAAAGTTGAAATTAACTGCCGCGCTCTGTTCACATTTGTCACACACACACACACAATCCTTTTGGCTTTAGGTACTAGTGACCGTACATCTCGTTTAAACTGTTCAGTATGTTAAGAAAGGTTGTTGAAGGGGTTATTCACAAACAATGGCGATAAGTGAGGAGCAGTGTTGTTACAGTGATCCTTTTGATGTTGTCCGCTTGGTTCTACTAACAAGGTACTGTTTTATGGAAACTGGGAAACTGCGAGCAGTCTGCGATTGGGCTCTATTACTAGTGTAAACGGGGTGGCACATTCGACATAAAGTTCAACAAACAATCATTATTTGTGCACACCATTTGTCCCTTAATGAAACAGATTGGTGCTCGATTTGTTGCCACATAAACCTGCGTGCTTTCATCAAGTAATTGGCGTTCACCAGGAGGCAAGCATCGTTCGGTACTCTGGCCTCGCTTTTAAGTGTAATTTTCAGCGCAGCCACTCGTACGACGAATCACAATCCATGAAACAAGCCTTAGGGATTACATCCAAGTCATACGACAGCACCCCTGTCTGGAAAAGCTCAATTTTCATGGCAGAAACCATGATAGTTTACTCTGTCACTAATAATTTACTACACGACCCGCGCCCTGAAAATAAGCTGCCTTCCGAGTGGAAGACAAAGGCGCCTTTCTCCTCCTTTTTATATATATATATATATATATAGACTGATAAAAGTCGGTCAGATGTCTCCATCATATATATACTTGGCTTATTCAGAATGAAGGTTTTACTTCAGTAGCCGCGGTCGTTCGGTTGCCTGAAAACATCACAAACGGGAGATTCAGCTGGGTTCCAGGTGAGTCTCTCGTAAAAACCAAATTGATTTGCAAATGAGTGTATTTCTCGTAAACCACCAGTTCTTCTATCCACTTTCGGTTTGATCAAGTAGCTAGGTATCCTCGACGAACCCGTGAAATCCTAAAGAACTATTTCACCACCAGATGACTTTGTCTGCCTCAGTGGGTGTCCAAAACGTCCAGAGGTATCCAGAAACTGGGGCACAAGACACAGATTGCGGGAACGGATGGCCTCGCCACAACTTCAGTTCAAAACTGTTCCAACAGCAAGTTGAACCCTCAAAAGTTCAAAGTGCTATAGCTGATTCCATCTTTTTAAATCAAATACTGTGACGCAGAAAAATTCGGTGCCCAAGGCGAGATCTCAAAATCACCAAATCCTGTTAACATCCCGTCAAAAAGGTTTCCATTAAAAGCAGCCAATTAGACAAGTCGTTGAACCTACCCGATCTTTTGTTCCCCATTCTATCGACCGACTTTCGATAATACAGGCTCCAAACGCCTCTATGGATATTACACTCCAATCTATATACATCAAGCCCAAACTTAACTTGCGCAATACGTCCTTTCCAATATGAACATACTCGTTCCAAACGAAGATAAAGCTAACATAGCAATCTCTCAGCAAGTGTGAAGGAAATATTTGGCCTCGCCTGTAAAGTCACTTCGGAGGGGTCACGTACTCAACTTTAAATGATACTGGACTATCTCGTACAGTAGTTTTCAAGGATTATTATACCTGTCAGTTGATGCACTGATATTACAGGTCCTTGAGTAGTCGTCAGTCCACCATTACCTTGCAGCTAGCGAAAGTTGTGGGTCGGCTTTAATAAAGTAAAGCTTGAATATGACAACTACTCTCACTTGCATAAGAACTTGGTTTGGACGGAAGGCTCAACTGAATTAAGCCGAATTTATTGTTTATAGGGAAGGGCCTCCTTCAAATGAATGTGCCGTACCAGACCGCCTCATGTAGCACTTGGTACAATACTCGAGATATCGCAATACGTTGACCAGGTGCAACACACTACTCACAAGGTTACTGAAATTCACCTTTCAAAGACGAACCCTGATATCATGTCGCACACCAGGAAGTAGGACAGCTTTCTTATCCTTCTCTTAAACAATGCGGTCAAGCGTCGTTTCTCAATTAACCTCATTGTTTCTGCTTGGTGGTCTCAAATTATTGGTCTCAAACACACCAGTATGAGTAGGAAGTGCGTCATCTGTATACTGGGCATACCATAATTTGCCGAGAATCGCCTAAATGGCCAGCAAACATATACATATGTGTGTGAGCTGTCTGACAGTTGAAACAAAAGACTCGTCGCTCGTCACCCTGTCCACCCGTGCTCACCAGCAGCATATGAGTTCCTCCGACCCACGGAAGGAACCAACAGAGAAAATCGAAGATATGAGGGGGTTTGGGACAAATTCATAATAGGCGACACTTCTTTCTCACGTATGCACACCGACGACACTGGCTCGCCGCGCACTCTGTCAACGGCTATCTTTTTCGGACAGTTGGTGACATACAACCATTTGTGCCGTGTCTTGGACCAATGTATCCAGATGTTTGCGCCAGCATAAATGTGTGTATGTGTTGTGTAGATATTGACTGTTATACTCGACTGACAAACAGGCTTATCAACAAAGTAATTTACCGTGTCTTCACGTCGAGTGTAAGGGAACTAGATGGTAGAAAATTATAGACGGAAAATTGATGGGAACTCTCCCTACCGAGGAACAGTGTAGCTTTTTTCAGAAATAATAGGTATATTGCTAAAACAGCTTAAAAATTCCGCACAAGTGTGAGTCCTAGAGGTCTCATGATACCGTTATTGCTACAGTTAACGTGTGGGACTAACAGCAGGCTGGGAGATAGTTACAAGGTTTACCTGTGCTCCACGAGATCCGGTATGAAAAAAGAAAACCAAGTTCTGAAGAAATACAATCATTTGCAAATCAATTTGGTTTTTGCGAGAGACTCACCTGGAACCCAGCTGAATCTCCCGTTTGTGGTGTTTTCAGGCAACTGAATGTGCTGCACCAGACCGCCTCATGTTCCAGTTGCTACGATATTCGAGATATCGCGATACATGTATATACGTAATGGGAATGCGCCTATCTGATGAGCCCCAAGAAGGGCGAAACCGGTCGTGGGCTGTCGAAGAATTTTCAGCAACCTTATGAGTAGTGCATTACGTAAAATCAAGTTCTGTTCTGTTCAGAAACGACCTTGTCCGATAAGCGGCCACTCGATGAAGCAATTATCAGCTCACTAGACGTGAACTGGCTGACTAAAGTTTGGCTAATGCTCTGCCCTTGACAGCACAATTTAATCAAAACGCCAACCAGCAGCCATTCAGATTTCTATCCTAAAATTCGCGGGTTTGAAAAGCCCTAGAGACTTATCGGAATTGTCCTGCAAATGACTCCAGGTTGGACAGCGATCCTTTCAACAAAGAGTGAGTTCCGATAAATACACTAATTTGCAAATCAATTTGGTTTAAGAAGGGCGAAACCGGTCGTGGGCTGTCGAAGAAATTTCAGCAACCTTATGAGTAGTGCATTACGTCAACCTTATGTTCTACTTGAACCCAAATTGGACTGATTTCGATAAATACACTCATTTGCAAATCAATTTGGTTTTGCGAGAGACTCACCTGGAACCCAGCTGAATCTCCCGTTTGTGATGTTTTCTGGAAACCAAACTGATTTGCAAATGAGTGTATTTATCGAAATCAGTCCAATTTGGGTTCAAGTAGAACATAAGGTTGACAGAAACTGGGGAATGCGCCTACCTGATGAGCCCCAAGAAGGGCGAAACCGATCGTGGGCTGTCGAAGAATTTTCAGCAAAAGATTGAGCTCACTTATAAGATAAAACTCGTGATACGTCGTTGAAGGAGGTGGACGATTACCAGTCTTACTTCTACCATTTTGAACTAGCATCAGTTGGCCAGAGAAGATATCATGTGTGCTTCACCGAAGCAGATAATCTATGATACAACCTGTGGTCTAGGTGGTAGCTGGCTATCTGCACAAATAACCGAATATTGATCATTCTTACACCCTGTAGTGGATCAAGCAGTCGGTGGCGCGGGACGACTCGATCGGAAATTTAGCGTCCCCGAAACTTGACATGGGAATGCAGTTGAGGCTCTCACAGCAGAATCCTAATTGCAGAAGGTATAGTGCATCAAATATAACCAACTCTATTGATCAAGAGGAAATGGTACACACGCATAGAAAGAAACTGTCATCCTCCGGTTCTACTGTGATTTGCTTACGTTTTCCATTAGAGGACCTTCAAAGAATTGAAGTTAGTATGGGATTATTACATCTTTTATTAGGAATTAGGTTGTTATACCACCCAAGTGGCACGGCCAGAAGCAGAGATTCCCGGTTTTCGCGTAATGGTCATGGAGAGTATTAAATCCGCTTCTGAAAGCAATGATTCGATACTATAAAGTCAATTCTATATCCATCAGCTGACCGGCAGAGCTTGAATCAATGGCCAAATTAAGTGAAAAGAATCGGTTCTCAGGACCGTTTATCTCAACCCAATCAATATCCGTAGACCTACAGCACATTTAAACAACCCCTGAATGTGAACTAACTTCGTCGTGGTATTTTGAATTCCGGTGGACACATATATGGTGCGAGTGTAACATGTAACCGTAATGGAGACCTCTCTTCGAATGGATCAAGGAGTGAGTGACTTCTGAGTCATTTGGTTATCGGTTGTGGCCTTTCTTAATTTGGAGTTTTCGTTCTAAATTGATCTGCTTCTCGTACAACATGGGGTATTACCGGAGGCTGGAATGACCACCTGTTCTCGAAAGCACTTTTTTCGGCAGACATTTTTTTGGGGATCTTCTTCTCAATGTTCCACTTGGTTAAAAAGTCTTTTGGATGGAACGATCACAAACCTCGTTTAAACTGTACAGCGCCGTAGTATGTGTAGCAGCTAGTTCAGGTATATTAACACGATAAAACCTTGAAACTGCTTACCATCTAGCTAAAGATGATTAAAACATAGAATCACCAAGCTGAAAGAACTGCTACTGAATAGCTGTATGGTTATGTGCACACCAGTCTGATTTTCAACGGGAGACTCAACTGAATCCCAGCTGACCCTCTCGTTTATGATGTGCTTCTTCAACTGCATTTGCTGCACCTCATCTTTCAGTTAGGAGAATATTAAAGACGTCGCAGCTCAGGGTTCAAGTGCTTGACGAAAACTCGCAGAGTGCCGCTGCGTAATGAGCCCAAGAAAAACGAAACCGATTCTGAACTGCCGAAGAATTTCCAGCAGCTTTACGAGTAGTGTGTTCCATCTAGACGATGCGTAATTCAACCGGTCGCTCAGCTATGTATCTAGTTGGTTGTCAAAATCGAGTCAAGCGGCCTGCCCCCCACCTAAAATATCAATTCCCGAATACCTCAATACAGAGCGCCCAGTAATTAACGGAGCTGAGTACATTCGGCTGTAGGTTAAGTAAACACTGCTATCCGAGGATTAATGTACACAGCATGGATAGACATCTTTTTCAATGAAACTGAGGAAAGAAGCAGATTTCTTGCCACCCGGTATGTTCTCTTGCGTCGAGCACTGTAGTTCGAACCATGCACTCTAATCTTCCGTGTCCCCAGCACAGGAACTAGTAGTCTGAAATTCATGATTTAGAAGTACCATCGGAAGTTCCGCGATGCCATATAAAGCACTCAGTATGAATTACGCGAATACGGAAGTATTATCAAAACCCTGACGCACCGAAAGTACATCGGATCTAATAGAAAAATCAATAAAGAAGGCAAATTCCAGCTCACTCATTCCCGATCACCACAGTCACCACCCAAACACGAGCAGAACATACGGATCCAGTGTTAAAACAATAGCTTGTAGATGCGAGCTGTCTCTAGCCGAGTGAGAAAGGTCGTAGCTACACCCAGTATGTTTTGCGGTTTACGGACGGGGCCCTCATTCTTGTCCCAGTTCATTGTTTGTGTCTTGAACCAAAAGACAGACCTGGCGCGAATCGTTAATACAGGACCGGGAAGAATAGCGAAAAAATAAAAACAAGGAAAGCATGTCTACACTACGAGCCGCATGGATATTGCCACTTTGCGCGCAGGATGGAAATCGTTGGTTCAGATTTGTCCACTGGTGGTGTATGTGTCACGAATTCTCGTAGTCTACAGTTGCCATGGCTACCAAAACAACATTGATTTGGTTTCTTTTGTTCAGCTCATGTCTGACAACTAGCGCATCGATCATTCGGAGTTGGTTCGACTCTGCACGCAGTAGCTTGTGTATTTGTGGCCGAAGGATATCCAGGGCCCAGGTGAAATCCAGTTGTTTTGACCTGGTGTAAACTCGGTAGGCTCCCGGTCGCTGTATCGATTGTCAAAAGAGGGTAAGACATTATCGACAGACCTTGTCGCGAAAAAACAAACCTTTTTGACAAAAATATCCGTACGTCAGCTAGGAAAACTATGGCATACTTCAGTATGCCCACATATCTCTTGCGCATAGACAGCCCAGTAGGTCCAAACATGGTGAAATGGTGCCATAAACCAGGCGTCGGAGGTATATCTTTCTTTCCAATGTTCCACTGTTAACTGGGTTAAACAAGTGTCTGAGAGTTTGGTACCCATGTATGCGTTGACTTGTGCCAATAACTAATATGGTTCAAAACTGCCAAATTGCTCCCAAAAATTAGGGGTTTTCTGCATTTCTTAAAGGATAGAAAGACTCCAGAGGAAATAAACTCGTGGATTCTTTACAGGTATAGAGACTCCAGACCACTCCAGAGATAGTAAGTCCTATAGCAATACGGCGGAGAATGTTCGCTGTAAGCAGACCCTGTGTTTTCGTTTGGTAGACCACTGCGTAGGACAGCCACTTCCTTCGCAATCTACTTGCCCATGGTATAGTAGAACCTCACCAAAACCTTGTTTGTGTTCAGATAATGCTGCTGCTCCAAGTATGCCAGTAAACCCCACTTTACTAGTTAAGGTCTCCCTACGAAGCAAATGTAAGGAATAAAAGTGAGGACAGAAACCGGGACGTCATTTCGCGGTACCACCTACGCGTACACACAGAAAGTGCAAGACGAGACCCAGCGTGTTGCACTTAGCGGTTAGGTGACAGATATGCTTTGGCGGACTGTGCAGCGCTACAGTTCAGGGTCACCTCTCGATCGGAGAGGGTCATAATCCCAAGGATGTGCGTGGGTGAAGGACATCAGACTAGCCTTTTACGTCAACGTCCGATATGCGCACACAAGTATTAGTGGTTCACTCACCGCCCACGCATGTCATGTGACACGACATGCCATTCGATATTCTCCGACCGCTGCACGAGGCATGCCTTCAACGGAGGCGTCGACATTTTAGCAACGTGTGAAAGTGGGTTGGGCCATAAGTGGATACACTTGTAAGCCATCCAAACACATGGGTAACACGTTCATCCTAAAAGGCCTGCGGACAGAGTTCCCAAGTTTGGCCCACAGGATCTGGTATGTTCGTGTTCAGCACTGGATACAGCCACAGCAGTGAGGACAAAGCCACATCACACTGTACGCAGTGAACCCGCAGAATGCTGGGAAATGAAATACTCACTTTATGACCAAGCCACCAATGTCGAGTACATCTGGTACATCTCACAAGGATAATCAGTTGCGGGGAAAAATGGCTATAGAAGAGCAGTACTCTGTGTTTGAGGTTGAAGCAAGCACGTAAAAATCGGAGATCAAGATTGGTTCAGTTACCGTCCATTCATGATGGTTACTATGGGAAAATATCTTAAATGGGCGTCCATAAGCAGCTAATGGGCACATTTACCATGAAAAGACCTGGACATTCAGGAACGAGGCCTTGTCCCGTGTCCCGTTGATCTAAGACAAAGCGGAATTCCCATAAATCATCCACACAGTGTGGTGTTATGATGCAGTGAGTATTGATGGTCTCAACAGGCGTACAAACGCTGTCGAGTGTCAATTCCCACGAAGAGGTAAAATATTTGTAGACGACTACACTGAGGCAACTTTTAACGTGTACAAAGTGCAATAGGATCCCTTTTAAATGAAGTTCCTCTGTACTCATATAAGTCACGCTGTAATCTCTAACATTCGAAGGGGTTCTCACCAGGCATACAAGGCAAACTGACGAGAGCTTTCGGGAAGTGTACATTACTTGTGGTTGATGGTTTTACTAATAGTTTTTCCACAAAGCCTACACTTTACCTCCGAAACTCATAGTAGGATCAGAAAAGCCTCAGCGAAACTCGAGAATAGGAAATTCAGTCAAGATGGCGTAGGATTCCCAACATCTCAGTCGTTCAAGACGATATCCCAGTTGCTTGTTTTCAGGTGCCTCAAAACTCCGCATCCGGAGGCCAAATGTTTGCGCCTGTCAGGCTCAACAAACTCGAATCCATGAAAAAATTGTATCCAACAAGCCTTCAGAAAAGTGTGTTTGATAACATCAGCTGTGCTATTAGTTTCCTGGTAAAATCTAACGCACCATTCGTCCGTAATATTCGCTTTATCGGTCACACATGGTTTTTCCCTAAACTTACTGGAAACTGATTGCTATTATTGCGAAAAGGTGATTTACGATATACTATGCTGAAAGACTATGGCTTAGCATAATCAGTTTTCTACTTGTCTTCTCTAGCCAGCGTTTATCGAACGCCCTTTTCTACCGCAGCATATGTTAAATAGGTGGCGAATAAACTAACCCAGAAATCCGTACCAAAAATTCAGAATGTAATATTACGACAGAGAATACTTGTATCACCCACCTTAGTCACATGGCTCCTGCTAGACGCAACACGAGGCTCGGGTCCTTTTTGGCCCATAGCTGGTCTAGTGCGTTCATTAATCAGGACTTGTGGCAAAGTAAAACCTGATGCCTTTGGCAACTTTAAATCATCCTAAAATCTGAGGAGAGGTCTATAAGCTGATCGGGATTGATCAAGCGTTTGACACTGGAAGAAGCTGGATGCTTGGCAAACGTAGAATTCTTTTGGACAGACAGACCTGGAGCACTCTCCGATTCTCCCTTCGATGTAAATTTTGCCGTAGCTGCAGCTGAAAAGAATCAACAAAGTTTGAAGATATCCTGATTGGCAACAGCGCCAATTTTCTAAATCGTACTAAAACTTATAGGCAGACAATGTTATAAAGTTGCTTGGGTTAGGGTGTTTAATACATCTCTTTCTGATGTTCTCCTTGATGGTCTCTTTCTCTGCAGCCAATTCCATCTCGCTCGGTAGACAAACTTTTCGGAGCAATTTCGATTGTTCGATTTCGTTCAGGAACCGTAGCTGACTGTCGACTTTATATAGCTGCCTGATCGGTGCGGCTGTGAATAAGCGTTTCGGTTGCATCCCACAGAAACTGATATGGATTCGATATTGTTCATTCCCATTGTTCTATTGGACCGTCTGCGTACAACCTCCAGTAGGGCGAGAGAATAGTGTTTGAATTCTTGATGGAAGCAGAATTCCGGGTGGAGTAAAATGAGGGGGGTGGCGACGTGTGCCATTTAGGTAACGTTTGCACAGTTGAGGTTGATCAATATATTGTGCTGCCTCTAACTCTGCCGAACGTTACAGTTAACTATCGACCTACCGACTACTCATTGCTAATTTGCCAATTTAATTTTATTCTGAGTCTCGTAAATAAAACCTCGCATTTATTGTGTCAAATAAGAGTTAAAGTCTTCGAGAAATACACTTAGGTTTCTCGGACGATGTGATCGGCCTTTGGCCACAAAGTGACGATCACTCAGCTCGTCCTGACCTGTGTTGGATGAGTCAAACTCAGACCACCTAATGTATGAAAAGAGGCCACTGGTAGCGGCGTTTCGTTTCTATCTTACTGTCTCACGCACACTGTATAGGTTGTGGCACTGAAGTACATGTGCATTCAAGAAATGTCCTTGCCAAATTTATGATAATTTCAATGTTACGGGGACCGAAGGCTGACTGGTTAGATGTGTACCTTGACCATAATATCAGAATGTTTTCAATGAATACACTCATTTGCATATCAATTTGGTTTTTGCGAGAGACTCACCTGGAACCCAGCTGAATCTTCCGTTTTTGATGTTTCCTGGCAACAGATTGATTTGCAAATGAGTGTATTTGTCGCAGTCGGTCCAATTAGGATTCAAGTAGAATATAAAGTTGGCAGAAACTCGGGGATTGCGCCTACCTGATGAGCCCCAAGAAGGGCGAAACCGGTCGTGGGCTGTCGAAGAGTTCAAGTCTTTAAGAAGTGAAAGTATAAAATGGATAACACCTGGTTTGATCACAAAGTGAATCAGTTGTTTATTCCTATAGAAAATGTGTAAATAAGAAATAACATCAGCAAAAGGCTTAACAGAATGACAAATATTGGTTGGGATCAAGTTAGTTATCTACAACATCGAGTTAGTGGCCAGCTATGTTCCTAGTATTTACAAAAACACTGGTCACAGGCAAATATTGCATCAGCTTTTAAAATAGTCACATGTAAGAGACCACGGTGATCCCAAATCAACCTTGTAAGCCTGAACAGATTTGAGCGTTGTACCGAAAGTATTTGTTGCATCAGGCCTAGGATCTGTTAACGAAGTATTCCGTGGCATTGATGGGGTTCAGACGATTTATCTCAAAAACGCAGAAATCGACATGGGAAATCGCAGAATGAAAAACGATTAGCTGCTATCCCCAATAATTTCTATTTTTTGGCCAGACTAAATTATATGTGCTTCAGTGTGTTTCAGTGCCGATGAGCCTGGAGGACAATCAACTACATTTCCCTAGACTGCAGATTTTCAGGTAAAAAAAACTATTCAAGTCATCCAGCAGTCATAACTTTGTCGAGTCAGTGAACACACCGTCGAACCATCATACGTGGAGGAAACATGCGAAACCGACCATCAATTAAAGCCTAAAAACTGACAGTCAGAAAAAACTGCTACGATGTGAAAAAAAAGTGCTCGCCTTAATTCTCATTTGTCATCAAACTGATGACTAGGACGTTTTGGTGATAGTTGTTTATTAACATGTGAGAACTGAAGAAATCGATTTGCCAAAGTTTCGTACATAAGAAAAGATGAGTAGTAACCTGATAGCTATGCGAAGTTCAATGATCGACTGTACGTTAGAAACAACTCGAGAGCTGGAGACCTATACTGCTCCTCAAAAAGGCGCTTGGGCTGATCACCATTGGTATACAACTGAAGGCAGGTTCCACGTTCCCAGAGAGGACTGGAAATATATCTAAGTAGTTCAATTTATTTACTGCTTCGCTGAAGCCTGTCTATACAGTACAAAATGGTTTACACTCTTGAATTACGGGCCTCGAGGCATCAGTCCATCGTATGCATCGACTGACCACACCAATCCAGTTTGTCGTGCGGTTTCCCATGGTGCCACCGTGCTAATTTTTCCGCCTGCGGTCATATCATTGCAAGAAACCTAACGGTTACAAAACACTACGGGAAAAACGGATATGTGCACTTCTGCAACTATTGGTGGTCTTAATATCTCGAAAAGTTCTCAAAACAAAGATATTTTAAGTCATGTTGCAGCAACTGTAACCATGACAACGTAGGCTACATTTTTCGAAGCACGGAAAAGGGCTGCTGTGACCGAGGAATCCAGACTTTCAGTGTAATCCGTATTTCTTATTTTTTGGCAGTCAGTAGCTCAGGGTAGCATTACATCACTTTGAGTAAGGCTTGTAAGCAATACTCAACAGCTGTGAGATTATGCCATATCTCACGTTTTTTGTAATTTTCAACCAGCAGAATGCTAAACTGTGTAAGTCATTTAATGATTCGAACAGGTGGAAGTCAAGACGAAGCTGGGTAGTTGATTTAAGTTTTCGCTTAGTACAAAGAAAATCTCACGAATTGGTGTATATGGCTGTCGTTATTGAGATGCGTCCCATCCTCTAATGTAACCACCTCCTGCCCGTTACAACAGAATTTCAGCGGTATTGTCCAAGTCCTTATGTAGATGGAGGACTGTATTTTGTTACCAGGGCATCCACATTAACCTGCTGTAAGTATCAAGTCAAGTCTCAAAAATAGAGTCGACCTGGGCCAATCTACCAAGATAAGTATCAGCTCAATTTGGTCAAAAAAGCAAGTCTGCTACTCACCAGTGTCCAACCCCAGTGTCGTCTAAGCAGTCCATACTCGTCTACGTGTTCCAATTGTGCTCTGTTTGCTTACACAACCTATCTATAGCTGATCGAGTTGTCTGACGAACATTCAAACGCCGTTAGTTGGCAGAATTTCTTGCTCATTAAAACATGTCAGATAAACAAATTTCTGAAGCCGTCCAATCGAAAGTTCGATGTGAATACAACTCAATGCCGTTGAAACTTCAGGTAGTGGTTCGTTAGAAATGGACTTCACAAATCAAGGTTTGAAATTAAACTGCGCGGAATTAGATTGTGCGGGAGCACAAACATCACAGTAAAGATTCATTTAGCAATTTTTTCATTAGTAACAAGCAGACGGAGTCAACATTAGTTAATACAATGGAACATACTGAGTGACGGACGAGGCTATTTGGAGCATGTTTGCATGACCTGACCGGCTCTAACGGAATACGGTCGATTTATCCCATTCACACAAGCTGAAACTTAACTTATTGGAGCAAACAAGACAATTGATATTCAAATAACGCTTCGCTTCATTGAATTTATTCTGACGATAAAATGTGTATAGGTCTAGTTCTTGTTACTGTAGCAAAGGAAGTTGTATTGTCCCCTGCAAAGGCCGTCAATCAACCCCGTATCTGGTTTCGAAGGTATTCTTCTGGCCAATCGTGTTAGCAACCGTCGTTTCTGGATGCTGCAGGGTAGTCAGTCCGGTTGAAGAAACACAAGCCACACAACTGAATAGTCTTGAGGACACGCCTTCAGGAAGGTGTTTCCCGTGGTGGGGACTAATGCAAACCTGCAACAGTGATGTGAAGCTCTACATGTACCGAGGTGTTTTAGACAGCATTTCTAGGTGTGCAGCGGCGTTTGCCCCAACGTCTGAAGTCGTGATCCAGTGCTCTTACATACCCTTGGGTGGGATATGTTATTCAACCCGTACAGAGATTGTTGGAGCCTGTGAGCTTGTTGATTTCTACCATCCAACTAAACTTGGCTAGGAGCCACAAGACAAGGTAAAATACCACCAGGTTGTATTCTACTCTGTGCAAATATCCAGGTCAGTTAAAGTCAGGAATTGCTTGCTAGTACGGTGAAACGCTTCATGGGATCAATCGCTTCGCAGTGCATTCGACTAGCCACTCCGGGTAAATGGCCTGGGGTGTGTCAACTTTAGTGTTTTGGGAGAACAACAAAGTCTTTCTCTCTCAATCCTGTGCAATCTGTATCCTCAAGCTGGAAGTGCAGTTAAAGACTCCCGTACAATTTAAATTATCCCCTCTTGGAGAACCTTCGACCGGAGAGCGGTGTAATGCTTTCGCCTCAACTTATGACCTGAATTTTGAGTAGCTACATGCCAAAGTGGGCTCTCACTGTATAGACTACCTGACGGAACTGACTAAACTTAATCTCCTCCGGAAGTGACTTTGGCAGTACAAGGACTATGAAACGGCCAAACAGAAGCAGTCTCTGGTGAGAGTTGATTCCTTCATAAAAGAAAAACTGCACCGCAAACGCAGTGCGCCAGGCCTCTACCAAATCTGAAATGAGGACACTAAGTTCGCATTCGACCCGCTAGATTTGGCAAAGTAATTTCCGGTTATTTTTCTTGCGAAAATCGATTGACGTACGGTCCTCAAGTTTCACAACAATCCAACTTTCGTTAGGGGGGAAATGAAAATAAGTGTGACCAGGTTTTTTCAAGAATCCATTTGATGCATTCAACTAACTAAATCCCGTTCCAGCAAGGTAGCTAACGTTATTAATTCCCGTGTCATACGTTACCACGTGAAACTTTGACCGAGTAAGGGCTATGTCGATAGCACTTTTGCATTTCATCAGACAGGTAAGTGGCAATATTTGTATGGGAGACAAAGTTTTGATCTTCCTTGACTTCAGAGTCCTTCTGTCCTTCAACAGAAGGACAGGATGGGGACCGCGTGATCCCCACTGCGCCTGGTTGGCGCACTACAAGATATGGCTGCCAACCGATATCAGTAGCGTTCATGTTGTCAGTTTCTATCCAGATTGCCTGAATGAGTGTTTGGAGGTGTAGGCACATTGGATTGATTGTAGTAAGCTAGCACCAAACCCCTTCCCCATCCACCTTTATTCTTTTCTTTACAATAAGGCTTTCAAATAAATCATGGTTGTACGGCAATGAAGCATCAGTGTCGAACACTGATGTCATGCTGTCGATGATGATGATGATGATGTCCTTCGACAAACATGCTCAACGAAACGCCCCTTGGAAATTCGCAAACCGAATCTGTTCCTATAATTTACATACTTGCGGGCATATGCCAATATGTGGGAGCTATCCAAACGCTTCTCAAATGCAGAGGTGTATCATGAGAATGTGCGCTCTTTTCAACTAGACCATTTGGATTAGCACTTTAGAGTAGTATTCCTCATCTTGGGGGAGTTTCTCCTTAAATGCAGGGGTTCACCTAGGGGGTCTTAGACACCTAGGCTCTGAAGTACCCATTTTTGGTCTAGTCCATTGTATATTTTCAATCATCTGATACTCACTGATACTCCTCATTGACTAACTTTTGCTTCGATTGCCCACCAGCTTGCTTCGTACTACTGATGAGCAGCGTGCGGTCAGAACGTATGTATTTACACTACAAGGTGGTCTTGTACTTGCGTGAATTTCCTGGTGGGCAAAGGGCAGCGTATTGCGTGCACCGAACAAATTATTTGTGTTCTGGTTCACATGCATGCACGCGGGGCCAGAACAAACTTGCTGAGCCAAAGGGTCCGACCGAAAAGCTTAGGCAAGCGGAAACACCCCCGTGTTGATTCCAGGGCCTATATCATGGGCGGAATAGGTGTACGACGAATAACCGAAAGGTAGAGTGGCATGGTAAATAGCTATGGTAGAACCACAATGAGCGCATTTTTAAAAATATCGCGTACCGTCACATTCAGGTCTGGTCTAAATTTAACTGATGGTGCACAGACCCATATTTTGCTTATTAGGCTAGCATTGCCTCGGAATTTAATGTTGCCACACCGGCGATGGTTTGTGAGCGTATTTTTCCTTTATCGTTTTATCACTGATATGCTATCCTTTGGATATATTGTGCATGATGTCAAAGCCGTTCCTCATAATTTCGCTGTAAGCGAATCCAGTCCATCGCTGAGTTTTCACGGTTATTGATTTAGTGTTTGCGGAGTCACCATCGGACACAGTTACTTACCATTCGGCTCTCCTTTTGAGGTCTGCATTCGTTGATTTACACTACGCTGAAGGATTGCAGGTGGTGATGAGGCACTGACTCTTTTGCTAGCTTAGAGACTAATAAAGCGGCGGTTGCTAGGATCCCATGGAGTCGTAAATGTTTGGTCCTCGTATTCATCGTCTGCGGTGATACAGTCATCCAGGCTGCCACGTGGCTTCTACCGTATTTCTATTGTTACTGATGGTCATCTGGTTTCTTTGAATTTGTAGGTTTTGAAGGAAAAAACGGAGAATTTTGGAAAATACACACTGGCTGTTTTACGAATGCAGAAGTATTCACCCATGTGTTGTCTTTGTTTCAAATCAGTTTTGAATTGAAGCAGAGCCTACGTTTTGGCAGGCTGTTAGTCGCACAGATTGTGTCATTTCAAGTACTCTGTCATTCAGCAAACTATCCATGAAGAATATCAATAATCTGACTGACGTTTATTATCTTCCTAGATTATACGAGTGAAACTGGTGATCCTTTCAGGATTGGCTACTAATGAGTAGTTTCGGTATTGATTGGGGTCGACGAAATGTCAAAGAGGACTGCTTTTCGGGATGCACTGAAAGGGCTGCAGGGTGAAAATCAGGTTGAAACCGAATGCGCTGAGAGGTTTAAAAGCCTATGCGTTCAGTTCGCTGCTAACAACGTCGTCCTCAGCGTTGAAGGTAAACAGAAAGCACTACCGTTAATTGATAAGCTGATTAACGTCGCGTCACTCTTCACAATGCAGTTTGCAATTAAATCCGTATAACTACGCTTTAAATACGCAATCTTTGAGCATGCTGGGGGTTGTGGAGAGTTCGTCCTACTATGGTAGGTGCATCAGCCCAGATGACAGTGCGTCTGCTGCAGTCGGTGTACAATTCTCCTACTCTATTTTGAGTCACTCTGCAGATGCTAGCTGATGGTCTATTGCAAAGGTTTTGCTGTCTTTTTTAACTCCTTTGAGGTGGGAAATCTGTGATTCGTCAGGTTGATGGGAAGGACGCCAATGGAATTTTATGGGCTGTTAATGCCGAAAAGATTTTGACAAACTTATGTGTAGTGTTAAATCAAGAAAAAATATTTCGACAACTGAAAAGTGACGCAGCCTTCGTGCTGCGCGTTTGGTTGAAAAATATCGTGCGTGAGGAACTCAGCTAATATACTACTGAGTCTCCCATTACTACGAAGTCACGTTGCAAATGAGTATTACCTGATTTTCAAGTAGAAATTAACTGGAAAACTAAGTCTGCCTGAGGAGCCCCAAAAAGAGTGAGACAACGAGTGGAGTATCAAAGAGTTTTCGTTAGGTTTCCGAGCAGTATTCTATCAAGGTTCTTTCTACTTCGGAGAGAAGAGAGATATAATTCCAAGGTTTTAATCCCATCAAGGAGTGACTTCTTTTACGCTGGTATTTCATGAGGAATCGAACGCATCGTATGTGGATACTGAGGTCTGTTTCAACAACATTATCCAGAAACTCTGTCAACACTCTTCGTGGCATTTGCCACCAAAGAAGTTAAGACCACTGCGCCATCAGGTCTCTAGCTATTCCATCTTATTGTCCGTTCCTGGTTGCCGCGCTGGTTTTTACAGGTCCCATGTTATCATAGCGAAAGCATTTCTAAACATGACATTACAAGTTGCTACAGTATTCACCCTCGATGAAGCAAGAGGAGACACCACCGTCCGGGAAATGAATTTCAAAGTAGTACGAATTTTGTTCTTCTGAAACCTTTGAGGTAACAAACTCCCCAGAACCAAAAATGTGACACATGCTCATTCCTCAAATGACTGACTTGCTCCCTAGGGGAATAAACGCAATGGAAATGTCCAGTGTAGCTTTGAACAGTTTTGTCATTATGCTGACCCGCTACTTCACTCGACTCTTCTTGACTAACTCAAACTTCACTTAGCCGATAAGCTAGGCTAGGAAAGACACACAGAGCCAAATTCACTCCACGATTGTAATACCGACTGGCGGTAACAAAACTGAAAGTTGGAATGAAGCAACTCGGTATTTCACTTGAGTCCCCAGTACAAAGTATTTTTCTCACGTTTACTCGCCAATTCTCTGGTAATTACCTTTTCTTTCTTCGTCAGACATACACATGCCTTCTTGGTTGATCATCTTATTCGATGGTCGAATTTATGGGTGAAAAACTGTGGAATCCTAGTAACCCAGACGTCTGGGGGGTGTCAACCATGTTGTGCAACTAGTGCACCGATCGCGGATATGCAGTCTTAAATATGTGGAGCATTCCCTTCAGAATAAAACAAAAATCCTACCACACCCGTAAGACAGCTGCTTAGAGCACTCGGGCAAGTGAAATTTCATAAAAATGGGTGAAGAAAAAGTGTCTTACGGCTTTAGGCTTACCCTGTCACGAGGACGCACACCCCCTTCCCCAATCAAGCTGAAATTTTGGAATCGCACGAAGGTTATCTGGATGACTGATTCTCTTACTTCCATAAAGCTTTTCAAACCTTGTGAGACTGCTTATTGTTCGTTCTGTCTGGAACCGTTTATATATTGGGGACCTCAAATTTTAACTCAGAAATCCCGGCACAGCCACCGGATATGCACTGTTGATGAGCTCTAATAAGAGCGAAACTCGAGTCCAGTACTTCCCTTTGGTGTGGACTCACCGGACAGAACAGGAGGACGACCGTTCAAACAAAAGTGGTGTGAATATGAACTCAGAAATAGTTGGAGTTTACAGCAACCTTATCAGTAGTGTATTACGTACATCCAATGTATTGCGATATGATGAATGTTGTGACGACTGAAACATGAAACGGCCTGGTGCAGCACAACCGGTTGATGAAGAACATTATAAACGAAAGGTTCAGTTGGATCTCCGTGAAAACCAAACCGGTATACAAATGAGTGCATTTCGCCAGAAGTGGCTTGTTCCAATGGAAATCACAATAGTATTTGTACAGCACTCGCAGGTACCGTAATCTCTAGCAGTTGTACAATCCATGGTAAGGGTGCTCGCTCTAACCGACTACTCTCCGGTTTTATATTCGGAAAGTTTCAGTCAACTGTAAAAGCTTTTCATTTGTTACGAGTATGTAGTTATGCCTACCCAAAGCAAACGTTCTTCTTAAAGTGTCATTTAAACACAAACGTTGCCGGTAACTGGGCTCCCACAGGGTACGCGATTCGTCATCCGTGTCACGTTAGTTGATGCTGTTTCAGTCTTATTGTAGTTGAAATAAGCATCTTTTTCCCATCATCCTGGCTCTCGAATATTGACAATTCGCCTGGCGTTCGTACGTGCTGTGGTCCAGATTTTCTCATCTCACTGTTCGCGAAAAAATCAACACCCGCTCTGCGAACGAAATCCTGACATTTGTCCTGGAACTCGTCAAGACAGTGTTAACCATGGTGACGTGCAATTCCTTGTTCTCATCAGGTGGAGTAAAAGTGATATTGACTTTGCTGTCGGCCGAGATTGTGTGAACATGCGCTCGTGATGGCTGTGGTGGGGTGAGCAGTAGATGATGTGTGAATGAGAGGGCTCAAACGGTACATCCAAAATTATACGTAGCCCGTTAACTGGGGCTGAGACTTTGCAAGACGTGCGAACTTCACAGCCGCGCAGATCTTTGAGCGAATGAATGGTAGCTTGGACTGAGACTCCAGTAAGAAAGGTCGTTCCTCGTTGGGTGATCCGATAAACACCCTCGTGATTTTGCGCAAATAAACGCCATTCTACTGCGTTCGTTTGGACCAATTGCACAAATATGGGACATGTCGGTTACAGGCCAACGTAAAATCAGAATCAAGTTAGGAACAGCTGCGGAATCTTTTGAAAACAACTTCAAAACCTTCACTATTCCGTAGCAACCGTATAGAAAACAAGTTGGTATGCCACATTTAGCGAATGTATTGCGATCAAGGCTTCCCGGCTAACAAAAGTGGTCGGCAATTAGGCTTCCTCTCTACAACATCTAAGCCTTTTTTTACCCCTTGGCAACTTTAGTCTTGGAGTTTAAAACAGTTTATTGTAGAACGGGTTATACAGTACACCTGTGATCTGTAAACGATTCTTGTAATAAGTTGTTCTCCAACCATGTCGTATGGCCATTATAATGTCGATTGTACCCTTTGAACTACATCACCTCACTAAAACTCTATTACATCACAAATACTAGAGGGAAAACACGTAAAGTTAGACAAATTCACCGATATACGTGCGAAGACTTTGGATATTATCCATTTGAGTTCAGCTCAAAACCAAACACATACTTGAATCATCAAATGTTTCATGTGTTTCGTTTAGGTAGTAAAGACTGGACGTGGATAACTGACAGAAGACCGTATCTTCTCCTGCCCTTACGTTGTGACAGAATAGATCAATTTTATTGATTTGTTGTAGGCAAGCACACACAAGATTCGTACTAACATGACCAAGTGGTTCAAGATGACCTTGCTGATCCACTTGAAGGATCAGATGCTCGCAGTTTTGACTTCAATCTTGGGATTGTTGCAAATGTCTGTAACCATTTAAGACATCCCAACGAACACTTCACATCCGGTGCCAACAGGAGGGTCAACAACTGAGTCACTGCAACCCCTCATGAACCGACAAGGTACATTCAGGAGAGCCCGCATAATTTGATGCCTTTAGACAAGGCGAAAAGTGTTTAGATGGTGACGATATCTTGGCTGAAGTCTTCGGGGCTCATCTACCGGTAAAAATTGGACACATTTACAGACATTCTACTTGACATGGGAAACAGATTAATCCTGGTTGAGAAGGTACATCCGCGCCAAAAAAAGCTAAGAAAAAGGTATGCGAGAATAACTTACCAAATTACTGTTTAGCTACTCAAATTGGGAAATTCTCCGTTCAAAAGGAGCTATCTTGATTAGCTATCCATGCGTCGTAACATTTCAGGGTGTCGCCATAAATTTCATTAACTACCGCTAGGCTCATTTACTCTTGAATAACATTTGGCTGAATCTGCTTTGAATGCATGCCAAGCGCTGATGATATGCCTGGCAATTTTCTGAAGTTCATCCAAAGATTTCCCCAACGATTGTTTCAGATCTACAAATAAAGGACTAAAGCTTTTGCTTTTAACTCCGAATTGCTTTCAGCTTCATCATTTAGGTTTGCGTTCGTGTGGAAAACCACGCATAACCTTGAGGAGGATTAGACTTTATCGAATGAACTACATTCTACTAACTGCATCGATCGATTTGCTATTTTGAGCAGGGATACAAATTACAAACAAACTTGCGCTGGAACACATCAACCTCACCACTTTTTGGTCGAATTCGAAAGTATGTCGAAAACCAAGCTGTTCACCCCCCAAAACAAGGCCATTCGACGCTTACTCAAAGCTCACAAACGCAGTTTGCTTTTCAAGCATTTCTGTTTTATCGACCGAAAAGCGGTCAAATAGGAGGAATAAAACTTGCACTTTCAGCACTGAAAAACCTTCGAAAAGATCAAACGGGCTTCAAACACTGAACAATTTGCTTCGGAAGAAAGCTCCGACCAGGCAGTGCCGCATTAGTGCATCTTCGTATGATTGGGCTGAACCTCACTTAACCACTGGTGTCTATTACAGATACTAAGAGCAATTCGAAACAGTCAAGCACTTCAATCGCGAATTCGTCGAGCCGGTGAAATCAGTCTATGCTGAAAAGCCGAAGGGCACTGTACAGCTGTCTCACTCTTATTGAGAATCATCAGGAGTGCTCATCTCAGGGAGTGTTCAACTAATAGCCGAGAGGTCGCCGGCCGAAACTCCCTGGATTTAAATGAGATGCGCACTATTGGTTCCTAGTACGGATGAAACAGTTATAAGGTTTTTTTCTGCTTTCTGCTATGGAGTGACTTCCCTTGCAAGATGAAATTGCGACCAAAACTTTCAATTCTTCTCACCCCACCGGCAAAGTGAAATGTTCGGCGAGTGTGTGAGAAAACGTCGTCACAATATTGTCCTACACCTTTCCAAAGTGATTCAGGACACCAGTGGTTTGGTACATCTTCCATGAACTATCACACACTTGCTATTATTGCCGTGTCCGCTTGAAATGACACAATCAAATTGTCGGAGACTTGCGGTTTTGGTTGTAAACGATTAGGGTAAACATTAAAATTCTCTTTCTATCGCCTACTATCTCCGAGCGAGGACAAAAAGCTCACTAGTCCTCAGTTCAGATTTTGGCTCTGATCGTTTTCCATGAGTAGCGGTAAATAGAAAGAGTGTAGGAGCCCAAGCACACTGTTCTTAAAGCCAATCAAGACGTTGAAAAGACCAACCACAGGCAAAACCGACTGATCAGCTTAAGGAACGACCAACACCTATAAGACCACGGTTGGAAGACAAACTCATTGTAGTTTGCCTCCTTTTACCATCAATCTCTGTGAGTTTAATGTTGCGCAACATCGTTCGACGTCTTCCTCATCTACTTTTCCGGTCCTTCAAAGTACTGCGAAATTATCACATGGAAACACGGTCCCACAACTTAGTGGCGGTTTTTGTAATTAACTAAACTACTCTTATGAAACGAAGGTCATAGAATGGCTTCACTAACGTCGTCGTGGGACGATGGTTGTTGTTATTCTGGCACCAGTTGTGTGGTATTCCTTCAGGTTTACTCTGAAAAAAGCAGGACAGATTATTCGACTTGTTTGCAAAACGTTTCCTGAGAGCTGGAGATGATTTCTCTGGGGAAATACTGGAGTAGAATCTTTGTTTTTTGCTATGGCATCAAGGGCTGGAGTAGCAACCACAGGAAGATCATGTTTTTTCCGAAAGAAATGTAGGCTGATAATATGCTCAGGATGAATACTGTACAACTGATAACCGGTATTACCGGTTACTTTCATTTTCAACCAAAGTTCCTCTGCGCATACTGTTTGAAAGTGACTTTTCATAGCACTTCAGAGTACGGTGTACTATTACAAACTCCATAGAGGCTTTGCGGAACATTCTTTATATTGGAGAAACAGTGCACACACATAAACTTATGTGGATCCAAGTGACAAACCTTTAAGAGTCCAATATGACCCATTTATCTGTAGTGTGATGTGTTGTGCCAGCAACGTATGAAGTGCATCAATCAAAACGACATTCCTCACGGAGCGAAAGTATCAGAGCAATAGGCCTGGACAGATGTATTCAATCATGTGACCTTTGGCGCACGTGACCGTGCCTGCACAGTTTTGTTCGTCCGAAAGTAGTTTTTTGGTTGCTCTCTCCGGGATTTTGGTCACAGTTAACATTCCTCCGCTACCGCAGCTTCACCCGTTCAAGTTTGCACTTACAACGTTCCTGTTAAATAGCAAACACAGTAGTGGATTGTGAAAAACGTTTCTCTCTTGTGCTGTATTGTTCATTGGGTGCTTTCGCACCGGGTCTGTGAGTATGACAGAAATTGAGTATATTTTCATAACCATTCAGGGCCCTCACAACAGTGATCCTCAGCCTTTCACCCGGATCATTAGAGGGCGACTTGTTAAGCCGAGGAGAACGGTTTCAGGGAATTCATTTTTTTATTGCGTCGATATTGTTATCGTCGTCCACAAAATGTTCGAACAAACTCGTTCCACATTACTGTTCACCATACTGCACTCAAGCGGTTACACTTTAGAAAGGGAGTTATGTTTGGCTAAGTTGCAGTAGTACGTGAGTCAGAAAACAGATGAGAACGTGCACTGCGGTTAAGCGAACGCGAAAGAGCGCTTGGTATTTTGTTTCGCCACTGCTCGGGTCAACGGAAAGGGATGGTTTTTCATCCATACATGTTGGTTTGCTTAGTAAATGGCTGGTCGAATTATCTTGTGCTTAAGATAGCTTTCATGACCTTGGGGTCACTGCTTTCGGCCTTTTTTCTTCTCGACTAATTTCCACCTCACTCACCAGCTCCAACTTTCAGGCACGTCTTTGAAAGATAACGAGTTTAACCAGACAGGAATAGGGTCTTTTTCTTCATGGTTGGGAATGTCTACTTTTCCGGAACCGTTCTAAAAGTAATACAATTCCTCCTAACACAACCTGCAGTTCTACTTGAGTTCATGTATTTCATGTTCCACCTTTGTTAAAATTTGCTGTTACAATTTTATTCTGAAAGGTCACTGTTTTTTTTATTTTGAAAATCGCCAATGCACGCGGCTCAAGAGTTCCACTGTGCGCGTCTTTGAAGTACCCGAACAGCAGTGGATGGATGACCAGGTGGCAAGCCTCTCATTGGTTCAAGATAAACGGCTCGCTGGTGAGTCCCCTGTTACCAAGCTGACATCCGAGTCATGCGGTCAGCAGTCAAATAAAAAGTCGCTCAGCTGGTACGCTGACTAACATTGAAGCCTGCTTTCATTGTCAGAATAGCACTTCACGTATCCTGCAGTCAATCAGTTCAAATGCCAATTATCTTAACCTGTCCTAAGACACATATTTGAGACGTCTGTTTCCAGAACTCACAGCTCGTATCTCAGTGAAATTTGCATAATTTCAGTGACCAGCACATTCAGAATGTTCTCCAGTATCCTCCAAGCGCGAAGGCCCACGTTTAAGACAACTAGCCGTAATCCTTCCAAAATCGTTTGGATGATTTCCTCACGATATTCGGCTATAACTGTAAGTTTCTTTGATTTATTACTACAGGTACGCCTCTTAAACCACTTTAAAGGAAAAAAAACCGCATGGGACCTGATTTCGGCCACGCATGACGCCCTCCATCACCGACGCACTAATTTTCTCATGTTTCTTTTCAATAAGTAGACATTTCGAGCATCATCACAACACTGTTTGGACTCGTTTCTACCATTTATAGTATTACTTGGTGTCTTATTAGGTTTTTCTATATTCAGGTCACTAGGAATATCGGTTAAACACTAAAAACAGTACCCATAGGTCACATTAGCCGGAAGGAAAAGTATGATCCGACAATTTTGATGCCGCAATATCTACTCAAACAATCGACCTAGTCCCATGCTGGAGTGGACTGGTTTGCATCGGGTCCGAAACCCAGTTGTACGAACCTTGCTATTCAGATGATAACTGGCCTCGTCAGTTAACAGAGTCGGAACTAAATTCCTGTGGTCTGAAAACTGCCAACATTCCAGGTTGTCCCACTGCAGTTGCTGCAACCCTCAAATTGCGGTGCAGATTTTTTGGCGCTGCACTGTTTGGAACTTTATGCATATCTTTTCGAATTTCTAACGTGTTTTGTGGGAAGTCTCAGACGAAAAAATGTATCACATGGGAACGCACTGACTGTGTTGTTTACCATGCCAGTGCATCTGTATTTCGCCACCAATTGTAAAACGGGCCCTTACACGAGTGGCCCCACCGAGCCGATAACTGTATTGAGCCAACGCTCCACCTTGTTGTCATCGTAACCGTGCTAACCAAACAGCATCACTGCCTGCAACCGGTGGCCCATGCAAGATTAAGCCAGTGGATCTTGAGCACTTGACTGTCGCAAGTCTTTTTTTCATCTTTGATGTCAAGGCCTCCAGCTGCCATTGTGAGTGTGTTGGCTGTTTTTCATTCAGCACTCACGAACACATTGATCGTGTCGCCTGTGTCTCGCCTGCAGTGAGTGAGACCGTCGAGTGTTGTTCGAATTTCCCAAAACTGCACGTGGCATGTCGTGCGACCTGCATCCTCTATCGCTTGACCGAAATTTACGAACACTTATCACATTGAACCTGATGAGAATGGCTGATTTCCTTAATGGATTTATGAGGTTGCGAGTGCAGAGCCAATTATCGATGAAAGCATTGGATGCGTTTGTCACCGGGGTGCCTACTTACGTTCGGGTAGAACAGAGAAGCACATGGTGCGGCTTTTTTTTTTAAAAAAAAGGTTGATTTTCTGTACTAGCGATGCATATAGAGTAAAAAGTAACACCTGTCACCCATCCGTCCCAAGTGTTATCTGCGGATCCACGGACGGTAAACGCTTCATGTACCTATTGATGATCTTTGCCCTCAGGCTCCGTCCACCAGATTGAAAAACCCAAATCACTCAGCCAACCCTAAGACGAAGACGTGATTGGGAAGGGGTATCAGTGGGCTGGTTCACTTGGTTCCGCTCCTCATTGCGCGGCAACCACATCGATAATCCGCCCGTTCAAATCATAGCCCATGGGTGGTGGTGGTGATGAGCAAATTTGGCCAGGGAGGCAGGTCTTTTCGGTCACGGGTGGGCGAAGATGACGAACGTGCCCACCCGATTGAAAGTCGGAGCATGTCCTGGTCTATCCTCGGCTGGATTCGGCTGATGCCTAGTAGAGCCGTGCACCCTGACAGTAAGTCAGTGCAAGCAGTTCACAGCCGTATTCTGAGGCAAACAACCGATCAAGTGCGGTGCTGCCTGGAGGCTGCTGCTTCCGTAGCGCACGGAAGCATCACAATAGTGCTATGCGTTGAGAGCTCCGCCGGAAGTTTTTTGCATTGAATTAGAAAGGCAAATACACGCATGTCGATAAACTTATTGCTCTAGTTTAAACAAAATCAGGACATCAGGTGGCATCTTCAGTTACCATATGGGACACAAAGTTGAGACCGTTAACTTGGCGCTAGCACCGCTTCATTTCACTCATGGGTTACTGTATCGCAAGAATGGAAAATAATATTGTTTTTGTGCGTGAAATAGTGGACCAGATTAAAAATGAGTATAAATTATATTTGTCTTCCCTCTGAAAGGTCCCACGGGGTTACCACTCCACAAATACAAGACTTGTGACTGGCCTTCCGAGGTTCCTATTATAAGTTGTCACCCTGGAGCGTCTAACCCTCAGTTTGGAACCCAGCCCAAATTTTGAAGCAAAGTCTGTCAAAATCCATGTCGCTTGTATGGCATACAAACAAGACAGAGTCAGATTAACAGTAGTGAACGACCAAGTCTCTACGGTGAATTAGCCATTATTCTTCAAGTCGGAATCGTTATGCACTGGTCTATTAGCGTTGGATTTTACCAGCGATTGGTTGGGCTGAACTAAAAAAATACCACGTGAATTTTCTTCGGGGAAATCAGACAATCTTACACAAAACTTAGCCCTTATCCATTTCAGTCTGCAGGCAAAACGGGGCATCAAAAAGAAGTATTACCACTAACTTCGATTAGCTCTATTCGCGTTTGTGATTCGGTATACCCCAGTTTAAGGTTTTATTGTTCCAGACACGGAGGCTCACTCATTGAATCACGTCTCACCTCCTCAAACGTTAACTTACGAATGAAGATTACATGCGTATAAGCCATGAAATAGCCATGATAAATTTGCTGGACATCCAGTGGATAAGATATCGGTTGTATGTATCAACACTCATCCGTGCAACTCGCTACTTCATCCTATCCCATACCACACTGTCCAAATCCCTTAGTTTTCCTCCGGAACTACCCGAATTTAGACCACCCCTCCTCCGTGCCCTCCAAAATTCCTACAGCCTTCAACCACTCAAAACTCGGGTTAGCATTTTCTTGCCCATTATTTCCTGGCTATTCGTTGTGTGCGGCTTCTCGTTTCCTATTCCTGTAGCTATATAAAGGTAGCTTTGTGCGCAGTCCGCTGCATTCAGTCATGCAAACAGGGGTGTCCCCGACCATGGGTTCTCCTCATAGGTTCTCTCCACTGTTTGAGTAATGAATGATGTTACCCCGGGTCGGACATTTTTAACACTAAGTACGGCTTCCTGATTTGGTATATACACAGTCATTGTTCGTCTTCCATAGCTTGATCGGTGCCTGACTACTACACAGTCAACAGCCAATCAAATACACTTTCATCTGCTACGCGCAGACCGGATGGTGGCATGGTTTGAATCCCATTACTGAAAAAATGACTACTGTTTACTCGCCTAGTCTGTTGGGGTACCAGTCGATTCCACACAAATTATCATTTTGCACAGGAAGTATATATCCTATCCATAAAATAAAAGCCGTGCCATTTAAATACCGGAATAAAAACCCATTTACAAATGACTTGCACTGGTTTACGAGATGATTCAATAAATCGATTTATCCGTCGTCATAAGTGATGAAACTGATCACTATCCTCCTTACTTATTCCAAGCGTGACTCCTGTAACTTCGTGTGAGTTTCCTCCCTAATGCGTGGACATTCTTCCATAGTAAATTTATTTTTTAGATATAATCCATCCTTATGATAGTTTCAATGAAAAGATTCTGAGAAGACAAATCTAGAGGTCGTGGTAACTATTCTGTGGGACCGCAACGTAACCACCGGCCTGTAAATGTTTCACTCAGGAAGGTGTGAACGCATCAGGCATTGCGACCCGATGCACCATGAGTCTGGAACCACCCTGAGCACTGTTCATAAAATGGCAATCCGCATGAAGTTCAAGAAACACATGCGTAAGCTCCCCTGATACATTATCTAAACGGTATTGATTGCTCTGATGACCGAAGACTATGTCCAGTACAGTTAACAGGACCATTTCGGTCATTCGCGTGCTTTTGTTGCAAATGTACACCAGTATGTGGTCGTCTGGGAATTCAGTGTTGTAAAACATCTCATCGTGCGATAGAGAACACTAGTGATCCACAGACACACGTGCATCTCTGTATCACCGCACCACCAAAACTGCGGGCTAACTTGATCAGTTCGAGCAAGGGCGATCATTGCTCGACCTTGAACAACTGTTGAGCAGCACTAAACTTGGGCTAGGTTAAAAAAAACGTTCGCACCGGAAGATATGAGAAGACCAGATACAATTGGACATGTTTTATCACGACCAGTTTCACTCGACACGCAGAGTAGGAAAGTTGCAGCAAGAAAAAAGGCCAGCTGCCGAAGGCAGCTCAAATTGTTGGCTGGACAGTGCAAGGCTGTGTTCGTGTGTTTGTGCGGTTTGAGCAACGTTCTTAGGATTTATTCTGTACAAAAGTTGAGGAAATTTCACCAGCTGAATTATAAAGGCTGCTTCATCATCAGTCATGGTAGCGCAACGGTTTTGGTGTGCGAGATGTGTGTGTGTATGTGTAGAAGGAAGGACTAGACTTCAAAAGTGCAACAGAATGTTGGTTATTTACATATTGCTATGGTACATATCACAGCAGCATACAAGAAAATACAAAATTCGCGCTTCTAACAAATCATACTTCGTTGATCTTATCCAAATTATGCCAAAGGAAGTTGTATGTGGCCTGATCATCCTCCGCAATTCGAACTCGGTTGCGTCCCAGCGGGTCAACTATATTGGGCAAACCAAGGCCATCTTTTGGCTCATACAGGTGAGGTTCACTCGGCTTGTCTTGCCATAATGATCCAAGAGAGGTCAGCCTCCCTACTGCGAAGGAAGTCAGCGGAATGGTTAGGTAATAGTTGGCTAAAATGGCCAGTCGGGGATAGGTGTTGACCTTTTCAGACCACCATGCAAATGGATTCTCTTCCAGTCCTAGTGGCTCCTCTCGAAGGTAACGGTCCACTTCAGACAGCGAAGTGCGCGCGAAGCATTGAAGACCAAATACAGTTCGTAGGCCGGTGGTATCTGATGAAGGTTTGGTGGTTTTTCCACCAGCAGGTATTGGGGACGGGTCAGTACTGCTGAAATTCTGCTGTTTTGATGTGCAGTCAATTGAAGTAGGAACTGCCTCAAGCTGCAATGGGAAACGAGAAATGGGGATATTGGAAATTAAATATCGAACCTCCGCAAACGTAAGAACAACAGGATCCGGTTCAGATTGTTTGCACACCCACGCTTTCTTAGCCTCAAATACATACAACGCGGGCGAAAAGACACAAGTGGGAGTGGACTCGACCCAACGACGTTCCACTTATCGGGACCGAACAACCGAACTGCCGGAAACGCCTCCTCCCCGTTGCGCACTCGCACTTCGCAATCAATTTTTCACATCTGTGTCTGATGATATTGACGTCTATTAGTATCAGCCAGTCTTTTCTACAATGAACTAGATATCAGTGTCGCCCAGGTACTCGTAGGGCTTTGTGTACATACCAAAAGTGCACGCTATGTGTATGTGGACCTCCCACTTTCAAGACCGACCCACCCCCTCCCCCTCCCTAGACTCTAACCTTTTTTCTCAATTGCACGTTACAATGAGTTCGCCACAGCATCCCCAGCACACCGAGCTCCTGAGAGAACAAAATTATACAATTAGAAGAAACGCTTAACGTAAAACCAGAGTTTCTAAGGTCTTGACGTGTGAATACCATGAACAGTTTAAGAGGACACTCTGGTCTTGGGCGCATTAATCATACGTACCCACGGTACACTGTTGTGTTTTTGTCCCAATTTGGTCTGGTCACAGAAACCACTTCTCTTCCACTGCTGAGGCTAAAGCACACACAAACCGATTCCAATCAATCGAGCTATCAGAGTCAGTCCACTTGTGCTCAGTCGTAGATTTTCGCGTACACACACAAATAAACAGTATGTTAGTTGTCGACTGATGTATCCACTAAAATTTCAGTGGAAAAACCGCAATGCGAATACTGATAGCTATTTTTGTTCGCATTCTTAGTTTCCACCACTACTTGTATACTGGGTCAACACAGTGAACCGATGGAATACCAAGTAGGAACGTGGCTGATTAAGATTGTTTTTGGTACGAATCTCAGGAACGAGTAGCAGTGCATATCATGCGAAAGACTTTCTTGTTGTTGTTGTTGTGCGTGTGTGTGTGTGTGTGTCGGCTTCTACTAAGTTCGTCCAGTATTGTGCACATTGTCCACACATTCTTAAAGTAGATGATGAAACGACCCTGCAGAGGATATGTGTTAGATGAGTTAGACGGTGAGAAAACAATAGATAACACAGATGAATCCCCACACTTGGTTTGTTTCAAGTCAGAAAATTCATTTGCAAGCTGTAATGACGCACCTTTTCTCGAAGTAGTGAGACGACGCTGGGTTTCTGACCTTCGCTGTGGTCCTTAAATCTGGGATCAAGAAGGCTGGCAAGCTGCAAGGTTTCTCTCACTGCCCCATCCTCCGGGTAGGCCCGCATCAAACTTTCGCGGATAACTGATTTAAACTGTTCTACCACTGTTCTACCTCGCGACTGATCCTCGCTATTTTCTTGTGGTAATTCTTCGGCTGACGCCAAATGGGTTTGACAAAGATTCTGTAGAAGAGGTTCCATCATCGAGGCTGTAAGGACAAGATCTCGACGGTGAATAAGCTCCAACGTCTGGTTTAGTAGCTGAAAAGTGAAAAAGATGAGTGGTGTGATATCTTGTAACTGGAGGTAAACCATTTCCCATCAAACTGCATCTGAAAATTATAAGTCGAAATTGTGGCTAAGCCCCGAAGTCAGATTAACACTGAATCCTCACTAACAATAAATTAAATTCAAGCGAATCTGACGTTTGACTCACTGTAAACTCGTATTACAGATGTTGATAACTCTTACAGAACTGGGCTCCACAAAATAAACCAAGCGTGAATGATACTCACCTCTAAAACATGTCGAAGCTGCTGCAATACGCAAATATCATTAGCAGTCAGCGTTGGTACGGTCGCATCACAAGCACTTTGGATCAGAGTGTACGCCTGTGCCCAAGAACTGAAGACAGATTCTACTGGAAAATTCTCAGGTATGTCCTCCTCATTACTGCTTGGTTGAGCTGCATTATCAGCCACTTGCTCCTCATCCATAGGTTTGTCATGGGGCAAACGTTCGTTCCGGTCTTCATCACTGGTCTTCTCATCATTCTGATTTGGATAGCATGCACTAGCCGGGAGCTGCTCGTTTTTCCTCTGGAGACCTTGTTTAGTTCTGTGCAATACACGCTGGACACCAGCAAGGTTCAATCCGGCCTGAAAGAGATCAAGAAATAACTAACCTATTAACAGCACCCATGTTAGACTATGCTTAGTACTACATGCGCCCGTCCGAAAGCACGGTGTTTTAGGCATGGCCAAATTCTGTTCCAAACGAAAGAATTAAATGTGTCTCCAGTTTATGATAATGAACAAGACCTATCACCGGGAAAAGTGATGGGTGATTATCATATTCTGATATCTCCAACCGTTTGAACCCATTTGGTGCAAAGCGCATAACCGAATGCTTCTACGCTACATTTACCACTGGCAAATTTCCAAACCAATTGCCCCGTAATTACCGGGTCTTTCTTGGGGGTCATAAAACCATTAGAACCAAGTGTGACCATTCCTAACAAATTTAAACGGACCTCTTAACAACAACACAAGTAACTTGAATTTCCATCAATTAACCTTGTGAGCAATTTCACAGTAAAGAATCGTTTGGTTGCCATCGTTCAGCTGTAGCACCCTTCCGGTGCCTAGCTGCCATACCACCCGAAGAAGGCACGAGGGCTGGGATACTGCCAGGTTGCCCAAGCCTAGACAGGATCAGTTGAGATGACGAGGTTGGACTGGAACCACGGACCTTCCGGTCCGTAAACTGGCACCTTAACCACTGGGCTACCTCGAGCCTATAAGGGAAACTACTCACAAGGTTGCTGAAAACTTTTCGACAGCTCACGACAGTCTCCATCTGATGAGCCCCAAGAAGGGCGAAGCTGGCTGTGGGCTGTCGAAGAGTTTTCAGCAGCCTTGTGAGTAGTTTCCTTCGTGAAAATAAACTGAAACACGAGGTGGCCTTTGTGTAGCATATCCAGTTGATGGATATCATAAACGAGAGATTCAGTTGAGTGTCTCGTGAAAACCAAATTGATACGCCAGTGAGTATATTTGTCAAAATCGTTGGGTTTGTTTGCAGCAAATCTGAATGTTGTAGGTTCTGATATGAGTTCATCGGTTCTGAACACTCAATGTACAAGGGTTGACGACTTCATTTGATTACTACGACATCTCCCTCCCCACCCAAGGTGGTCTTCTAACGAGAACCCTAAATAGAATAGAATAGAAGTGAATACCGAAAAATAGAATGGTTTGGCACTGATGGGGTAAATATCATTAGTTGGATTGACAATTCTCACCTGTCCTAATCAGTTATCCTAGAGTGTCATGGTATTTTAAAAAAATAAATTTCACGACCTTGGCAACTGTTGGGTGCCTGAATATTTCCTGTTTGACTCACCTAATAAACCGGTGTAAAGTGCACTGGCCTCATTTTGAGGCATTTAGGAAGTCTTCTGCACGCTCGACACTGATACTAGATGAGGTTCGCTACAATACAGGGCAGTCAAGTGTGGAAAGAATATGGGCTTAACCCACTACTGGTAAGAAGGGACTGCAAGCGAAACTCGCTCATTTGCTTGCTTACCGCTAGCTGCTCCTTGCTGATTGTGAAGACAACGGTCGCATCTACAGCCATTCCGCTGTTGCTACTGCATCTCTCTCCCAATTGGCGCCTCCATTTCGTGGCGGCTTCAACCCGACTGGAGTAACATGTTAACCGACGGGCTATTGGCGAGTGGTATGTAGTATAAAACCTGACCAAACTAAAAGAGTCCGGTGAACAACCCGACACGAGTTACAATCTTTTCCCAGTCACTAAAATTTGTCTCGACTCACCATCACAGCTCTGATCATCTGGGATACAAAACAGGGTATGAGGAGGAATTCGCGGCCAGCGATTTCGCAAATGTCTGTCTGAATCTCGGTCGACTTGGTGTGGATTGTTTGTATTAACGGAACCTGGTTTGTCACCAGCGGGATGGCCCAGTCGTGGGATTTGAATTTTTCAGCATTCTGTGTCGGTCTGATCTGATCACAGCATTTTTTAAGAGCAGTGGCTAGGTCTTCATAATCAGTGACCTAAGATAGAGAAATAGGAGGGGAAGTAAACGCATCCGAAATGGCTGTGGAAACATATGGCACAAAAAGAAGTGCATTCAACACATCAACGCAGATAAATGAAAATCAAGGATGACCAAAATAAACGTTTGTGTTCCCCATTAGGACAGTGCAACACAGAAAGCTAAATTCAAGCACTAATCGACTACGGAATAAAGCAACACCTTCGACACCGAATGGGTGAGGCGTCCCAAAACAAGGAATGAAGCAAAACGTATGCGTGTCCAGACTACCATGGGTCAGCGTGTCATGTGGCTGATTATCTACTGCGCTGCAGCTACAGCTGAACGTAAAGTTTACCTTTATGCCTTTACCTTTTTTTACGCATGAGGCAGATACTACACAGGCACAAGCAAGAGTAGAGTCCTCATAGGGGACGATCTAAGTAACATTTTTACAATGTTCCAACACTTTATGCCCAGACAGGAAAGATATGCAGATCTGTTTAGTCCTTTTTTAAAGTGACGTTGAGGAATCAGGCATTGTTTAGGCTAATCCTATAGTTCATTGTCCCCGATTTCTCACCTTGATCGAATCGTATACGTGACTCTGCAAACTAGACGAGCGTAAAGATGAGCGGTGCACTTCCAAGTTGGCGTGGACAGCAGCGCCCGGCACAAATTTTATGTCCTCTACAGTATCCATCCTTGCTCGCGATGCTGAGGGCCATATTTCAACCGAGAATGCCATTGCCTGCAGATTGTCCTCGGAACTTCCTGACTCCATATTTTGGTTCGTTTTTCCCTGATCCATGCTGACCAAGTAGGCTTCGCTGTGAGCCATCAACCTGAGTACAGTATTTTCCCGTGCTTCTTTGACCATTCTTGGCAGTAGCTCTGCACGAAGCCCTTCGGCGGAGGGTAGCTGGCAACCAGTAAGGAATCCAATCATGCTCTGCACGTGACAGGGATAAAGTGAGACGCGGCAACCAGTAAGGAATCCAATCATGCTCTACACGTGACAGGGATAAAGCGAGACGTAATCAAATATTTATGATTCATAATAAGAAAAATTTTAGATGATTTTTGGGAGACAAAAAGCCAAACATTTCCTGTCATATACTTAAAACCTTACCACCACCGGCACTATCCTGTCAGCTATTTACTCTTTTCAAATTTGATGTTGATACTTGGACAGGAAAGACCGGAACAAATTTAGTGAGCCTCCAGCACATAGTGTCTAGCAGCATGTAATATTTAGGTAGCCAGATCGCTTCGTTGAGCAGCAGTGAATTTTTCGTAAATGTTTTCAGTTAGAATAGATTCATAGGTTGACCAATACGATTCACACAAGCTGTTCGAGAGCCTTCTTCTGACCTATACTCTGAGCATTCATCGTCATAGTCGGAGAGATCAATTTACAGCATCTTTGTGAACAGTATCTTTGTGATTGTACCGCACAGCATGTATCCCCTCGCACACGGGCAGTAAGTAATTTTTACATAAATGTTTATTGCGGTAAGTTGGATGGGCTAACACTCGGTTCCCCAGATCACCGAGCCACGGTGTATGGTACCAGCGTGACATCAGTTTATCTCATTAAAGTAGATAGTACAAAGTTGCAAGACACCTGATTCTGCTGTGTGAACCAGGGACTTGACGACTCCAAATAGACGGTAAGTGAGGGTCTGGAGTATCGCTCATCTCAGAATGAAGGCGATTTACAACAAACATTAACAAAATACGGGATATCTGCACCATCAAGCCATCCGCCACTGCAAACTGTACAGCTGTACCAAATCCCTAGTTCCCAGTCCGTGCATGAGCAAACAACCATTGTAGCTTAGACAGCTACAGGGGTTTCAGTAAGCTTCAGTTTCGCTAAGCAGGTACTGTCACCTCTCGCTGCGAACGAACCCTTGCTAATGTGTTATAACAAACCCATCAATTGTGCTTTTGTTTATAACAGTGCCAGATAATAGTGACAATTTGTCGAGCATGAGCAAACAGCACTAATGATCGAATGGCAGCTAGTTCGGAGCAAACTCAACTCCGACTGACCACCTAGTCATAATCAAATCAGGCGAATCAGCTGAACAGAATTCGATACACCTGTAGACAGTGGATGAAGGCGACCGAGTGATCGCCAACTCAGTCCTGTACGATACACCTGTAGACAGTGGATGAAGGCGCTCGAGTGACCGTTAACTTAGTCCTATAAAAAAACTCTTCCTTTTACTTGCAGCTGACAGCCCCCATCACGTGCCATATCTAGCACTTAAGGACTGTTTTCACTGCGTGTATTCGGTACTAATACACATCGACTGAAGCACTCAAAATTTGAACAACCCTTGCACGAACTGGTACACACGCGTACGATATGGAGACGTGGGACCCGCATAAATTCACACTAGCCTTAGTTTGTGGTTCGAGCCCCCACTTATATCTCGCCTGAATGTGCGTACACGTACATGACCGGAAAGATGAACAACAACCCGGCAACTGACCGGCCAACGGGTCGAGTGAACCGTCTTCATAGTGGAGGTGGTGGCGGTACGGCTGCTGTTACTCAGATGGTGGTTTCATCGGTGCAAGCAACAATACAGCAGCAACAAAAGTATCGGCGAGTAGCCTATATGCGTATGTAGCTGTGTGCACACTTGTATGTGTGTTTGCACGTTATAGTTTGAAAGACCGTCAGTTAGCGCACCCATATAAGTGATCGAAGCTTATCACTGTCAATCTGTCTGTCTATTGCCGAAAAGCATCGCACCGGGGCGCTACTTGTCCGAATACATCGGAACAACTGTCGCACACTGCTGACAGCCTGCTTGGTGAATGCGGGTCTCGAGATGGTGAAAGTCAAGATTTATGACCGATACGGTACTGTGCATGGTATCCGAGTGCGAGCCCTTGAGATTTCGAGTACCCGCTATTTAGTGTCCGTGACCACTCGCTTGGCCACCGCACGTTTGTTTTCCAACATTAGTGTTGTCGTGGGTCTGCTACAATGTCGCAGACAGTGTCCATCAAAAAATTTATGAGAAAAACTTACTTTAAACCCTTCGCCTTCCACGATTTCTGGGGGCTGCATATCTTTTACCAGGTAACGGATGAGGTTGTGCAAGAATGTAGTTTGCGTGACATGGCGGCTTTCGGGTTTTGAAATCTGCTTCTCAACTTGGTTGGCCGTAGATGACACTGTGGAAATTTCGGGGATGACTAAAAGATTCTCCGTCGGTTTATTTGTCATGTCTGTGGCCTCACTGTCTTCCGTGTCCGTACTGCTTACGTGTTCCAAAACACGACGCTTCTGAAACGTAAACAATGGATGCGATAATGAGTGAATTAAAGGGATGTGATGTTTTAAAATTCCGAAAATAACTGCCTCTCCAGTGGAAAATGAGGGTAGTTAAACCGATTTCTCCTACACTATTCATGACCAGGACTGTGGAGTGACTTCAGTAAGGTCGCATCTCAACATTTCCATTCAAAACGCCGGAAAAACAATGACTACATTTTAACTCGCGTCTTAACGCTGGGAAAATATTGGCCTGTCATATTCACCGAGGGGGGTCACTTAATGAAAGATAGACACTCATACTAAGCAAATTATCTGCATAACTGAACTATAGCACTGACCTAGCTGCTGGTGTGTCTGTTGTGTGCAAATGCTCGTAGACCAGTGAGAGAAACATAGGGCGACTGGTTTAGCTCGATCGACTCATAAATCAGCTGGATCGGTGAATGGACACATTCGCTCCGCGGCTAAGTGAAAGGATCGACCGACATCAGCTATGTTCAACTGCCTTAATAAAACAAACCGACAGTGTGCTCGATATTCGCTTAGGATTAAATCGGTGTGATTCACGTAGCCTGGAAGAGTTCAGTGGTTTGACTGAGGTTCAATCTTTGTTTAAAACGGGACGCACAATGGTTTAGTGACAATTTGTTTTAGTTCAATGAACTGGTTGGCTTGCAGTGTAACCCAGATCAACATATTCCCCTTTGTGGTGGTGCATCTACGTGTCATCAGCTACAGCGTTTTTTGTCCAAAAATCAAGAGATGAATGTTAGTGTTAGATTGAGATGACTTTTAACTTCAGAAAAATCACACTGTCTATGCTGTCACTGCTCTGAGGCAGTAATCGGGACTGATTCCGTCAGCCGTCTGTGTAGAACTTCACCACGTCGTATAAATCTTTGGAAAAGGTTCCCCACGGCAACAGACGCGTCGGATTATAACATCTTATTCCACTACTTGACTTATTCCACTTGACTTTGAAAATTTTCACATAATACAACCTAATACAAGTGATGCATTCTTGTTCTTCCTCGAATTACCCTCCTGGTTCTTTCTCTCTCTCTCTCTCTCAGAGTGAAAAAGAACAGTGCTGGTGTATCCCCGTCCACGATCTCGATGCTTCTGTATAAGCTACTCTTACAAGCGGTCACCTGATATGGTGCACTTGACAGACTTATCTTTTGCTAATATTCAAAGGGAATTTTGATAGAGACCAGTCCCGTCAGTGACTGATGGCCTGACCGGAGGGCTAGATACGCTACACGCTATGACATAACGGAACAGTGGGGTAGACAGTGTGTTTATCTCAACGCTATATTTGAGCCTCATGTTGTGTGGAGCAATATGCTTGGGAAATGACATCATCAAACCATTTTACAAAAGAGTACAACTCAGTTCTATCTGAACTTACTGCTTCACAGTGCGGAGATATATAGTTTGGACGAGCTCGTTTCCTCTTCGTAGATGCTGAGCCAGCCTCACTTGCGTGGCCTATCTTTATTTCCTCATCGTCTAATGTTGGAACTCGAGGGCTGCCCGAACGCGGACGAAATCCGTTGTTTGTTGACAGATCCAACGAATTCATGGAAACTCCTAGGTTCACTGAGTTGCCGCTCATACTGTTAAATTTGACCGGAGTGGGTGACTTTGAGACCATGTGTTCCAAGGACACAGTTGGGAATATAGATTGTGGTTCATTGGAGAGTCTGGATGATGACTGTAACTGGTGCTGTGCTTGTGATTGGTTCAGTGTTGGACTTGAATGAGATGTCATCAAAGAGGCTATCGTTAGGCCTGATGCATTCATATTTGGCGTGACTTGTGAAGTATTTGTCCACTGATTCAAGCCATCTAGCAGTGATCTAGTCACCTGACTTGGTGACTGCAATGAGTCTACCAGGGATCCAACTGGCAGAGATAAGTTTGAGCTCGCATGTACCTCGTTGTTAGTTGTCAACGGACCGATCGAACTGACATTAGATCCTGCGGAGTTGGTCAACAAGTTCAGCACCGAAGCGGGATCAATGAAACTTGCTGGATTGTTTATGAGTTTTCCGTTTGTGAAACTTGCTAACCAGGCCTGCAACTCTTGTTGTTGTTGTTGCTGCTGCTGCTGTTGCTGTTGCTGCTGCTTTTGTTGTTGAGTTAGTAAATCAGGCTCGTTACATTGAAACATTGTTGGATTTTGCCCGTTAGAAAGAGCCGGAAAGAAGTTCATAAAACTCCCAAAACTACTTGCTAGATCGGCTGGGCTGGCCACATTTCCACTATTGGCTTGAGATTGAAGTCCGGTTGGAGGGCAGTTAATCGCACCATCACGACCGACCATCCCAAAAGAACTGGATGTCGTTGCCACTGGACTGGATACGGGACAGTTTCTAGTACCAATAACGTCAGTTACATGTCCATTTGTAATTGGTCTTGCTTCATGTGCCAGTGATAATTTGTGAAAAGGAATCGATTGGTTTGCCTGACTGAACCTGTGAGACAGATGTGTGGGAGAGGTCACACTGCGATTATCAGTTGAATTAGTCGGTGACGCACTGGTGGTGGTTGGTTCAACCGGACTACTCACACTAACACCAAGACCAGAACTGGACGACGGAGATAGCTCCTGAGCAGCCGGACAGTTTATTTGGCCGGGTAAAGGTATGCCGAATGCTCCGTTGGAAAAGGCCGATACAGCATTCAGAAGAGAATTTCGTGGAAACAGAGGTGTTGAGAACATTTTGTTGGCAGCGCATGAGAGTGCAGCGTCTGTGGCCGCATCGAACTTGTGTCCACCCACGCCAACCAGATTCATTCCTGGGAGTAGCGCGCCAACCTCTTTTCGTTGGTCATTTCCATTGGCTCCTACGATACCATCTTTTCCCAAAGCGGATAGACTCTCTGCAGAAAATAGCATTTCATTGATCAGTGCCCGGTGTTGTTGTTCAGTTAAGGCGGCATAAGAGCCAAGCTGAAATAGAAGCAAGATGAGCGGGTTTTACAGTGTTTGAAGAATTTAGATATGGGAATAGTGGTTCATGACCAGTACGTAAACATTGGATGCATCGAAAAGAAATTTCACATCCATGCGCCCTACGCCTATAGTTTGTCCAAATTCTTCTCAGTAGTATATTGCACGTTTTGAAAACACAGAACTTGTCCACCCAAAACAGAGTGGGTCAGGACATGCTGTCAGTGTACACGCCAATTACGATCCAAGTGAGGCACCCGAAGTTCTGGAACGGCTTGCTTAAATGGAAGTTCTGAGGCCAGGATCGCGTTTACAAATTTGAAATACCTGTGACAGCAAAGCAGCATATCCCAGCAAATCTCAAGGGGCTGTGTATAAGGCTACAGTACGGGCTGTTTTTTTCTATGATTCTAAAGCATGTTCTTTGTGAGTGACGAGGCTGAGACGTCTTCAGGTTGCCAATAACCGTTGTCTCAACCGTAGCGCGTGTAGACTGGTGCCAACCAATCGAACCTAAACAATTAGGACACGAATGTTTGTTTGTTCAACTAATGAATGTGTCCAGCACCAAAACCTGAGATTGGTGCGTATGTATTGCGCAGGCCGAATCATCGTTTGTGGGAAATATGCCGTTCTTGCGCCCAATCCAGAGTGGCACAAGCAGAGAGGTTGTCAACCTTTGGCCTGGTAGGTGCGTATGGAAGCGATTACGAGATGCCAGAGTAGTGTCGGCGCGATTCACCTTCCAGGATAGGATCCACAGGATCCCCTCTGTGCATTGTTGGAGCTGCTGCCTGATATGGCTGCTACTTGACGTCAATAACGTTTGTCTTGTCATTTTCTATCCCAATTATCTGAATGAGTGTCCGCAGGCATCTCTAAATGATTATAGTTGGTAATCCCATCCTATTTTGATCTGCTCTTCACAATAAGGTTTCCAATAAATTATGGCTGTACATTGTACATTGATGATGATGGTGGTGTCACCATGAAACCACCCATCGATTTGTGGGTTAATTGTCTCTTTCGACATAGTAGAGAGTATTGAAAACCATTAGACTAAAGTTTCCTGGCTTTCATTCCCATCTGAAACATTCTACTCAATGAACATATTGCTGAGAGATATTCAGTTGAATCACCCGTTAATAACAAATTACTGTGCAAATGAGTGTATTACGTCAACCCCCTACCACCTTACTTGGTATTGAGGGGTGCATTTTAAACTACATAGGAGCAATAGATACCTTTGAATTAATCCCAGGTGTTCTGGTTTACATCCGAGAGAACCTTGTTTAAAAGTCGTTGGTTGTCAACACACTGCGAGTATTTCAAGATATTCCCACGAGAAATTTTCAAAATTTCAAATATCACAGTGCATCATATAATGCGTTTGAAATATGAATAAGCCAATTAGAGAGCCCCAGAACCCCTGTTGCTTATAAGCATTCGTCGTGTGGACCTCTGGAATTCACCCAAATACTATATCATGGAGCCATTGAGACTAATCCCCATAAACAATACAATCTTCGTATAACTGAGGAACATGTCGGAACGACATCTCTAGTCTCGTGGCTTTTTTTACTCGTATACTGGTCGAGAAGCCATCTGTCGACCAAGGAAATTACCAGTTAAATCCAGAAAGTGTCAACCTGCTTCTCGAATTAGCTGGAAACAGAAAAAGGATTTTATTGAACAAAGCCGCACTCGTGAGGAAATATAAACTCAATACACGTCCGCATTCAGTACGCTAAAGAGCTGAAGTAGAAGGCAGAGCAGATAACAATAAGGAGGTTGACTAGACAGGCAACTTGGTAGATAGGAAGCTCAATATCAAGAAATGTAACATTTCCTACAGCAATCGGATGAAGGTAACGCTTGAGTGGTAAAGCTAGGTTTTCTTCTAGTTCACCAACGGGTGACTAGGAATTCGCCAGCCACAATCCTAGAGACCTTGTATTAAGGGCTGAAGTGGGTTTTCCTCCAATCCTCTTCCACGGGTGCATTCGATAAGCCGGAAATCTGGATTTTCGGTTACTTGTTCCGTTCACAAACCTTTCTTTCCTCGAAAAGCCTCTGTAATTCCAAACCCCACCCTCACTACGTCCCGGTACCATGACAACCAACTCAAAGGAAATGTTGATTGTGGATGCAGCAGGTGTGTGAGCTCTCCTAGCCTAACATACAGACCGATTCCGGCCGAAAGTCTCGTGATCAGGTTCGATCGACGTTCAAGAAGCACTGGTCTGTCAACGGCCGATGTAGTACTGCACACCTGCCCACCGCCGTTGCTAAGTTAGTCCCAACCACGCTAAGCACAGGTACACACGCATAGGTACACATTCGTGTGGCCAAGAACAAAGCGGCGCGGAGCATACATTGACACAACACAGTTCGTATGGGTGTGGTGTTCAGATCGATTCTGAGGTTTAGGTGGGTGGTGGGCGAATGTCTATGTCCTGTTGTCACTTTCACTCGCGGTACAGCACTGTCGATCCACCTAGGTCAACACCCGTATCGTATCAGCGGTAGCGGTGGCGATAGTGGATGTGACAGTGGTGAGGATGTTCGGGTGCGCGCGTGCATGTTTGTCAACAAGGTAGGATTGAGTAGGGCGGGCAAAGAAAACACGACGTTCACTTTAGTTGTATTGTAAGTACTTGCGCTTATGGCACGGACCTGCAAGGCTCAACAGTCCGCAAAAAGTTTGGTGGGAGAAACCAGCTGCGACACGAACGGACGAACTAACAACAAGCGAAGGAAAACTGGTTTTCTGTGTGTATGCGCTGTAGAGTCGGTTACACAGTATGCTAAAAAGGGTGTTCGGGGATTTGCCGTTTGTCAATCATACAACCAGTTTTTAGTTGCTTCTCGTGTGAGCTAAGGGCAAGTTGTGGTTTGGCGTAGTACACTTCAACAACTGTGTGTCAAACAACTTGAGCAACACTGGACTGACAGGGCTGCACACCTTATCTACGCGCAAAAATCTCGGTCGTGTTTGCCAGTTCTGTTACAAGACACACGAAGCACACCTACCGAAGAAATTCTACGAGTAGCAGCAATGGAACCGGAAGCAAGGGACGGAAACGTCGTTTGGCAAGTGTGCAGATAGTAAATCGGAGAGTCGATTCCCATGGGCAACTCTATCTATATGATTTGAATTTCGGCATGTTCGAAGGGAGAGGGGTGAAAACAGTTCAGCTGTCAGTCTTGACCAAAACACTGAGCTTTTGCTCAGTGACCTTAGTAAGTATGTATAAACTGAGATAGAGCCTTTGAAGATGTCCGTTTAGGAACATGAGTTGGTTCTTCGGATTAATCCAGAAGAGTAAGAAATGTGTCCGTAATAGTTTCCGTGCATTCCACCCACAATAGGTTGTAGATTAAAGGTAAAACGAGGGCATCACGTGGCTGAACCACCAAACGCTTCCTACAAATTGATATTTTCTGGGTACCATGTACTGATTGCTGGGAGTAACGGCACTTCGGAGTTTCCTGGACTGATGGCTCTGGCTACACCTTTTTATTTCATCCTACTTTTGTTTAGGTGTGACATTTTCAAATAAAGTAACGAATTTATGTCATTAATAGTAGTATTTGTATAAATTTGAATATGATGACGATAATGATGGTGACGATGAAGGTGACGACGAGGAGGAGGAGGAGGGGATTTGAGTGATAGGGGGGGGGAATAATTGAGGATGAGGAATAAAGAGGGGGTGAAATCGATATCTTTTGTAAAGCCAAATGCACTTCATTGTGTACTATCCAGGGTAGAGCGATTGCCCCTGACGTTAAATCGCAGCAAATCCTCCGAAAGATACTCACTGGAATGCCGTACGCGCGCTCCTCATTCAAAACACTCATAGTTCATCACAAACGAATCCACTGATACTAGTTTGGAAATTCAAGAGACAAGGTTAACTGTTATTTCTGGTTCGAACTAGTGACATATAGTATACAGTGGGCAGCACTCAGGTCAGCACCGTCCATGTGTTCGGAGTGGCGAAGTCACGTGTGCTGTGAATATGACCTTTGAAGAAAGTGATTCGGGACGATTGCTCCACTGGAATGGACTGTATGCAGTGTAGCAAAACACAAACTGAGGCGTAATTAACCAAACATTTGCACTCACTCTAGATTTATTGGAGAGCGTGTGATATGGCAACATATTTGTCCCAGAAGTTGCTTCAGGGGAAACTAATTATTCAACGTTTATAGCAGGGACTGCATTAAGCCTGATTGCGATGTACCCGGGTTCTACGTTATCTAACACTCATCTATGTCGAAATGTATCGATCCATTAGAGCAAGCTGTCATGAACATCGTTTCTTTCAGTACCGCATTTAGGCCCTCAATTTGTGTTTTTATTAATGGAAAAGCCGTAAAAAACTCTCATTCATCAAGACTTATGACGCACCTCGTTTACCATCAATAAATGATGAAAACTTAGGAAAGTTTCTCCCAGGTTTTTCGTTCATTCCGCTTCCACTATCTCTCAATAACTCTCACAGGTGTTAGTCTCCAGTCGACCAGACCGCTATTCCATCAGTACATTTTACGTGTGCGCAAGCAAGTTCACAGCTTCAGCACCAAGGACGAGGCTACCAACAGCTAAAGTAGGCATGGATTAGCGTGGCGTTAAACTTAAAAAACAGCAGCGTCCAAAATGAATAATGCTCCTCAGGAATGCTTGTTTATTTATCCGCTAGGGAAGTACTGCATGTTGGGCGAACTTCCAGAAGGTTCACTCCATTTTCCTTTTCAGAAACTGACCATACCATTGCACACACATCATCTTTAATAAGAGGTAATCCGGATTCCCCATTATCCCAGGCACAGTAACGGTCAACTTCGAGTAGTTGTGGAATATTGTGTATATGAAAGAAAACTAGTTTCATATCATGAAAGTCACAGATGTCATAGACAGCCTTTAAGGTACACATCGTTGAACCACATTAAGACGAAGAGATTCGCTCGATTGTCGGTTGAAATCTCCGCTCACAACAGTCCAGTAAGAGAAAAGAGTGGAGTGGTCAACATCTTAGATTCCATTGATTTTAACACTACTCATAAGGTTGAAAGCCCACTACCGGCTTCGCCGGAAGTTAGGAGCTCATCAGGTGGACATAGTACGTAAATGCATTTACATTCACGTTACTCTCTACTTGAAATCTCATCAGTTTTCTCGTTGAGATTGCTCCACTTTTCAAACCTCTTTAACTTGGATACGTCAGTGACCAATTTAATAAACCTGGAGTCCATGAAGGTATCTAATTAACGTGCCAGAATCTTGGTAGTTCGAAAGATCAGGTGATTGATCGTTGATCTGTCCGCCGAGCCTGACAAACGGTTTGTAAAGGTTTCATCATCAATCGAGGTAACAATATCGGTGCGTACCTGGCAAATCATTAATGGATGTAATTAGGAAACCAAGTTTCGCCACAATCGAAGCGAACTGTACCGAGTATGCACACTGCAAACTGGTTCTGTGATAACTGAAAGCAGCCTTGTTCGGACACTTTAAGTTTAAGGGTAGCAGCCTCAAACGTTAGTTTAGAGCATGTCGGATACTAATGGAAACTTTTCCCACATTTTTTGGGCGAGGATACAATTTTTGTAAAACTTACAATTCGTATTCATGGAGCCTATTTGCTTATCATGGTAGGAATTACTCAGTTCACCAAATATTTATTGGAAAACCACAACAGTGAGTAGTACAATGAGAAGAGATTCGTGGTGTTGACGGTTCACGAGATAAATTAATGGTAGCGTCGTCGATAAATCGTGGTCGGAGCCTGTAAGCAAATAAGCCTCCTGAGATGTCTGCTAACCTTGACCCATACACCATGGCGTTGGTACTGTATCCTGCCTTAATGCGAGTTAATCGCAGGGCTGAAAAACCGCCCGTGGCGGATAGGATAGGTGTTCAAACCACTGGCCAAGAGGCTGAGCGCTCGAGACTCCCTGGTGTTTCGTGAGATGTGCACTGCTCATGAGTCCCGATAAGGAGTAAACAGCTTTAAAGTGCTTCTTGGATTTTCAGCATAAATTGGCTCCACTTATAGGACGAAATCTCAGTTGAAAAGTACTAAAAGTCCTCTATCCGGTCCAATGGATGCATATATCCTTGGCAAAAGGCGATGAATTCCTAGTGAAATACCTTCATTTCCAGAGTACTTGGGCATCAACGGAAGAATCTCGATGAATCTCGCGTTTATACTATTCAGAAAGACTAGTTCATGTTGGTATTTGCGTACGACTTGGTGTTTAAATAGAAGGTGGGTCTGATGGGTTTTCGGAGCTACGCCTACTTGATAAGTTCCAAGAAACGTGAAACCGAGTGTGGGCTTTCGAAGAGATTTCAGCAACTTTATGAGTAGTGTTATGCAATAAATTCCTGTTTATCACAGAGACCAGGCTCCGAAAACCAGACTGGTGAGCCGGTGGTAATCGGAAAAAAATGTAACATTTACTTACGAGAAAACCCGTAAAATCCAATCATACGTAAATAACAGCCATTCTATGAATGTAGCTTGGGCTCCTTTTTAACTTTTCAATCTAACAGAAACACTGATTTCCGAACTGCGTTTGGGCGTTCCGGATTCCAGAAGTCTTTTTCAGACAGTTCAGTTGACCTAGATGTTATTCGACACGGTTCTTCGAAACCGTTGTTTTCTCGCAAGTTCTTAAAGCAATTATTGATTGGTGAATCTTCAGTTTTGCAAAGCATTTCGGAAATTGCAAGGCAGAAACAACGAAAACAACAACCATGAAAACAGACATTGAGTTCACCAACTCGGAAATTGATCGGTCGAGATATTTAATACTCTCTCCGATTTTCTAATTGTTGTTTTGTATTATTCCACGTAAACGTGTAACTAGAGTAGGTTCACTAATAGCCGCTGACACAGATGTGCATACTGACCAGGTTCGCTCACTGCTGGGAGTCCTTCGTTGAGGTTAACAAAGTTCTTTGGCTTGATCTATAACTTGATCTATAATGATCGTCCATCAACGATTCATTCGTTTATTCAATTCGAGCGACCAAAACTTTCGGTATGTAGGTCCCATATAGTATTCTGAAGATAGTAAGCCGTGATAAACCCAATCTTCTCCTTCTCACATCGTTGATAATTGATCATATTCGTGAAAATGTTGCTCACAAGGTTTTTTACTCTTCCATTTTAACCCAGGGACATAGCGGTTTCGCGAATTCACTGCTTAAGCGCAAACTTGTGCACAGTGCTGTGCATCGCAAGTTTTGATTAATGGATCAAGATTGGCGCGGGGGGAGGGACAGTCTGATCGGGCAGCTGAAGTAGGCAGTGGAGTGCGATCTTCACCTCCACGAACACAATCGTGTAGAGAAGTTGATCAACCAACCCAATTTGGTTTTGTACGGTCAAAGTGCCCCGCCCTAGCGTACTAAGAGTGTGCTGTTATCACAGCCTCACAAATGCATACACACACGCTCGGTGGTTTTGTAGGCTCTTTATGGGTCAGTTGATCTGGGACACGGTGATCGTGTAAACACAAAAACGGTCTCTTCCAAAGGACAACACATCTCCTTTATTCACCACGAGGTGGTGCCGGAAGGGAAGTGGGTGTGGGGTACGACCGTGACGAACATCGCACGTCATCGATTGGGCTCGCGCACGGCACAGAATCCTAAATCTCCGTTTGACAAGTGACACAGCTCGGACACGAATCAGCTTAACTCAGTGCGTTTGTTTACGCGATAAGCGAAATGCGAGTGTTGAACGCGATCGGACATCCCGTGGTGCGTGTCCAGCACAAAGTACCGCATCCACATTTAGCCATCACACCCTTTACACCCCTCGCTATAAACTTGACCGCAAAGATAATGTTCCATTATCCTCACCTCAATTGTCTGATATCGCCTAATGCGTTTTGGGATCAAGGGGAGGACCATAGTGGAAAGAAATCGGTGTAGAACGGTCTGATCACCTGTCTTACCAGGTGATATTGAAGGACTAGTCTGAATCCGTTAACAATTTGTTGAAAGCTTGTCACCATTTCCCATCAAACCCTGATGTGACCATTACAAGGAGGGATTCAGTGACCGGGATCCAAGCTAGCAACACCGACTTGGGTCTGGATTTTTGAGTCAAGCGAATTCAGGCTATCCACAGGTAGCTCACGTCTTATCTTGACTGGGTTGTCACGAGCGATTTTGTTTGTTTTATTCTGTCGAGGATTTTCAAACTCGCTCTTTTGAGGTATTGCTCATGTTGTGTTTACAATCATTTACTGTGAGGCAACTTTCATCTAACTAGCTCCATGTATAGATCGTTCTCTCTCTCACACACACTGTGTAGCCTTTCCAGCGCGTTGTTGCGATATATAAAGTTTAGAGTTCGCATTGTAACCAAGCTAGTAATGCTCACAAGATTAATTGAACTCAGCGTGTATGTTCGCCAGTCCATATCCAGTGAAATAACATCCTTCCTACCCGTTTCGTTTTATGAGGGTTGCGACTAAGTATGTTTCGTGACCTGCACCCATCTTCGCAACTCGAGATTACAATCTCACACAGGTCGAACGTTCGGGATTTAGCAAGACGGTCACTGTTAGTGACAAAAGATCATGATAAAATCGGATGAAGTCAACTAACAAGGAATGGGTGGTGATTTGAGCACGGAGTGGAGTTTGGCTGCTCATATAACACAATAGAGACATGGATCTCGTCATAACAAAGAACGTGTCATTAGTCTAGTCTAGGATAACTATAGAAACCTCAATTGATTTCTCTCAACCGCTACTTGAACAGCAGGTCAAATGTTCATCAGTCTGACGAATGAAATTCCTAGTGTTAGCATGCTGATGTGTCCTCTGTATCATTACGGAAAGCATGAAAATTCTTGATTTTTCAAACAACTGAACTAGTCGAATCGTTATACAACAAAACCGCTTTCTGTGACACAGTGGTGGAAAAGATCAGTGATTCACTCTGTTAACCCAGTTTTCCATCTCCTTTGGAGTTGATACTATCGAATGTTCCTGATGCACGTGATCGTCGTGATCAACAACCGATCACGAGGAATTTATTGTCCAAAATCTGCCAATCCCCTATCTGCGACAAACCTGACCTTCAACCAAACTAACAGAAACATTTAACCTCGCGAGGATCTGTCAGTGATTCTGATCAAACACAGAGAATTTTTAACCAGCACCTGTCCACCACACCGTGGTCAAATTCTCCTTCGGTTAATGCATACGCCGAAAAAATCAGCCGCATCAGTTTGTTAGCACTAGCGTACAGTTCAGTCTAAGCAGTTCATCGTACATTCTGTCCCGCAGTCGCACAGAGCACTTGAAAAGTTCATACAATAACAAAAAACAGCTCGTGAAACTCATCACAACAGAATCGGAAAGTTGGGGTGAAGGACATAAGTGTGAACAAGAAAATCTTCATGCAACGTGCACCCATGGTACGTCATTCGCTGTTCGATAGTGAGTATGCGACAGCGGATAAATTCATCGGCACTCGTCAGAAATGTTTTGAAAACTTATGTATACTTAGATACACACACAACCTTTCAGTACAGCTATGTGCAGTATAACCTAGGCATTCCGTGCAGACTCAGCAAACCTGCTAACCACGCAAATTGCCACACTAGCTTCAGCTATTTTATGGATATCTAAAGCTTATTTACTGCGACTGTGAAAGGAATGGAGGCATGAACGCACCCAGGCACACAGCGAGCAAAATTATGGTTTTTATAGAGGTGACATTCGATCACCGAAACGTCGGATCAAAAATTGCCACTTCGAATTGTGGTGCTTTTGTCAGGGTTCTTCTGCTACTAACTAGGTGTATGTGTGATCATCAAAGCTGTGCGTGGGTGGGTCGATCCGTGCCCAGTGTATTTTCGTTTTTCTCGTGATGGCGTGCTGACCTATCGATGCAATTATCCAGAACGAGGGGAGAAGTTTCGAATATGGGTCTAAATAACGATTTGATGGGCCGGTACTGGGTATCTCGCAGGTACCTTGCTAACCTCAAATAGGTGAGCATCTCAGGAATCAAGAAATATAGGTGTTAAATAATAAAATAATAATTATTTGATTGGTGAGTACCGATGACTTAACCGCATCAGGAATTTTGGGCAAGATATTTATTTAGATATACGTTGAATTTCCGGATAAAACGGCGTCTTGTTCTTCCAACTCAGTGATTAAGTTGGTTGGACATTTCACAATACAGTCTTATCTTCTTTGGTATCAAACAGAGAACATCCGTTACAGGCCTTCTTCTAGAAGATCATCCAGTCATCAGCCACATTGATATTTCAGTGAATTCATTCCAGATGGAGCACCAAAATCTGTCGTAACAAATACCGAACCTTTAGTGCTCGTCCTTACTCAACCGGTTACCAAAAGTTACGAAGCTCAGCCAAATAGCTGATACACCGAACCTTTAGTGCTCGTCCTTACTCAATCGGCTACCAAAAGTTACGAAGCTCAGCGAAATAGCTGATATCAGAACATCAAAAGAACACTAGGCTCTCCAGAGGACATCACAAACGAGAGATTTAGCTGGATTCAGCAGATTATCACAAATGAGAGATTCAGCTGGATTCAGCAGGGTCTCTCATTAAAACCGAATTAGTCTGTAAATGTGTGTTTCGCGAACACACTGTGCGTTACAGTTTGAATCCCGATACAACTGTCAAGGTTCTAGACTTCATAAGGTCCTAGCTATTTTCGAATAAACTGGGGGGAGGGGTTCTCACACGGTTTTATTAAGCACAGCTACCACTTATTATGAACAATTCCCAACAATTAGTGATAGACCCCCGAAACTTTCAGATCTCAAGTTACTGGTGGCCTACAAATCCACCTTCTATCCTTTAAGGCTCTTGTCATGGTGACCATCTACAAGAATGACAGAATAGAACCCAAAGTTCGAAGTTCTCCTGGACAACGCTTGGAACTTATCGACTGCATTGGATTTGAGCAGTAGGCATTCAGTCATGAGGTGCATTTGACTCAAAAAAATCCACGACCGCAGGTGTAGAACGACCAGGAGAAGTTGGAAAGTGGGGTATATATCTTGCTCCTTGAATTGCAAGTCCAGTACGTATAATAGACGAAAAGACAAACACGTCGGGGAGGGGAGGGGGATGGAACTCCCGCTCTCAAGCCTTCAGTGGATGGTGGACTAACTAGGGTGTTGATCCTCATTATACCCATGCACATTCGATACACAACCTCACTGTCCAATAGATTAATAATCGAAGGCTGGTAGTATCGTTAGTGAGCCAATTGTGGAACTCCCAAAGTGGGTCACAGGTGCTCAAAAGACATACTGTGCAATGTATTTAACTATACCAAAAGTCGCCGACGTTGTCTTAGACCAATAGATGTGACGCTACGTACTTCGAATCATCTAAGACCTGTTCTTTTGACGCCACATACGATCTATCCATTCAGCGTATTACCATTTAAAAGTACAAACGTGAAACCACTGTGAAAAGGATGGGATTACAGGTCTTATGGACGACTGCCCATCCGATTTGTGTCAGTCTTCCAGAAAAATTACTGGATATAACTTTGAATAGATCAGAGTTATGAAGTGTGAACTTACTGGAAACATTGATCCCCCGTCAGATTTCAGTTGGCAGCCCTGCAGGGCACTTGTTTGGCTCAGATAGTCCATTGCCTCGGGATTCTTGGTCAACTTTTGACGTCGAACTGCCACCGGTGGTCGTCCGCGTTGTCCAACAGGGCTGCGAGAATGTCGGTTACCGCTGAGCGAAATTCTTTGTAGGTCTCCTGGCGTATCTAATTGATCTGTTTCTTCATTGGAACTGCGATTATCTGCAACAAGGTGTCGAGTGTTTCCTCCCTTAGGTCTGCTGACACGACGTTGTAATTCTTCTTGTTCAGCAATATCACCATGGCGACTTTTTAAATGGTTCAACATTGTCGTTGTTGTCCCCGATGCGTTGAATGCAAGTTGACTATCACAGAGGATACATTGCGTTCGACTCCGATCCGTTATTCCGGAGGCCAATTCGGGGTGATGGAAATATTTCCAAACGAATGATTTCTTGGCACATGCTTTGGGTGTACCGGTTGAAGTTTTCGGTCCACGTGAGGACTGCTCAGCTCCTCGTGAAGCGGTTTTTATCGTTACTTTCAGCGCTCGATCAGGCAGTGATTCGACGTCTTCAGTGCAGTTGATTTTCATCGATTCTAGGGTTGTTTCCTTGGATAGACTCGAATCATGGTCAAATTCAGTGGCTTGTAGCTCTCTCGGTTCTAGGTTTTCTTGATCCACTGACTTCGAACACTCTGACCGTGCTTTGTAGAATGGAAAGTCGGGAGAAGAGTGTGATTCATTGTCTGCCTCATCATCCTCGTCTGCTCCAGGACTACCGCATATGTATAATTCTTGCACGCCACTGGCTCCGCTCCTATCCTTCTCCGAGTCCAGCAGAGCTTCGCCCTCAATCTGGAAATCATTTACCGTTGACACTCCACAGGGTGACCGTAGAGATGTTGGTAACACTTGTGGTTCCATCATCCCCTACCGAATGACAGATAGCGTAAAAATTCGTGTAGCGTGTTTGGTAAGATTGTTGGTTAATGTCCGCTCAAGTTTACAGATTGCTTTAATTGTTGGCACAGGTCGCCTGTCCACCCTTAAAGCGATCACGCCTGTAGTGATACACTTTAGTTCAAACAGCGGTCAATCGGCTAACTGATGTAGGTGTGCGAGCGTAAACAGTGTATTGTCCGCCTGCTGTCTCTCTCACCATCTCTTCGCATTCTTTCACTCTCAATGTGCCTGTGTGCGTGTGCCGGGGGCGGTTCGGCGATAAGCGAGTCCACCCACAAATTCTGTCTACCCCCACATTCGCACCTGCCTCGAACATTGACGAATCAAATTGGACGAAACACCGAAAGGCCAACACGGGCAAGCGTGATTGGCAAGATGAGCTGCACATTTGAATGGGGGTGGGAGCTGGTAAAACGAGCAGCGGCGTGGCCTATGAGCGACCCACGTCACACCCCTGTCGAGCCACTTCAGTAGCAGCTGCACATGGCCTCAATCGATCATGCGAGCTGGGTTCAGATAGCCTGTCTCGACCCCTGTGTGAAATCGAGAAGCTGATTGGCCCATCACTTTGAGTGGTGGTTTGGTGATTGGCTGATCCTACGTTACGCTCGAATTGGCTGTCCTTTGTTATCAGATCGGCCCATGGCTGTTAGGCTTGTGGAAGGCCGTGACAATAAAGCGCATGAGGCAATGTAGCGATCGGTTTGCTTACCAAGACGGGTTTTGCTGAAACAGATGAGTACGAACGTTTCTGTGGTACAAAACATTTTTACTTGGGATGCAGCTGCACATTAACAACCAATCCGAATGGCTTCTCTGTTTTCATTAACTAATGCCGGAATATGCAGAAAAAATCACTTCTGATTATTCGAAATGTATCCGAAACCAAGACGGTTGTTTGTCTCATATGTTATTTCAAATGTGTGAGTAAGTATTCGAACCTCTGCAGTAGTTTAAATTGACTGAACGGTTGAACAGGGAGTAAACATTTTCAGTCAGTCTGTGGAGGTTCACAAACTTAAAAATATGGAAGGAGTTTGAAAGGTTAGTTAAAAGGAGGAAGCTGTCCTCTCACCTGCTAGTCTAGACTTCTAATGGAATCCCTTCCATATCGCTTAGAAATATGGCCCTGTTGAGACTGATTGTGGTTCTGGCTTGTCACGCACCAAGCTTATCTGATCGTCCTTAAGAGGAGCCAGTACACAATGTGGGACTCTCTTCTAAGTACGGGGTGCGAAATTAAGTTCAGGCCACCCTACAACCGTGTTTCTGGTTGTTACGGCTGACGACTGAATCAAGAGACAGTTGATTTCTCTGAACATTTTCCATGGGGATCAAGTGGAGAGAACGTCCGACAGCATCGAGGGTTCAAAGCCAACGTACATAAACTTAAATTGCTTGGGTGATCGCAAAAAGGCTTTGGCCAAGCTCACTCATCGAGGGATCAAAACGGTTTACAAATAAAACCCCTGCATTGATTGATGTAACGGTTATCTACTATCAGGTTCAGAATGAGCACGTTCGTTCAGCTGTAGAACCCTTTCGGCACCTAACTACCATGCCACCAGAAGGAAGAATGAGGGCTGGGATACTGCCAAGTTGCCCAAACCTAGACAGGGGAAGTTGACAGGCAGATGTCGGGTTCGAACCACGGTCAGTAAATTCACGCTATAACCACTGAGCCATCTCGCCCCCGATGAGCACGTTATCGTGGAAGGAATCAACCGATCGGCAGCTGATGTCTTCGTACAACATTTATGCATCCACAAGCAAGCTGTAATTAGGCGTTTTTCATATAAGCTCCTTCTAAGAGCTGGTGGACGGGATTACCACTGATTCTCTGCATTGAAAAAGATCTACCTGAATTCAGTAGTGAAGTTTGTTCTTACCACCTGTCCACGGTCAAGAATGCGGTCACTATCCCCCAATCACAGGTTTTGTCAGTGATCACTTTATGATCAGCAATCCACCTCCCTGTTTTATGATTTAGGATAGCTGTGGGATGGACGTAACTTGCCAGTCCGCATGTTTTTGTGAAGTGACGTTCGATTTACGGATCGATGCATTTACATTTCCGATACACTGGTTGGTAAATGGCGGCTACTCAATGTTGTACGCAAGTTAGGAACTTTGAGAGTGTGTATATTTTCTGATTCTGACCGCAAGAGGTAGGTTTTACGGGATGGCACCATGTGCAGTGCATTCATCAATCATAGGATCGACAAATTCCGTCAAAAATATCAACGACAGCTTATTTGAAATTAAAAATTCAAACCCGGATTTCGCCGGTTTACCAGCTGTTATTCCCAAGGACATGCCATAAGATATGTCAATCTTACCACGTTGTACCAAAAGGAATCTAAATTCTGTACATTTAGGTGTTGGAATACCACGATGAGTCACTCAGAATGGGAGATATCATGGTCAAAGAGGATTCTATGCTTTCATAGGGGAGACTACTCACAAGGTTGCTTAAAACTTTTCGATAACTCGAATATCGTACGAACTGATAAATGGAGCGGCCTTTGTGAGTATCACGTGAAAACCAAATTGATATGCAACTGAGTGTATTTGTCGGGATTTTATGCTGTTTTGAGGGAAAGGACAGACTCTCATCAAGGGTACTGTGTAGGAGCCAGTATCGTTGGAGCAAACAAGGAGGAAAATGCAGAAGAAAGTGAGATTTTTATTGTTTGATTCTTCAAACAATGTGTAAGCCCCATTAGGTTAAACTCAGCCCAGTTTGAAAAAACTTGTGGTGAACTTTAGCTGTGTATTAGTTAGTTCAGAGTTGTAGCGAATTTGGATCTGCGGTTTTTTGAAATGCAACTTGCTTTGAATGCCTTTTTGGTCTATTTGCAAACTGCGGCGTGGCATTCATCCGTATGGAAAAGGCAACTTCACAAACGATAGATTCAGTCGGGTTCCAGATGAGTCTGTCGCAAAACCAAATCTGATTGCAAATGAGTGCAGTTCGCTGAGTTCGTGCGAGTTGATTTCAAGTAGAACATAAGGTTGACAGAAAGTGGGGAATGAGCCCACCTGATGAGTCCTAAGAAGGACGAAACCGGTCGTGGACTGTCGAAGAATTCTCAGCAACCTTATGAGTAGTGCATTACGTATATACATGTATCGCGATATCTCGAATATCGTAGCAACTGGAACATGAGGCGGCCTGGTGCAGCACATTCAGTTGCCTGAAAACATCACAAACGGGAGATTCAGCTGGGTTCCAGGTGAGTCTCTCGCAAAACCAAATTTGTTTGCAAATGAGTGTATTTCGCAAACTTCAGGATGGTTGAATATGTGATACCGTGGATTGCAATCCTGACCAGTCGGGCTTTTCCCCAGACTGGTTGCTGTCCCCTGTCTGACTAACTGTGTACTAGTCGTTCCTGTGATGAGAATTTCTTTTGTTATTGATTTTGCTGAATCCGCCTGTTTTTTCGTTTGTCTCTTTTGGCTGGTCTCCCTAGTTGACGAATTACTAGGCTTCGACAACGAAGAACTGTTTGCCACAAGAATATCAATTTCTAAAATCAATATGAGAAATAATACTTTCAGGAAAATCCCGGGTATTGTACACCTGCACTCATATACGGCCTGTGGGGTTAAGTGATGATTAAATAATCTGGAACCGTTGAAACCAGTTGAAATCGGTTGAATCTTCCCGAACTAGGTAAGTTCCTTCTTAGTCAAAGTTCAGGACGACAGAGCGAACTAGGCAAATAAATCTGCCTGTGGTGCCATAATAATACACTATATAGCATACGGAGTTTTATAGTCTCCTTTTATGCATACGATACAAGAAACTGTTCATCCGGTGGACGACTAACTTCGATTAATACAAATTCTGTGGCATACGGAACGGGACCAAAAACGTCACTAGTTTGAATCAGTGTTGATCCAGCTGCTTTGACACGGATTCGATCTGAAGCGTGCGGTTTGATATGATCAAGAACTCATATGCTGTACCTGATAGTCTAGCCTTTTAAGGACGCTGTCCATCCTCTATCAGGGAAGAGAGTATAATCCTCCACCCTTCATGACCATCGTGAATGCCTGGAGTGTGGATGAACGAGAGCGGTGTAAAACCAACTTAAATCGGGAGATGGTATTTTATTCGGTTGGACATTGACGTCTCAACTTTGGTATATTTCAGCAAGGATGAGTTCACAACTGTCATACCATTTGTTAAACGACCATCTTTGAGTAGATGTGGGTTTGAGCATGTTCATATCGGTTAACTGTCATTACGCGTCGAGATTTTGGGGGTCAGCAACATTTTGAAGACTCCGAGTTCACCATATGTTCATACATAAGAACGTCTGATGCTTGAAGTCGATGAGGTTATCGGGTCAACATCACCGATGCAAGTATAGGTTATACACTCACCGACAAAATGCGCTCTCCGACAAAGTGACAGGCTTGCAAAGATCAGCTTGCATTCAGCCTACCATTCATTATCGCCACAGCCAACTTGACTCCACAGCCAACGGCCACCTGTCCTCGAGCGGTCGAATGAGTGTTGTAACGTGTCATCAACTCAGAGTTAATATTTCACCTAAGGACAAACCACATGTAGGCGGACTTGAAAGCAATCTCCATAGGTGGTGACCCGGACGCAGATATTCTGAGCTGCGATTAAGTGAACTCGGTTGCTGTGCCAACAGTTTAAAAATCTGCATTGAAAACATTTTTCGCTCCTTAAGCATCTAACATACATGAGAATCACCGAGTGATCTTCAACTCTAGTTGTGTTGGCGAGTCAATGCACGCGATCATCCGTTGTAAGCTGGACACACCAAGATTAACACAGTGAAAGTTCCCAACGTAAAGTGGTCCTTTCAGAGACGTTGGTACTGCTGATGGTTGATGATGCTGATCTACGTTCAAATGAAAACCTCCGTTCGGAAAATATGCTGCAGACCAATGAATAGGGACGAACCTGCATAGACTGTCACTAGCTATCACCGAAAGTGTGGTGGTCACAAATAGACTTCACGGGAAAAACCAATGCGGTTACCTAGAGAGGTGCAAAAGTGTCTTCCATGGGCAAGACGTAACTTTCTGTCTTCCTAACTTGTTCATCTTTTGTGGCGTTGGTTTTTTTACACCAGTTTTAACCGTTTTACCAATTCGTGCCCCTACCGTTCTTGAAGTATTACTTGTTCAGCCCAGTCCATTTCAAGGTCACGAGTATCACACATTGCTGCACTTGCGTGACTGCTTTTCGCTGTCTTATCCATTCTCAAACGCTGCGGAAGACACCGAGTTGATCGGATGATGCTCTGGAGAATGCAGGTCACACCTATTCTATCCAGCACAGTCTGTTAACCTTAAGGAGAATTTTCGCGCCAAGCAAGCTGGCTTCGTGCTGATCATGATGGTGCGGCACTCGCAGTTGATGCTTACGATATGTTTCTTGTTGATTGGCCGGTTGAATTCTGCAAAACAAGTAATTTAACAGGAAAGGTTGTTGTTAACACATCCGTTTGGGATCAGGTTCATTGTGCATCAACTGCCTAATCATTGAACAAAAGGCGCGACTTCTAGGTAAACACTCACTCAATCGTAATTGCATGCATGTACGTCGCTCTTAGTAATCAGATGTTTAAATTAGCGGATTCCTTTCATGCAGAAGTAATTGCCTATTGGGACATTACTGGGTGCATCGCGGCAGGTGATTTGAACAGATTAAACATTACTTGCTAAACTAACTTGGTTCGAAGGCCCGACGCCCAGCTTGACCGCGTTTGCGAACAACGCCGATAACTTGGCTACATACAAGGACACCTTGTCCGGCTCGTCTGATCACCATGGTCTAACTTTTCCGCAAAGGTTGACCAAAAATAGAACTGTCGTACTGCCACTGGATTAGTTTCGCTAGTGCTGACCGGCCTATAACATCAGCTCACTCGGGACGATGCTTTTTTCAATAGTGATTGCGTCCTGTAAATGAAGCCAATCTATCCTGAATAGCCGAGTACCACTGTACAGCTGTTTTACTTTTATGGGCTCAGTGCTGATGATTCCCAATATGAATGAAACAGCTATACAGTGCTTCTACGCTTTTCAACATAGAGCAGCTTCTTGGTTGTTGATCAGTGCGCAGTTGGGTGCGCACTGATAATGTCTCCTCGTATGGTGACGAAACGTTTGCAAGTCAACTGCCAAGCTTGGCGAACAAACCAACAGCCACCTGATCAACAACCAATAAACTCACACGAGCTACCAATATTTCGACACATTACCATAGAGCAGCTTCGCTTACAGGATGAAATCTTCATTGAAAATTCGCAGATCTACCCATACTACTAATGCTTTGTTCGACGGATTCCTATAATCCCAGTCCAACAGTAACTGTATCTGGCCAACTGTTACAACTTCAGGTCCAACCTACGTTTTCCTGCTAAAACACTCAAATCCGATACATTTTCTTCTCTCATACTGAAGCCTCTCCGATGGAAGCAGAAGGCAAACAAAATCCCGCTCCTGATTGCCGTAGGTCAAAGGTGCTCGGAGCAGTTAATCTGAATTACCTAGAAATTCAAAAAAGCGTTTGTCAGCGTTTCCCACGGATAAGCGTAACTGTCCATTCCAGGCACAAAAAGCATATTTTTCTACCGGTAGCACTGGAATTGCATAAAATTGCATCAGATCTATTCGTCCGTTTTTTAAGAAGTGACACGGTCGTTTCCAGGCTATTACTGTGAATTTGGTTGCTTCATTCTTCCTCAAGATGACTATTTATAACCTCTAACCAACTGTGATGGAACGTGGCCGAGTTCTCGTGATGACTGGACACAGCGGAATATCGACCGAGTCTCCAGGCGACACAAACCTAATTGGCAAAGGAATGCTTATCGCAACACAAGTACAATTTGGTATCCAAGCTGGAGGCGAGGTTCACGATGAAGCCAGGGGGCGAACGCAGTAGCGGGCTGTTCAGAGTTTTCGTCGTTCTCTATTTGGGTCCACCTTGAGTGCACGCGAAAAGTTCACAAAACCGAACGCACCGACTATGATTTCCTTCGTCCTAAATCGTCCTTCTATCCCATCTTTACTGCTTCCGAGATCAAATGTACTTCGTACGTACTACCTGAAGATAGAAACCTCGGGCTGCTCATGGCTATTCAGATTTCGATCTGTAACTGTGACAGTGACACACCGTTGTTCCTGTCTGTCACCGGTTTCCAAGGCGAATTTGATCCAGTGAAGTATCACTGACTTGGTCACCAGCCACTTAGCTCTTACTGTCCTCGTTTGAAATTTCGACCAGTGGGACCAACGGAGTGAAATGAATAGACTGGCATTAGCTGTCTATAAAGTCGATTCAGGTTTTGCGCCACATCCTGTTGGAGTATTTAGACTTACATGGTTAGTTCGTAAAATTGGACGCATACCTCATAAATGTTGTGAGTTGAATCAGAACTATCACTGCAATAACTTTAATGCCGAGGGCATACATGATTTTAATTCCTCACCCGGTGCACAAAGGAACGGCGGCGAAGTTCAAACGAAATGTTCTGACTCTTGCAAATGTGAGATCCAGGAGATCCACAGTGCTGTAAAAACAAGGGAGTGTACGTTAGCCTGTGATGATGTGACCCCCCCCCCTAGTGGCATGGTCGTGGTTATCAACCCTTTGACTCTAATAGCAACGGTATTTGAAATGGGTATATTCAACATGAGGTTTTTCGTTTATTCGCCCTCTGCTGAGACTAAAACTAGCCATATCGACAACGGTATTTTGATGGTTGTGCATCTGGTTAGCAGGTTTGAGACATTCAAAGAACCTGACCTGCGGATGAATAGTTAGACTGCTCCATCGAGGCACCTGTCGATCCTCTGAAGGGGTCTGGAGATAGCAGAAGAACCACACCATTCAAAGATTAATATGACAAACTGCTTACATACTCGCGATGTGGGAAGTTGAATCATGACCTCCAAAATACAAGTAGCCACAGGTTTCTAGTGAATCAGTCAGCAGATTTTGATGTGTCTGCTAGTCGTATATGTATACGTATATATACTTCCAAAGAATGACGCCTGCGCAACTCGTCGGTTTGTAAAGTGCTAATCAAACGGCGTCACTGATGGAAGATGGAATACAAACTGATATTTTTCCACAAATATCCTCTATTTTACCCAGCTGCCAGAAACGCTGAGCCGTAATTTACGATAGATTAGGAATGTGCATGTCTACTGTTTCCGTTCGCTATATCAGGATTCGTGATGGAGCATGTGAGACGATATAGCCCACTTCAACGAGCAATTCGATAGCCAACTGTGCATGATTGTTTCCAAACTATCAGAGGGAAGCCAGGCCAGCCAACCCACTGTTCAGCGTTTCCATCTCCTAATCACATTGGTTGTCTCTTCACCTCAGACTGTGCACTTCAGGTGTTTCCGATCTCACGGCATAAGCCCACCTGACTCGTTTGTAACCTGTTCTTTTCGTATCTTTGGACAAAATTGTCTTCACAATACACGGTTTACTGTCTCAAAAACCTGTTTCACCAGCCAGCTTGAAAACGAAACTAGACAACAGGAGCCATGAATGTCGATTTGAAGTGTGTAGTTCGCTGAATGAAAAAACAACAACACAAGAACGACAAACTACCTCACCCTTTTCATTGTTCCTAGCATTTCGGTTCTACCGTCGGCTGTTCAGATGGGTAGCGAAATTGTGAATAGGCCTGCACTCACACTGATGCGCGCATGTGCATGCGTACAATAATGATGCCGACTGACAACTAGTAAGCGTGATGAAGTGGTTCACTCAATCATCAACATCGTTATTCGCAGCAGCAAATTTAGTACTCGCATCCACACCACCGTGAGTATCTCCTTGAAACAGGGCTTTACACCACAATCCTCCTCATGCATAAATCCGGACTGAACACGTATGCACAGGCATTAGGGCGTTTTCCGCCTAGGTGTAGGTAACTTAGCCGAAAAAAAGTGTCTCGTGTAACTTCAGATTGATCTTCACAGTGTGTATGCCCCCCCCACAAAGCGATTTACTCGAAGTGTGTGATGTCAAGTGCAAACTCTAGTGAGTGATCGATTATGCAATCAGCTGGATGAGGTGTGGTTTACCTGTGTTCGTGAGAGACTGTGTTTACGCGGTGGAAAGGCAGTTCGACTTATCATACGAAGTAGGCATATAAGTGGCATTGAAATATTGTGCTAGTGACAAGCAGTAGTGAACACTAGGGGTTCAACACTACATCCAAGGTAATTCATCGGACCTAATTTACAATAGGGCATTTAGATTGACGGAATCTCCTACAATATTCCCTCAACGGAGACCACCTGTAGAGAGACCACTTGTTTAAGTGAGTCCACTAAAATGCTGTAAGAGAGGCGAGATAGCTCAGCGGTTAGAGCGCGAGCGTACTGACCGGAAGGTCCGTGGTTCGAACCCCACCTCTGCCTCTCGACTTCCCCTGTCTAGGCTTGGGCAACCTGGCAGTATCCCAGCCCTCGTGCTTCCTTCGGGTGGCATGGCAGCTAGGCACCGAAAGGGTGCTACAGCTGAACGATTTTTTTTGTAAGAAAGGCACACGGTCACTTTTTACTGCGACCCACGACACAGACGTGATCCACTGCATCTTTTTGGTAACATACATTGTTCGGGTGATGAGATGCGCTGTATAGCTTACAGCAGCTCCAAGTGGTAAGCATTGGGGACGGGTGTTACTTGTGATGCTAACCTATCCAAATGAGACAATCCCAATCGGTAGGAGACGGAGTCGGTGTGAGTTTGTACCACGTTTTCAGGGAATCCGTACTTTCAGGAGCCCACGTGATTTTTATTGAACAGCACATCTCACTCTTTACAGCTGGGTACGGAAAGACTTGCAATAAGATCGAGAGAACAATGCCGGCAGTCCATGTTGTATGATTGCTGACTGCTAAATTTTATGCACGTATCCTCACCAAGCGAGGTTATAAGTTACTGATTCGCCACTATATCACAACGCTCTGATGATGTCACTGCGACAGGTGGTGAAACCTGTGCAGTTACGTCGTCAAACTCAATGAGCAACTCAGCCTTGAAAGTTGGAAATTTCGTGCTGTATGTGAAGCCATTCTACAATCCCAGAAGCATTGTACAGCTGCTTCATCCTGAATACGAATGATCAGCAGTGTGCATCTCACGAAACTTCAGGGTGTCTCAATCCCGCGACCTACAGGTTGATTGTTCGAATACCTACTGTTCGGTGTCACAACCCCCAACTACCTTATAGTGGTACAGTGCTATTCCCTCTCCAAATGCTCACCCTCAGGAGAGAACGCAAGCGACCGATTACCGAACTATTAGCCTAGTGTGCACTCAAATGTCTCCAGGAGACGAACAGTCTGCACATGGAGGGAAATGTCTTTAAATATGACAGATAGTAGAAAAAACGTTGTTTCCGGTTGTTGAACCAGTGAGTGACTGAACAGTTCATTGGTACCAGTCAGTCTTTTAGGCATCTGTTTTCACTCATGCTCGACAATGTTCTTGAATTTGTGCAGAGCGTAAGCTTGTTGAGTAGTGTCCAGCGTAGCTATCGGTTTATAGGAACCACTTCTGGGAATGCGGATCCGCCCAGGACCACCGGAACAGATTGAAGCACAAATCGGTTCGGATAATCAGGACGAGTTATGGAGGACAGCTTCTGAAGTATCAGGACTAGGTAGTCTGTAGGCTTGACAGAATTGACATGGGAATTGAAGTCATCAGTGAGAAATGACTTGTTCAAGGAAGATAGACAGAGTATATATATATATATATATATATGAAAAATGCAGTTCAGAACATCATTATATAAGTTTCTAGCTTTTTTTCAGAAACAAGCTAGATACACGTGGTAGTCTGAGGTCCTTTTTTGAAAGAGGATTTGATCAAAAGCGTTAAGCAACCCGACGGGTACAGTAACTCATATTGATCGCTCAAACAGTGATCTTCACACGAAGGTGGGTCGCATGCTTGAACAAGATCTGAACTAATTCCCAGTCATGTACCTTGCTTGACATCTTCGTTACAGGTCCATTTGACCTTGCAACACTGATCAGTGTGCACTTTTAGCTTACAGCTCTCAACATATCGATCGTTCAGCTCACTGTGTGTTGGCACAGCTGGCTAAAAGGTGCACGTGAAAGCCTTCGGTGCTGTAACCTGCAAGCAGTGTGTTTGACGTTCACGTCAGAGCGCTTCTCGGATGAATCACCCAACGGGTAAGGTTTACCGATTCTCAAGGTTGTGTGCAATTCGGCACTAACAGACCAGTCAGCCACAACAGCGTTCAGGGGTCCCATTCGGTCGCACTTTACGACCAACTTCAGCCAACTTTCAAGCTTACACAAAGTGCATTTAGGTGGTACGACGAGGGTGACTGGAATGTTGGTTTGAAAGGACATCTTTTAACGAAAATGTCTAAAGGCATTGTAGCTTTAACAGAGACCAAAGCGGGATCGTTGATGCAGGTGTAAACGTGTTTGCATTCCTCACAAAAATGCTATGCCTCAGCTGACACAATGCGCAATCCCGTCTGGTTGGAATGCTTTGGTTGATTTTGGTAATTCGAAGGTCTGTCACTAAGGCTGTGTGGTTTGAGGCAGGTTACAACATCGGACAGTCATCTCTCCCTTCCGGGAGAGGGGTTATTACACTGCGTGATCAGGCACAGGTCCTTTGCGTCGATACTTATGCAGTGCGGTTGTTCAGTTGATGCATTAGTGATCAACTGGTTTTGTGCCTATTCAGCATGTCTGTGTCCCATTTTCTAACGTGCATTCACGCTATACAGTTCACCAATGGTTCATTCGCACAACGCATTGCATTGTTCATCCACGTTCTCGGTCAACATTGACAGTTCAGCATTATCAGGAGAGAGCAAATGACCGAGGTTATAAAACCTTTACACTAACATACTTTTGAGGTTCACAATCTAGTGCAAACTTCATCAACAGTGTGCAGTGGAACTGTTGATGATGAGGCAGTTTATTCCCAGACCAAAACAGTTCCAGTAACTTACATATAGATATGGTTCATGAAAGCGTATATTCTTTCTCTAAGCCAGATTAATGGTGTTATTAGGATCTGGATCAGGTAGTTGACAACGTGCGCTTTGCTTTTATACCGAAGAAGATCGATAAAGTATTGAACTTATTCAAAAGAGGAGAAGCTTCACCATTCACGCTGGTGCTAATACAGAGGTGTCTTTAGGTTTTGTAAAGCTCTTACGCAACTGATTTGGATGGGTATGTGTTTGTTCGACCAACTTACTTACATTGCTTTGATCCTGTTATTCCAGCTTAGTTTGCCGGAAGCAATTGTTCACGATTTGAGCACAGTAGACCTAAATCAGCTTTCATTCACAAGTTCGAACAAGAAGTAATGTTAAACAGCCCCTTGTAAACTGAAATGATGTTAAAGGGATGTTAAAGTGAATCATTTGATTCTGATATTCTCCAATTTAGACCGATATTTAAGAAACTAAAGTACTTTCCATAGCCTACTTCCATATTCGTCTTGCTGGAGCTCATCAGTTCCAGATAGTTTGAATTTCGACCCAACGGGACGATGAGATGGCTTTTATGCACCAGATTCTGATAGAGGTTTATATTTAAAAAAAGAGATCTTTTCGAGTTGCAGTTTAACATTACTTCAGTGTTCAATTACTCGTTTTGCCCCATAAATTCAGCTTGCTTATTTCTGTAGAACGACCCGAACTTACCGAGAAAAAGGTTGGATCGGTACAATAACATTCTTCACTGCAATTGCATACCAGTTACGTAGTACTCGTTCGTAGGTGTTTTATCCAGAAAGGTACAGACTGCACTGCTTGTGTTTGCTACATATGGGACGAGGTTCTGTGTTTAGAAGGGTAATACACCGGTATCTAGTTTTTTTTCATGGTCTGAGAGCATTTGATGGAATTACGAGCAGGTCTAGCTGGAGTCAACTCTCCTTTTCCATAGTGTGTGGCATTATCTCCGTCTGGCTTCACACATTAACCGGTCTCGACCAGTGCGACTGTGAACGGGTTGCACTCAGTTAATGTGAACTTTCTAACTAACCTAGCTAGATGGAGTTTGCTCGGTTCGTGTGAAATTTTATGCGCTCGTAAAAAGTGGGACTAGAGATTCCCACAGCATCAACCAAACAATGTATGAAAGCGGCTAAAAAGAAGCAGAGAAACCTTTGCGCCCCGAGTGTCTCGCAAGCGCCAAGGCCTCGTCCTGTGCCGTTATCCGAGTGTTTAAACTCAGCGTCAAAAGGAAGACAAACCTAGTTTCGGATGCCAAAATATACTTGCATTCGACTTGAGCCAGTCAGCTTGGCTGCGACACTAACTAGGATGTATGGCAACGTTGTGTAGGCAGACAAGACCTTTACATTTAAACAAGAGGCAATATTTGATATAATCATTCTCGACCAGAATTAAAGGCATTTTCCAGAAGCGAAATGCTAGTCAAGAGTTTTTATGAAAATAACATATGAGGAAAGCCATAATCGACTATGCTGATGATGTCCTCTTGATATGGCCCAAATCAAAAGGAATAATGATTCGTGTACTGATGTAGAAATTCTCACACTTGAAGTATTCGAGTTCTTCTGTTCCCTTCAGCAGTTTAGACGACGCTGTTGAATTGGCTATCCGAAAATGGAACCTGCCTCATGTTGTAAACGGAAGTGGATCGGAAGCGGGATCAGGTGTGCTAAGTAACCGACAGGCTTTGCAATCAATCACTGATGTCTAAGAAGTTCCAAGAAGTTCCGGTTCTTCAACACAACGTTCCACTAGGTAGGGAACCTTAGGAGGCTTCACGAGTTTCACAAACTTTCCAAGCTTTTGGAAGGAGAAGCCGTTCCACGAAAAAAAGCAGTCGAAATAAGGGACTTATTTCGTACAAAAACACCGGTATTATTATCACTGTTGTAGGACAAAGGGATATAACAAATGGCCATCTTCAGTTGACTTGATACTCGAAAAATCTGTTTGATACTAGCCCCTTCTGAGCGAGTCGATTGTATCAACAGTTTCCCAGAAATCAGATGTCATTTTGAAGTTTTACCACATATCGGATGCTGTGAGAAGCCTAAGTTTACGGTCCAAATTGAAACAAACAGGGTTCGTCAATTTGGCACTGGATAGCCCGTGCACGATCAGCCTAACTACCACGTACGCAAATCAGCGGTCGTGACCTCAAACCCACTATCAGTTATGAAGTGCCGACAGCTCAACTTGTCATGAGAACAGAACATGCTGAAACAAGTTCATCGGGTCGAATCGCCAAATCAGGTAGGCAGATTGCTTGACCAGGTCAACTGTTTGGGCAGTGTGTGAGCTCAAACGGTGCAGCATAGCCTCAATCAAGACCAGTTAAAGAGGTCAAGCGTCAGCAATGTGACAACCTTTTCACACAAAAAAATACCTGTGTATATAAGTATCACGGACTCAAAAACGAAATTGTTCACACAGGATGCGCGTACACCGTCAGACATCAAAATTGGGTTAAAAGCTAACGTACGTGCACAACTGACCCTTTGAGCATTAGAGCCTCCAAGCATTTGAGCAATAATGAATATAAAAAGCTGCACGTTTCATCTTGTTTAGAAGCCACGGCTACAAACATTTATTGTTTAGGTCAGTTGAGTTAGATACATTTGTGAGGTTGGGGTCGGGAGTGGACGTATGACCGGAATATTAATGGCAAAGTATAAATCCAGGTAATTAGCGAGCTGTTCATTGTAAATTTGATGGATTTGAAAGAGAGAAAGAGAGAAAATGGAAGCCAGTTTGGTGTACAATAGAATAGGATTTTGGTGATTCGCTTCTTGTCCGTTCGTGATTTACCCGAAACATCTCGACCAAACTGCGAACCGACAGACCACAGTATAGCCTCAATAACAAGAGGACGACGTAAGCAGATCGGGGTGTCGTCTTTTCCCAGTCGATAGTGATTATGGTAAGTTGGTAGGTAGAATCTAAACAAGCAGTACGTCTCCGCAGTAACTTACAACCCCTCAAGAATGCTCCTATTGATTGAAAACTTCTATGGGGCGTTGGCATGCAAGGAGACTATCTGACTTTACTAAACTTCAAGTTTGCTTTCTTTTCGGACCAAACTGAGGTTGATTTGCAAATGAAGTTCTGAGAGCAGGGCTCCCTGACGCATCGCTCCATGAACCAATCAACACTGATTCACGTGATCTGACCTTTGCGGTTGAAGATACAAGTCTTTTTGAAGGCTAAGGCGATGTACATTCTTGATTCATCAGGATGAAACTAGGTGCAAAGTGTCTCCTGGCTGTTCGGCATGGGTACGCTTCGGACTGCAGGATGAAAATCACAATCAAAATTCTACATATTTTCGCTTCCTACAGATCTGCATTCGTGTTTGCCTAGTCCTTGCTACCTTTGTATAAGGCCCAGTCGTGTTTAGTCTATCAGTGAGTTGGAACATGGGCCCGTAGGCTGGTTTCTGTAAGGTTTGCGGAAAAATCAGAGGCTGTTTATACTGCACTAATACATGCGGACACCGTTCTGAGGCAGCGCGACTTTCTAACGATAACACCACAACTTTGAGGTCATCAGAATTCTTCAAAAACAAGTTCGAGGTTGTACCAACCACCGAATAAGGAACAAAGTTGAGTCCATTGTCAGCGAATCAGTCCAGAGCATCGATTCATATAAGGACGCGTAATCTCGGGGAGATACATCCACCACGTGTACGCATGACTGTGAATTGCCTAAGAGGCCATAAAATCTTAATGTTTCTTGACTGGCGAGCAATACCTGATAGGATTATTTTCCGGTCAATAAGTGTGAACCGTCATCATCCCATGCACCGCTGTTACGCGGGTTATGCACGGGTAAGCACTGCTAGGTTGAATAGCTGATGCGTTTAGGAATTCGTAGTTACCTCTCCCTCGCTTTGGCATTTCGAGGTCTGGCGAATATGGTTGAGTTCTGGATGTTGACTGCAGGCCGAAACAAAGAGTTATCAACGAATAAATATGTCACATGAGATGCGGATACATGCTGTGAGGCCAGTGCATCTTACGTTGTAAAGTACGATATTGCAACTGTGACTTCAAAGCCACAGAAACTCAGGACGGAAGCTTACGTCTGGGAAGCCAACGGTTTTAGTGTGCTTTCCAGGGTAGCTAGGTAACATCTTGTGGGATGCTGTCCACAGCCGACATCAGTTTGCGATAAGGACGTAGTTTAGAGGCTAAATGAGGATTCAAACTGGTTCACTTCGAAAAACAAACAAACAAGCGAAATCCATAAATAACACGAACAGATGCTCGACAGTTACACTAATTTGCATGGCGATTTGGTTTTGACGGGAGATTCACCTGGAATCCAGCAGAATTTTTCGTTTAAGATGTCCCCAAGCAACTGAATGTGCTGCACCAGGCCGCCTCATGTTTCGGCTGGTACTATATTCGAGCTATCGCGATGCATTGTATAGGTGTAATACATTACACATGGGGTTGCTGAAAACTCCTCGATAGCCCACAACCGGTTTTACCCTTCTTGAGGATGAGTTTTCCTCAATCTTATGTCCTACTTGAAACCAAATTTGACAGATTTCGACAACTACAATCATTAGGATATCAATTTGGTTCGGATGAGAGACTTACCTGACACGCATATGCATCCCTCGTTTAAGATGCTTTCGAGCCTGTAGACTAACCCGGACGTTAGTTTTGAAGCAGTGAGTACTGAGGAGATTCAGTACAAGTTGAATTGTGCTCACACTAAGAGACGAACCCGGTAAAACACTGCTATTTGGTTTGTAAAACGTTCCTGTTAGTTTCCGAAATTCCTCTGCAATTTTCAGCTACCTTGTACACTCGTAATGGGCACAAGACACCACCCACCGAAAAAGGTTCACCTTCGATGAAGACCGAATTGGCTCCTTTATACTGGTGACCTCTATCCGAAAGCGCACGCCACTGATACCTGCAGCAGTGGATTCAGAGGATGGGTTGTTTCAGGCTGTTCACAAGCAGGCTAGAAATACTATGGCCAGTCTATTTACTTCGAGTTTGACGCTGTCGGAGGACGATTAGGGTCCTCAACCAGAGCCTTTGGCTCAAAAGCCTAACCGCAAGGCAGCGGTGTTTGGCGGGAAATGCGAATGCATTACTAGAACCCACAGGTGACGTAGAACCCTGGAAGGTGAACGTGGAACCACCTACGGCATCGGAGGTTTATGACTGCATATGTTCCCTCAAGCACCACCGAGCCTCTGGTCCGGATGACCTCCCACCCGCATTGTTCAAAGATGGGGGTGAAATCCTCAGTCAAAGCTTGTCTGATCTGTTTGCTTGCATCTGGGATAAGGAGTCTGTCCCAGACAACTGGGGAGAGTCAGTGATAGTGCCCATCTTCAAACAAAGGGGCTCGTAGTGAGTGTGGCAACCACAGGGGGATCAGCTTGACCCCGGTCGTAACGAGACTGTTGGCGTCACTTGTGCTTCGTCGCCTTACGGTGGCTCGTGAGACACTGTCTCGAGAGCAGCAAGCGGGATTCCGGCCTGGTAGGGGTTGCGTTGACCAAATCTTCACACTTCGTCAGGTGCTAGAACAACGCCATACGTATAAGCGACCCACAATTCTAGTATTCTTGGATTTCCAAGGCGCATTTGACTCGGTTGACCGGTCTGTTCTGCTTGACACGCTTGCCCACCAAGGAATGCCCCGGAAGTTCGTGAACATAATAAGCTCTTTGTATTCCAAGACTTCCGGACGTGTGAGAGTATACGGCGAGCTCTCCAAAAGCTTCCGTACACAAAGTGGCGTCCGTCAGGGATGCCCACTCTCCCCATTCCTGTTTAACTTCGTGATCGATGAAATAATGAGACGAACGCTGGAAGGTCTCCAAAACCCCGGTGTTCAAATAGCCTCTGACGAAAACCTTGTCGATCTGGAATATGCAGATGACATCGTTCTTATCTTTGAAGAGGAGGAGAAGGCGCAGGTGTTTTTAGATGAACTGACCAAAGTCATCCCGTCCTTTGGTATGCACTTTGCACCCAAAAAGTGTAAGGTCATGCTCCTGGACATGCAGTCACTGAACACGCCACTTACAATCCAGGGAGAGGCACTGGAAGTTGTGGAGCGTTTTACATATCTTGGAAGTTGTATTAGTTCTGACTGTGGTGTGACAGATGAGGTAAATGCACGAATCTCCAAGGCTCGGGTCGCGTTTGCTAATTTGAGACACCTATGGCGTCAAAGTGGTGTGTCCCTGAATCTCAAGGGACGCGTGTATCAAGCTACAGTGCGGGCTGTTTTGTTGTATGGCTGTGAGACTTGGCCTGTTCGAGCAGCGGAACTGAGACGTCTTCAGGTGTTCGACAATCGTTGTCTCAGAACCATAGCTCGTGTGGTATGGTGTCGGCGAATCCGTAACGAGGCAGTTAGAAAGCGAGTTTTGGGTTGTGCAACGGGTACTTCCATTGAAGAATGTGTCCAGCACCAGAAGCTGCGTTGGTTGGGACATGTGTTGCGCATGCCTAATCATCGTTTGCCGAAGAGAGTGCTATTTTCCGTGCCCAATTCAGAGTGGCGTAAGCAGAGAGGTGGCCAACCCTTGACCTGGCAGAAGGGTATGAAAGAAATCACGAGACGTTTGGGTGCTGTCGGTGCTACTCGCCTTCCAGGATGGGGACCGCGTGATCCCCAGTGCGCCTGGTTGGAGACGCTGCAAGATATGGCTGCCAACCGATGTCAGTGGCGATCTTGTTGTCAGGTTCTATCCAGATTGCCTGAATGAGTGTTTGGAGGTGTAGGCACCTCGGAATGATTGTAGTAAGGCAGCAGTAAGTCCCCTCCCCATCCATCTTTACTCTTTTCTTTACAATAAGGCTTTCAAATAAATCATGGTTGTACGGCAATGAAGCATCGGTGTCGAACACTGATGTCATGCTGTCTATGATGATGATGATGCTGTCGGCAGTACCCCTAGGAAGATATGTGTATGGTAGTCGCTCAGAAAATGGAATATTCATAGGGAAGGCTCAAGTAACTGCAGTGCTGGGTGGCTTCTCTTGAGTGGGACCTCACGAGCAAGCTTTAAGTTACATACATCAGCCTTTGGCAAGCATGATCTACTGAAACTGGTTCAATACTGGGATTATAGACTCATTTTGAAGGGAAACTGGTCAGAAGTCTGGCCTAACCTCCTGTTCACGGATTTTCCAAACAAATGAATGTCCAAACACCACTTCATCTCGTGAATATCGTTCCAATTGTAGTGCATGACCTTCGTTGTGCAGCAAATTCGGCTGAAGAGTTCAGCTGAGATCTACTTGAGTCATAAATTGCAAAAGAGTGTCTAACTCCACTTGTGCACGCTTCGGAATTGAAGCAGGAAAAAATAATGACAGAAACTCGGGGACTGCGCTTACTGGATGAGTTCTAAGCGAAACGAAATCGATCGTGGGCTGTCCAGGAATCTTCCCAACCTTAAAACAGTGTTGGATCTAATCACCAATTTTGCGCCTTTTACTTACAAAACCAGCCTTTAATTTGCACGAATATTATCACCATGGTAAAGGTTCGCGCAACCCCTTTAGAAGGTACACTTTCAAACGCCACCAAAAAGCACCAAAATTTTTGAGTTGCTTCAAAGCTTGTGCATCATTTCATTGTAAATATTTACACTTTCTCAAACGGTAGAGGTCATAAAATGTTTCCTTGTATGTTTCCACTAAAAAAGGAGCTTTTCTCTTTGCTGCTGAATCAGTTAAATAACATTCGGAAAAGAGGAGTCAACAAGCTCCAAGATCGGAGCGCGTATGCCGTACCCTAACACTTCTCCAACACCATGATGAAATTTCCATATGATTATGCGTGTATCTGTGACGCTTTGAACCCAGTCACCGCATTCTGGCTTATAAAGCTCACGATCTCACTCATTTCCTCATCATTTATGTCATATTTTGTTCTTCCGAGGATGTTTCTTATAGGACGGACGGCTGTTATGTCTACAAACGATGAAGTTGGTAGACCTATCATAGATAAAGTATACTAGTTTCGGTTGAGTCCGGGTCGCAATGATTTTCCGCCAACTGGAATCGACCTGCCTTAGGGGTGCGCCCCACTTTAGGAGAATCACCTGAAAGTGGTTCCTTATAGGAAAGACCAGAAAGGTACTACATGTTGGAAGGAGCTTTAAATGAGCAGGCAGGAGTAAGAGTTATTGTCTGGTGGTGGTTGTTTTTTCAGACTGGGACAACACTGGTACCAAAGCTACCTAAAAACGCGTTAGTTCAACATGACTACATGGAAGTGTTTGACACAGTAAGTGGAACTGGCACACATGGCGTGGTTTTACCCAACTTTATTCTAATTTAGATTTCCCTATTACGATATAGTAATAGTACGATAATTCAACTTGTCCCATTCCGGAGGAAATTCCCTGCAGAAAATTGATTAGGTCGGATTCGTTTGGCCCGTGAAATGTGTTTCACTAGTAGCTTCCTCCCAGAAGGGACTAATGTTGGTAGAAACCTTGTGGTGATTTCCATAGACGAAGACAAATGGATGCGTGGGAAACCTTCGAGTATACCCGGTTTTCAGGTTCTTATCACTAAGAGATGATTGACCAATAGTCTAGCCCTCATTACGTTCTGTCACTCCCAACCATTGTCAAAAAGTAGTTGGGTAAGGAGTTCGAAAAAGCTCTTGACAGATTTTTCACACCGATGACACGTGATATTATGTGCTGAAGGCTAGAATGTGTTAGTTGGTACTCGAATGAAACTCCTGTCGTTGTTGGCATGAAAGCTAGCTGTCTGTCTACTTCTTTCAAGTTATGGTAAGAAGAGACGACTTTCGGCTGGTCTCCGAAAGCGTACAGCAACGGAAAACTTTCTATAAGAAGAGATAACGCGTAGCAGTATATTGAGGGGAGAGTAAGTGTGAAATTAGGTCCCTTTGGATGGGTTACTTTGAAAAAGGTCGTTCCTTTTGGATAGGCCTCTCAGAGAAAACGCCAAGCAAGTTCATTTTCCATCAAATGAGACTACGAGAAGGTGATTCCTTCAGACAAAAAGTCTTCTCTAGGAAGGAATCAGCCAGTGAAGGAAGACCCAAGATACCAACGGCAGGCGCCCTCGTTTTGGGACTGGTTTCTAAAAAACGAGAATATCAGGTAGATGCCATGGTATACTACCCCTTAGTCACTCGGATGCACAATTTCGTCGTGTGATTGGTTGGAACATGCGAGGTTCATATCTTGGTTTTTGAGGGAGGAAGTTTGGCATCAAAAATTGTTGAGTGGCCTTTGTTGGGAGCTCATGGCGCCCCCCCCAATGTATATATTCCAAGTCACATCTCACGGAATGACTATGAAATTATCTGAGTTTGGTCTCTCATGTACGTTTTTGGGAAGGATCCGCCGGATTTGACTCCTAAGTTGCGTTGAGCACCTGAAATAGTTTGTCCGACGTCCTTGCAGAATTCACGCTGAACTTTAACTATGTGGAAAGTTAGATTTTAATTATCATCTTCTCAAATGTCAACAGACTTCCGGAAGACAAGATCCTCAGTCTTTAAGCGTACTAATTGGTCATTTCAATGACCAAAGTCGATCATATGATTAAAAGTTGACCGCATAATGACTGGCTCCCGATCACGGTTCAAGGTCCTACTGAAAGCCACGTGAGTTGGTTCTAAAATGCAGACAATTAGCTGTCACGGTAGAAAAATTCAAAGCAAACTTAAATTACCATAACCAACATGAATAGCACAACAGGTTACACAACAGGTTACACACTCAGTCCTAAGGAGACGATCTGGGTTTGGAAAACCTTGTTATTTCAGTCTGATGAGCACTGTAAATTGGGGTACTTTTTGAATGATCAGGTTAGATATGGCTAGTGATGCATGGATGCCTCTCAATACTTCGTTCCACAAAGTTGGGAAAACGAGCGGAAAGGAAAAAAGTACCATGAACCTGATACAGCATTCCCCATTTTATCCGGGCAGTAGGGAGACGTTGGTTTCGAGATCCTAGTTAAAAACGTAGAGTAGTGTATTCGTAGGTAAACAACGTGGAAGAATTAAGTGTAATAGATCGACCAACATTGGGAAAGGAGTGAGGAGGGTCATTTTCAGGGTTGGTGTACAAACTGAAACGATTGTTTCTGTGCGCACAGATTTCCCTGTTGTGTTCTCGCCACTGTTGGCTCACAGAAGGCCAGGAGCTCGGGGTTTCAACTGCCTAACAAGGTAGCAAAAAAGAGGCAACCATGATACTTTTAGAAACCGATAACTTCCGTATGGCTGTCTGTAGTTTGAAAAAGTCACTTTGTGAGATATGATACAAGCTTCTTGGAAATATATATTTACGGCCATGAAGCTTCAGTGTTAACACTGATATTTCTGTCTCCGATGATGACGATGACGATTTTGGAAATATTCCGAGATCATTTCGATCAGTCTAGAAGTGCAATTAAAACGGCGGATGCAACTGGACTAGTAAATGATGTGGCAAATAGGATGTTCAGACGTAGTTCTTCCAGCCGTGTAGATAGTGCGCAGAAAAAGCAGCACAATATATGCTGTCTAATGCAAACTTTTGCCTTTGTTTATGATGGTCTACTTCGAATGAGTCTCCTGTCAAGATCAAATTCGTGCATAAATGAGAGCACTTGTCAAATTCCGTCCAATTTCGGCTCAAATAGATTGAGGTAAACTCGGGACTACGCCTTCCAGCTGAGCCCCAAGAAGGGAGAAACCGGTCACGGGCTGTCGATGAGTGTTGTGTTACACTTAGTAAGTCAAGAAGTTGGATAGAGAGGATAAAAGTGTCACCGACATCTCAACAAGTACAGAATAACTTGGAGAAAACGACACAGGCCAAAGAGCATTCGTAATTTACATTCCTTTTATACGAACAAACGGGATTTTTTTTGGCTCCATACGAACTACTGAAAAATAATGACAATATATGGTATGTAGATTGGCAAACTTGAAGAACCACGACCCAACTGTGCCGAGGGAAATTGAGCCGGAATAATAGCCACTGGGTTGCTCACTGTATCGCGATCAATATATCCATAAGACTTTCCTTCCAACTAGAAACGGGCACCCCTTCTGCACGCAACAAAGTGAGGCGCTGAAGTAACGCCAGAAGAGGAAATGGTCTTGGCAACGTAGTCCCACAAGTAATCTATTGCCCGAAGCAATTCATAGGAGAGTTTTAGAAAAGGGTGAAAACCAACAGCAAACAACCAGATGCATTCAAAGTGCGGACAGTGGCAATCGAGGTGTAAATTGCCTTCATTTCAGTCCAGGTGTTATTTTTTTAATGTTCACGGACTTCCTTCATATGGCAAAAATGTCTGAGCCAGGAAGGAAATTTTGCCGAATGCATCCTCACGCGGTATGTCTCCACAGCGTTGGTGCAACAGTAAAAACGTAGAGATAACAAGTCTAATGAGGCCTATCTAGACTCGCTCCAGATTCGTGGGTCTAGTATTTGTCCAACGACTTCGTCATCCATTTGGCACGAATATTATATGAATTGCTGAGCTGAAGATGGCTCAGTGGTTAAGGCGCAGAATTACTGACCGGAAGGTCCGTGGTTCGAGCCCAACCTCTTCATCACAACTTCTCCGGTCTAGGCTTGGTCAATCTGGCAGTACCTCAACCCTCATGGTCCTTTCAGGTAGAACGGAAGCTACGTGTCGAAAGGGTGTTACGGCTGGAAGCGTATTATTATTTATTTATTATTATTTGAATTGAACGATATGCTGCTAGGAGAAAACAGTACATTTGGAGAGACGGTCAAGTTGGTGGCCTTTAACCTCTGCTCTTTGCGTCTTTCTGCCACCCTTTTGGCATTATAATACAATTGTGTCTTGACATTGTTCTTTTCGCAATTTTGATTTCTCTCGGTGGAGTTGTAGGCAGTTCAGTGGACGAAGACTGAACTATACCCTTAGGAAAATGAAGCGAATAGGTCTCGGAGAAAACACTGAGAGCAGTGGAGTAAATAAGCTGACGGACTGCAAAGAATTGGGGGTAGTCACTATGGAAAAGTGGTCCTCAATCTTTATCGCTTCGAAACTCCTCTCTGTAGTAACCAACTAGTTGGCGACCCAATGTTTTCAGTTGACTTATCACATCGTTAAATCGATACTCGATTGAATTGCAGGCCTTCATTCATTTGATGACAAGAGTTGATATGGGACGCTGTTGCAAATTTCGGAGTCCTCAGCCTGCGCGTCGTCACCCATCTTTATGAGAGTAATTCTAACTCGCGGAGTACGTCTCAACCTAGAATGTTCAGCTTTGTATTCATCCCTTCCTACATGGAGATGTGGTATCATTTTGCGCTCGAATTACTTCCTCGTACCAACTGAAGCATAAGCCGGATTTTGTGTAGCAAATTTGGTTGAAGGATAGTAGAGGAGTTGAGGAATGGCTTAAACGGCAGATTCAGCTTTGGTTCGGTTTAGTCTTCCTTTAAAACCAGATTACGTATTTAGCAAATTTCGTAGAATTCGGGTTCCAGCGGAAACTTGGAGACTGCACCTATCTGATGAGCCTCCAGAGGGACGAAACCGGTCGTGTGTTGCCAGGAGTTTTCATTAACCCTGTCATCAGAGTTCTTTCTAGACCATCATTGATTTGTAGCCATGGCCCCATGGCGAAAAATCTTCAAGCACCGATTGATTAGAATCTTTAACCGCTGCTTGATTGTTCCATCCGATTTTTACTATGCAACACAGTTCGTTTGGCGTCAGGTGAGTCGCACATCCGACAAGTTCTGTTTAGAAGACACCCGCTAGAACGCTACCAGGCGGGATAAGAGTTCCCTTGATCACTCTTTCATCTCAATTTCGACAAAGGCTATGATAAACTGGAACGAAAAGTTTGTCTGATTTCAGGTCAATCCCACTAAACAGAGCTTGATCTACCCATATAGAACGGTCTCACATGACTACCTAACTTGGTGACCAACACGTGCCACAAACGCGGTTTCACCAAGCACTAGCCTCAGCTTGTATTCTAGTAGATTTCGGTCTGAAAAATCCAGTGAGGAAGTGAGACAGTGCACTGTAATTAACTGGAAGAGAACCATACAGCCCTTCGTTCGTTCGAGTCTAATCAAGCGTGTCCGTCTTTTCGTTCACATTATATGTACTCATCTTCCTAATTAAGTGTTGCCCAATCTTCATACTTGCAAACCGGGAAGATTTCAGTACCTTGACAAATCGGTGTGGAGTGGGACGTGGGTCATGCGTCTACGGATAAATGCAAGGATGCTGGTCGTAATAGGGACTTGCAGACGGCATATAATACTGAACCACTGATAAGACGTGTTTGTTGACTAAACGTGGCAACAGGGTCGGTGGTACTTCCGGTTTAAGCGTTCCAAGTGCTGTTAGCTTAGCAAGGACAGGAAGCCCCCAATAATAGAATAAAAGAAGAGGATAGTTTTCATAAAGGAAACTACTCATAAGGTTGCTGAAAACTCTCCGACGGCCCACGACCGGTTTCGCCCTTCTTGGGGCTCATCAGGCAGGCGCAGTCCCCGACAACCTCATGTTCTACTTAGATAGTTTCCCTCCCTCTTGGAAAACCGTTGGATCGGTACTGTAAGTCTACCTCTGATGGTTGTAAACTTTTCGATTAACCGGTGCAAGTTCATTTTGGAGTCCGAAGAGACTTGAGATATAAGAAAGAGCTAAGGCCCTTTTGCGATAGATAACCTGTATTTATAAATCAAAGCTTCTAAAAGTATCAAACGATGAGCACCATTTACTAAAACCGGTTATTTCAAAGTGAACCGCTTCGTCGCCTAACTCCACTTCACTCATTTCGTAGTTAGTTACCAAAAGTCTACAGTAGAAATCAAAATGCGGCCACATGCCTCATCGAGCATGAAAGCGAAATTACTGGATCATCTGTGCAACTTTTCGAACTTTTGTCTAAAGTAACCTATGCTATTGCATGCGCTCTTAATATGTCGGTCCTAGCTGACATAGATCGGTGGATGCACGTGTTTTCCCTGAAAGAGTGCTCCACGAACTCGACCTGTACATCGTAAATCTTGCAAATGCAACCATCAAGGTGAAAGCACTTTGCTTTGGACACTCAGGCTCCGTCAAATTCATTCTACAGCTGACCTATCCAAAATGCCTGAATGTCCGATCTCAGATAGCAAGTGGATCAATAAATGTGATTTTAATGTTCAACAAAACATGGCTAGGTATCCCTCTACAATTTGATTGAATTGACGAATGCCATGCTGGACAAAAAAGGTCACGGTATGTCAGGTATGCCTCCAGGGCTTGTGAATTGTCAACTGACCCTATGAGATGGCAACAGCACTTCAGTGATGTAGTAAAGTAAGATAGAAACGGGCATACCAACGGTTAACGGTGGAAGGAGTGCACGTCGTTGCCAGACTGTCAGAGGGGCAAATGCCCAAATGATCAGCCCTGCTCTCTGCTTGGGGGAATTGACAGCTGCGGTTACTAATTGCGACGCGAATCTTAATGACACCACAGTAGGATGGCCTGCATAGGATGAGTCTTGTTTGGAACAGCTGAAGGTGACTCGCATGCTGCTCTGGTACCGCAATGTGACCAGATGAACAGCGTGAAAGTCTCTTCTGTCCAAGAGGTGACAAGATTGACTCAGTTCTCCAGCACTGGCGATGGTAGTGAAGCGTTCAACCCTACCGAGGTATTTGTTGCGATCAGGCTATGGGGGTCGAGAATCGGGGGCTTAAAACAGATGCAGCCATCTAATTCGGGAAAATGCTTTTCACCGGTCCGGTTACTATGATTTATCCTGACAACGTTTGATCTTAAACCCGTGATAATCGACCTCTGTTGAAGCCGTGCTGATGAATCGAAGCCAAAGCTCATACGTTCGGAACAGACTATGTGAATTTTCCGTCACATTTTCTCCTTGATGATTTCGCTGCTCAGTTGTGGTAGATTGGGCCGTACTCAGTCCACCTTTGGTAAAACTGCCCCCGTTTCCGGTGGCTTGGCGGTATGATTAACAGCTCTGCATACTGCCAGATGTATACACAGGAAGAAAAACCACCACTGTCTGAAAGACAGACAAGTGTGTGCACTGGACCGTGCAAATGGGGAATGCACATGGGAAACGGAAATGGGTTTGGCGTTAGTTTGCATGGTTGACAATGTCCCCAATCGCATCGACGACTGGGGTTGTGTACCTGTTGACAGGTCGAAGACGGAAAAGGGAGTCATCAGGAAGCGAGATGCAATCTCTCGAATTGTACGGCTAGTAAACATATAGTTTGGGGAGGGTGCAAGCGCGGTTCTGTTCGTTGGCTGCGGATAAACAGACGGTATGCTCTACCGTTTCATTCAGACGAATACCCTCTGAGGTATGTCCTGAATAAAAAAGATACAATGGAAGTGTATTTAAAAAAGTTGGGAAAGTAACTAGTGAGAAAACTTTTTCTTTTGGCAGGTGAGTGTCTTTGGACCGAATGCGCAATTCGTATCTTCTGTCAAGTTATTTTACGGAAAGACAACAACGAAGATGTCGAACCCTGTGTCCTATTGACGCATAGTTTGTCTCGGAATCCAGTTCTCTCATTTTTTTAAAACAGCACTAGGGATCACCCATTGTGTGGATTAAAAGGTCTCTGATTTCTGGGACATTACTGACACGAAATCAACAGATCATTTCAAGAAGAGCGAAACCAGTTGTGCGTTGTTTTAGGGTCTTCAGCGACCCTACAAGTAGTATACTACGTCTGTACAATATATCGCGATATCTCAGACACCGTGCCAGCTGAAACATGAGGCGGTCTGATGTAGCACATTCAGTAGCTTAACAACATCATAAAAGAGAAATTTAGCTGGTTCCAGGTAAGCCTTTCCCGTTAGAAACCAATTTGAGATGCAAATGAGTGTATTTGTCGAGATTTGAACAAACATTTTAGTAACCTACCGAGCATCCTTTGAAAATTTTCTCAGTATCATTGTACGGCATTTTCTCTAGTGATGCAAACCTCAGCCTTCTGCGTGCTTGCGACCAGAGTGAAACAGCGCTTTTCACGTGTTGTATTGTGATCCTATCTGTTCAAAACTCAGCGTCGATTCCAGACTCTCCTATGACCAGGAGACATTTGATAGAATGCGATGGTCCTTGCTGGGACAAAGCAATTTGTTCGCTAGTGGGAGACGTGACTGAGTAAAGCTATTTAATATTTTAAGGTTCCGTCGGCTAACTGTCTTCAGACCGTAGTTGGGTACACAGCAATGCCCATGTGTGATGTTACGTTTCTGGAACCAGACGTCTCTTTGTCAAGCCTCGCAGATGGCTGAGTTTTATACAGAGTGTTTCCATTGAACATCTACTTTGTTCCCATTTAATTCCTCAAAACGATCAGGGTGGTACCGTTGTAAGTATTTGAGCAATTTGACTACCGAATAATTTAGTGTCACAACGAGAGAGTTTACTGACACTTTGGACATTGACCCTTAAAAGGTTGTCTTCAATTCATCAAGTCATCATCATCATCATCGTCATCATCATCATCATCATCATCTTCAAGTCCGTTTTCAATAGGGAGTAGACCTTGAACCTGAATTATCTGGGGTGAAATGATGCTAACGTACTAACGTACGAGTACAAGATATCGAATTCCGTTTTTTTACTTCAAATGTCACAAAAAGAAAACCCATTACTTTATGGTCTATGTCTCACTCAGTGGAACTTAGCAGTTATTTTACTGTGACTCTGCAGAGTAAGTTCTTCACCAGCATACTCGATCTCTGCCTCTTTCAATAGTAAACTAAACCGGGAGAATGGGCTCATCAGCCAAGATGGTCCACGTAACATGGATAGTCTGGATCAGTCTTGTTGCTGCGGGCCTAAAATTCCACCATTCTCAGAAGGTATTGCTCTCTTTTGTAAAGTCTAGCCTCGATCGGGCAAATTGAGAATGGCTTTTTTCTGTCTGAAGATAGTTTTAAGGCGAACTGGTGTAATCCAGCGCTCCTGGGTAGCGAAAAGTGTGAGTTCCTTAAGAGTTACAAACCTACTGCCTAATACGTTTCAGTGACAATAAAACAGTCGAGCTGCAGATAAATTTTGTTACAATGATCCTAAAAAACTGGAATAAACCACCTTAGGTGGTTAATGGCTCAGGCCGATATATGACGAACTAGAAACCTAAAAATAGATAAATAGAAACTTAAAGTCTGCTTGCATCATGCTTACTGGGTATTATGAGCAGTGTATACGTAAGCAATCTTCGGAGAGATTCGAATCCTCAGCATTCAGCTTTAGATTAAGGCTTAACCGTTCGGGAAGAGCGGCTGACCAGCAGAATGATCAACTCGCACTCACAGCTTCTTGTGGCCGAACGGGTCAGTCATCAACCTGAGGGTCACAAGTTCCAATCACCCTGGAGATTCGTGAGACGGACACTGTTTATTGCTCCGGATAATGATGAAGCAGCTTTTCAGTGCTTCCCACCTTTTCCGTATACACTGATTTCACCTACAAGAAGACATCCCGGTTGAATTCTCCCAATCACTTCACATTATAAAAAATCCGTTTGTGTTTGTTATTTTACCCAAAAAGTCAAAAGTCCGCTTCACTCTTCAGACGCGGAGGCTCCAGAAGTTAATTCGTTCATTTACAACCCGGAAATGGAGCACTTTTAGGAGTAGAACGGTTTCACTCGGCTTTCGTAACAAGGTTTAACATGTAGATGTGATGCACTACTCATAAGGTTGCTGAAAATTTTCGACAGCCCACGATCGGTTTCGCCTTTCTTGGGGCTCATCAGGAGGGCGCAGTCCCCGAGTTTCCATCAACCTTATGTTCTGCTTGAGCCCAAATTGCACGAGATAAGCGGAATACACTCATTTGCAAACAAATTTGGTTTTGACAGGAGACTCACCTGGGACCCATTTGATTTTCTCGTTTATGATGTTTTTAAGCAACTGAATGTACTGCACCAGGCCGCCTCATGCTTCACTTGGTAATATATTCGAGATACCGCGATGCATGTATTCACGTAATATACCACACAATAATGGCTCCCGGACATGATGGACACTTAAAGATATCATAAATGCGAGATTCAGCTGGCCCCTAGATGAGTCTCTTGCGAAAACCAAATTGGTATGCAAATGAGTGTATTTCGCTAAGGTTTAATACGATTTCATTCATTGAAATTTGTGGTTTCGGTTGCTTGCCACACGGAACTTTGGTGGAGGTATGAAACAGAACTCCGGTACTCGTTTCAGCTTTCAACTCCTGATCTTCTGTCAGACATTTTCCGCTCCTATCAGGGTAAATTTGGGCGGCATTGGAAATCAATGGCTGTCTCCTATTTCCTGCCTCCTGACCTCTTGACAGCACGACTTATGTAGAGTGAGGAGCCGACTTCCGGAACGGTGGATGTGAGGCAATTTGTTCCTTGAGTTAGTGCTATATTGGGACACTTTCAAACTGACGGGCATCTGTTGGCCTACAACACGCCCTGGAGCTTCCACTGCTCTGAAAATACCATTCTTAACCGGTCCTACCAGCAGTTACTTTACAGTTTGCTGCGGAAACACTTTTTTCAATAAGTAAACAAAAGATATACCAGCTTGTTGTCCCTGAACGGATCCCCTAATGCCCCAGTCTCTCATACCATAAAACAACCCTATTCTCACCCCAGCAATCGAACCTGCTGAGTTATTGATTTTCCCGGTTTCAATTTTGTGGGCTCAGGCGCCGGTCGTGGTAATTGGTTTCTCTTTCTAAGCGGCTACAGTTGAACTGTAATTGCTGCGAAAAGAATAAGGTCGTGAGTGATTTCAGACATGCCCAATCAATTTCTTTGGTTTACCCTCTCAATCTACTGGCACTGTAGCTCACGGAAAACCGACGCACGCGCGCACACACGAAAATGAGTTTTGCAACCGTGCCGGAGCAAACCCGCACACAGACGCACAGTTTACTTCGTCGTTGTCGAACCGTCTAAAAATTTGGCATTCTCAAAATGAGTGCAACGTCAAACCTAGCATGCATTTTATAGGATTAGTTTAAAACTCTTCTCACTGGTTTTGCGCTCTGTGCGGTGTTGGGGCCGAAGTACAGCAGTAGCGGCGTGAATCAGATGATGTTCGTGCGACATGCACTTGCGCATGGGTCGCAGTAGGATTAGCAGAAGACCAAAACGATCGACTCAAATACAAGATTTGTATGTGTGTGTATGTGTATCCGTGCTCATCTTGACAGATCGGGTGGCGAAATTTAACGACAGCTGTTCCTCACTTTTGGATGCGGTACGATTGATGATGACGTTAATGTTGTAGGTGGTGATGGTAGGGGGGTTGGTTGGTCGCCTGCAGCGCAGTAAGAACAGCCTTTGTAGATTGAATCTTGTAACAGTGATCGTGCTAACGATTATGATGTTACAGTTACTTGTTGATCGTGCTAACGATTATGATGTTACAGTACACCAACTCTACTTGCTACTCAATCTGGAGATTCGCCGCTCCTCTCATGTTCAGACTTGTTGCTAGATCATGGGTCACCATGTAGCCAGGAGCCAAATGACTGACTAAGCCAGTGACTATGTTTCTCCGTCGTTCGTGCTACTGCTCGGTCTTTAACAGGTGTCACAACTCTGTGCTCAGAGTGAGACTTCACAGAATGCAACAAAGCTAAATGACTGGCAGTGAGTTAGACGCGATGATACATTCATCCTATATACCGTCCCATACATTGGTATCAGATGCAAGACAAAACTGGACAGCGTCCTTGCGGTGGTCGTTATGCTGTCACCGAGGTTTCGTGTTGTTGTTTATTTTTGCGGAGCTTCTTATCTGGGATGAACCTAAAGAAGAGAACACAGAGAACAATGATAGACCAAAGGATATATGGATAAATACACTCATTTGCAAGTCAATTTGGTTTTGCGAGAGATTCACCTGGAACCCAGCTGAATCTCTCGTTCCAGGCGAGTCTCTCGCAAAACCAAATTGATTTGCAAATGAGTGTATTTATCAAAATCACTCCAATTTGGGTTCAAGTAGAACATAAGGTCGACGGAAACCCGAAGACTGCGTCTACCTGATGAGCCCCAGGAAGGGCGAAACCGGTCGTTGGCTGTCGAAGAATTTTCAGCAACCTTATGAGTAGTGCATTACGTATATACAAAGGATATATCGTTTGTGGTTAAATTCGCGAGGACAGACCACATAGAGGCATTCGACTGAGAGAGGATTATGCAATTAATGCTAGCAGAGTCAAGACTGATGCGGCTGACAAATACTAATAGTACTATGTGGAACTTAACAACCTGTTCGCGAGACACACCCGATCACAAGCCTGACTAGTGAAATGGTTACAGGGAATAAAGAAGCTTGTGGGAGACGCATTTTACAGGGTAGGTTGCAAATAAATCCAAGGTAGCATAAGGGGCGCAAAGTTAGCAGCACTTGAGAAATAAATAAATAAATAAATAAATAAGCAAGTAAATAAATAAATAAATAAATAAAGGGAATAACAACCATTGACTGTCTATGGTCACCGAATGTTGGTTGGTAGGATCAAGAGTAATTGAGGAGGTGCTATGTGTCTCACGCAAAAAGGTGAATTTTGGAAGATTGCAAACTAGAGTGACCGGTCAATGAATGTGAACAGTGAAATCCCTTTCCAACGACACTTGAACGGATTGAGAATAATCCTGCATTCACTGGAGTTGCCTTCCTTGATGTTTTGAAGCCGTCAAAAGGAATGACGGTTTGTTTGGACTAGGAAAGGCCTGCCAGAAGCAGTATGGCCCAAAGTGCTGAAGGTGATAAACGAGGATCTACATTTCGCGAGGGGTGGTGGGATATCGAGTTTCTCGATTACCTACTTTAGCTTTCGACAACCTCCCGGACATTTTGTGTTCGTGATGGTGCGGCTCCTGTGGCCGCGTCGCTGTCGATTGTATCCATGGTGAATGGTCTAGCGAATGAGGTCGTGTCTTGATAAACCAAAACGTGTGGCTACCTATTCTTTATCATTTCAAAGGCTTCGCCGCGTTGTCTTGTCCTTAGAAACGTCCTATCTTTGTCTGTGAATCTGTGGGGAGGTAATGCTTTGTCAGCGAAACGGGATAGTGCATGACGAGTCCCGAAAACCCACATTTCTATCATTGACTGAGTTGAAAATTGCTGCATTATTTGTGATTCAATCGCTTGAGTACTTTTAGTAGCTGAAGTTAGGCTACTTTGAGCAGCAGAATGATGTTTTGGTGCTGGTCACATTCTTTGATTGAAGCCCCTGGTGCACAACCGATCACTCGTTTTCTCGTTACAGATTACCCGGAACCAGTTTACATGAGGTGTGGTTCTGATACAACGGTCGCCGAAGACCTGAAGGCATCTCACTTCAACTGCTCACAGAAGCCACAACTCAATGCTCATATTTACAAAGACAGACTAAATGAAATGCTAGAGAGACACTGCTCAATTCGTGCATTTGTGTATGGACTGACAAAAGACCAACTGTCCATTTCTAAAATTTGACGTGTAGAGTTTCATGAATCCATTGCAAAAAGAACTGGGAGTCAGTGCATCGCCAGTTTAACTGCGTATGAGATTTTATCCCGCGAAACTCATTAAGGCAGCAGGCGATCGTCGTTTTCATTCTGGAACTCCTCAGCGTTGTTGTCATCCAGGTTCAAGTCACAGGGCGAGGACCTAACCTAATTACGACTTCAGGGAATCGTCACTTATGTGCATTTCACATCTGAGCAGGGCTACCATTCACAAACGCTGGCTCTCTATGATCAGATGTACATACATAGGCTCATGTATGTTGCGACAAACCATCCCTTCATCGGCTTGATGTACACCTCATTTTCTGCAGCTCTGTCGAGAGTACCGGATGGCTGGTTACTATCGGATGGTCATTAAACCCTGTTAAAAACTTGTTGCAACACGTACAATCAGTTGGGAAACGCTTCAAACCAATTGCGAAGTTCTCGTTTTCCCAGAAGTTTGCAAAATGGTCTGCAGATTCATTGCGCTTTTGACAAAAAGATTTAGTCCGGTCAAGTAACTAGGTTACAAGATTAGTCGAGTTTTGCGGAAGAAGGAGAACTAATCAGTAGGACATACTTTTAATGAAGGTCGGTTCAGGGATTTCGTTTGTTAGGGTTGGTCAGCAATTTTCGGGACTGGTGGGTTTCGATAAACTTACATGAATTTGGGTCGGGCCTAGGACCTAGTTCTTTCGGTTCTCTGCACTTGAAGATCCCTCTTGAATGTCGTTTACAATTTCTGTCCGTCCGTGTGGATGGACTAGTGTTTTGTCAGTTATCTAAGGAGGAGAGATTATGTGAACTTTAATCGAAGTCGGTTTTCTACCACTTTTGTGAGTGATTCTGTTTATTGATAACCACATACCGTCACGTGCCAGTTCGGCTTATCTAAGACAGTAGTTCATACAATTGTCAGCCATATGCGCTCGATTCTTGGCGAGTTCCATTGCCTCGTCATCACTCGCTGTGATGTGAATGACAGTCCCCGCCCCAAAATTTCGACATTTTCCAAATATATTCTATGTCCTACATCTCGTGCATGTCTCACCGAGTCTGATTAGTGTCTGCATTCCTGGGTGGTTTGTTTATTCTTCTGTGCTCACCAACTGTGACGTATAGTTCGCTGACTGTTTATCCTTGCGGAACATTTTCGTCAAAAGCGAAGCCTTGCTCAGCAGGGCTGATTGTTTGCCAATTTTTTCCGAAAACATTTACTAAGGCACTTCAAGAAAGAAAGAAAAGTACATGACTAAAGTCAAGTTGCCTGTAAATAGTTGTGAATAAAATCTCCAATGGAACAATCGATATCGACAAGAAGACCACATACTTCACCTCGCAAACGCAACAGTACGCGCAGCCCGGTCAGGATGAAATGTACTTTAGCCGCCACTCTTCACAAAGTCGGGTTGTGTGCTGTGGCGTGCTACTCAGATTTAAGGTTGCAAGCCGCGTGAAACAGCACTTGTGAACTTGTATCATGCACGTGCAAATCACTTGTGATGCACCCTGAATGAGGACAGTTGGATCGCAATGAGCATGAATTACGCTTGCGTACTATCTAGGGTGGTTTAACTAGGCATTTGGATCAACGGAAACGGCACCACTTCACAGAAATAGACACAACTATTGAATTAATCATGAGATGTTAGTACATCAGAAAAGCTTGCTTCAAACATACGAAACTTTGATAGTTTCATCTTCTGTTTTGAAAAGTCCGGAAAAACCCCATCACTGATTGTTGGGGAAACCTGTTGCTCGCGGCTCTGCTGATATGCAACGTGAGAGTAACGTCTTCGAATGTGCTCACCGATTGGTTGAGTAACACCCGAACCAAGAAAATCAGAGCTTTAGATGAGCTCTTTTCTCTGTAGGGTGCTCGGGAACAGATAGCAAATGCTCAAGATCCGTGAAGACGAAAACATATGTTCTTTACGATTCTGAGTTGGCCCAGCTGTTCAGATTAAGTAATCATACAGGCGACACTCTTTAGTTGTTGGCTGAACTCACCCATCTAGTTGTAAAATATCTTGAATGCTCAGTACTACTGACGAGATCATCATTGCTGAATGCTGCTGATGCTGTCGTGCAAAAAATGAGAAGGCATTTCAAGCCCTAAAATACGATGCAGAACGCTCCCCCCAAGAGGTAGCTTTCTGAAGAAAGTATATTCTTTTAAAGAGTTTGAAATAGTGGTTCACTGGCCATGAAGAGAAGAATGGTATCAGTTTTCTGCACGTTTCTCGAACAATCAGTGGGAAGATCGGAATTAAAACTGGAAGCGGGAACACTATTTACATTGGCCAGTGGCTACATCCAGTGAGAATGCATCGTATGGTGTATCGGGTTATAATCGAATTGGTTAAGTGATTCTCACTCACATGCCTGGTCGAGCTGATAGTATTCACGAACGAAAAAATGGAGGTAAAAAAAGCTCAGAAGTTGTGTCCGCCATAATTAGGGGCTAAAACGTATGTACTTCGGGAGCATGTTTCGAGCGTGTTTCTTTGTCAAGAAGGACTGAGTGATCCTCATGCCTAAACGAGTAATCGGGGTTGGATGGTTGCCCGGGAGCTTGTTGGTTCTACCACGCTTACTAGTTCGACCACCTCTGTTGGAGCATGTAGTTTGACTCCAACCAATATACATCGCTGTTATTCGGATGTGGTTGGTTTTCATCATGTCAGAAGAGGAAGGGCACAACTTTCATTACCGGTCTCACTGACCACGGATTTTTTCGTTAATCAACACTGACAGTGACCTACAAGCTGAGTCCCCAAAAACCCAACGGAGCCCCACCACAATACACCGATGATGTCAGTTCGATCGGTTACGAAACAGTTGCAATAAAATCACGGAACTCATAGAAAATTCTACCACCATAGGCGAACTCTAAGAACATGAGAAGACTATGTTCACATCGTTTTTCTAGCACCTGATGTAGCGCCGACATTTGATTTATAAACCATCGAAATCCATAGCCCTGCCGGTTTCAGCTGCTACTGTGTCGTGGCGAGGAAAAAGGGATTTCAGAGGTCATAATTCATGGGCACTTTCCACATTTGGAACAGTCAGGTTGTTCCAAAAGAGGAAGATGAATTTGCCCCGTGTAAATTACGCTCCTTCGAATAACGAGTGAAAGTTCATCAGGGACCATACATTCTTCATGCTGACGTCTCAAAATCGTTCTAAAGATGTCTCGATATGAATCGACAAAAAATGTCTGACTTGAAATATTGATAAGGATCTCAGTATGTTTCACTATCTCTCAAACGGTGTCTCAAAGGGTGTGCACAACGCTTTGTGTCTCAAAACGCAGGTTGGACAACCCCAAGGGGCATTTTGAGGTTTCTGTCGATAAGTCCCAAAATTTCTGAGGTATTTTAGCTGAATATTCTGAATGATACCGAGACATGTTGGGGTGAAAAGTTTGTTGTAATTTCCGTTTTGTTCGACAGAGATGCAAAATGATAATTTCGAAGCCGCGTCCTTACTTCCTATACAGGTCAAAAGATCGATCGAAACGCAGTAGGCTGTTGAAGTTTGGATTGCCGATCAAGGCGATGGAATTTCTGTCACAGTTTGCGTTGCTCACTTGGGATGCAAAGGAATCTATTGTATAGATCAGCTGATGCAAATTTTGAAGAATTCCGAATTTTCACCCTAGCCTCTGTTTCTCCGGATCAATAAAGGATCCCTGCCATGATAGACACTCAAGAACATGATAAACGAGAGAGAGAGAGAGAGTTCCAGGGGAGTCTCCCGTTATAGCCAGATTGGTGTGCAAATGAGTGTATTTCGCTTATGCTGTACACTTTTTTCGTTTGACATCCGGTAGTCTACAGAGTGATGTTGTAGTCTTTTCCAATCGGGATATATTTCGGAAGTTCGAACAAGGTGAATATCTCGTTCTGGACTCAGTACCAGAAGACATATCCAGTGCATCAAAAGGTTGAACAAACAGCTTCGCAGTATAGATTCGCACTTTAATGTAGATTATTCCCAGCGGGTTTTCGGTGATGTTCCTACCAAAGTTTATGAGTTACAGACTCACAAACCCACCTGTTAGACCGGCATGCATCGTGTCCATCCCGTAAAAGTGGAAATAAAGTAATGTAACGCAAGAGCGCATGGTTGGAATTCCTGTAGGAAGACTTGTTGATCAGCTGTTAACCTACACCAGAGATAAGCGGGAACGCCAATGGCTTCTTTGTTTTTTGTTTATTTGCTTGTTTCGGAAGTTAAGAATGCAAGGAAATAACTCTGAGAAGCAGCAAACGGCAGGTGAAACAACGGCTCCGGTTAAAGCCCACTCTATTGGGAGTAATTAGGGCAACATACACATATGATCACAGTTTTTTGGGATAAACAGTCACATGAGCCAGTGAGCTGCCTCCTCCATGATGTTTTCAGATACTACTGAACAAACTACTCACAATCAACTATCAAAGAGTATGTAATCTGTCAATTATTGTTCCGCCCGATCGTTTAAAGCGGCGCTAATTTTGGTAAAGCTAGTCACAACAGTCACCGGCTCCCCAGGGAGGTACAAGCAAAAAGACAGCGTGACTAACGGCTTAGTCTTTTCAAAGTCTATACTTGAACCTGAAACATCAGATAAGTGATCGAGCGGATCGAGTCCAGCTTATGAGTAGGCACAGCCTGCTCAACCCATATGGTGAAAACTCAATGCTTCCAGATGGATTATGCGTTGGGGTTGAACTGTCTGAAGGTATTGGTAATGACCGATACCAAAGTGTTGTGTAAAAGCTGAAGACCACCAGTACTAGTGGCTGGACTTGTAGGAAAAGTACAGGTTGGGGATGGTGAAAAAACACAGCGCTATGAAGCTGTATAGTGGGTAGCGTGATCAATATTATTGTTTCGGATATTCGCTTTGTTTCATCCAGTGAATAACCTGATTTTTCTGGCTACGTCAAGCGACTTTTGATGATATAGAAAACCAGTGGTTTTTGTATGTCCTTTGTGAGTAGATATACTGAGGTACTTCTGAATTACGGCTTCATATTCCTGTAAAATCCTTTTGAAAACACCCTTGAAAAGTTACTTTGATTGAACGATACTATGCAAAGATATAACTGTATAAAGGTTGTATTCAAGTTTTAACAGCACAAGTAGTCTGGCGAGTCTAGAGATTCCTGACACTGGCTAACCAACATGGTCGGTTTACCAAACACAAATAGAAAGCCTTATTTTCATTTATTAGGTGAGTAGGAGTAAGGCGTTGAGCGCCTCCAGCAATTTGACAACCGGCCTAGAGACAAAACGTCGATTTGGTAGAACACTGAGCGATTAGTCTACTGATTTCAATGATCAGTCAGCCATAGCCGGTTAATGTACTCGGATGTACAATTATTGGGCCAAATCTTTGTCTCCATGGCAGTCGCGGTCCGTTTGGCTACTGTACTCCTATCACCACCACCGCCCCACTGTGCAGTAGCTGGACAAGAAACGCACACTTGAAAAAAGACAGGAGTTCCAATTTCTCGAACAACGCCAGCAAAATCGTACTTCCTCCCCAACAACAATTACTAGACAAGTCAACCCAATGAATGAACAACTAAAAATTGAGAGACGAGTATGTTTTGTTTGTAAGCTACTTTGTCGGACTCACCACACTGGTGGATGAGTTGAACTTGCTGAGGTCCAAAGTGGAGACTACCGTATCGTACCTGTCTGTCGCGATACCAGCTTGAGGAGGACGTCCTGTTATGCATACGTACCGGTTGCACTGAGCCCTCATTAAAATTACCGTGGACCAGTTCTTCAAGGGCATGGGTCTTCACGACAGTTTGTGTTGATAGGAGAAAAGGAAAACCTCATAAGCCGATGCCCTGTAAGAAGAGTCAGACGAAGCACTAACAATTACACGGGAATTACACAGTGGTAATCGTCTCGTTTCCTGCAGTTCCATCTGAGGCATCCATCGTTCCTATAAAAAGTGCAGCAGAGCCATTCCCCTTTAAGATATGGCCCCATCTTGGAGTAATCTCTCCAGAAAGGAATAAGTTTATCACCCGTGTTGATGTTAGTTTTTACATAAGTTAATTTGCTTTTCGCTGTCCTGTCGACGATCGCAATTTCATTCTGTTCGCAGCCGTACCAGTATGCAGAACAATCGATCACAACCAGCACCGGACTGCATATATTGGACATTTTCTAATAAAAGTCGTCACATTTTCATGGTGCTCTGGCTTTGGTGCTGCAGCGATTCTGAAGGCTATGGTGGCTCGAAGGCTGGGCAGAAAGGCGAATGGGAAGCAGCCGAACAAAGAGAAACAAACCTCTTTCCAATAAAGCAAACTTAGAGCAAGGATGTAGGTTTAAATGACAAAGGAGTGTGAGTATTTTAAGTTATTTTTTTCTGGCAATCCGCGTTTCCATATTTATGGGAGCAGTCATGCTGCCTCCTCTCATCGAAGACCAGTTTGAATCCGAACAGAACAAGAAGAGAATTTGCGTGAGGTGGTACCACTGCCAGCGCTCCTGTAAAGTGCACACATAGGTAATGACTAGACAAGCGTACAAATCAATATTTAACATTCAAGACCCAATCTTAACGGAAAACTGCACAATCTTGCGTGTGTTAACAGAGGACTGGCCTTGGTTGTTTGATCAACAAAGCAAGGCCTCTGCTCCCGAAAAGCCTGATCACCACGTTACGCCTATCCTTGCTCACATGACCCAAGCACACATTGTGTAGTTTCCCGTCATAATATGAATTTTGAATTTATAGTATTGGTGTATAAATTTGAATGGTTGTTACCTTATACGGCGACAAGAACTTTCGCACAAACTCTATTCTTCGGTCGCTATTCAGAAAGGGGCTTTTCTAAAATCTGCGCCTTCTGGACTTTCAACAGTTGACCGTGTATGTCACTGCGTTAGTTAGCGATTGTAATATTACAAAAGCCAGGCGTTCGGTGCTGTTTTTCTAACCTGCTGTTCGCAGCGGCGTTGCGAGTGGACTGACCCTTACTACGGCGAACTCCAGCTAGACCAGCTCCCTCCTATTCAGTTCGATGGGTTAGGTTCTCTAGTCATTGGCTTCAGTGAAACTTTCTGAAGAAAAGAGAATTGGACACCGGATTATAACTGGGGCTATTGAGTCCCAGGATCACTGTATATTCTGTTGCTTATCTCGGATATTGCAATCTGAGTTCGATCCACGCTGTCCACGGATCTTTGCTTTCCGTCTGAAGCAGCCCGACAAACGTACTCATCGAGGACAACTGACCGGTGAACTTGCCTTTAATTTTACTGTGCAGAAAATCAATTTGCACCATGGTCTTATTAAATTATTTTGTGAATCAATTCAATCAGTCAATTTATCAGCTATAAACCGTGTGCCATAGGCACATTGGTTCCAGCTGCTACAGTTTCGATCACCGGAAAACGGGAAAGTGGAATATACAACCAAGCCTCGGAGGCGAAGGTATGTTCGGTTTGTTCGGAAATTGAGTAGCTAGGCATTGAAGGCGATAGCTTTGATGCACAAACATCACTGACTGCACAATTGGACCGTTTCTGCCAATGTCATTAACCACTGGTGATTTGAGTCTCGGGGTCCCCATCCAGAGATGTGGCAGTTGCCCATCCAACCAAGTTTTCTGGTTAGTGTTTTCGTAATTCGTTGCCAGGTCATACATTGTCCGCCTCTTGGTCGCTTCCACTCAGCACGGGGCTGGGAAAAAGAGCTCTGTGGGGCAGACGGTCTTCTGGCATGCGGAGTACATGTCCCAACCAGCGCAACCTATAAAGCGGGAGAGTTCCTTCTTCCTAAGACCAACTGACGTACCTCAGCATTACTAATCCGATGTTCCCACCAGACCTGACCAATGCTGCGGAGACACTGATGACCAAGCACTGACATCCTCCGTACGTCCTCTGCACGTAGGGGCCACGTCTCTGATCCACAAAGCAGTATGGATCGAACCACCGCACTGTAAACTCTTCCCTTGACAGACAAGCTCACGTCACGTCGGCGCCACAGGTGTCGGAGGTTGGCAAAAGCTCCCCTGGCCTTTCCGATTCGAGAAATGATCTCATCTCCAGCCAGTCCACCGGAACTTATACAGCTGCCCAGGTAAACAAACGTACCTACTACGTCGATTGGCTCACCTGCAAGCACGAGGTGCGGGTTTGATCCCACCCAGTCTTGTAGCAGCACTTTACACTTTGCGGGTGTGAAGCGCATGCCAAACCGTGCGGCAGAGTTAGTTAGGTTATTTAAGATCATTTGCATTTCGGAAGGGAACCGAGGAGAGTAATATCGTCCGCATACTCAATGTCTGCGAGGGAACGTCCAGGGAGCATTTCGACTCCCGAGGTTTCAGAGGCAGGCAGAGAAATTTCAAGCAGCATGTCAATAACAAAGTTGAAAAGGAAAGGGGAAAGAGAACAGCCTTGTCTTACACCACTGGACGTGGTGAACTCAGGCGAGAGCTCCCCGTATACTCGTACGCGCCCACAGGAGTCCGCATACAGTCCCTTGATAAGAGATAGAAATTTGGAAGGGACACCTTTGATCGCCAGACACCGCCAAAGTTGCTGACGATCGACAGAATCAAAGGCAGCTTTCAAATCCAGAAAAACGACCAACGTGGGACGTCTGAAGGAGTGGCGCTGTTCAAGAATTTGTCTCAAGGTGAAGATATGGTCGATGCATCCTCAACCAGGGCGAAACCCAGCTTGATTCTCATGAATCCGTCTCTCCCGAACAAAATAATGCCAGAGAGACGACGCGACGGATACCAGACTGATACCACGATGAGTTTCACATGACGTTCTTGCTCCCTTTTTGAAAACTGGGATGACGGTCGAGGAGCTCCATTCGGCTGGTATTTTGTTTTCTTTCCAAATCTCCAGCGGTATGGTTTTCAGACTGCTCACCACCTTTGAAGAGCGCGGAGTGTAGATTATCCGGGCCAGGTACCTTGTTGCGCTTCAGAATTGAAATCTCATGCTGGATTTCGGTTGCTGATGGTGGGTCTGTGTCAGTGTTCCATTCGGACCCGTTTGGTTCTTCCAGCGGTTGTGTTGAAGAAGACCAGGTGAAATGCGGAACATCTGGGCTCGTCCTAAGTGGCTTGAGGAACATGACTGAAGTGGAGACTTGTATGCGAATTTCGGAGACGCAATATACATTGATAGAGGAGGAAAGTAAGGTTTCATCAAGGGACGCCTGTTGCCCAATTTTTATAATGAGTACGGATATTTAAGGCTACAACGTGGATCAGACCTTTTGAGGTTAGCTGGTGAGTATTTTGGTTCATTTTTCTGGGCGATGGATGAGACACGGAACATTGTCTAGCGGACTGACAGATGGGTTGATTGCACTGCATTTTACGGTGGGTTGGAAGGGAGTGTGAAGGAAGACCGATGAGCGAAGAGCTACAAGGGCAAATGATACTTCCCGGCTGCCCACGCCGAAGAAGGGGGTTGAGTTGAGGTACCCCACCTTGAGCCTTTGACTCAAAGCTCTGACCCACAAGGCAGCAGGAGGATGTAGGGTTTTGTTCGGAGGCTCTGGCCCTAGCCTGTTACTCAAGATTCTGGACCGCGAGACAGCGGTTGTTAGGGTTTTCTTGGGGACCCTTCCCGGAGCCAATGACTCAATAGTCTGACCTACCTGGCTGTAAAGGGCCGGCCTGGCCTGAGGGCGCAGGGAGTAGGGCATTACTGTCTCACTCCTGATGCGGCTGCGCACAGCAGGTGCCTTCTGAGTACCACCGGGCTGTTCGACTGTATTGAATAATACGCCGGAGGTCATGGTCACCCGTTACGCGAACGAGGTGTGCGGTTTCTACGGCCGACTTTTTCTAACCCGTCCTTCCTCGGGGGAAGGCAGCATCGCTGCTTCCATAGATATGGAAATGCTGGTCGCGTAAAGGAAACACCTTAGTGCCTTCACACTCCCATCGTAGAGGACAGTACGACTTTATCTCCAGAGCACCTCGTAATACGATTACTCGCATTACGGGGACTTGCTATTCTTCGTCGGGCTGCTCCCCGTTGGCCTTCCTGGTATGGTTGAACCTTTAGGAACTGAGTTCCAGCCAGTATAGCCCGCGGGAAGAAGCTGCACAGAAGCCCGACCACTACGACAAGGTGACAGTTTTGGGTCGAATCGTTATAGCCCGAAAACGGAAGCAAAAGACATGTCTGTGGGTAGACTCGAACCTTAGACCTCCAGCTTACCCGATAAGTGCTCCACCAAATAAGTTGGTATTATTAAATATTGATACAAAAGTTTCACTGGGTAGATTATACTTATTTGAGCGAAAGGATCATTTTAGGCGTCTCATCGTCAGGCTCTTACATGTACGTACACATAAGTCTAAGCCGGCCAATATGCAAATGCTCGCATAATAAAAAAGTGCCATGTCGGATGTTGCAAGCATCAGAGACTTGTGATTAGAGGCGGGGTGGAAGACCGGACTATCTGGGGTCAGCACGCGGAAACGGGTCACGAGTTTCGATCTACCGGCCTGATGGTGTTCCCTGATACATGACAGGGGAATCGAACTGTTAGTCGTGATAAGCAAGGGGCTTGGACCAGACACTTCTGAACGCACGAAGCAGAACTGAGAATTTCGATAACCGTGCTCTTGCGGAGGTCCGGGTTCTAATTCCGAACATCCGTGGCAAACTCAGACCAGCTTCGTAGACAGCGGTTGTCTACAAGGTCTGTTAGCATAGAGACTAACGATAAGATGTCAAAAAGTTTATTTCGCTCAGCTGAATGTCGTCAACCTACCTGCGGGTATATTTCCTTTCATCAGACCCTGTGCGACCCCATTTGCGCTTGAAGAATCAGATCAACATCTCTGGACGCTTGGATGAGTTAATCATGTTTGTAGTAGTGGCCATCCCAGTGGCCAGATAAGTGGCCGTGTGTTTGTCTGTGGAGTACGAGGATTGCACCACAGTTATCCAAAATGAAAATTTTTCTCAAACTTGTTCGGTTACAGGAATCCTCGTTCCAGCAGTTCTTCGATACTTTAATTCCCCCCGTTTACACGAGCAAGGTGAACTGGCCCCTGGAAAACTACCTGAAACAGTTCGGGTATTCTCAACTGCGGAAAATACAACTTATTTGTCCTTTGAGTATCCGCCACATTGTGACTGTCAGGTTTTTGGGTGAGGTTTTACCTGCTGTTTTTGCATAGTCATAAATGTATTCTGTTACGGATGAAGACAGGTTGTTTTGGTTAGTCACTCAACATCGGGGAATCCTGCAAGGTCTTTTAACCGTCCCCGCTGTTCACAATTTAATTCGAAGAAGCAAAGCGATATTGCAACCCTTTGTCCACCGTATAATCTACGGATCTAAGAATCTCATAAGCGCTCTGTTATCGGTCCGGAAACAGACACCAGCTCACCATACTTGTTCCTCAGTAGTTCAGCAATGATATTTCTGGAACAAGAAGAAAAACTATCTTTGGAGGAACCATCAAATTTTTTCCTCGGGGGGCTCGGATATTTACTTTATTATGATTCAATGTGTGCCAGAGAGATATCAAAACAGTTGCAGTTGATTGGGTGCATGTCGAATAAAGTAAACCATCATCTTAGTACCGTTTATCACACCACAAAATAGGTTAGTCTCTGCAAGTCTGTAATCGATTTAAACACAGTCTATGACACATCAGCAGTAATATGGGTCATCTTCCGGTGCCAGTCCACCGATTAAATTGGTTGCATTTTGAGGAACTCAGGAACGGAATACACACACATGAGTCCCACTCCTTTACCATACTCCTTTCAACGACGCTGTCCCCATGTGTGACTAACATTTTCATTTCGGCTGTTTTATTGGAATACTTATCTACGAAACATATCCTATGTAATTCGACATGTGTCCGGCTTTTCTCAGCGAATCCAACTGTTGCTGTCACATGAATGGATTTTTTGGCGAGTGTATAACTGATAAGACACTAGGCGTACAGGCAGACCGGTGACGCTGATAGTGCTCAACTTAGTGCTGTGCAATTGTTGAATGAACACAGTACTCCCCCTCTAATAAGCTTTCTTAAACATGTAATGTGCTTTGAGGTAGTGGTAATTCGGGGAAATAAGTTTTCACACACGTCAATCAGCACAGCTCTTGTCAAACATCGTAGAGAAGACAGTGAAGGTCTACATACAATCAATACGGAAGGAGCACGATATGCTGCAGGAGACTTCGCCTTGCATATGTTCACCCCTGTCTCGGTTGATACACCTGCATCGGTATCATGGGTTAACTGTTCAACTGGTTCAACCTGATTTAGTGTAATGTAGAGGTGCTCTCATAGTGATGCTCCTCCGATTTGATCTAAGCTGCTTCTTCCACTTGAACACTATGAGGGCAGGATTTAGTCAAGGATTGCCCTGGAAACGTTTCGGCAGCTCACTACAAGTTTTATAATTCCTTGGTCCATCAGTTAGACTGAGTCCTGGAGTTCCCATCATTCTTAGTTTCTACTTGAATATCAAATTGTAAGTAACTGATGAAACGCACTCATTTGCAATTCACTTCGGTTCTAACGTCTGATTCAACATTATCTCTCCCTTATAGTATTCATCTGTTACCACTGAAATAAGTTGCAAAGGAGTCTATTTCGCCAACAAGCAAGCATTTCTTCCGCAGCACTTTACAGAGCAACAGACAGCAGGCTGCCAGCTAGAAGAACGGTTTAAACTGAGGGACAGCGTGGAAAGCAAAGTGAATTCACTACCTGGTTTGTGTGCTTGAGAAGATGGAGTCACACATACTATGAGTAACCGCACAGATTTTATTTGTTGGGCAGTCCCCTCTGTCCTTATTAGCTTACAGTAAGAAGATAAATGCGCTGAACAAGAGGAGGCAACAAGTACACTCATTAGCAAATCAATTTGGTTTTCATGGAAGACTCAAGTGAATCTCTCGCTTATGCTGCACACAGGCCGCCTCATGTTTCAGTTGGTACGATATTCGAGATATCGCAGTATATTTTTCGTAAAGGAAACTACTCACAAGATTGTTGAAGAGTTTTCAGCTTTTAGAGGGTTCACTGCACACTCTCAAGCCCAGAAGTATGTGAATATGGGGAGCGGATTATGTTCACCAACTTCTGGGGTGTAGTAGCCCATCGGATGCGTCAGAGAGTTTGCACACGTGCGTGCCTGAGTAAGGTGGTTAACAGCAATGACCAGTTGACAGAATCGAACGCATCCGTGAAGTCAAGTCTACCAAGGGTGTGGATTATCTGTGCATGTGGCGCTGTTCTAGCATCTGATGAAGTGTGAAGAAGTGGTCGGCGCAGCTTCTACCCATTCGAAATCCTGCTAGATGCTCACGATCAAAGCTTCGCGTGCAGCCGCAAGACGACGCCAGAAGCTTTGTTACAGCGGGAATAAAACTGGCACCTCTGTTGTTACTACACTCACTGTGAATACCTTTTTTGAAAACAGGAACTACTATCGACTCACCCCAGTTGTCTGTGACAGCCTCTTTCTCCCAGATAGACACAAATAGGTTAGATGGGAACTGACCGAGGAGTTCACTATCATCCTCGAACAGAGTAGGTGGAAGGTCTTCAGGGCCAGGCGCACGATGACGTTCGAGTAAAGATATACACTAGGACATTTCTGAAGCTGATGGGGATTTCCATGTTCACAGTCCACCTTTCTGTTAAAAGCCACCATTCCGAATGAGAGGTAACACTCGGCCAACTGAATTTTTGTTCGAAATATTGTGTCCAACGGTCCAAGCATTCTTTTTTGTTGGATTTGGAGAGTCATTTTGGACCCCGACAGTTTCGCTGACAGGAGGCTGAGGAAGACCAATCGAATGAATCAAGTGGAACGACCTGCAGCAGTTTCCACCATTTTTTGCATCTTCCATTTCTTCGGGCTTTCGGGTCCACCAAACGTCTCGCTCTGTGTGGATACTCACTTTCACCCGGAGTCAGGTGATGCGTTAGGCTGAGTTGTGATTGCGGCCAGGAGGAATCTGTCATCGGGCCTCCAGCAAAGCTACGGCCTATCAAAGACCCAATGTTTGGATGAGGTTGGCTGGGTTGTACCGCAAACAGAGGTTACAGCTTTGAATGGAGCTTTGGATAACCGTTCCCAGTGGCCGGTAATATCCGACATCGGGCCAATCGGTAGGCGTTCGAGAAGCCGGTTCTGGTAGGTTCACTTGATTACTGGGTCCACTAGCTTCTCAAAGGCTAAACGAGGTGTGCGCGTTCTACGTAAACGTTAATAGCAGCAGGTTGAAAGTGCATGGTTGGAGTCCAAGCTGATATTCCGGAAGTAATTCCGGGTTGATACACCTCACCTGCACAAATAGTATAAGTCGGTTTTCTCTATCCCAGTATGACACCCATCACTTCACCAGACAGAATGCGCCTGCTTTTTGAGTCAAGATAAGGAATGAATACTTAAGGAAACCGCTGGATGATAAATAAAACGTAATTTTCGGCCATCCGCATGAGTCTAGGTGCATATTTGTAAGTACACAATCATGGGTTGTTTGTGACCGCGGACACTCAAGCTAGCTTCTGAATACATGGCGTAACAAACGAACTCGTGTTTTCTCAGTCCACCGTTGCACGAGACTGGAGCTGTATGAGAAACCCGAGTTACTGCTCCATACAAGGTTCAAATCCTATAACAACTTTTATGCCCAGATTGATATTTTATCAACCGATTAGATCAATAGAGCATGCCGTATGTTTGACCCACGTTTTCCCCAGAAAGGATGCATCAAAATATAAACTGTCGCACTCGGTGACATGTTTTGTGTGTATGCGTGTGTTATAGGCGTAGATATTGATGAGAGCATTTATATATTTCTATATTGTTTCTTGGTGCAGGTGTTCTAAAGTATTTGTGCATGTGTATGGTTCTGATCAGGGGTCAGGCTTTCCGGGGTACAGTTCGTGTTTTTTCTCTGCTGTCTCGTCCCTCTTGCGCATTATCAGCTGCAGATATCGACTGTCATTAATGTGAGGACACAGTCGAAGTTGTATACCTGGGCGCATGTCTAAACGATGGGGTGGATGGGGAGACGAGGTTTGGACGCACATGTTCCACTCATGGACTGAGCTCATGAAGTGCTCGAGTGCTGTTCCAAATAGACAATACAGAGGATGTGGCTACAGCTTTGGCGAGCTTCAGACGGGAGCGCTAACATCCGGTCAGACTGCGTAGCCGTTCGGATGAACGATCTGGGTCACTGAACATGCGTTGACATGTCGATGTACGGGCGCGGAAAAAACGGCGGCCTTCCTAAGCACTTTGTCCCTCGACGCGAGTACAGTAGCTCACAGTGTGAGAATAAATGACAATGGAAGAGGGGAGCAAAGTTATCGACTCAACTTTTTTTTTGAAAATTCGACCTTCATTTGTGTTTTCCTTTGTTTACGTTTACTCGGATGCTGGTACGCGGGACCATATGCGAGGTAAAATACGTGTGAAGCAGGATGCAAAACGGTTTCTTACAAAGGCTGTAGGAGACAACTGATTGTAAGCTGTGTATCAATCGGAAAACTGAGAATGCCTGCGTCACCAGCTATTGTCAAGTATGATAAATAGTCCAACACAAAAAATATATCAACGAATTACCGAGTATAGACTTGGAGGCCCAGATAACGGTTATTCGCATGAGAACCCAAGACCGGAAAGAAAATCCGAGCAGCCTTGCGTAGCCCCGTGATTACCCCCAACTACGTCATCCATTCAGTAGACTTGCTTGTCTGTACTACTGGATGAGACCTGAAGTTTCCTTGTGATGGACTGAGCATATGATAAAGCAATATCCCGACGTTACGTGCAACTTAGGTGCTTCTGAATGCTAGTTAACTATTAACTGAAAGACCGACTATTGTCAGTTCATCGCAACTTTGTGGGATGCGCGCTTCTAATAACTCCCAACAAGGATGAAACAGCTTCATGGCTTTTCAGCGCAGAGTGGATTTACCGGTAGCATGGAATGAAACTTCATGAACAGTTAATCTTTCAGAGTACAGTAGGCAATAGAGGCTGTTATGCTAAAGCAACCGCTTAACTCATAAGCAGCTGGCACCTACTTGGCCGCCGCAATGTGGCTTGGCTAATCAGCAATACTCCTAGAGGTTGGTTCCGCATCAGTTGAGTTTGAAAACGCATGCTCACTTATCAGCAACCTCGCGTTCCAATATCCAATGTTGCTGGATGCGGACAATCGGAATTAAGTGATCTGCACTTCACAGTACCGCTGAATAAGAGAGTTCCTTCCGAAGAAACGTCACTTCTCAGGAGATTACATAGTAATCATTCTTAGCCATCTCTCTATGGGATTGTCTTCCCATTGAGATATCAATTCGACCCTCTAGGGGGCATCCTGTTATACACTTCAAATAGTCATTCTACGTCCAAGACAAAAACGTCTTGCACTGCAGGGGGGCACTGGATGATCATGAAAAAATTGTCTATAAGTTGATTAACTTTGATAAACAGTGGTCTCAACTTATCCACACGCTGTTACTAATTGATTATTGTTGGGCACACCCTCAGATCGCGATGTAAAACTTCTTTCTTCTCAATGTTGTTGCTTACTCCATCATTCAGCAACTGATAATTGCACGTAGTACAATGAACGATATCTCGAATGGTACTGTGGACCAGTATTAAAGTAACCAATTTTCGGATCAGTGTAGATTTCAGGCACAGTGTTGGTTTGCCACTGTACGGGCAGAACCCACTTACGATGCTGTTGTGTGACTAAGGTTTACACTAAAAAATGCGGTGTAGGAAATGCCACCTTGGAAGTGTTTTCACAGAATCTGATCGGTAGGTTACTTTCACTAGTCAATATGCTGTTTGGAATACGATATCGATCGAAATGTAGAAATTCAAAGATTCCGTGCTTTGAAAAATACATACGAGATAAACAAGGAGCTACAGCTGGCGTTAGTAAGCTCATCAAGCAAGGAAATTCATTTTGAAGTCAAAAAGCGGAGGTTTAAATGAACCATGGAGAAATGCGTTAAAATTTGCAGAACAATTTGTTCGGACAGAAATTCATTTGAAGGTCACGACTGTCTGACAAAAAACCTTTATGAGACTTCACCGTTTTCATATAAGTTAACACAACCTAGTACAGTGGTGTTGCATCATACGTATTATTCCACCCGAATAAGACCTATGTGTGGGGAATGTCCGTGGTTGGAACGCAATATTGGGAAATCAAACATAGTTGATCATATTCAACCAGGTTACAACAAGCTTTGATCTGTAGGCCTAGTTACCCCAGAATTTCGAATTACGTACGGCGACAGATAGCGAGATAGGAGGTGGATCGAAGTTTGAGGAACAAACCCCTCTGATGAACGTAAAAATGAGCACAGCCGACAATGAGCTGCCCAATAAGTAGCATTATGCGAGGAGAGCCGCATAATAAATAAAACGAAACAGAAGAATATGCTGAATTATCGGATCTTACTAAGAACAGTAATGCCAAGGAAATCGTCCAATCGGATTTTCGTGTCTCCCTCAGGCTCAGTAAACTTTTCTCTGTGCGTTCCAACCAAAACCTCATGAAGTTAGAGTCACATAATTCTCGCTTGAAAGGTTCTCTTCCTGTACTGGAGCAATTAATCAGACTGGTCCACATTAGAGGGCAAGCCATGGGTCCGAGTTTCTCTCCTAGTCTAACCCATCGTCAGTTTCTACTCTTGGTCGGGTGCGAAAATGAACCCCGGATATCAAGCGTGCCAGGCGGGCTTGTTATCGCTACTCAAACGACGCACGTAGTACGCGCCTTAATTATCGCTTCTGAACAGGCACACGTGTTCATGCTCAGCTTGTCCAAATGCCTTGAACGACAATGATTGTGTCGATCGAGTGACCCGCTCTCAGAAATTCCCAGTTAGGTAGTGCCACAGATACTTGAAACCTGTTGGGTAAGTACGAGAAGTTGATTTCCCCATGACTTTGACTCTTTTCTGCGTCAGTTTGATTCTGAGGTTTCTTTTCATCTCGGGCCCAATATACTTGATTTCCCCATGACTTTGACTCTTTTCTACGTCAGTTTGATTCTGAGGTTTCCTTTCATCTTGGACCCAGTATATTCGACGTAATAATATTAAACTAAACTGCGTGTCGTTTCGCCCAGCCTCACGCATTTCGGATGTTCACTGGCGGTATATTCTTCTGGGACATGTGAAATTCCATTCCCACCCTCTTCATCTAAACCATCACAAACGTCGGCCGCTGGACCGTGTATACTCGAACAAAACTCCAGAGAATAACCAAGTCCGACATTCAGTCTACCAGTACTACCACTGCTACCATTGTGGGGACGAGGTGGGGTGTGTGTGTGTGGGGGGGAGAGGGTCCAGGGAACAAAGATTCATTAGTGCTGTACACATGTGTCCGGAGTGATAAATTATTCAACGACTTTCCATTTCGATCAGGTGCCTTGGAACGCTATGTTGTTTTGGTTTGAAGAAAAAATGTATTAGGTTGAATTTCTAAGTTGGTCGATTGGGGTTGTGACTTATTGGTAAAGGTTAATATTTTTTTCGTTAGCGTCGAGATTAGGAATTTGCAAGCTGAGCCAGAGGGGCGAGGATGACTGTTCACTCTGATTGACGGTTGAAACAAACCGGCAGCTGCTGTTAATCGAATTGTGCCGAAACGCTGGTCTAGACTTCGTTATGGGGACGTGAATTCCTGGTAGGCGCAGTACTAAACTGGGTGGAATTGTGAGGGGGCATACGGGACGACCTGGCAAGTGAATCAATAACCCTTAAAGTGGCGAACACGACAAAAGTTCACATTCGCCAATGAACTGCCATTTTCAGTAGTCATCAGTATCTGGCTATCGAACAAGTCTTTTTAAATACGCAGAGAGGGGAGTTTGATATATCTTCAGAGTACAGACAACCTCAAACAAAGGATACCCACAAAAGAGGGTGATCAAGTTCGTGACTCCAGACATATGCCATGTGGCCATGGATATTCCTACTGAAAACTCTAAAAGTACACTTAGAATTTAGGTAAAGTCAGATCATGATCTTCAGGTAATTAGTTAGTAGCAAGATCTGGCCTATTATAGTCCGAAAAAACCTGTCCACTGGTGACTAAGGCTAGTTCTGTTATAGGCTGAAACGTGATGAGTACATGTGGTCTGCTGGTGTTGCCTATACGATAGCTAAGCTATTAAGCACACGTCAGGCAGATGCGAGGTCACATTTTAGTTCCCCTTTTCCATGTTCTTTTGTTCTACCTCATGACGTGCGTTTAACACACCTGCTGAAAATAAGAGTCAGTTGGCGCTGTTTTTTCTACGCCCACTTCATGTGTCTTCAAACATTCTGTACAGAGCTTTGCCACACTGGTTTATCGTTGTTTGTATCCTCAGGATACTGTAATTTATTCTGACCATAACTTTGTTAGACATTCGCCACCTTTCCCGTCGCCAAGAAATCCGGCAGAACTTCATATTTCCTTTCCCGAAAAGACTGGAAGTTTTGACATGCACTCAGAGCTTTCTGAAGGGAACCGAGGCAGCCCAAGCGTAGAAGTTGATTCACTAGACAAGGATTACCAAGACCGCATAACCAAATCCCCTGATTTGCTTGCCAAGCCAGATGCCTCAAGCACGGATACAAGGGGTAGATAGGACTTTATCGCTTTGGGGGCTCCGCCACGCCTATATAAAAAACAGACCTCGTTTAATGGAGATCAAAACGATGCTCACAGTGTCGTATCAAAACCACTGGTTCCTAGCACAAAGAGACCAAGTTTTAGCTTATGTTTCTTGTTGCAAGGTGTGTCCCCCTTTGTTCCAAGAGCTCCGAGAGTGCTCTTGAATTCTATTCCACTTGTGTGTGGAATATCGGAAACAGTAAAGTAGACTTCGGAAACACCTAGCATATCTGTCAACACCGCAATCTTCGTTCGTCATGAAGTCATTCTCATCCTGGGGCAAAAAAAGAGGACAGAGTTTCGTACCCTTGTCAGAGCTTACAATAAGCGATAGCATTTATTTTGATACATGCATTGTATCGACCTACCGTTCCAAGTGCCCTTATCCACTCTGGTTGCAACTGTTCCTGTGCATGACTGTCAGGCAAACAGTAGCCACGCTTGTCACCAAGTGACCTCCATTATTTACACTTTCAACAACATTGCAGCGGCTTCAAACGGACTGCCAGTATTGTTTGTCCACTCACACGCATGTTCACATGGCGACTTCACTCAAGCCAGTCGACCAGCGGTTGACCTCACATTCGGCTGTGTCGCGGGTGGTGAGGCTTCGAACTATCACTTGGGTAATAGCCATGGTGTGGCTTCTGTCTATCCGGAAAATTTCTGACGGGTATGTTTGCCGAGTATTGTACCGTAGGTGGTTTCCATGGCTCAACTCAGGTTTCACCAGTGAGAGGTCAGAAGACGTCACCATACATCACTAACACATCAACTTGACTTGCATATTAAACTGGTCAGACAAAGACTCGTGCACAATTCATGAGGAGTGGTGGACAACGCTCGAGTCTGCTCGATTGACCGAGCCCATGGATAGCCAGCAACAAGACATGTTGGCATACATTGATGACATCTTCAGAGAAAAGTGAGGTCTGTGCCAACTGCCATTAAAGCATGATACATAGCTGAGAAGAATTTTCTTCAGGTTTAAGAGAATGGAGAAGATTACCATACTCTTGAAGAAAGTTATAATGACGGGGACTGATTGGCGAATAATTCCCTGGTGGCTTCCAAAAATCACCATTGAGCAGCGCAATTAAACGCACTTGAAAAATAAGAGTAGGACTCAACGTCCGATGGATCATGTGCAGAGTCATATTTCTGTGGCTAACTCAGTTTATCAGAGGCCAATCTTTCTCAGGTTCTCAGAACCTGGGATCCTACTGAAAGTTAGCTAAGTGTGTGTCTTTTCCACATCAGTTAGACCGAATATTTGCTTAGGAATCTGAGCAAGATCAACGTCTGGCGCGGTGTAACAGTCATACGAGGAGCTCACTAACGACACAGAGAGACACCAATTTTCATTTCGTCAGACAGTGTGGCGAATAAATTTGAAACTCCAATGTATACACACAACAAGCGAGTTAACCTTCGCGGTAGCTCATCTGGGTAAGTCAGTGAACATGGGTTTGAGTCCCGTCTAACTGTGTTTGTCTCTTATTTTTCACTGTGCATATCACACTAAGGTTGGGTTGCTTTGGAATGGATAAGCGCCTGGGTCGTAAAAAGCTTTGTCAAGCGCCGGTTTACCTACTCTGTTTGTTGGTCAATGAACGTTTCCGGCTTCCTTGTAAGCAACGTTGACCTGCCATAGGTAATGTTGGAATTGCTTTCGCTTGTTGTGCGCAATTTTGTAACTTCTCGTCAGAAGACCATCTGGAACCCGTTGTCGGTTTGATGGAGACGAGCCAATTGCACCACCATGTTCTAAACCCTTTCCGAACATCGTATGAATACGTGAAAAAAAGTGACGTGGATCTTCTAAGTCTCCATGTTTCTGTGTAATATTCATGGCAGACAACGTCCTTGACTTTTATCTTGAGCAAACCTGAAAACTTACTGACCGAAGGTGATAGATCACCATTCTACGTTGTTTTTAGCAACTCTTTCCAGACCGACCTGTACTTGCTTTGTTTCTGTCGATGGAATCTGGGCTGTGGTACAACTTTTATTCCACAGACCGTGTTGTGTCGGGATTTGTGACAAAATCTCACAGGAAGTATGCGACTGCTTGAAGAAAGTCCAGTTGAAAACTGATATTAGTGTTGATACTCACTTACAAAGGTTTTGAAGAGAGAACATCTAAAACACCCACTTTACCTGCCCGATTCAACATAACCTATTAAATGATGTCTGAATGGAGTGATAATCACATAACCTGAAACACTGGTCAGTTGATATTTTTCCGAATGGATTACTTGCATTTCAACCAACCAAAAATAAAAACTCAGCCATCTTGGTCACTAATTTCAAACTCATCTATCTCTATGACTTTATCAGTTCATTGAGATGCTTTCGGAGAACCATGGAGCATCTGAAGTCATACAGTTCGAGAATCGAATTGCAGAGTGCCTTTTAGGAACTGGTTAAGTCGAAAACTCAGCAAAGGCGTTTAAAACTGGAAAGGTACGATTATTATTTAGATGAGTTAGTATTCTACAGCCCGCTGGAAATTCTCTGGTTCCTGTGGCGTCCCAGTTTTTAAACCTCAGCTGAAGGGGCTTTTTGTGTGCTGCAGAGACTGTGAACAGCTAACGCTGTAGTCCGGCGTTTGTGGTTCCCAACCCTATGCCCCTGGATCGTGTTGCTCTTCCTTCCTTCAAATGGCCACATGAATAGGACGGATGTTTAACGATGGGCCAACTGGAGTTTTCAATGTTGCGTCATCTGCGCTTGCACTTTCTTCCATAGGGTTCCATCCTTCTAATAGTCGAAAACAGACCCCATTCTGCACAGTTCGGTGCTTTCAAGAAGGGTGGGGAAATCTTATGAGACAAAATAAAATGTATTGAATAGGGCTGGGTTAGTTATTGCACGTCTCTTAGATTGTAGAACAAACAGAAGAACTCGGTAATCAATCCTTCTTTAGGACTAAAGCTCTAGTTGTCATCGAGATTTCCATCGGAAGTGAAATAACAGGGCTGTGCTCTAAGGACATGGAAGTCAACGCTTTTTATCACTCAAAACTGCAAAACGGATCAAATGATCTAACAATTACTCTCATTTTCACACGAATTTGGTTTCGACGGGAGAGTAGTTTGTTATGTTTAGATTCAATGATCCTTTTTCGTTCAGAGAGAACGCGATAAAACGGTGTAGTTTTTTGTCACTTTTCGCGGCTGCATAAGGTCCTTCTCAACGATACCAAATTTCGTCAGAACAGCATCTTTTGCTACGTCACGGAGAAGGGTCATGCTAAAATGACAGATAGTTTCCAGTAGAGAACAGATTCAAATGTGGCATTTATAACCATGACATAAACCGACACGAATCTTTCTAACATGTTGATGACAAACTGGTTCACAAAGCCAGTCAGTGCACGCATAATAGATCTTATAACTAGCGCTTTGGCAGCCAAATGTAAGACAATTCGGTTGAAATGCCAAAGATCATCTTGAGAAAGAGAGAGGATACCTACACAGTTTATTCGCCAAATTTAGAACAAAAACTTTCATGGCACCATATCCAACCGGTATCTAGAATATCCCACAGAAAGACCACCGAGATGTAAAATGGCGACCGCAGATTTGGAGCGTATTCACATTTACTGTTGTTATGGGAATCTGGTGTTGATGATTTTCCGTTTTTCGTACTTATGTACACAAAACTTGATAAACGCACATTTCTTTTGCCCCCTCTACATTTCACGCGAAATAATCACCATTTTCAGTCCGAAAGAAGGGGTTGCAATGAACGTTCTTTGTTTTTCACAAGGAGACTACTCACAAGGTTGCTGAATTCTGTTCGACAACTCACAACCGTTTTTGCCCTTCTTGGGGACCATCAGGCAAGCGGTATTCCCCCAATTTCCGTCAGTCTTGTGTTCTAATTGAACGCAAATCGCATTAAATTTGCGAAATACACTCATTTGCTCACAAATTTGGTTTTAACAAAAGAACTCGACTGAATCCGAGCTGAATCTCTTTTTTTATGACAGTTTTCGACTGAATGTGCTACACAAAGACCGTCTCATGTTTCAGTTAGTATGATATTCAGGATATCGCAGTATATTTTCCTGAAGGTTGTCTTGTTTTTGGTAGTCTTGGGGTATTGAAGAATCGTTTGTATGCAATATGGGCACTGTGAATCCAATGACGATGACCATGTTATCCTGGAAGACCTAAGCAGCAGAAGATTCACCAAAGCATGAGTTCGTTGCGGTGTCACCTAATGGTTGCCATTTGTATGCTGTCTATAGACTAGTGTAAACAGGCTGCTACATTACTTACCTGGACCACTAGTCGCACTGATATCCATATTTCTATGCTGCTGTTTACATTCTGCGACCAGACTTGATCGTATATTGAAGGATCAGCTCTTTCCTCCATAGTTGTCATAACTTATTCTGAGTTATCAGGAGAATACCTACAGTCGGTCTGAACAGGAGTTGCTATGTTCTAGTGCTTTTTCAAGTTGAATTATCATACACACAGCTGATTAAAATTCTGACACATTGTCCACGCAAAGCCTGGAACACGCGAGTCACTGTGCAAACCTTACGGGTTCTCTAATCGAGAGCCTGATGAAAGCGCTGTTACAGTGTCCACATGAGCAGGATGGTGGAAGTCATCTAAATTCAACAAAAGTGTAAACTGAGAGCATCTAAAGTGCAAGTGAATAGGAATCCGCTGACTGATGTTCCAGAATTATTTTTCTTTACATGATACTACTTATAATGTTGAAAACTTCTAGACAGTCTACTACGGGAGTCACTCTTGGTTGACGGAAAATCGAAACCTAGGCCCATCTGATGGGCTCCCAAAACAGGTAGTAGAGTTTTTAGTATCTTTACAGCTAGTAAAATGTCTTGTAGATATCTTGAATGTCATTCTAAATGGAACATGAGATGGTCTTTATGAAGCCCAATAACCTGAAGAATGGCATAAAGAAGAGATTCAACTGAGACTCGTTTGAGCCTCCAATAAGATATTTTCAGAAAATATACTTTGTTCTATTCTTCTGAAGCCACAGGCGAATGATAATTTCGGTAGTTTGGAAAAGACCGACTGTGCGACGTAAACTGTAAAGCAAACGTGTCGGAACTTGAAAGCCAACCCTTTTCCATTCAGAAGCTTATTCAGGTGGCTTAATTCGCTTCGAGATTGTGATTAATCACTTGTCAACGAACAGTGTCGAGTGAGCTTGACACAGAGCGGGTGACGTTTAACGTCTCTGCCTTCAAAGTAATCCATCTGTGTGCTTCACCGCAGATGTGTTGACAATCGATTAGAATCGGGTGCACCCATGAAAGTTGAAGAATAAACGCACAGTTCACTGAACAAGAGCGTGAACAATGAGGAAGAAAACAGTGGTGAACTCGTTTCATTTGCACCCGGTATCGATTAGTCAGTGTAGTTCTGTGGTATGTAGAAGAGACTAAACACTTGAATGGTAAGTACACAATCTGCCTTGGTCTGTGACAGTAGACGAGTTTAGGATGAATGGTTTACCATTTTTCTGCTAGTATTAAAGCGATTTTGGGCTGTCAGGCTGCTTGTATGATGCATCAGAAACTCACCACATAAATCGATCACGCTTTCGGTTCCAAGATACATACATAATCACATAATCACTCATCCAACCCGGGCTGGCAGTAGTACAGACTGAAATCTGGGACGGATATCCTTCAATAATTTTGGGCTCGAGATAACTCAGTGGTTAAGGCGTCAGCTGATGGACCGGAAGGTCCGTGGTTCGAACCCAACCTCAGCGTCTCGACTGCTCCTGTCTAGGCTTGGGCAATCTGGCAGTATCTTAGGCCTCGTGCCTCCTTCCGCTGGCATAGCAGCTAGGCACCGAAGGAGTGCTACGCCTGAACGATTCATTTTTAAAATACTAATTGTAGGATCCTGTGCTAAGACCGTGATCCCAAAGCAAGGAATGGGTTAATTCGCCTAAACGCACGGTCTAGGTGTCCTATCTGATGGATAGCGTGTAGTGTAATTCAACGACGGACGAGCAATAACATTTTGTGGCGAAACCGAATTATACGAACTTCACCTGCGTTTGTTCAGTAGTCGCAAATGGGCACCAAACAATATACTGAATTAGACGTGCGCAGACATAATAGATAGGTAGACTGTGGTTCTATAAGAAATTAACAGTAAATAATGAGCGGAATTAAAGGAAAGCTTACGGCCAGATTGAAACTTAGGCAGTTAGCAACACAGGATGGCACAGAAAGGGCAGCGTGCTATCGGACATATTAAGCGGGGAAAATGTTGTGCAGTTCAAAGTGGGACAAAATGTTCAAAAACAAACTCAGAAATGAATGTGATTAAATCGAGTTATGAAAAAAGTTAATATAGAAAAATGGTCAATATGGAATCGACTTTGTATAAAATAGAATAATACAGTCTTGAGCAGTTCACAGATATCAGGAGGGTAATGAATTTGTCTGAGGAACAGGGAAGCATAAATAATTACGTCACGTAATCAACACCAATTTTGGGATCACGTTGTGGTTGCAGGGAATCTCTTGATACTGATTACATCCTGTTGGCTACAAATATTGAGAATGTACGAGATCTATTACAATCGTTCTACCCAAAGTGTCACCATTAGCAAGGATTCGAAGGAGCAACAATGCTATGAGTGCTCCTTGAATATGACCAACTTCAAGTTGCCAGATTTAGAGGTAATTTGGGCAAACATGATCACATGCCCTATGATGATTCTCTCCAGAACATTAAGCGTCTTATACGTAGTGTACTACTCATGAGGTTGCTGAAAATTCTTCGGCAGCCCACGATCGGTTTCGCCCTTCTTGGGGCTCATCAGGAAACATCAAAAACGGGAGATTCAGCTGGGTTCCAGTTGAGTCTCTCGCAAAACCAAACTGATTTGCAAATGAGTGTATTAAGCGCCTTATTTTTATGGTGTGCCTTGTCATAACTTTCGTTACTTTATAAGCAGTGGTGGCACTAGATAGCCACCAGTTGGTGTAAGGTCATAACTCTTAAACTTAGTCAGTCCACGTGACACTTTGGGTTGGACTAGAGACTTTACTATGCTAGACTACCAGCAAACAAAACAACCTACTAATCGAAGCAGCTAGCCACTGATATAATCCCTCTGGTCCCTTAGATTAAGTAGGAGGATGTCAATAGGAAACCGTTTTTGATATATGAAATATAATACATCGCATTTCGATATATATGCTCCATACATACATATCCATACAGAGTGACAACAGCGTTGTTATCACAACATTTGTGTCCGCTAACCAGGTAATTAGCACTTAGAGTAGATTAGGGAATTTATCTATACGCTATTTTTCATTATACTATATTATGTTGTATCATACTAGGGTAGAGTGTATTATACTACATTATCTTCAAGTATACTATACTATACTATACCACACTATACTACACTACGCCATACTATACTTTACCATACTATACTGTATACCGTATCTGGCGTCGCAACAGCTTCAGCGGCACCTCCTATACTTCAGTTAGTTTGACGCAAGTTTCTGTGTTTGGGGCGTTGAAGATTGGTCGAACTGTCATGTGTGAGCAGCATAACTTACCTGACGAAATCGGTGCTCCTGTCAAATTCTGCCACGGAAGATTCATAGGCACCGCTAAAGAACCTGATGTGCCTATGTAGACCTAATACACTACTCATAAGGATGTTGAAAATTCTTCGACATGACGATATCCCCGACCCAACTGTACTTACCGAACTGGACCATAGCTACCAAGTTATCAGCCAAGGACGTTTGTCATGCTCGAAAGCGTGACATTTATTACCATTTCTCCCAAATCAACTGAATCATTGATTCAGGCGCTCTAGGTCATCTGAGACAACAAAATTACAATCTATCTGCTCATACCATGGATTTCATAATGTACATCGGCAATTTGAAATCACCGATTTGAGGGGCAACTGTACCACAGTTCGCGCCTACAGCTCACATATCAAGGAATTTTGTCTCCGTTCCTAGAAGCACAACTATTCCTCCGTCATAGCTTGATCGGTGTGGTGCACACCTTCTGGTGTTATGCGCAATCTCGTAACGTGTTCATTACCTATCTCTGAGACTGGTCGTCCCTCATTGATGCACAGTGTTATGAAGGCCATCCGCATCTCACCTGACCTGTTATCTACTACTGATTCACAAGGTGAGCTCAGAAAACTTACCCCAAATCAGAGTTAAGGCGTGGGTGACAAGGGAAATTTGCCAGAGTAACCCAGTTCCATGAAGTAGAGTGTTTTTAATACAGCCCTGGTGAACAAACAATTCAAGTGCTTTATGAATTGTACTTCCCCGGGGGATCACTGAAACAGCTGAGAATTCACCATGGGAATCAGTATTCGTCAGCCCATTGAAAGCTAACTGAAAGCCACCATGTTTTTGCGATTTGCCGAACAACTGTCGAAACGGAGTGCAGTGTAGACAAATCAACTGGTAATACGTGATCTCCCAGGACACATTTGAAAAATACATATTTTCAGATTAGACTTAACAGTACTTTTTTACTGTCCGGCCACTTTCTTCAGATTGTATGAATATGACTCCATGCCTTCCGGATTTTTTTTTACATCTTCCGCTATTTTTCAGCAGCTTACTCAGGGAATCGAGGAAATCGAGGTGTACCAATGTGAAGAGGTCCTGTATACTTGTGCAAAAGGTGAACATGACCAGTATCTCCGCGACATACCTCACTAGTTTCGTGGTTCTAATATGATAACTAGTCTTAACGTGTCCGTTTTCTATATCCATTTTGCAGTGAAGTTGTTAGTGGTGGCAGCGGACACCAGTTTCATCCTGATCGTCTTGCTCAAATTCTTAGAAATTCGTCTGTTGATGGAGCTGTTGATGAGCTCTGCCTAGTAATTAGCGTTTTGCAGATTTCTTCATCCCGCTTATTCGGATTACTTTCATGGTCACCAGTGGTGCTTCAGGGCTGCGCTAACCTTCTTATTAGCAGATGCGTTTCTACGCCCTTTTCATCAAAGTTGCACCCTGTGCTTATTGCTTGTGCTCCTTCAACGGGTGCTGGTTTTGTACTTAAGCCAGAAGTTTATCAAGTGACGTGTTTCTCGCACACTTTTCCTCAGACACACTGAGAATTCTTGGGAGTCAACTGCGCTACCAAAAGTCTAGTTAAGTAGCTCCTGGGAGCCCAGTTCAAAGTTCAACCAGGCCGCAAAGCATCATACTTTCTTTAGGATCCTAGAAGCCTTTAACATTTTCATCTGCTGCCAGCGTTCAGCACTGAAAGAGTTCACTCAGTCCATGTAGGCAAAGCGTTCACTCCATAGGTATGTTGACTTTTTATCTTGTCACTCCTTCTCACCCACCAAACCTGATAGTGATATACGTGATCGTTTCCTCGTTCAGCCTTTAGCAGTGGATCGTCCGAACAGATAGCAACGCTAGCACCATTTCAAACATGTACTGAATACCACTTTAGAAGTTTGAACCTCCCCCCCCCCCCACACACAAGAAAACGCTTCCTGTGCTGCCTTGTTCCATAAGATTGAGGATAGATTCCAGATGGAATATTATTCCTAGTGAGCCCTTCTAACCTGTACAGTGTTGCACTAGGTGGCCTACACTCTGAGTATTTCAATGTGGAAACGGCTCATTTGCTATTTGGCTTACTATATGTCGGAAGGCAAGCAGCTGTGTTCATAGTCGACGGACATTCGACACTTGCCGTCAAAACACGTGTTCTTTGACCAGTTTTCAAGTTTGGCAAACAGTTCAACTAGGCTAGTGTGTGAACCATTAGTAAGCATTGGTAATTATTCGTTCTTGTTCGAATTGGTCTGCGATGCTCTTTGCAGAAGATCGAGTTTCGAAGTATCCATGTATGTCTTGAAGGCCATCTCTGAAAATGTTACACTTCACCGGCAAATTTCCTAATGACTGGCTTGATGGCATCGGATGTCATCAGCTCCTTGGCATCCTTGTTCCAATAAGCAAGCTGAGAACTTTACCAAGACATTGGAGCCTTCCATTCCCTATTATCAGCCCCCACGTTCTAAAAGCTGAAAAGATATGCTGGTGATTTTCCGTTACAGTATCAGAATTAGCCCAATTGTGAGGTAGGATAAATCTTCGTGAAACTACCCAATTGACATTCTTTACGTCTCAGAGTGCGATGTCTGATTTCTGTAGAAAGAACATTTTACAAAGCCACTGATGTGCGAAATTCAGATAAGCGATTGGTGGGCATACTTTATTGCCTCACCTTCATCACGTTGATCAGATGCTTTTCATTTGGTTCAAAACTTTGTTGTCGTTTCCTGTCCGGATGACAGTCAATCAACTGCAAGGAGTTGTGAGCGGTTCTGAACGAAACTTCCAACAGACTACAAGGGTAAATCCAGCCGCGGCGAGTACAGTGATTGGGGATGACTAAACTAGAACGACCGTGACGCGTTTTCTTGCACAGTTCAGTACTACTTCCCATATTAAATACTATATTAGCTACGCATTAGGTAAACTGAAATCCATATAAATGATGACAGACACTGAAGGATAGCGTTTTGTAGTATTTGAACTACAATTCGTTGATGGAGGACGACAGGACGACCCCATCCGTACGTTCGACAGGTTTCCACAGAGGCCACAGTATCATACCTCAGTACCACAGGAGCTTTTGAAAGCGAGTTTATTTCTATCGTGAATTACCATCGGACAAAAACAGTCTTCATAGACATGTTTGGAATGTCAACTGTTTTCACCTGCACGCAATGAAGAATGTCTTTTCAAACTAACGTCTGGCTTGGCACCAAAGTCAACGGTAATTAGGAGTCGGGTCCCTCACTGATCTGCTGCGACCACTGGAGAATGGGAACTGGTGTGATCTGAGTTAATTGCGTTCGAAGGACATGTAAGAAACTATAACTCAGATCTCGCAGTATGAAAACGCCTTATACCCAGTGTTGTTGCCTCTCATTCGTTGTTGGTTTGCCACATGGTAGCACTTAAAGAAAGGGTCATTACTCCAACTGGGTGGATGATTCCAGAAGCGCAATCCACGGTTAATAGTCTTCTGTGGCCACTATAGTCTCCCCGTCAGCTTATCATACATAACTATCTGTGCACTGAACCAAAGTTTTTATCGACTGGTGAGGACCTTCAGTTATGCATCCATTTTGTACTTTTCCTGCTTGCTTCAAATTTATCAACCGAAACACACGAAGAATGCGCATTCTCGAGACCGCTTAAAAGGGCGGTCTCATTGGAAGCGCTCTCTCTTTTTAGGATCACATGCTTTGAGTTGTACTTTTGTGGCATGCTTCTGTGCGCCATGGATGGAAGCCACCTGGCATAGCTCAGCCTGCAATAGAAAGCTGTTTTTTTAATTCGCTGGAAATGAAAGCGAGCAAGAAGGAAACAGTCAGACATCTGTCTCCAGATACTCTGTCGATGAATTTGGCGACACTTGCCTCAGACCCTTGTAAATAAGACAAAACAATCATGGAACAAACAAACTGAAGGTGCGGAAACAGTTCCTGGTTGGTCGAAATGGGGCAGCATGTTCTTCAATTTCCACTCTTGCGAAATGGTTTGGTTCCTCGATGTCTTCCACACAGGGCACACCACATCACTTGGCACACATTCTCATTAGAAAGCTGCCCCTGATTCAAATCCCACCTTCTCTGGTAGGGTTGCACTTCATATGCGCTGTTAACATGAGGAAAGCCAAACTTTTCGGAGTGATCTCATGTAGTATTGATTGGAACAGTGTCCATGCTGCTTTAAAATAAAGATACTCCTAATACAGTTTACTCCAGGTTTTCACTATGAAGGTTCTCACCTTGATCATACTCTACTTTCTGTGCACATATAAGCGTTTTATAATGTGAGCCCTCTGGAGGATCATTCTTGTCACACAGTCTCACTTTATAAGTCACTGTTGTCCCGACAGCGAATTCATGACAGTGATAACGTCGAAATCAAAGGTTTCCGAATCAATGCCCATTAGTGTCATTATCCATAAACTGCCAAATCCGTGTGTTTGTACAAAAATACATTTCAACTTGAATCACCAGGCTTGGAATCCCCAGTTTGTTTGTATCATTAGTCTTGGAAGCACCCGTCAGTGCAAGAAAATTAAAACCAGGTCACTTCCTCTTCGTCTTCACAACACATTTGCTTTGAGAGGGGGGTACACTCTTCCCAGGGTTAGCACTGCACTCAAATTTGCAGCTTTTCAAATCTACCAATGCCTTGGCATAATTATGACCAAGTTAACTGATTTCCCGTCTGCTATCTCACAGGCCACACTGGTGTAACGCAGGTGACATCTGAATTTCAATGTTTTAGGTATTCACTGCTTTTACGCCAGGGGACAGTTTTCAGTCCTGTCGTTCCAAACCATCTGGCAGACATTCGAATAACACAAACAGACAGACAATGTGTCCGTTTAATTTGTGCTTTACAACTTTGGTGAAAGGAGACGAAAAAATCGCCATTAGGCTCCTTCCATCGCACTAGAGATGAACATACCCGAACAATACTTGACTCATGATGGTGACCAGATAGCGAAATGGTTATCTTGTTCGTCTCTTTATTGTTACCGAAAAACTATAGCGTGTATATCCATGTACCGAGACAAACACAAAAGAGCACACGCCCAACGTGCGCGAGCGAGTGGGCCAAGTCAGACTCCATTCCGAAGTTGTTCCATTAATGGGAATCAAGTTGCAGGTGCCTTCGTTTTCTTGTCTCATCTCTTCTTGTCTCCCACTCAGTTTACCTTCGTCCCCATGTCACCCACGTTTCTTAGACGGAATTACTGTCCATTATCGTAGTCCATTCCGAATTATGTTTCGATAATTGTTTTTTTCAAGTTACCAACTACTAAGTCAATCACTCATCTACTCAGTCGATTTGGCTTTCTTTCAACACCCGTTACTATAGCTCGTCCTCGGGACAGGGAGAATTACTGTTGCTGGTGCTGCTTGTTGATAGGCGACGCGTGAGCGGTAGCAGGGAGGACTGTAACCGTGACCGATATGCACACACGAGCACACAGATGCATCGAAACACAACCGCCATACTACTTCCTGTTTCAATTCAGCATCGTCGTCACGTCACCCTTGACCAGTCTAACCGAATGGAATACCTTCATACCACTGTTGTATCTCACAATACCACTGAATGTCGATTGTTGGTTGTAACTGGGTCAACGCATGCAGGATGCCACACCCTGTTCTCTTGTTCGCCTACCTATATTCTCCCGCCTCGTTTTACTCCTGCCTGTGGTTCCTCCCCCCCCCAGCCCTTCGTATGCCCCATACAGCATCTCGCCCACATCTTAGACCACTAAGTACCATTGCCATTCCAGCAACGAATTGTTTGAGAATAGACGGATGCTGACGTTGGTAAGACAACAACAGTGGTTCCATTGGTATGCAAGTCGTCGATTGTACATTTGAATCTCACTGTTCACGTGTAGAGTTGGGTACATTTGTAGGCATGTGCTTATCCGCACGCATGAACAACCGTCGACTACTCAGTGAACCAGGAAGACGAATATGTAGACTTCACGCACACCTACCCCTAGCCAACGACGGTTTATCAGACAGGCAAGATTTGACACAGAGAACGAGCAATGTCGGTTGAAACGAAGACAGGTGTTGTACGCTACCATGGTTACGCAGTTTGAACAGCTCGTTCTGTTACTTGCTCGCCCGGTTGTTTATGTCAGCGTAGAACTAGTTGGTGTGGAGATGGGCGATTGCGCTCAGTCGACTAATAAACCAACCTACAATGTTTCCGGTGGTGGGCTGGTCTCAACTACGAGTCAAAAATTGCAAACCCAATTGGAACACAAAAATATGTAGTTGAGATGTTTGAAAATAGCCAGTGGTAACAGCTGTACATGCCTAGTACACAACGAAAACAATTTTGCTCAAAATGGGGAATGACTCATTAGTAAAGATAGCCGTTTCAAATTTCTTTCACATCCACACTCCAAGAATGCTGAGTTCCTCAAAAATTGGCCTAAAGTGCCACTCAGATCCATATTGAAAATGTACGACCGCCTTACCATAACTTATCACCGTTGAGGTTCCCGATGCGGAACTTTGAGTCACGAGCAAGCCTGACGATCCTAAATATCAAAAGGAAGAAATCTACGGTGTACTATTTACACAAATGTAAGCAAAATCGCGCAACTAATCTCAACTGCCCAAGTACCCGGCACAAGTCTGTCACTGACCGGCGCAGCGCAGTGTCAGGGCCCACATACCAGACAACTGGAAGGTAGATATTGTGGATTGCGTCCGTCCCTTCCGAGGCGATCCTGATTGGTGGTGCGATCACACGGAAATCACAGCGGAGCAGGTCAGAGCAAGCCCAGCGTTCGGGGGACGCATGGGTAAGTAGGTCAGTGACACACATGCACACACGCAGCACACCAGTGTCCGACGTGGCTGCCTTTGCGCTAAGGCAAATGGCGCCTACAGAGGAGCGAAGCGGGCACACCCATTTGCAACCTGAGTCTTCCGTTAGAGCTACATCGGTGTGCAAATGAGTGCACAGCAATTTGGTTTGGACGGCCGGCTTACTTGAAACGCAGTTACGTTAATACTCTACGGAGTACAAAACGTCTGCGGTTTCTATGAGGTAAAGCACGAACAGAAATTCCTGAAACTTACCCCGGTAAAAACTCGCCACTCGGAGTGATTAAGGCCAACAAAACCCACAATCGATCACTTCGTCCTATCCCGGAAGAAGGATATTTTCTTGAGTGCCATTCAAGGTAGTTCATACGTCTAAAGATTGCCCTGGACGGTACTCATTCGGCTACGCAATTGCTCTCCTATTTGAAGCACACCAACCGCGAGAACCGACCTCTCTACCGTCTGTGGGATAAACTGTAGTTACGAAGACACTTGATGTCCCTCTCAAAAATCGCCAGCATGCTTCAAAGTGCTCGATACGTCCCACAACATAGCAATCATCAAGCAGTCAATCAGTCGTCCGAAATCCTGCGTCATCAACCAACTATACGGACGAAAACCTTGAAGCTGTTAGGAAATCAACATAGTTGACAACAAACACCATAACAGGTGTTATGAAGACATATTTATAACTTCGAAACTTATTAAGCATATCAGACTAAAATATTTTCTTCATATGGTCTACACTTAGCCCAATCACATGAGTCTCTTAAACAGTACGAAGAGTATTTAAGCGACGTAATACACTACTCATAAGGTTGCCGAAAGTTCTCCGACAGCCCATGACCGGTTTCGCCCTTCTTGGGGCTCATCGCGTGGGTGCAGTCCCCGATTTTCCGTCAGACTTATGTTCTACTTGAACCCAAATTGCACGAAATTAGTGAAATACACTCATTTTCATAATAATTTGGTTTTGACGGGAGACTCACCTGGAACCCACCCGATTTTCTCGTTTATGATGTATCTAAGCAACTGAATGTGCTGCAGCAGGCGGTCTAATGCTTCAGTTGGTAAGATATTTGAGATATTACGATATATGTATAGACGTAGTATAACAATCAGTAATAGCTCTCGAGAGATTCAGCTGGGTCTAAGGCGAGTCTTGTGTGAAAACCAAATTGGTATGCAAATGAGTGTGTTTCGCTAGTATTTGAGCGAGTTACGCAGTAACGTAGTGGGTCATTTTACCAATCCAGGATGCGATCTCTATATATAACCCAAAGTGACCGTTTTCATAACGTAGCCAACCTCGTGTTTTTAACGCTGTCAAGTGGACGCCACCAAACTTTCTTATTCGCTTTTAGCTTAGTGTCTTCTTAGAGTCTCGCAGGACACAAGAAATAGCCATTTATATTGAAAAACCTGTATACGCCCGCTTTCATGGTGACCACTTTTGTCGGTCTTGTCAAATCTTGATCTGGTCCTCATACAGTGAATTCCCTCGTCTTGTTGCAATAGGGAAAGGGGCTCCCACATAACTCTATACAATTTCTTTTTAGAGAACAATAAACGCTGAAAGCCCAATGAGGTACAACGGGCTAAACCACCCTTCGCTGTGCCCATCCTCTCCAGTGCTTGTGTTTAACTGTTTCCTCTTGTGACTATCAGAATGGCAATTTTAATTTCTTAAAGTGTAGGCATGTCCAGCACCAAGTCAATAAATTTATTCGTAGTTTTATTAGATTCAACGATATGTTCATAGATTTTTTAATGGAACCCTATCGGAACGCAGTTTGAACTCTTTACGTCCTTTCAGAATCGACTTAGTTTGTCCTGACAATCTGCTGATTTAGAAGCCACATTCAACCTGGTCAAATTATCCAGATAGGAGTAACCGGTACTTTTTTTTCCAGATTTGGACTCCTACGGATGTCAAATCTTCGGGCTGCGACGTATGCGGAACCTAGGGTAGCGATGCTCCAAGGTCCTCGGCGGATCTGCTGGTTATATCATTCAGAATGGAATCAAAAGCCTTCGGGGTGTCGTAAAACGCCAAACTGAGGTTAAAAGCAGTTGCTGAAGAGTGACGAAGCAAAGCGTGTAGCACGCAACTGGTTTCCAAATAACCGTCGCGATGTAGAACCTCAAGCTTGAATGGAGTTAGTTGTAACACACGGTTCCACCGATCAGTATGCGCCTCGTGAAGGTGTAGAACTAAAACTGATCTTGGTTGATCCGGTGAATTTGGATTTGAAACCTTCAAAACTAGGGAAACTCAGATTTTACTAAAATTTGTTCGACCTTCCCCGGATATTAACGACAAGCTGGACTACCCTACAAAGGTATCAGCTTTAGGCTGGTTAAATATTCTGGGCGTAAACTTATCAAAATCAGGAGATGTATTTGATCCACCCTACCATACGACCAACTTATCCGTAATCGGCTCGACCAATCTTTTCTCTGGTGACTGAATTGATCGACTTTTCCAGCTCTGCAAACGCTACCAATTGCGCAGGTATCCACTGCTTTTTACTGTCCGAATTTGAACCACTTACTTTGTATGCTTCCTTCCATTACCGATCAAGCGCAGCAGACGCTGCAGCTTGCCACCTTTGGTGGTATAAAGTTTGGATGGTGGCGTAGCTGATTCGACGAACTTGTTTTCTGTTGGTCGGCACACAGTGAGCTTGGTGGCGATGGTGTCAAGGGACAGAGTTTTACATGTATGGAAATGTCATGAATGCTTGAAGGTTAGGAAACGACAAAGATTTTCCTTCGGTTCCATGGTGTCAGATTGTAACCCGCGACTGAAAGCCAGAAGGTTAGCACTAGTGAGCAAACTCCCAGGGACAGACTCCGAGACTGGTTTGACTGAATCACGTGACATAGGCTTTGTAATCGGACGGTGGAGCTGTCTGACCGACTGTTTCGTTATTAGATGGCAATTATTCCCGTTGTGCTTTCCAGTTAATCACATGTAACCCGGTTTGATAGCGATATCCGATAGATCAGGAAAATATGGTTGTACTCTTGTGAGCAGCGGGATTCCTGTACGGTACGACGGGCGCAACTTGTAAGACAGACTTAGGATTGCGATTCTTGGTTGGACCAGCGGGAACCGGATGTCTTTACTCGGCCCAGCTTGTCTGTATTATGCCGGATGGAGTATGCGTGTCGGTAATGTTGACTCAGGCCAGTCTTTGTCAGAATTCGACGGGGATAATCAGCACAGGCCAACTGGGTGTCAATACTTTCATGAACCTGAATCAGACGGTGGTGTATTCAGTCAGCTTTCGGTTTACCACAACCATTACACGTGAACCCCACCGGTGTACTGAGTGGAATTGGTGCTGATCTCGACTGACGTCCGGAGGAGGGGCTTCGACTACTGCTACTGCTATTAAATTCACTATGATGCTAACAATAATGCCATTATTCCTTTATGTTTTGGCCGGGTGATGGACTATAACAGGTCTCCGCATGTTCGTTCGCCCATCTAATTTCCCCAGGTCTGTATTGGCGCTGAGATCTTGCATACTGTATCACACTCGGCAGCGAGAAAATCGTCCGTTGCTCTTCGAGTATAGCCACAGGTTCACTGTTTATCAGCGAGTCATAATCAGATTCCGAGCATCCATTGTTATTATTGTATTATTATCATTATTACTATTACTACTAGTGGCATTTTTCCCATACTGTCTATAGGGGCTTTTGTGTAGTCGAATACTACCTGCGATGCATTTACACTACACAATGTTTGGACTTCGTGACGGTAAAAATTAAACTATAGACTCCAAGTGAGTAAGAACTCCGCCAGTCAGCTTCCCCCGAAAATATTTGCCATTTTCCCTTCAGCCCAAACAGTCGCACACGAATTGGCCTCCTTCGGCGGTAGCGTGAGCAGTAGGGCAATCATCGTTCATCACCAAAGTGTTTATATCGTATCAGAGCACGACGGACAATACATTTTACAGAGAAAAATTCCTTGGAAATTGGTCGGAAACCAGGGCGGAATGAAGCACAAAGGAAGTGAAGCGGCTCGTTCAGAATGGTTTGACGTGAGGCGCAATTCGAGGCATTCTAATCTTATCATGTCCGTCTTTTAGCTTACTACCTTACACCTATACGCAAGCGTACATGGCAGCGCGGAAATGGCACGAGCGCGTGACTTTGGATCACAGGTTCCGTCCACTGACAGATTTCAGGTATTCTCCATCAAGCAAATGGAGAGAACGATGGTCGACCGCAATCACATTACTATCAACATAAACAAGAGAGGATGTGTATGTACCGCGGATTTTGTGCCGAAATCTTGCTGCACCTTGGTACGGTCGAAACGAGTTGAATGATGGGAACAGTCACAGTTCCGACCATAGGGAGCGAGAAACGATTCACATAAACAAAATCGGTTTATGATATCTGCACTGTTCGGATGTAGAGGGAATAGCAGGGAATGCCAGGACCGGCTAATTGACCGCGGTGATGGGGGTAGAAGGGTTCCATCTAATTCATACTGCACATTAAGTTATACACACCAATCCCGGCTTCCTGTCTGGAGCTTGGGAAACACTGTGGTGTTTTTTAAAGTATCTTCTCTGAGCTCACTCATTGTCGTGAAATAAATTAACCCGCTGGTCCAATAAGTATATTGCTAAAGAGAAACAGGTGGACTAACATTTATCGGGCACCAAATATATTATCTTGTCAACACGGTGTGACCACATATTTAACTCTTTTCGGCCTCCTTACTTTTCAGGATATGTACCTAACTACTCTTCAGAGAAAATAGTACCGATCAAACGTTCCTCCCAATGAAGACTAACAAACATATGTTTCCCGATGGAAGTTCCGTTGAGGTCAAATTTTGAAAGGCTCAGTTACGAGAAGCTTTCAACTCCTACTGGATCAACCATGTAACCATTACGCGTCAAATAACCGACCTCGTGCACGAATCCCATCCCCCAAGAAAATTGTTTAACTTAACTATCGTCGAGCAGTAGCTGATAGCCTAAAACACGACTCTCCACTACAAACTTAAAGAGAGCGTAAAGAAACCAGGTGTTACGTAATACATCAGGTTGCTTTCGCTGTGTCTCCTCAGGGGAATAGTGCAGGACAGTATCGGACAAATACTAGAACAGAACAACGGTTTTCACCTTTGGGAGGTCGAAGGCGAGTCAACCACAAATGGATTGCCGACAGTATGACCGATTCCTTCTGTTTAAACAGTTCTCGTTCCCATCTCCTCACGACACTGGATTCAGCAGGGGGTAACACCGATGTGGAACGCAGCATCCCGATTCGCGCAATGCCGAAGGCAGGTACACGATCGATATCGGCTTCATCGATAGGCCATCATTTAATTGAAAGTTTACCTTTTTTGGATCTGCCATCTGCATTTCACATCGTGTACACACCCACAAAAGGTAGGACGCTACAGCCTGCTGAATCCATTGCTACCAGAAGGTGGAAACCAGAATTGTCTAAACAGGAGGAATCGGTCATTTAGGTGACACTCCCTTTGTGATTGACATCCCGATGGTAATGACTAATGTTCTGTTTTATTTATTCATTTAACACCATTATCCTGCAATGTGTATTCAAGGAGATAAAATAATTCTCAGGCATGAGCTTGAAATGTTACTTTTTTCTTAAAAATCCACCTATGGGCACTTTTGAGGGGGCCTGGTAGCTTCATAAGGTCTAAATTAACCGGTGTCTAAAGTAGGAGACATGAACTACTACACTTTCGGAGTTTGATTCTAGGATTAGGGAGCTATTTAAGTGTATGTTTTCAAGGACTGCTTATTCGTGGTCAGTGTCTGGCTTGCTCAGAAAACAAAACACTGCCACACTGCAATTGTCTGCGTCGCCATTCGAGAAGTCAGCTGACATTAGGTCAGGTGATGTAAACTGCTTGAGTAGCGATGTATTCTGCTAAGTTAACCTTGCAGAGGGTTGTCGGAGGGCTTTTTTTCTGGGAGTTCGGTAGTTCATATCTTCATCGAGAATTATGGGATGTTCACTGCTGACAATTCCAAACACACATGAAACAGGAATGCAAGACTTAACAATAAGCTAATTTCGCCTTGCAGATTCGAATGAACGAATGCGGTTGTTTGGGCTTGAAGGCTTTTTGCAACTTCGCAAATTATGATCCAACTGAAAATGTTGGCTGCTACCTCCTATGAACACTCAACGGTCTATGGTAAAAAACTCATTGGTCGACTTCTAAACAGCTAGCTGTCTTCAAATTTTAGTTTCTGAAGTGTAGACCTCAGCATGTTGGCAGTGTCGTCGAAATCGATCTTCTATTAGGGCGAAATGGCAGTCAGTCAGAGGAAGGGTGCCGCAAATAAACAGATTCCTTTGATGTGGTGCTTTTTGAAACGTATCCATATTGTTAAAATCTGAGTGAAACCTGATAGGCAACTTGTTGTTTTTGCACAGTGTCCTCTGATCTATCGCAGAAATACAAACCAAACAGTGACCTAGTTTGATGAATGGGCTTTACTACGCTCCATGTACTACGTGTACCAAATTTGAATTCTTTTGCCTGACCTTAAACGAACGAAAACGGTGCATGTGATGAGGCACGGGATACCTCTGATCAGTTTCATTGTGCGTCCACATGCGAGACTGAATACGAGCTTTACTGAGTTTATATGATGACCCGGGCCTGGAAACTGTTAGATCGCCTTGTGCACCGTGGATCAGCACCTATCACGTGATACTCCAGGTCTAGCGGAAAGTGAGCAGAACTTCAGTTTTTCGTCTGATGTGCTATTCAGTATGGACTATGGCGCAATTGATAGAGCCATGGAGCTTTAGTATCGAACTTTTGGGACAGCAGTTTTCCATGACGGATCCTTCAATGAGGAAACTACTGATAGAGTTGCTGAAAACTCTCGACAGCCCTACAGTGTTATGAGCAGTTTGTTTTATGAAAGTCTACTACAGCATCTCGAATATCCTACCAACCGAAGGACGAGGCGGCCTTTGTGCAGCACATTCAGTTGAAGAATGTCATATACAAGAGATTCAGCTGGGAGTCTACTGTGGAAATCATAGTATGTAACCGAGTGTATTTACCGAAGATCCCTCAATTGTTTCTTGCAAAAAAATTATTCCGGGAATACCGGAAAACGGGTGCAAAATGAGGTTTTGGGGTGGGTGATGCACTGACAAATTGTGCAAAGTTCACATTTGCGAGAAGATGACCACTTGTTCATGGTGCAAACATGCCGGTGAACAGGTACCGACCAACAGACCTGTATGTGAGCGTGCTGGGTAGGTGAGCGTTTATGAATGCTCTGTTTCACTGATGGATAATCTGAAGATCCGCTGTTTCCAAGCTCTGCGGACAGAAGTTGACCGAGCACAAAGCGAAGTTGCAAATCAGCAGCTGATGTACGTTCATTTAATGATCGACCCTGAACCTAGACAGTTTCTAAGAGAGTGACTGGCATTAAGTCACAAAGCAGCCATCGAACTTGACTGAAGCAAATGCCGGCAGATCACCAGCAAATTCCGTTACTAGATCATAAGACTAGTCCATTCACTTTGGACAGATTTATCAGTAGTCACTGAACTCCTTGCAAACCGTGGTCGGTTGACCACATATATTCCGTGATTGGTTAAATCGGAAATAAGGCACTTTCGAAAAAGCTGGTTTGATTGCGCAGCAATCTCTACCCAGAAGTCTGTGAGAGCACAACCAAGCTGAAGCTAATTCCAGGGACCTTCTGGATTTCAACATCCGATATTCGGCACATGTTGGAGAAGTGAGGTGGCGAAAGTCACGTAAATAGCACCAAAGCTGGGCACTTCGATCGAAGTTTTGGAGTTAGATGAAGATGATGTAGGACATGAAGCCTCAGAATAATGGGTATTTTGGGCCAATGACAACAATTTGGAAGAGGTTTTATTGATGCAGCTCAATGGATGGACTACCTAAGAAAGTCGACAGAATCTCGGTTATATTCGTCCATCCATTCACAAAATTTTATCCATCTCATAAGTGAAACAAGCCCGCATGGTGTAAAAATCTTCCGGGGACGTGCAAAACAACCCTTGGGCTTCGCAGAAGACGTTACTCGTGAGGCTGTTGGAAACTCTTCGACAACATACGACCGGTTTCGCCCTTCGACTTCATGCTCAACAGGTAGGCGTAGTTCCAGAGTCTGCGTTATCCTCATATCCTACTGGAACACAAATAGTATAAAATTTGCGGATTAATTTGCTTTTACCGGGAAGCTCTCCTCGTCTGTGATTCTGCTGGGATTCGGATGAGTCTCCCGTTAAAACCAAATTGGAGTGCAAATCAGTGCATTTTGCCAGACTTAAACCAAACTTCTCACTGGTTCCAAAGAGCTTCACAAACGTGATAAAATCATGTATAGAACGTGGTACAGTTTTCGGTGCTTTATAAGATAACCCGTTAGCATCTGTTTATCAATTAACTCAAGTTTACCGTGTACGGTTATAACATCTCGAGTGCTAACAGGCAGTATTTTTCTACAACTAAGTATTTTTTACTTTCAATAAATGTGTGGGAACCCGTAATTAGGTAAACTGGGGCAAGTCGTATTCTCAGACGAAAGTCACATTGCACTTTGAAGGGGGGATTCCTTTTCTCTTATTCATGCAGGTTGATGCCCTCTGGAAAGGCATCCTCAGGAAAGACCCACAGACGAGATCATCCTTTGTTAGTTTATTAAGGCGTTTTTCATTACCGAACCCTTCTCTTAAAGGGTTACTTCATGAAGGCAGTACATTCACTCGCTTCTGGGAAGTGGCCTCTCCATCATTCTTAGAAAGACTACAGGATACAGACCACTGGATTCAATGGGTTCCATGACTACGGGGCAGCACTAAAATACGTTATGTTAATATGCATCTTTATGTACGAGAGTTGTGGTCCTATGTAATCAAGGCCTTCTTTCAGCCAGCTAGTTTGTGCAGGGCTTAAGGCCGCTTAAACACTCAGGAACACATTCGGTTCGGCTCACTCTACATGAAGTAGGTACCGCGAAAAACCAAGCAAGCATGCCGAAGTGTCCAATGTTCACTCAATGAAAGTAACAAATGTCCTGAGTTGGCACTAAGTGTTTTCAACCTATAAAGTGAATCAGTTGGTACGGGAAGCTCAACACCATCGGGAGGAAAAGATAAACCTGTGACACTCTTTTAGTTTCACATGGGGATAATTTCCGTTCTACGGTGGCGAGTGGAGGTCTGGTAATTTTCAATAGACATTTCATCCTGTCAATGAAACCAGTCTATGCTGAAAAGCCTAGAAGCGCTGTACAGTTGTTTCATTCGGACTGCGAAGCTTCAGTATTGCGCATCTCACGAAACTCCAAAGACATATTACCACTCGTCCTCAAATCATGGAAACCAAACCAAATGATTTCCCGTGTCATGTCTAAGAAAGAGTCAATCACCCTCCTAATCAGCCGCTGTGGCCAAACGGTTAAGTGTTCAACTACTGGTCGGAAGGTCGTGGGTCCGAAACTCTGAGTTTCATGAGATGCGCAAATTCGGATGCGGTCTAACAGGGATGAAACCGCTGTACAGTACTTTTCGGCTTTTCAGTATAGAGTAGCCTCATTGATAGGATGAAATCTCTGTTGATAACTTCCGTTTCCGTTGTTATAACTTTGTGAGAAAACTTTTGAGAGTATTGTCTGTTAGAAGTACATTGATAGAAAAATCAACCGCTCAAAAACTGCAGTGATGTGCACGTTGTTCTTCAGCCAAGACTCATATACTCGACATATTTGAGCCTGGATACATATTGATATTTTAAGTTAAACGATAAAAAACGCATCTCTGCTATATACGTAATGTACTACTCATAAGGTTGCTGAAAATTCCTCGACCGCCCACGACCGGTTTCGCCCTTTTTGGGGCTCATCAGGTAGGCGCAGTCCCCGAGTTTCCGTCAACCTTATGTTCTACTTGAACCAAAATTGGGCTGATTTCGATAAATACACTCATTTGCAAATCAATTTGGTTTTGCGAAAGACCCACCTGGAACCCAGCTGAATCTCCCGTTTGTGATGTTCCAGGCAACAGAATAGCGAAACCGATCGTGGGCTGTCGAAGAATTTTCAGCAGCCTTATGAGGAGTGCATTACTTATGTACATGTATCGCGATATCTTGAATATCGTAGCAACTGGAACATGAGGCGGCCTGGTGCAGCACATTCAGTTGCCTGGAAACATTAAAAACGGGAGATTCAGCTGGGTTCCAGGTGAGTCTCTCGCAAAAACAAAGTGATTTGCAAATGAGTGTATTTATGCATTTCTGCTCTTTTCATCCTACAAAAAGTGATTTCGTGATAATGCTGTGCCTTGTACCTTGCTCATTGGCTATACATTTCCAGGTGGTTTCCTTATGGGATGTGTTATTTCCATAAGTGTCCAGGGTGACACTCCGTGTAAGTATGTATACTACCGGAACGGGAAAAAAGTGCACTCTTGGCGTAAAAACAGGCTTGCTAATCAACCATATCAAAGAATGGTACAGTAATGACATAATCATCACGTTGAACGGTTACGGCGCACCGGTTAGCAAGTTGTTGGTTCCTAATATAGCAAAGACTGTGTTGATTGGAACGGGTAGGTAGTTCCCTGCGTGTTTCACGACAAGAAGGAAACCTTACGACATAGCCCACTACATTAAATCCCTATTAAAATCACATCTCTCTGCTAACTTTAAGCATCTCCACTTGCTTTCACACAACTTCAGGAGCATCTCTCAAGGGCATCAGTATAGTTCAACTAGTTATATAGATAATCGTAAGATTGAAGAAAATTTTGTCAGGTCTGATGGCATTTTCGGTTAAGCATTGAAGCGGAAGCATCAGTGTATATGTGAGATAGCACCCGCTTGTCTGCTGAACTGAATCAACAAGTTCAGGGATATGTGACGTCTGAAATTTGAGGTCGTTTTCACCTCATTAAGTTATCTAGCATAATGCGGGGCAAGGCTCCGACTGGAACTTCCGCCTTGTGACTGGATGAGATCGTTGCATTGATGACCTTTTCATCTCCAACACTGCATTGTGCATGAAATGTGGGTATCCCACTCGCAGAATTACTCATTTTCGGTTGCTAAAAAATGAACATTTGGATGGATTGCCTTGAAAAGCTCTGGTTTGTTTAGATTTAGGACCCTGTCTGTTGAATGAAACACGTGGTTCTTGCAAGGTAGACAGTCTTGGAACGCTAAGGTCTATCAGTCATGGATTCCTCTTGCAGAAACATTCTACATCAATTCCAGACATCCATCTCAGTCCATATGAAACGCTCTAGAGAACTCACACGGAAATGACCCTACAGTTTGTTGTAAATTCATCAACATTTGAGGTCGTTAAAAATATAGAATGGAACCTGCAAGTCGGACCATCCTTTGAATTAAGTCACCACTTTCCGTCCTCGTAGTGTAACTCCGTCAGTTATCGAAGGTTTACGAGCCTTTTTAATTAATCATAGCCCCCGTTGATGGGCTATAAATCCCCTTGACCTTTTGACCCTGTGAAACTTCATCAAGCATGAATATTTTTAATAATCGAAAATTTGGAGAAAAAAGTTGGATCTATTCACGGGTAACTTTCCAGGTCCGACCAAAAACTGTCAAGTCACGAAAGCAAGTTCCACCGTTTTGCTACAATTCAGCCATCAATTTGTTGATCAAGGTGCATCCGGCTTTAGCAACAGTTTTACAGGGAGTTTCATTATGTTGATCGGATTTTAGCCCCCACTCGGTCCTATCGATACAGGCTTCGAAAAACAGTCGGATATCTTGCGTCAGGCTAGCACTTTCCATCAACTATGAGGTTAACGAGACGGAGAGACCAAAAAGATAGATCTCTTGCTGCTAACCGCTGGTCACAGTGGAAGTCTGTCACTCGATTTTTTCGGACCACATTAGATCAGACGGACTACGTGGGATGAGATATTTGGAAAGGGGGTTGGATTTGGAGTCCCAGCCTTGTAGGTGCTATTGTGTATTCCCAAAAGGTGACCTATATCGGCGATTACAATGGTGACGTTTGATTATAAGCCCTACTAATGCAGGGTTGTGACCTGCAGTGTTATGACTTCAGTTGAGTTTGGTAATAGGTTACCCCAGCCTCGATGAAACACCTTCGTGGGAAAAACTCTATTTTTACTAAGGGCCGTATTAGGTGGTCTGGGCACAGAAATGATAAGATTTACTCGTATTTAAGTGTTTTCGACAGCATCCGCCTGCATGGCGAAATATGCCCCTTTGAGCCTCCTTTGTCTCGTTGCCTTTCCTGGGGCATCTTTCATACATTTTGTACTACAGATCGATGATACTTTACTGAGATGCGCTAGGGAATAACACTTGTCTGAGTAAAGCACTTAACTAGCTGAGCTAGCTAGAATAAAACCATTCTGGCCCACCCACAGGGTTCTTCCCCCCAGAAAAATTACTTGACGTCATTGACCTTAACGAAACAATCCCAAACCGTTTCCGTTTCATCTCCATTATCTCCGATATTTTCTTGGATTTTGAGAATCATCACACCGTACTTATCCGGTCAACGACCAAATTAGCCAAATGGGCTACGGTTTGTTGAGAAGCCGTACTCAGCACACGTTTGTTAGTGGACGACAATTAACTCGTTAAGAGACCGCACCAAACGATCTCTATCAGCGAATGCTTGTTGTCGCTCACTGTTTTATGATTCATAAAACCAGTACGCCTCCAAGGAGGAAGCATACAAACCCAAACTGCTCATTCGTTGTGTGGCTATCGTTCGTTCCTTCTCTCTCTCTTAATCTTTTTCACATCTCCCAGTCCATCAGAAAAAACCACCAACATCAACCACCCCGATGCGAACTCATGAATGGTGAGGACGAATTGGGTTAGACAGTCTCTCCTGGTAACCAAACGACACTACGTCCAATCTTTGGAAGATCATCGAGACAAAGTGTGCCATAAAAGTGTCACGCAAACCCGACGCGAAGACAGCACACGCAAATATACACAACCACACTTGACTACTTTCCATGATACTTTGTTGTCCGCAAACATTTCACAAAAGCGATCACAGTAATGAATACAACTGATATGGTTCAAATTACCCTATCGAAAGAACGGATATAAGGGAATAGGCCTCTGCACTCCATGAAATTCTCGAATCATCCTTGCCATTAGATAATGAATAAAAGATTGACCTAAACGCCGGAACAGTCTTTGCGGCTAAACTCATTCGGACAATTTGCTTTGTGCTGTTGTGTGAGACTACTGGGTTGCTTTTCATGTTCTCCCAATGCCTGTGCCATGCGAAAACGCCGGTAAATGCAAACTACTTGCAAGTAGTTCAAAAATTCCGTCTTTGACTGGAGAGGCGATCGGGCTACCGTATTTTGGCCTTCGTCAACTGAGGTTGTGTTCGAAGCGTGAGTCATCTTTCAATTCATTCGTGTCTTTTTCAGTGATATACGAGGTAGGATCTCGTGGATTTTTGCCACTTCAACTGAAGTAGCTCACCGCTGCTGAAAAGGGATGGAATTTTACCGGAGCCCAAGAAAACTGACATGACACTGATTACCAGCAATAGAGTGTGGTGATAAGGACTGTTAGTGTGGCAGTACAGTAAGATGGACACTAGGTTCACGTATGTTCGTCCGAAATTTCGAAAAAATTAGTTGCCCAGATTAATTTTGCTTTGATCTTTGAGAAAACCTGCAACAGTTATTTTGTGTTTAGGTAGAGAACCTGTGTTGACAGTCAAGTAAGTGTGGGTTTTATAGTTGATGGAGACAAATTGTATTCGGCAGCAAACCCGCTGACTTGAATATAATCCATACTGCTAGGGTAACTAGTTGGGACATGATTAGCGCGTATATTTTTGAATTCAGTCACTGGCAAGGCGTATTTTGAATCGGAGACCTCAACAAATGCAAAATAACCGGTATTCATAGGTGTGCACATCAACACTCTACGTTCCTTCCATCTTTCCGGCTGAATAGTTTTTACATTCCACAAATTCGTGAAAAAATCGATTGGGATCCCATCAGTCATAAAGCGATTATGTGAGGCAGTGCAGTGTAAATCCTTATAGAGTGCCTGCTTGGAGCATCCATCCAGTTGCAATGAGTGCATTGTTAAGTACAGTCATATTTCCGTTGTAAATAATTAGGGAATATTTACCCATCTATCTGGAGGTAACAGACAACATTTCTAAGCATACCTGATGATTCGTTTACTGTAACAGCCTGAAACTACTATCTGGATAGTCATGTGTTTCCTTCCTCCTCGCCAAGCCGCAGTAAACCCAAAAGCACCGAGGTTTTCGGGACCCGAAAACAATTTCACCTGACTACAAAAGCGGTTATTGTTCACCTACGCATCAGCTGCGGTAAAAGGCTCAGCATGCAATGTGTGGTATCATCAAACATTGGTCTTTTTCTAGGATACTGCAGCCACGAGTATGTCCTCTTGGGGCACGAAGATTCCCAGGCCAGTCTAAAAAGCGGTAGGAATTACTTCAGTACCGCAGCGGGCGTCAACCGGAATAAATAAAAACAAATTACCGAGCTGATTATATAAATTATATGAAACGAAAAAGTAGCACGAATCAACTGTTGAGCATTGTTTTGAGAAACTTTGGTATATTTGACCAGGTGCTCCCTGCTATGGTTCAGATTGAAGGGGCCAATCTGTGTCCTGTTTTGACCAGATGGCTGGTAATTGACTCTCGTCTTGTTGCAAAGTCAGCCAGCTGTAGACCAGTCGTTTGGGTGGGTGTTCTTTTGCTCTGTTTCCAAACCTTGATCAGTTTCACCAATCTAGCATCTGCGTAGCTGCAAGTGAGTTGGTATACGCAATTACTGGTTGATAAAACTGACAGCAGCAATGGTAAAGTCCTTATTTATGCCATAGAATTGAGTTGCGCTGTAGTACACGTTTGACACAGTTGCGTCTAAGGTCTGTTTAGATTGACTTACTGGTGCAGAGTAAGCAAGCTTCTTTAGCGTTGTAATCTGCACTTCAGGAAGCCCATCATCAGGAAAGGCTGCTCGTCAGAGATTACTTCTAGTTGCTCACTAGAAAGTGTTTTATGAGTAATTTATATTCCTGAAGGGGTCACTTCTTAGTGATCCAACGCAGTGGCTTGTTAAGAAGGGATGTATACAGGTATGCCTTTTCAACAAGACAAACGTTTAAACGAACTCACTTTTCAGGTGATCTTTTCAACTCAAGAAATAGTTGCATCCCCTCTAAAAATCATCCAGACAGGTTCCCTTTCCACTCACACTTTTTTCTGTGATGGACTGAAACGACAGAAGTACTTATAACGGAGTAGCCAGAAATGGTTCCATTTGGGTTGGTCTCCACAGACGACGAAAGTGTAATGTTTGTGTGACATATAGATGAGAATCATATTGTGGGTACTTGTATGCATACTTGTATGGCTATTCATCCTCGTATATTTTACTCCTCGTCAGTTCAGCCTTTAGGTGTATTCGAACAGATTAAAAGTCTTCGAATTAATGAAGGCTTTTGCGTGCTACACGAATACGGAGTCATTGAACGAACGCTGAAGTTAGGCCAAAATTTCATGAAATGAGAAACACGAAATTCAGAACTGTAGGCAATCCATATACGGTTTGTTTTATCATAGAGCAGAGTGAGAAGTTATCCACCCGATCACAACAGAAGTTTCATGTTTGCGGGTAAGGCACACTGCGTAGTCGCTGTCAATCACTAATCAACAGATGTCCAAGAAGTGGCTTCGTGGAAAAACCGCCTATATTTATACTACTCTCAATCACATCAGTACCTCAAACTATATGTGTGAACCGCCGCGGTCCACTGTACTCCCCCTACTGAAAGCAACCGAAAAGTAAGCAGATGTTGAGGGATAGTCACAATGTGTATTTACCAGTGTGTGCTAGGTTTACTTCCACAGACTTGCGTATTCCTAATGACGAATGCCGTATGTATATCTACAGCCTTCTAACTTTGAGCACCAGTAATATTCCACTGGCCACCAAAGCAACTTGTGGAGGGGTATGTTCATTTTCACTATTTACAACATGCGATCAAAAAGGATTGCTTTTAGTCCATTGAATAAAAAGCACAGGGGTGTCATTTGATGTGCAATTAGGTGCGAGCTAATTAACATTGCTGAAACAGCTCCATATTGACGTTGTTGAAGTGAATGCTACATGTCACATGCAGGATTGGACGTAGCAGAAGCAAATCAGCTGCAGAAAAGGACACATGTGGTTAAGAAAATCTGCATGCTAGTCAAGGGAAAGTTCATGTAAGATACAGATAGTTGTGCTACCGTTTGAAAAAAGGCGAGAACTAGACTAGTACAGTTGAAGGAGTCGGAAAAAGTTCTTCTATCAACGAAAAGTTCGTCGATAGAGAGTCCGATGATGGGAAGCCTCGAGGCTGCCTAATTTGACCACTTTGGGATGGTTTCACGGTACTGAGTTGTAAGGTCTAAAGTGCTGTGTTTCGACTGACATCGTGTCTCGAATGGATTAAGTGGGTTAAAATAAATTTTGCTTCTACTTACCAGGATGAACCACTTCGCGCAATGGTCTCTAGCCCATATAGACAATTACCGAACTGTACGACCTGCTACATTGGTAAAACATGAGCACATGAGTCGGAAAGTAACCGTCAAAGAGATCTGCATTGGTGGTTTAGCTCTATTTTGCATATGTAGAAAAGGTAAATTGGAGAACAGCTATCGAAATTTAGTGGCGCTCAACGTGAATCTTACATCTGGTTAACACGTGAGCCATCAAACCATCTCTGAAGCTGAGCGCCAAGCAAAAAAGTGTTTGAGTTTGACTGTTTCATTGACCTTTGTTTCGGATCTGTTCTGGACATTGTCTGGGACAAACCTATTAGAGTAACCGAGCTGCTTTCAAGACTGCTTTCTAGCAGTCCGCATTCCAATCCAGATTGTCTTGTATACACTTTTTTTCCGAAAAGAGTCCCCGATTCATCCGGTCAGTAATGTGCCCTGAAGGCAGATCTGATCGTCCACTGCACTTCGCGTGGTAAGCGATGTTGTGTGCAGAGACAAGTCTTCAAGACTTTTCATTACTTGACTTAAAACACGCAAACCAGGGATGCGGGTCCACATACTTCCCACCATTACGAGTATTTTTCAGTTAGGAGAGATACCTTATCTAACGGCGGGTTAAGGCGGGATAGTAGGTGACCGAGTTGTGTATTCAGATGAGTGCAAGCAAACAAAACTACGAATATCAAGAAGGTTTGTTGAACTTGCTCATGAATAAGTGAAGTGCTGATCGCAGAAACAGAAACCACGCGCCTACAAAATGTAGTGTATCGTAACTTAAAGTATTTCGGACAGTTGGGCTAATTTTAGTGCACAGCCTTAAACGCACTGAGCAGGGATAATCGTACTTCTGTGCTCATCAGTCAAACCAGCGCAGGATAAGTCAGTAAACTCAGTAAAAATCGAAGACAAATGAAACAGGTGGTAAACAGTAAAATTTTAACAGAAAAAAGTGTTGGTTTTGAATCGACCATTAGGTTTCCGAGTGTTCCTGTCCAGAGATTTGGTTAACCCACTACTTATTTGGTAAAAAAATTTTCCACTGCTGACCGCTCCTCTCTTTTGCGGTACACAACCGTCTCAGTGTGATCTGTTGCAGTACTGACTGAATGGTTCGCCTCACTCCTTGATACATTCCGCAAATAACTGTTTACTCGAATGCGAAAACTCGGTCCGAAATCACGCATACGATGTTATTCTGATCCAACCAGACTGATGATGTGTAACTATTCATTTCGCCTCAGCAACCACACCCCAATTAGCCCATTTCAGCATCAAAGTTTCAGGCTGAATGTGTTTTTGTGGTTCGATGAATACCCGTCCGTTCGCATGTTGGTTTTCGAAGGTGTGATGTTGAGGGACAAATTGCTTGGACCGCGTACAGTCGCGTACAGAACACACCCGCACACACCCGCACACACACACACACACACACACACACACACACACACACACACACACACACACACACACACACACACACACACACACACACACACACACACACACACACACACACACACACACACACACACACACACACACACAACTACAAGCATACGCTTCCAACCAGTGGAGGGACTAACGAATTTGCCCAGAGGCAGTAGGCACACTATCGCGTCGTTGCTATTTTGTTCGCCCTACCAGCCACTTGACGAATCACCACGTGAGATTTCGCCCTTCCCCAAAAACTCGATTCGAATATATCCCAGCCTCCCTAGTGTCCAGCTATAGAGGATAGGAAAAAAAAACTTTTCCATATGTGTTTGTCAGCGAATGTGGCGTATGAATCTGAGCTGGTGTTAGGCAAACTATCAAGAATCACTAACCCTCCATGTGGCACAGTTGACTGGATGGGAAAACACATGGAACTATTACAGTAGACCTTTTTATAAAGCAAACCACCAGTCGATATAATTTAGTTGTAGTGTATTTGAATACATTTTAGACTGTTAACATGCGGGAGAATGTCGTAGTCGCTCATGGTTAGTGTATATATCTTTGTCCATCTAAAAATCTTTTTTCTAAATGTAGCTGAAAAAGAAGAGGAAACTTGACTGCATCCGAACAGAAAAGCGAGGGCCGTAGTATGTAGATGTGTGCTGATGGTCTTCCTGTATACATAGTACCAAGAAGTGTTAACCCTCTGCATGGGATGCTGCCGTCACTTCGCTTGTTCTGATGAATTTTATAAGTGCCTTGTAAATCAGCCAAATAAACACTTTTCTGAAAAATCGAAGTCTTACCGCCTAATTTGGCGACAGAATTGAAACGTTCCCAATCGAGGGATTTATCTTTTCATGTCATTTTGTACCAGAAGACTGAACTACATCAAAAGGAACAACACTCATAGATCGTTGATATTCCCACTCCTCATCACAGTGCTGAATGAGAATGACAAATCGGGCATCAGTCTGCCACGCTGATTACAAGATGAAGTCCGGTTTAGACTAGTAGTTCAGTACACCCGAGGTGGCCAAACTAAGACACCCATATTAGGCTTTTCCGAATGGAGAGCAACGTCTTCCATGAAAAAATCTAACCTTTGGTGGGTAGGGAATGCCAGTTTGTGGATCTTTTCCAGATAAGCCCCGCCACTAATGCAAAAAGTGCATGTGCGAAAAGTTAAGCCTCGTCAATTTTGCCAGCTCCAATTTAATGCACGCACACAACCTTGACCTATTTTTGAGGAAAACAATTCCTTATCCGCATCTAGGCTCATTTTGTGCAAAAATCTTCTCCGTTCGGACGTAAGACCTTAAATGAACTTTCTGACGCTTTGAACTCTTGTTCATGACAAGGAGACGGCAATACGTTTTGTGCAAAGCCACGGAATGATCCATCAGCAACGTTTATGCAACAATGGCCACCAAATGACACTTTCAACTGTTTCTGACAGGTGGAGGTGTAATGCCCGACAGTGTCGACAAGAAATCGGTCTTCGAAAGGGAACTTGGCTCGAGTGGTCTAGGATGGAGTTTAGGACAGTACTCCTATTCAGTTATTGCTGGTTCAAAAATTTGGCAAAAATCAAATTCTGCTTAGAGGAATTATCTATTAGCCACACGATCGCTTTGATTGGGACTGAAACGATGATTGACATGAATTATACTCATGAAACGGCTAATCATACCGAAAACTTTGTGAATTCAACGACCGGAGCTTACACACAAATTATCGAATCACTTTGGCACGTCTACAAGATGCAGAATAAGCGCCAATGCGGCACACACCGATCTTTAGTGGACAGCTACTTGTGTGAGTTCGTTTGGAGGCAAAGGTACCGAAAAACGGACCTTTTCATGCAAATTATTAATGAAATGTCCCAATTTTACCCTCTTCAATAAAAACTAAAAGTACAAATTTCGTATCCTCTTTTTTCTAATCTTTTTTGGGTGGCGGGGGTTAATTTTTTGGCGGGGCTTATCTGGAAAAGATCCCAATTTGTTTGGGTAACTTGGTGGACAAGGATGATGTTCTACCAACGGACCCCACAGACCTGCATGCAATAGCGGACGCTATGTTTTGGAGGTAGAAATGTTGCCGTACACACATTTTGGGACCCGTTTATGCGCTTACACACTGGATTTTATGCTGATCGTATCGGCAGCACTTGCAAATTTGCGCATCCCACTGCTGTTTCATATTAGGACATCCTTAGTCTTCTTCGTAGAACACTTCTATGAAATTTCCATGATGACTGGACAGGGGGCTCAACTTGCGTCTCAATTCCAAGTGACTGGTTTGCTTCGTGTTCAAAAAGAAGCTTGAGTCAACCAGGTATGAGTTATTTGAGCAACGATAAGTGAAAACAGAACATTGCATCCCAGAAATTTTCTTATCAGACCTCCATAAGGTTAGCAGCTGAACAGACCGCGTCAATTTCAACGTTTTAAATCCAAAGTATACTATTTCATTTCACAGCTACCTGACGTAGTACAAAGCCACTCATTCCTAAGTCGGGGGAGGGGGTTGGGTGAAAATAATTGTGCGATCATCAAAGACGAACAACATGAACCATAGCTTCCAACGCATCTGCTGCTACGACACTCGCAAACCGATGATTTCATTTTTGCTTTTCTTGAGAATTAATGCATTCAAAAACGATCACATGGTCACTGATAATCCTGTTGGTCGTAGTTTTAACTAGGTATGATTACTCCTATGCGGTTTCCGGGAGGGATGTAATATGCGTTAGTCTAGGTGTTACCTGCCGCACGTCTGCTGTCCACGAACGTGCTCACAACATGTGGAAACTCCGAGCAGCCTCGACGACAAAAGCATTGAGGCGTGAAGTCAGCTGTTCTTCGAAAGTGGTAAGAGTGTTCCCTTTTCAGGCGGTATCACAAACAACTTTATTGTGAAGTTTCTAAGCTATCCGAATCTGTCGCTCGAGGCCCTGGTTCAACACAATTAAACCAGATACTGAATTGCGAACATTGGGGCTAGTTAACTAGCCATTTGACGGTGAAAAAACGGGATGAGGAACAGTTTGCTGAACCGTGATCAATCAACCGATGTGATCAAGCAGAAGAAGGACCGCACGTGGAAGGATCGGAAACTACTTACATGTGGCTTACCCGTTCACTTTCTGGTTTGGGATTATGTGGATTGAAAGGCAGTTGCCAAGGCTACTGAGGAGGGGTAACCGAACCAACGTGATGAGTAGCTATAATACTACGCAACAACTCATCTAAGGATGTTTTGGACAAGTGCTTTTTCGTACTATTAGATGAGATACGCATAAGTGTAAATGACACGATGATCGGACTTAATTAGAGGTTTTTGGTGCATAAACAGAAGCTTTACTTGAAAATTTTGCCGTGTGTGACCTTCATCTTGCTCATAACCTGCCACACACTTGCGTGGCGAACTCAGTACGACGTACCACTTAGATTAACGTATATGGATGTCACTATAGCCCGGACACAACTATGCAAATTAGTTCAGCGATTTTGTGAGTAGTGTGTTACGTCTAGACAATATTATGTTGCAATATCTCGAATACCATGCCAGCTGAAACATGAAGGGGCCTGGTGTAGCACATTCAGTTGAAGAGGGCCGACATAAACCAGAGGCTCAGCTGTACGCAGCTGAGTCTTGTGTAAAAACCAAATTCATGCGCAAATGAGAGTATTTGTCGAAATCTGTTCAATTTGAATTCGAGTAAAACGGGGTAACAGTCAAACAGTATCTTCGAGTGACGCGTAATATCAAAACTGGATTGCACGATTTTTATCAAACAATTACGTGCTTGGCGGAGTTCGGATACTGTGATAACACCGGGAGGTAAAGCCTCTTTCCTCGCTCTGCCCGTCTTAATCAATAGATATTGCCTATAACGCAGTAACCAAGCCACGACCTTCTGTAGCTTCATCCAAGTGCGAGTGCGATCGGCATCATTCAACGGCTCGTCCAAACCAAGTCCACCTTTGCACAGGGATTGCAGTAGACACTTGCCTGGTATTAACCACGGAGAAACAAAGCCCAGAGGATCATACAGTGAAGATATACAGGAAAGAATGCCTCTGCGTGTGGACGGTTTCGTCGGTAAATTAAAGGCAATCACAAGTTTGTCAGATTCCGTATCCCACTGCACCCCTAGAGCACGCTCCATTGGCAATGGGTCCGTAGTTAGGTTTCTCACACCGGACGTGAGTTCGGTTGGATCAATGGCTGACAATACCCCGTGATCGTTGGAAGACCAGTTCCTCATGCGGAAACCTCCCTTTGAGAGCAAAGCACTTATCTCGTTAACGAAGCACTTGGCCGTTACAGAGTCAAACATATAGATTATTGTCTATCGCGCTGCAGGTTGAGGTGGCATAATCTGAGCCAAATTCCTCAACGGTCTTTCGTAAAGCGAACGTTGGCAGAAATGGGAGGAGGTGGCACCAAACGGGTGAGACGTCCATTGAAATTCAGTAGGTTCTCCAAAGAACTCATAGTTTTCCCACCACAGGAATTTCAGAGCACCTCTATCACAGGGGTCAACCTTGACCTGCAGGAACATCTCTTCGATGTCCGCTGCCACAGCAACTTTCTCTAGACGAAAACCGAGCATAACATTTACAAGTTTTGGTTAAATCAGGGCCCTGATACAGGTGATCGTTCAGGGACACACCATGACATTTGGCAGCGCAGTCGAATACGACCCGAATCTTTTCTGGCTTTTTTGTTTGATAACCGGGTGGGTGGGAGATACCACTGCTTTGAATTTAATGACAACGTGGGAGCATCTGCCACCCGTTCAATGTATCCTTTCTCCAGGTACGCGCGAAGCACCTTATCGTACTTTCCGTGTAAAACACGATCCCTGCACAGTCTAGTTTTCATACTATCTAGACGTTTTCTAGCCACCTGGAAGTTATCGGGTAGGGAAGTGTGTTATCCTTCCATGGGAGTGGCAGCTGATAGTGCCCGCTTACTCGCACCGCACCAGTCTCCGCCATCATCAGTGCTTTTTGATCCTCTAAAGAGAGACTAGTGTTCGATGCTGAAGTGTCTGCGAATTCCAAGTTGTACAGTCGCTGCAAATGCTCCTGGATGCCCTGACTGCACCCGGTTATACAATGACTGACGACCTTCTGCTTCGTCCCATTTTGCATCGGACCAAGAAGTATCCAACCGAGTGAGGTTTCACACAGCAAACGGCTGTTTTTTACCCCCAGGCGCTGATCGAAGACCCAGTGCGCTTCGGATACGTCACACCCAATGAGGATTCCTACATCGTCTACAGTCAGTTCGTCGAAGGCAATTTCCTTAAGGTGCGGCCATGTGCGAGCCGTTTCTCTGATAGATGGGAGAGCTCGCATGGGTAAGCTGTCAACGACGAAAGCCCTGTCAATATCTATTGACTGGCTTTCATCCATTGATAAAAGCCTGATGTCATTAGCTTCCGATGTGCATCCCATGGAACCACCCAGGGTATCAATGGCCATAGACGTTGGTAGCAGCCTGACCCCGTTTTTAACCAAAAGGTCCGCTTTACTAGCGTTATGTCGGACCCAGCATCCAAAAATGCATACGTTGTCACCTTTCCTGCAGGAGTGTCAAGCTTGACAGGAATAACTCCTAGGCGTGCTGGAAGACGACTACCTCGAGTTAAGGCACAAAGAACCTCCGCCTCTGAAGACGACGAAGCTTTGTTTCCAGGTTTCGATGAATGCAACAACCTACGATGTCGTCCACTACAACCCGGCTGGCCGCATCGAACAACTGACTTGCAGTCTTTGGCCATGTGGGAGTTTCCTAAGCAGACAAAGCATGCATTGTGCTCCCTTATGCATTTCCATCTATCAGGAACTTCCATAGATAGAAAGCGCTGGCAGCCGGAGATTGGTGAGACTGTGAACATAAATGGCAAGCGCTTGGACCACTGTCTGCGTCTGGCCTAATGTTCGTTAGGAAAGTGAAACCATCCCGTCTAGGGGCTTGGTTGGTGGAAGTTAGCGGTACAGGAGGGCGTCTTACGTCCCCCTCTCGAGCCAGTTGCCCAAACCGACTCCGCGCAACCCTGGAGCGTGCGTTCGCAAACTCCGTCAACTCAGTGAACGTTGGGTCCCGGCCACTCATCGATATCGTATCTGCCACTTCAGCCCATTTGTGCTGCAATGGCGAGGGAAGAGAACGCACGATTCTCTCTACAACCGCAAATGAGTACAAGTCTGAAACATAACGCATTTGCGTCAGCGCATTTCGCAACTGCGCATTTTTATGCACAAGTCCGATAAAGACTTGGCTGCTCCAGTGGTCTGTCGTGCAAATCGAAACAGGCTTTCAAGTAGACAGCGAGCAACAATATGAGGCTGACCAAAGGGATTGCGTAGAATCTCCCGAGCCCTGGAGTATGCTACTTCCGGCGGGAGCATCACACATTCTTCAATGGCCGCCTTTGCGTCGCCTTGACAGTAGTGGATCAAATACAGGAGCCTCTGACCGGCGTCCTGAACCTTGCTCTCAATGTATATCTCAAACTGGCGGGTGAACCTCCAGTAATGACTAGGATTACCATCAAAGTATGATAGTTCCACCTTGGGTAGTTCCACAGTCGCTGTTACTGGAGTGATGGAAACGGCCGGTTTTGGCGCTGGAGATGAATGACTGTCTGGTAGCACCAGCATATCTTAGGGTCTTTCGTCTAACTGGCAAGATTTCACGTACTGCTCTAACCGGTCAGTTGAGGCCACTGGTTCCCAGGCTTCATTTGGTGAATCCTCTTCGGCCTCCAGCTCAATTTTTGTTAGCTCAGTCTTGCTCTGTGCCTCTAAGAGGGCACGCTGGAGCTCGACTTCTCGCTTAACCCTATACTCCTGGAGTTGAGCAATCCTTAAAGCTTTCAAAGCTACACTACTTTTACGACTGGATGCACAAAATGACTTACAAGAACCGGGGCGTGAAGTAAACTGCAATTGCAAGTGTTCCCTCCGCAGCTTTCATAGTTTCCGCGTCCTGGGCTCCTGTTTTCTTCACGTTTCCAAAGGTTGACATCCTTATTTCGAACAAGACGACGTAAGATGTCGAGTACTGTAACGGGCGAACGGTATCTTCGAGTGACGCGTAGTACCAGAACCTCCGGGCAGGCAAAACAAAGTCGGAGCTGGGTTTCCATACGGTACTATTAACGTAAGACATCAATTCACAAAATACACAAACCTCGACATTAGATACTCGTCCACAACGAATGTTCAACTTGGGCTATAAAGGTACGAGCCAAATGAGCAAACAGGTTCCAACGTGAGGCAGCCACATGTGCATAAGGTCGACCACAAAATGGCTGGATGACCTCAAAGTCGAATGAGTGAAGTTGTAGGGACAAACAAATGCCAGTTCACACGCACACACTAAATGTAAAAATGGGACGGGGTTACAAATAGGGACAGAAGAAATATGGGGAATTTCAAATGTCAAAGTAATGGACAATCCACATAGAGCTGACGGAAGCTCGGGGACTGTGCCTGCCTGATGAACCCCAAGAAGAGCGAGACCGATCACGGACTGTCGAAGGGTTCCCAGCAACCTTATCAGCACTGTGTTACGTCTAGTTCAGAGTACATTTAGGGAGCATATGATGCCCGTAGTGACGACTGTTGCACACACAGTGCCTGCTTTGACCTGTGTTCCTCGGTTGACTGATCCGAGCATTTGCTTGATCCTTTGAGATCACTTCTGAATGCGTTGAGTTCCAAGTAACTCCCGGTAACTTTCGGGGCACGTCACCAAATTCGTTGCAGCTCATTTTACCTTCTTACTCATCTTGCATTAATGCTTGCTTAATTAAAAATGACTTACTGTTAATAGCAAATATCAAGTCATTTTACGAGACTATCAAATTATGAGGTATCATAAGGTTTATCTTACCTTTTTCGTGCTTTTATCCGCAGCTCTTTTCAGCCCCCCTTTATTGCCCTGGGTTTCCCGTCATCGTTTTTGGGGTACGCTGGTGTTATATCCCCAGTTCAATGGGATGCGTACTTCTGAGTAGATTAGCATCCACCTAAGTGGTTGCACAGACACTGTATATTCACATAGCCGTTGAGTACTACAGATTGTCCATCAATGACACCAACTATTGCATATCATACATGCTCTCACAAAAGTACGGTTTTGATAGGTCAGTGTTGATTCATTTCTTCTATTTTCTAATCCCTGCATTTCTATTGCGAACTCTTTCTTGCATGCGGTGAACCGAATTGGTAGATTAGGGAAAGCCATGCTGGCTTTGGGGGGCGGTGTTGATTCATTTCTTCTATCTTTATTTTATACAGCGGCATTCCCCGTTTTTGTTAACCGACATGGTCCATCAAAAGAAATGAACAGTGACTAAGGAAGTAACTTCGTTGGAGCTGAACTAGAACTTTGGCAATTTTTGAAATCGCTGGATTGCGATCCCGTTAATAAGAGAATGCTAGCCCACGGGATTGACTGGCACTTCAATCCACCGTATAGCAGTCGCCGCGGAGGAGTAAGGGAGCGTCAGATACGATCTATCCGCCGAGTACTGGGTGCGGTTTCCCGCAAACAGGTGTTGACCGACGAATCTTTGTCTACCTACCTAAATGATATGGAGCGTATTTTAAATGACCGTTCACTTGTACCTGTCCACGATGACCCAGACTCAAACGTGTTGACCCCAAGTCAGTTGTTATTGTTGCGGGAACAGCTTGAATTGTCAGGTGATGTGGTCAATATACGTTATAGATATACCCAATGTTGGCCTATACGCTTTGGGGTCGATGGTTGAATGAGTACATTCCGCTGTCAAAGTTAGAACACAAGTGGATGCGAAACCGTCGAGATTTTCGAGTTGGGGAATTCGTATTATTCACCTGAGAAAATCCAGGTCGCGGATGTTGGGAGAAAGACATCATAGTGGATGTCAAGCCCGGAAGTAATGGCCATATTAGGGAAGCGTTAGTAAAGACTGCCTCAGGTAAGATTAGGCATGATATAAGTCACAACTACCTGCTGGAAAGAGTAGAAGACAGCTAGTTGCTCACCCACCATAGGTGTATGCTCCGGACTGAGGGGGGCGTTTGTGGCTTGAGCAACTGTACCATGCTCGTTAATCTCTTTCTTGCATGCGGTGGATTGAGCTGGTTTGGCGGTGGCGAGGGGGGTGTTGATTCCTTTCTCCTATTTTTTGTATTGTACAACGCGATTCCCCACTTTGTTATTTTGGTTTTGCGCTTATACCACCTTTCTTGCTTTTGACCTTCCTTGACCTCGTCATCGGACGTGTTGTTTAAGTCAACACGTGATTTCGCTATCTTGGCTTTGAGTCGGTGTGGACGTTGGGATCCGTTAGAAATTGGCAGTGTTTAGAAGCCGGCGTAGTTCACGATTTGAGGTTTTATTATTTTATTATTGTATTTATAGTACAGCACTTGTAGATAAACCTCCATTTGAATCATTTGGCTTTTGGGGTTTTGCGCGTAACTCAACATGGTCCAACAGATTGTTAGAAACAATCTGTAGTCAATCACTTTTCCCTGGACTCGTCTATAGAGTTGTTGCTGATGCCAGAAGGAACGCGAACAAAAGTTCATTCTAAGCCAAAAAGAGGCCAACTGTGCTTAAAGTAACATTGGGTGTTGTTTCACTTCAGGAGCAGAGCAAGACTTTGGGGATTTTTCGAACCAGTAGATAGGTTCACACATAGCAGAACGGTTGCGAGCAGCCATATAAGTTGATGTCATTGCGGTTCGTTGCTCTACACTATAACCACATTGGGAATGAGGTGGAAAATATTTTCCCATTGGGAAAGGCATCTTCCTGAGTTCCGGTTCCACACATGTTTCCACATGTGTGATAGCACCAAACACAGCCTCAGGGCGCTGTTTTTTCCTGGTTATGTAAACAAGTGCAAAGCCGAGCACAAGAGGTCTGCGAACATGTTGTTTGGTGCCATTTTCTAAAAAATTTTGTCCCCTATTAGGATGCAACAAGCTATGTTGAATCCAATTCTACATGCTCCTCCTGTTGTTCTGGACGATTTTATCACCCGGTTGATGGAAAAGAGGAGATTCGCCTCACAAACTGAAATACACTACAACATTCTTGAAGCATCATTAGGAATTTAAAACCTGTTAGTTTATTTCGCTAATAATTTAGGAATAACCATTTACTGTTGACTTTAGATGCATCTAACTCTACGAAGAAATCTCACACTTTTCCTAAGACGAATGCAATAAGTCTCGATTTCGGTCTCTCAAAATCTTACGTCTTTTGGAAACATCAAGTTTTCTGCCAACTACGAGAGTTAGGTTGTGTATTTGTATTCGGTCGATCAGGACTTTTTCTCAGACTGAAATCCCAACCAGTTGACCGATAATTAAGGAAAAAACGCAATCAAAATATAGGAAGACAATGAAATTTAACTTCTGATACAGGCAATTTCACACTGATCAGACAAAGAAGAGGGCTGTGGTTCACAGAGATATAGCACCCTGCTCCTAAGGTTGTTGAAATCTCATCGACGTTTCACTGCACAACTCTTGGTTTAAACTTCCAGTTTAAAATAGGCTATTACTTATCAAGTCACTATGGGTTTGCCACTACCCACATGGTAAAAATCTGTGAAATTTGCAAATTAGCCAGTAAACGTAAACCAGTTGGGGCGAAAATGTCCATAGGCCATGAAACTCCCCTCCCTTCCCCTCCCAATTTGAAGCTGAATAAATAGAGCAGAAACTGAAGACCTGTCCACATGTCAGTGTATTGTTTACGGTGTGCCAACTTGTTAGAGGAGGTTGTAAGACAACCTTTCGAACCTTTGGTCACCAACATCGGAATTAGAACTCGTTTGCTACAGAGATGTTAGACACTACCCTACTTGAAAGTCACTGTGTAATGAGTTCATCTTTTAAGTGTACGTGTAGCGCCATCCTCTACAGCAGCTTGGTCGGTTGTTGTATATATTCTCACTTGGCAGATCAAGGATATTCGCTGCATACTTGCACAAACAATTCGGATGATTGAATGAATAGGACTTCCGAATGCCAGTTGAAAAGGTGGATCGATTTCTTCTGGACCACCCTTGTGCTCACTTAAGAGAAAAGGCTCGGAGATGAAGGATAAACTTTCAAGTAACATCTTCCAAAACGAGCTTCGAAAATTGGACTCGATGAGTTACATCTTTCCTCTGACCCAACACTTCAACATATGTCTTCCAACCAACAGAACTACTATGAAGTAAATTCTAGAGTTTTAAACATGGTTACACAAGTTTCATATGTCCTACTCTCGGTGAGGACAAAAAGCCCACTTTCTCTAGTACGAGCGACTTCAGTTTCTTGCCCGATGAACCATCTCGCGCAAAGTTTCCGTCACCCGCATCTGTTGCCCAAACACGTGCCATACTTAACTCTCGGTTCTGATCGTTCATTCTGTCAGTGCATACGTGTAACGATCTAAAACATGTCTGCCTGTATTCACTATTATCGTGCGTTCCACCCTCAGGGGACAAGTTTGCTAATATAAGGGTGATTGTCAACATTTTCAATTGGTTGGCACGCAAAACACGGGGTACCGCACGACTGTTTCCTTTGGTGGCCTCATGATGATGGTCGCCACTGTAGGAACACAAAAAGGCCCCTCGTTTGCTGGTTATTGAAAGAACAACTTCCACTGAACTGAATTAGTATTATTGATTAAAGCAGATTCAGCGACATTTCCCTGCTTTAAATCTAGCCAGGATGTGCCTGATCAACCTGCTGTTAGTAACTGTTATTTCCTACGACACGCGATCCAACCAAAGTGAACCTCCCTCACCCATGATTGTGCCTCACTCAAAGCCGAAAAATAAATACTAAATTCTCAACAAACGTGACCTTTATGGCCCATGAGATGGTTCAAAACGGTCTCACCCAGCCTGAATCTGTGTATATACGTAATACACTACTCATAAGGTTGCTGAAAATTCTTCGACAGCCCACGAACGGTTTCGTCCTTCTTGGGGCTCATCAGGTAGGCGCCGTCCCCGATTTTCTGTGCCTTGAACACCACGGGATGAATTGACCTGGTTTGATTTGATCGATTGTTTGGCTCTTTCAAAATAATGAACCAGTCAGCTTTAACTCGATACTTTCCTAGTTACATATAACTCAGTAGCTGATTTCGTTATATTTCATACAGTGAGCTGCTTCTATGACACTACCTCAGAGTGAAGGAAAATAACTAAAATGACTGCGCGTACTCTTCCAAACAACCAATCTTTCGCGCCGTGCACTCATTTGCACACTAATTTGGTTGTCGTGGGAGACTCTCAAAGCTGGATCGGATCCAGCGAAATCTTTCGTTTATTTTTTATTTTCTTCTTCAGCTAAATGTTCTGCACACGATTGCCTCTTTTTCAGCTCTTTATTTTCTTCTTCAGCTAAATGTTCTGCGCACGATTGCCTCCTTTTCAGTTGATACGATAGTTGAGGTATCATAGAATATTTCTATGACAGGGTAAACTATTCATACGGTTGCTGAAAACTCTTCAACAGCTCATTATCGGTTTCACCCTTCCTGGGTATGCGCAGGCCCTGAGTTCCCGTCAGTCTCATGTTCCGCTTGAACTCAAATTGGAAGCGCTGTGAGAAATACCTTCATCTGCATACCGGTGGATGACAGCTGAATTGCTCGTTTATGGTTGGTTGCGTTCGGTTGATTGGCTTTCAGTAACCCTAAATGTATAGATCACAGAAATTGCTTTTTATTTGGCATCTATCTTTACAGGTACAGCAGACGACTTACATTTCTCGAGAGCGCTCTACCATGGAGACGTGGGGAACTTTCGTTTATGTGGGTTCTTAGTGAATGGATCTATGAAAATTCAAACGCTATTGCTCATTTTTCTCTTATGTTCCTGTAACTTTTGACAAACACCTGCTTTTGCCTCCATTTTGCCTAATTCCCTGATTTTTTGACGAAAGAAACAAATTTAGACAAACATGTTTTTTTACTTTGGTGTGCTTTCATAATTTCCGAAGTTTCAACTAGTCCAACATGACAGAAAACTAACTAATGTAATTCATGTGAACCCAGAGTGACAATTTTCAGCATTACTAGCTAAGGTCACCAAATATGCGCTCTTTTACGGATGTTTATACTTTGGACTTTTCAGATATTCTATATTTGAATCTTGTAAACTTGTAAACCACAGCACTAGTCCCCGGAACGTCATTGTAAGCAGTGAAGCCGCCACTGCCTTTCGCAGGTTTTACGGAATTGCGTAGCTTGCATCAGATGACAAGTCCGTGTTTGGGAGTCGGAATCTTCACTATCAACTAGAAATTCTACTGTTGCCTTCGTTCAACTTCACGCACTGTTCAACAGATGCCTCTGTCAGTGAGAACTTCAGTTTGGGAAAAAATCGTTCAACTATAACATTCTTTCGGTGCTTAGCTCCCATGCCACCCAAAGGAAGCACGAGGGCTGGGATACTGCCAGGTTGCCCAAGCCTAGGCAAGAGAAGTCGAGAGGCAGAAGTGGGGTTCGAACCACGGGCCTTCTGGTTAGTAAATTCCCGCTCTAACCACTGAGCCATCTCGTCCCCTCAGTTTGGGACAGCTGCCTGTTGTTCTCAATATGGATGGCAAGTAGTATTATCGACTCCTTTATTTTGTTTCTCAATACAGTAAAGGTGCTCATTTAAAAAAACACCTCCCCTGAATTCCCAGTGTATATTGCCAGCATTTTGTTACTGGCCAACTATATGCCAGTTTTTGCGCTCTTAGACTCTGACTATCGATTTTAGCCTGATGTTTTTCGGTTTAAATATGCTTTGATTGGAAGCGTTGCCTACTCCCATAACTTTGAAGCAATATAACTACAAAGAAGACCTGCTCATCAGTGGAGTTGATACTCGTGTACACTACTCATGAGACTGTGACAAAGCTTTTTTTACAGATTAAATAGGATTGTCCACCCTTTTTATCAACAGACCTTTGTCTCCTTTTGAGAATTCTCTAGGTTGGTGATCTGGTTGGTGATCACCCGTAACAAACCTGTGGGGTATATATTCTTACGGATCAGCCACATCCACCTCATGGAAAAGATTTTATCGATAGCATATATCGGTTACCGGCTGCGTTGTACGACTCATGTTGACGGTGATGACCCATATCTCACACTCAGTCTCCCTTTACTTGTGGCAGGCACCACACACACACACACACACAAACCGAATAATCCGCCGCCTCCACAATGGTGGCCAGTGTACCTGAACTTACCTACATACCTCGGGGCCATTCATTCGCGCGCTGCAGGCAATACAGAAGCTAATTGACTGAATTAATAGGGCCCCGAATAGCGAGCGAAACCTGCGAGGGAAAATCAGCAGCGACACTTGCTAGATCCGTGATTCCCACTTTCCACAGAGGTGGGTGCGCACGTGTGTGAATGTGCGAGTGTCTGTATTGACCAGGGCTAGGCGGAGAATTACGACCGGTAGTAGTCACACACCTCGGGAGTGAATTACAAGTAAGGGGCGGCAGTAAGCAATTTGACTGTGCTAAATGAATAGACAGAGCATGCGCTAATTTAATTTCAGATCAATCACAAGATGAAAAAGCAAACCTGTTTTGGGAAGTTTGTGAGTAGCTTTCGGTGAGCTGTCCACACACCTACAGACTCACAGAATCACATAACCACATCGATGGAGCAAAGTAGAGTAATGAGGAGTGAACAATGACCTACGCATTAAGTGTGTTCCAATTCCCAGGTGAAACAAATGAGCTGCAAGTTTATCGCTGAATGGTGCATTACCGTCGATAGGAAACCAATAAGCTAGGCAGACAACTTTTTTTTGCAACAGATGCGACAACTAATCCGAATACCCCAATGGTCAAAACAAGTTCGAGTCCGTGTGCAGTTCGACACGTTTTCAATGCCACTGCTACTGAACGCATCACATAGGATTCACCAGCCCACGAGGTAGCGAGTTTAAAACTACGAGATGAGATTCGGTTCCGAATTGAATAAGTTTACTCTTTTTGTCAAAATTGCATCTTGTCGTGTTTTCGAACAAACAGGTCAGAATGAGTCCTTCTTTGATTCGTCGAATTCTGCTGAAAGTGGTTGTACACTATCTCGATTGTTGAAAACCGAGCTTTTTTACTCCTAATCCACAGCAGCTTATTCAACCATCCTCGTCAGGAATGGAACAAGTCAGCCTTAAGAAGCAGACCGCCAAGTCTTGTACTGGAACGTGTAGCACCGGCTTGGAAACATCATGGTCATAATGAGAGATCGGACTGCAGATGTATGCGCAGAAAACAATTGGTGTGCAACTAGAAGTGAGTTACACGTTCTTACATGTTCTTATTTAGACAGATGCACAGGCGGTGACGAAATCGGGCTCAAATATAGAGGGAATCGATGATGGTGAACAATCGACTGGTTGCGATACCATAGCCTGTGACAGGCCTCTGCATATTCGCGCTTTGATCCCACTCCGTCGTGTGTACATCAGCATCAGAGGCTTCCATGATGCATCGCGTCCAGCCCACCACAAAATCGGCCATGCGCAGGCCTTCAGCGGTTTGAACGCCGTCGACCAACAGATCCGATCCGGATGCCACTACGTGTGGCCGACTAGGAAACGGACTTATCTCAACGACCTTGTCAAGTCAGACAGTTAGTCATAAAGTCCTGGCCTAAGGTCCACTCGGCTTTCCTAATTCAGGTTAGCACAAGCTTTCTTGACATGCTGCCTAACCGCGCTTTTCATCTGAGGCTACATCTTGGAGGGACACCTAGCGGATACGGTCTAAACTGAAAGTTTTCATCCATTGTTCCTGTCCTCAGAGCTCTGTTAACTAGACGTGTGAGCTCACTTCAAGTATCTAAACCTCCTGGCCAGCTACGCTGCTAATACAAGCAGACGGAGCTTACCTGCCTTTTCCAGCTTTTCTTCCGGAAGCCTCTGCTTACTAGATCATGCGTAGCTATCGATTAACTGTGACAAGCACATGGCTGGTCCAGTGAATGCCCATCAGCATGTCAATAGCAGATCGAGCACTTGCATGCAGATCGATAATGCAGGCGGCTGGATTTTGCCTTGTGTGGGCTGGGCGTCTAGCTGTAATGTCGCCGTAAATGGTAAAGTGCAGTAAGTTATCACGATCAGAGGGCACACTGTAGCCTGGGTTGGAATGAGCGATTGAAGGACGTGGCGAGCATTATCGGGTATGTATGGCCGAAGGAATTAATTGCACAGTCATGTAAAAACAATTTTATGTGCATACTAATCAAGAACGGCTTGTGTTTTTTGGGCAAATAGTGTGCGCTCCTGAAAAGTTGCGAGTTTTGTGTCCATTGTTGCCTTCAAACATAGTTTTGTTAATTTACATCAATAAACAGGTTGATTTCAAAAAAATTTCTTCTTAGATTTCGCAGGTGTTCTAAGCGTGTTGCTCTCGTGGTAAGCAGTTCAGCTCTGTATACGGGAAAGTGATTTGTGCCGCTGCAGTTGCAATGCTTTTAACATCGTGCAGAAAGGCACCTGAAACACAACTTTAGTTTGCTGGTGCACATATTGTCGTGTCCAACTCATAATACTTTGGCTTATTCTTCCACTTATTCATGTTTGAATCAGAGCAGCTGAGTAACAAGAGTTAATGAAAATCGAACAAAAGATGATATCTGATATAATTTTGAAATTTTCTGAACCGTTTTGGAAGAGGAAGATCGTGTGTGGTACTAACCCCGAGGAACCATCTGAACAAACTCCGGCTACCCGAGTGAAACCGTCGAGTGTTCCAACACCCCACTTTGTTGTCGTTGTGAGCAGCTGATTTTTCTCATCTTTTTATTATTGAGTAAACTACCAGAAAGTGGTGTGAATTTTTGCACTTGTTAACTCAAACAGTAGAAAAATCTGTTCAATAATGTGTTCTACTCAGTGGCCTTCTCAATAATTGCATCACGATATCTTTTTTCTCACTTCTCTGCATCAAATTCTTTAGCTTGATGCAATAAAATCGGTTTATCAAGCCGATGACTGCCATTCCAAGATGGTTGGCACCATGCAATAGTATGTGGAAATCACTTCACTCAGGTGATCTGCATTGGGCAACAAACAGCACGACACGTCGTTAGCGGTAAGAGTAAACTGATTGAATTGGAAAAAGTTTGGAACCACTAAAAAGCAGGCATTGACCGGTCTGTCAGTTGATGATCTCATGCAAAAACGCAAAGAAAATAATGCCAATAAAGAAAAACTTTACACTATGATGCATGGGTTTTGTACTGGAAAGTCCCCATCATCATCAACATCATCATTGTCAGCTGTAAGAATCGCGTACTTGTCATACAATGGTTTTAGCTGTCACAGTTTCGTTCATCGATGGTTTGGGGAGGTGAGGTAGGTAGCTGCGCATTGGAGGCGGGAGCTGATAAATTGGTGCGTGGATATGGCACTGTCAGCGGACTGTTGAGTGGGAGAATTGGGAAGGGAGCTATGCATTGAAGGCAATAGTTTGGATGCACGAGCGCCATTGAGGGCGCGATTGGGCCATGTCTGACAATGTCTCTAACCATTGATGTGGCCCGTCTCGGGGTCCCCATCCAAGAAGAAGGCAGTGACCAGCTCAGCTGAGTTTGCTAATAATGACTTTTATACTTCGCTGCCAAGTCATTGTTTGACCCTTCACGTGGTTGTGAGAAAAGAACATTTCATCCAGGTGGTGGTTTGCACACTTAAATTTAACTCTCGGGCCTAGCGGATCACATCATACGGCCGATTGGGCATTTTTCAATGGGGCATTTGACGTCCTCGGCGCGCAGCGGCCAGGTTTCTGATCCGTATGGTAATATGGAGCGTACGGCAGCATTGTAAACTCGGCCCTTTACGGATAGGCTGGGGAAGTTCCCATCCAAAGAGCCTATCAGCACCAGGTCACACGGTATAAAATTGTGCATTGGAAGTTTGAGTGGCAGTACACACAGTCCAAGATCAAGACAACCACACCACTAATCAGCCATTAGTTGCTCGGGGGTATAGTGATCAGTCTATTCAAATGTTTACCTGTTCGAATCACTTTCCAGTTTCAGGCGGAACGACATACGAAACAAATGTTCGTACCCTCGTTGAGTTTGTCTTGTGTGGTGAAACTTCGCTGGTTACAAAAAAGAAACGAAGTTCTATCTACATGCAGAGAAGCAGTATGCCGGAGGTTGAAAGGGGGATAGTGAAGTTGTCGGTCAGAAAAATCGCAAAACCTGTAACAAACAAGACCGGCGATAACGGGAGATAGTCACGAAGTCAAACTCATGCACATTTAACGAAACGCTTGTCGGTGTACTTTATACTTATTTATGAGAAGAATACTATTTTCTGGAAGAAACTTGCCCAGGAAGGCTTATTCACTGGACGTCTCAAAATGTCCATGTTAGTTTCCACAGCTGTATTCAAGTTGCTGCTTGTAGAATCATACCACCAAAATAGCAAAATAAGTTCCAAATTCGGTAGAAAATCGTGGGGGAAGTTTCCTCACATCTGTCTTGGGTGTATCAAAAAATCAAGTGGTCATTAATGTTCTCATTCCTACTTCAATTGAATTTTGGGTTCAGGTTGAGTTGCGATAGAGTATCAACAGTTTCCTTTGGTTTTCTGTCATTTAATCCCACCGGATTGTCCTTCCACAACCACCTAGTTTGCTTTGTTCTTCTTTCCCTCAACGCCACTCATATTGGTCTTCTTGCTAATTGGGCATCCATTGTCATTGCCGTCTGTCACCTACACTTGTACCTGAGTCATTATATGAGCTCACATTTGAAGAGGGGGTCATGTTTGCGGTTGGACTTGCAAGTGTGTTCGGTGGGCGCTGCACACGCGGCGGTGTTTCAGCGTAGGTTACAACATTGTCTGTATCTAATGCCCTCTGGCGTTAGTCGGTTTGGTGGGAGATGAACGACCAAACAATGTGTTAACAGGTTGATAAGAAATGAATGCTGTCGTTGTTGTTATTCTGGACCGATTTCGAGGAACAAATCAGTTTAGAAAGGCTGCAATTTAGTTGCATCGTAGTATTTTTCCACTGTGAAGTTTCACGAAATTCGGTACGCTTGCTCCCACATTTGTAAACCGATGTGTTGGAAACGGACGATTACTGTCCCACTAGTCTTTCTTTCTTCACTATACCAAAATTTATCGCGATGTCAATAGATTCTCGCCCAAGTCTAAGAGATTTGACGTTTACCTGAAGAAATAATCATTAGATTTCTCCATCACATGACGAAGACTCAGCAATAACCCACTACCAGTTTTACCTCATTTCGGGTCCATCGGGTAACCGTATTTCCTTAATTTTAACCAACCTCCCATTATTCGAACATCAAACCGCGCGTATCTTGGACCTGATATTCGTTCAAATCCTCACTATGCGAGCTCGAAAGTCAAACGAGCATCGAATGACCATCTCGGTTTTGCATCCCTCACATAAATCTGCAGTGCAGTCTTAGAATGCAGTTAGGCGATCGTTCAAAATGCTGTAATGTAGAAAGACAGAGTAAATTCTGCTGGTTTATCGCTACTTTCACCTTGTCGTGATTTAGCCAGCTAGGCTTGGTTATAAAAGAGAGATGAATTCGGCCTTTACTTTACAGGAAGGAGTACTGATGGGCCCTTTGCTGTTAGACGACCTAGTCAGGAATCCTTTGAATAGGCTCTTAAAGCGTTTTGAACCGAGAGTCGTACCTATCACAGTCGATTTTTGCTGATGCGTGTACGTTATCGTCCCCGACCATTGAAGATGTCCATTAAATGGATGACCTGTAATGAAACAGAGGCTTCAAGGAATGAAACAACAAGTTACTCTTTTGACGACCTCTCAAAAGAGAGAGGTAGATGTGGCATCACTGCAGTGAAGAATTAAACAACCTTTGAGAAAAGGCATCCCAGATGGATTTCCCAGGGTTTTCTGCCACCATAACCTCATTCAAGGTTTCAGATTTGGAATCGATTAACCATGAAAAAAGTAATAAATTGGTTTGCACATGAGTGTACTTTGATAATTTCGTGCAAGTTAGGTTCAAGTAAAACATAAGTCTGACGGAAACTTGGGGACTGCGTCTACCTGGTAAGCCCCGAGAAGGGCAAAACCGGTTGTGGGCTGTCGAAGCGTTTTCAACAACCTTATGAGTAGTGTATTACATCAATAGATTGGCTACTCTTTGTGAGTACGAGTCATAAACGTATAAACTATAAGCCTATTTTAAAAGCATGAGTTTCACTCTGAATGTAGATTCTGTTGTACTACCGTCTTTGGCCTTATGTATCAAAAAACCATAATTGCAATGAGGCGAGTATGTTACCATATCCTCCTTAGAACAAACGCGCAATGAAAAGTGCCAGATTCCAAGAACGAGTACAATAAGGTCCGAAAAGTCCTTCTAAAGGGTGTTTCAAGGGAGACGACCGAAGTCACCCTGTGCAAGTCAAAAATGTCTCCATGAAGCTTGCTACCATGTAGTCCCTGTTGCAGAAGGCCTATTACCAACCTTCCCGTGCCAAGGGTGTTTTCACCAAAGTAAATGGGCGAACATGGGTGTCAGGCGCTGTAAGCTGGCTAGCCTGGTCAGCCAGTTGTCTGTCTGGTGAAGTTGGGTAAGACCTGATTCCTAGCCAATAACGGCGAGAGCAGAAAGCAGCTTTGATGGTTTAGGGGGACGAGAATATTACCGGAATCTAAAAATCGTAATGACGATTCTGAGCAGCCGTTCTCTGCTTGTTTCCTACTTTCATGCAGGTGGCACATGAGTGTGTAGGTGCGACCTAGAACAAAAGCTGTCTAGCGCTGAGGACGCAACAACCCCCCATAAAATTTTAATGAATGTGCCTCTTACGTGCAGTTCCGTTCACATTATGGCGCGATCCGCGCTACCTCATTGGCTGAGGTGACCAGAATAGATCAACAGCTGCAACTACCACACTCATCAGTCATTCTAGGATCTCTTAGTTTTGTCCAAGTTGTCACTACTTCAAACAAAGCACTTTTTGTTCGTAATGCACTACTCATGAGGTTGCGGAAAATTTTTCGATAGTCCACGACTGGTTTCGCCATTTTTGGAGCTCATCAGGTAGGCGCAGTCCCCGAGTTTCCGTCAATCTCATGTTCTACTTGAAACCAAATTGCACGGAATTAGCGAAATACACTCATTTGCAAACAAATTTGGTTTTTGCGGGAGACTCACCTGGAACCCAGCTGAATCTCTCGTTTGCATTGATGCCCCACGTTATTTTCGTCTTTCGCCTTCGAAGGACTGAGATCCTTCTGAAGTTCGACTGATGTCTGGGAAATTTTTGAGAAGTAGGTGTCTGATGTAAAAACTGAAACATAACTCCGTTTCGGTCAGCTAACATGATTGAAATCCCGCACAATTTCAGGGTTGCCATGTTACTGAAACCAGCCAGTACTAATGGCCAGTTAGTGAAACAGTCATTGGTGTTGAGACACGAGAAGATGGGGATAGGCGTTTGCGTAAGGTAGCCGCGCACATTCGCTGCATCCATATCAAACCATGAACAATCTTGTTTGGACTCATCTGATCATCCAAGGGATAAAAAACCTATCTCCTGTAACATGATATGGAAATCACTGTATTCTAACCGAAGGACCACTTACTTGATCGATTCTCTCCTACCAGTCGTGTCTTGAATCTCAGTTGCTGCGGTTGTCAGCAGTAATGCTCTTACAAACATCCATCCAATGTTGGTTCCGGTGGCATGGACTGTAGTACGCATGTACAGCCAGGCGTTAAACATAGTCCTTAGTAGTGTTGGTCTAACTTCTCATATGGTCGCCTCGATGACAGCACCAACCTTGAAGCAGTTTAGGAGCAAGAACAGCTCTGACGATGTCCTAAGATGGGCGACAAAGAGCGTATTCAAACCACCAAAGCTGAGCCTGTTGGAGTAACTGCTTACGACGAACGATGCGTTGAAGGTGGATCTCCTCATTCGATACGATGCTTTGGGCGCGTACATCCAAAATGTTTCTCAAACACCAGTGGTCGAAAATCGCCATCTTACAAATATCTGTGTGCCGCAGCGGTCAGCTTTGGCAAGACTGAAGTAAAACAGGTTGGGTGACGTGCTGATGGATTGCTATTTTGGTCATCAAATTAATTCCTCTTCCGAACAACGCCTCAGTTGTGAAAACGTTCTGCAAGCAATGTCCAAGCGGATCTTGACCTCATCCTTAACCTAGCCGTTTGGAGGAATACCTAAGCCGAAGTTTCTGAACTCTTCGCAGTAGGGTGCTGATGGAGAAAATACAATGGTTTTTGAGGCCTCGATGTCATGCTCAATGAAATAAACACACGGATTCCATTGAGGAACTGCAGTAGACTGTGGCGTGCTACAAAGAAGACACCAAAATCATCCACGAATCCCAGGTCCATGATAGACACATTCTTTTGGATCTTCAGCCCATGATGTCCGTTAACATCTTGGAGTCAAATCCAGTCAATCACAAAGGAAAAATATTAAATGAGACAACTGACAACCCCGTAGAATCCCAGACGATAAGCCAAAGTCTAACGATTCTTCGTCACGCACACGGACGCGAGCCGTCATGGTCGCGTGGCAAGACATCAGTTGCCAGACTAACTTTACAGGGTTAACATCCGATGTCGATATGTTGTACACTGCTTTTCGGTTCACACAATGGAACGCCACCCGGAAGTTGATGTATTGGATGACGGTTGAATGTTGATGTTTGTGTTGTTATTATAGGACAATACACAAAGTGAAGATATGGTCGGCGAAAACTTTTCCCAGGAAAATCTGCTTGGCTTGGTACGGTGCCTCAATACCTTCTGTCATCGAGTCAATTCATGAGAAGAATGGCAGATATTTTAGAAGCTAGGTTCAATGAGCCTACGCAACAATACTTAGAAGCAGGTTTATGGTTGCTGAAAACTCTTCGACAGTCCACCACAAATTTTGCCCTCCTTGGGGCTTATCAGGCAGACACAGCCCCTAAAGTTTATTAGCCCTTTTTTAAAAACGTAGGAAAATGAAGGTGTTCTAATCGGATGGGAGCACTTCACTGTCCCGGGACTGAGCAGAATGGGTCATGGAGTGACGCGAGCTGAATATCGCTGCAGGAATACCGTCTTTGCCATGAAGTATGTTGTTCTTCAGTTGCTCGCTGATTCCTATTAGTTCTGCTTCCTTTGAATAGCCACAGTTACCGTCGTGCAACAGAGAAATGGACTCAATCCTGGGTAGAGATGTGTGCCAGTGCATACAATTCTTTCCTGGAGTCTTGCCGCAGAAAGCGAAACAGTTATGCTGAATTACCGGTCTTTGACGCAGCATCCTCATCAGTCTCCTTATTGGTCCAATATTGACTTCGGTCGTTCCTAGCAGACTGGTTTGTGCGGTAGTTTAACGCGTCTGACACTCGTCTCCATAGCGCAGCTTGACAAGCACCCGGTGTCTTCCGAGATCCAGTCCATCTGCCGACGCTGAGTGCTTCCTAACTAGCTAGTAGTTTCTCACCACTATATATTGACTTGTTGGTGCCGCATAAAGCATGCTTCGAATTTTCCGCCGATTGCATCGGATGGAAAGTGTCGCTTAGTCGTGAAGGGTAATATTGTGATATCGAACAGGATGCGTTTCCAAAAGGGCTGTCAGACGCATATTAAGATCTTGCACGATAATGTGATCGGATCCTCATCAGTTCCCTGCTTCTGATCTCAGAAGGAAGCGGAAGCTTCTATCAAAGAGGTCCGTTTAGATCCTGCAGGAATGTAGTCGAACGAACTCTGTGTGAGTAAACAGTTAACAGGTGCTTTTTAGAGTGTAGAAAGCTCGCACAATAGCTTTGTGTTGGTCGCTGGAATAGAATGGACCTTATCCGCTAGATCCATCAGAACCATGTCCACATGTTTGTCATTATCGATTTGAAATCGGGGTTAGGTAGAATCCTCCAGGCGGATAACCAGTAAGCTCTCAGCACCTCTATAACACAGATACCCAATCTAGTCTTTTTACAATGGAGGAAACAGTGCTTCCACAAGATGGCAGTAGAGGACTTCTTCATCAGAGGCGTCATGGTATCAAGCCAGTAGGGACCACTTTACTGGGGTACAAGGGACAAGTTTACTAGCTTCTCACTCCAGACCATATTGAAACAATAAGATGTGGAAGCCTCTCTTTGCTTATATGGGGTTTGTGTCGTGAGAGGACTGAGTTGGCCACAACGGAGGGTAACAACGATACTGATCCACGTGTCAAGAAGTTTGGGGAAGATTCTGGGGTTCTCGGATGGTAAATCTTCGAAGCAGAGTGTACTGCACTCCACTCTTCCGCGCAACAATAGATAAGTTATAAGTAATTTCCATGCATCAAATGACAAGTGTAGGTAAACCTAAAATCTCAAGACTTCAACAAAATGTACCAACTCATCAATCAAGCCTGTTTCACAGGTGTGTGAATCAATTTACCAGTTTGTTGGTAAATGACCACTGAATTTCGAAAAGCTTATTCATAACTTAGCGACATTTCACAGAAGAAATTTGCCCATAAATTAAAGTACAAAATCCCTGTCAGGAAACGAACAGGTTTGTCAGGGTCTCCGAATGGTGAAATTACTGTTGTATCGGTAAAAAGTTCACAAAGGACTTAATTGAACCTCTCTTATAACGTTTCAGATTTTCGGGCCAACTAAGCCGTGAATGAGCTTACTCCAAAGAAAAATCGTTGGAGTTAACTGACCGGCAACTTGTTTGAGAAAGCTTACGATTGATTAGTGTCCACAGTCGGTGTGAAGCGGAATTACAGGAGAAACGTCAAACATCAAACAATCTCTTCAGCAGACAATTACCCGAAGTTGTTCATAATTCTCAAAGCGAACTTAATGATACACACTATGTTAGAGTTAATACTGTACATTAGTTAAAGCCAACAGATCAGGAAGACGGAAATGCTGGAGGCTGTTCGCGGCAGTTGATAAGGAACAGGCTTGCGGTGTGTTTTTAGTCTCACCTCGTTTGTGTAAAGTGGGAGTAGCTAAGACGAACCTTCGCAGAAGTGCATCTCCTAACAAAAAACCATTGCCTTCTTCAATAAAACCTGGAGAAGAATAGTATCCCGGTTGAAAATACAAACTTAAGGATATACTTTAAAAGAATGCAGCCCACTTACTTCAAATAAGCTTGACCAAGCTACTCGAGACAGAAAGTTAGGTTTTGTTTTTTAAATTTTAAATCCGTACTCTTTCTGACATTCTTGCTGGACATTCAAACTAGCGACGGGATGCGTTACTCACCGTAAGTTCGTGGGGCATGCGTAGATGGGTTTCCCAAGCATAAAGAATAAAGTATTTGAAGATTCAGTACTTCATGTATTGATGGTCAGGTTGGAGTTAAAATGTCAACAAGCGGAATGCACCGGAGCATATGAGCTTAAGTCCAACAAGATGAAACATGTATAGACGTAATACACTACTCATAAGGCTGCTGAAAATTTTTCGACAGCCCACGACCCTTTTCACCCTTCTTGGGGCCCATCAGGTAAACGTAGTCCCCGAGTTTTCGTCAACCTTATGTTCTACTTGAACCCAAATTGCTCGAAATTAGCGACCCTCTGAAAAAAAACAAAAAAAATTTGCAAGATGAAACATATTTTCAAAGATTCTTTTCGGAAACATTTTATAGCCGATTGTTTGAGGAAATATTTCTTAGAAGATAACTTCTTGAACAGTTCCAAACATTTTCCATTTAATCGGAAGGTTGATTCATTTTTGAAGGAATCACTCCCAGCTAATTTTTATAATCTACATCGAATATCCAAAAACCTGCTTCAGAAAGTTTTTTACTGAAGCATCTTGCAGTAATCCCCAAGGTTCTGCGCAATAGGACAGCTTTAAAAACGTGTTAACGATATCTCAATGAATGATAGCCTGCAAGGAAACAAAGCCACTTTATAAAGAACAGGGTTGCGTTATGACATGTTGTTGTACACCAAATGGCAGAATACTAGAAATGATACCAGATTTCCGGATTTCGGACGTTTTTCATCAAACCGTGGGTTCAGCATGTGCCCAGGTTCCACGAATTACAAAATACTCGTAGAAGTGATTCTGTCCACTGATTGGTTTTCTGGCAGATTTTTAGCAGACTTTCAGTAAGAATAGTGACACATTAGTGACAAGTTTTGCTCAAAGATGGTAGTATTTGATTAGATTATTTTTATCACGTCTGTAAACTAGCTTTCGTAGTGTTTTGAAGGCTGACGAGAGGGTCTGATTTCGGGCAAAATGGGCAAATTCCTAATGACTGTAACTCAAGGCGGAGCCTTAAGGGGACTAAAAATGCAGTTTCAAGTTGTTGGGGTTCATGAATATAGATATTAATGAATTTAATTGTTGATGGAGCACAGCTCACGTTGCCGGGGTTTGCATCATGGCGTAGTGTGGGCAGCACTTGTGTCCTTCTCGTTAATTGTTTTGGATATCAGCAGTCTTGAGACGATTCACGTGAGAATAACAAGGTATGACGTTTCGTTCGGAGTTAGAAGCGTATAAATATATCAAAAGCATCAACTGAATCACGTAGTCCTCCTAGAATTAGGTCACACGAGTTTCTAGTGCGATGCGTTGACCTTCACAAGATGATTCTGTCGAATAAGACGAAAACAAGAAATAAAAAAAATTGTGTAGCAGTCCGAATGGAGAGATGTTTTTGCATCCAATCCAATTGTTGCCATTAAATTGAACGTTTTGAAGTAATTTTAGACAATTTTGTACCTACCAAACCAGATTTGTATCAGCTCCGACTCTGGTCTTTTCTTGAAGCTAAAAGAGTAAAATGATTTGTCCTTCCCTCCCCATTGATTTCCAAGCCCCGGTGGTAATGTTCATTTCCGGTTGGGGAATCATATTCCACAGTATATTTGGTTGTTCTTAGCCTCAAACATCTGGTTTGTTTGTTTTGCGCGTTGTGTTCGCCCCGTGTGTGAACACTACTCACATGGTTACTGTAAACTGCTCGGCAGCCCACGACCAGTTTCGCCATTCTTCGGGCTCATCAGGTAGGCTTCGTCAAGCTTATGTTCTATTTGAACCCAAATTGTGCTAAATTGGTGAATTACACTCATTTGAACATCAATTTGGGTTCGGCGGGAGATTCAACTGTCTTTTTTATGATATTCTTCAACTAATGGTGTTGCATAAAAACCGTCTCATCTTTCATTTTTTGCGCTATTCGAGGACTGCGCCTATCTGATGAATCCCAGGAAACTCGGAACCGGTCGTGATTTGTCGAAAAATTTCCAGCAACCTTATGATTAGTGTTCCATCAAGAAAAGTAGAACGCGATACCTCGAATATCATGGCAACTGAAACATGCAGCACATTTAGTTGAAGAATTCTACAAAAATGGGTGTATATTACCCATGTCAAAATAAACCAACTATGTTTGCAAGCTGGATTAGGTCATCCACGGCTATGTACTCGGAAGAAAATAATGTTAACAATGCTCCAACAGTTGGCTTAACGACGAAGCGGACGAGTAAGTTCCAAAGTTCATGGTTTAAAATCGAAGCTGAATACAATGCATTGGAGCTTGATTACTTCATTCTTAGTCCATGTATGTCCACCCTTTTTACATACGAAAGAACACGAGCGAACGAAAAAGGGAAAGAATAGATAATTTGAAGGTAAGGCGTCAAGCCGGATCAGAGACAAACCGATAGGTCCAAACTGTCCGGAAACTGTCAGGAAACTACTCAGGAGGTTACTGAAGAGTCTTCGACGTGTTAACCCCTTCTGATCCTGATTTAATCCCCAACACCGAATTTAACTGAACATCACGTCCCTATCTCACGAATCCGTTCAGCTAACAGTTCCACAGAAATGCCCCTAATCCGCATGGTATTCGTCCACCAATTTTCGACAACGACGCATTATGAACCAAAGCAATCTGACCACCGGTGCAACACCTTGGTGAAATTGGCCCAACCAAATTGTCTTAGGCAAAAGAATGATTAGCTGCCAAAAGCAAAGATGCTAGGACGAACGCCCGCTAGTCTCTGTGAAAAATGAATTGTGTCATTTACCTGAAGCTGTGCAAACGAAGGATGCATTTACCACCATGAATATTTACAGTTTGGCCAACGCAACATTTATTGAATTTCAGATACAATCTTGAGAATTTTATCATGGCAGTTAAGATAGCTGGTCTGGGTTAATTCCACTTTGATATTTTCGTGTCCTAGCATGTTAACTAAAGCAAACTGGCTGTATACTTTAGGAAAGGAAGCGTGAGTGTAGGCTGGCAAGTTGAGAGTAACATCCGTTTCAAATATAGAATAAAGATGAATGACTTAAGCGGTCATTTTCTATACAAGTGGAGACTGCCTCCTGTTGACCAGGTGACACTTTAGATGGTAGCCTCAATTTCAACAAGGGCCTGGTCACTGCCCAGTGCCGCAGTACTGATTGGCACTTCTTGGACGTTTACGTGTGCAGTGTATGTATGAGTGTGTCGTGTTCATTTGGCTTCAGCGGGCCAAAATTCAGACTTCCGCTTGAACTTCCTCTCGCTGCTTTGTGGTCTTGAGTCCCGTGTTGTTCTTACTAGGTAGTAAGCGTCATATTTGTTTCCTTACTACTATTGCCTACTTGTCTGATTAGGTGTTCGTGTAGCTGTGTTGCCTTACACGCAACAGCACTTCCCCTCATATTGATGTCATGTTTGGCTTGGTCAGGTTAGGTGTGGCTTAGTTATTCCGTGATTCCATTATGTATGTCCGATGAATGCTATAAGGTTTACTCCTAGTTATGCAAATAGCTATCCTTCTTTTTGAGGAAGGAGGGGTCCGACACAAACTCATCTAGCCGCAAAAGTGTCTGCTCTTGGAGGGTGGAGTAGTCTAAGTGTTACTAGGTGGGACTGTGTACTCATTTGTTAAATTTCTCACCGAAACAAGTAGTGTTGCGCTCACAAGCATGATACCTCTTCTGTCCAACTGTTTCTTCATTTCTCGCTTAAGCCAAACAAAACTATGCTGAAGGTTATCCGTTTGGTGTAGCGAGTTTGAGAAGGAAGTCTACGCAAATCGACAGTTTTGAATATGCAGTCATTCGTCCTAATGCTATCTCACACGGCCCTCTCCCTCTCGTTTACAAGAAACTAATAAACGTCCACCCTTTAGTTACAAAGCAGAGGTTTTGCTAAGAATCTCGTTCCACTGCTCGTACTGTTTGAGAAAAAAATCCCTGATGAAAAACGCTGCGTTGTTGTCTGACTTGTGTGCCACTAGTAATCTCACGAAGTAAAGGCGTTATCACGTATCAGTAGGTTTCTTCCAGTATGATGTGTTCGCTCGTATCCACTAACCGGTTACACTGGAGCAACCAGTTTTGCCGCAAAACACAAGTGTGATGTGTAACAAGTGATGCTAAATGGATGATGATTTTCAAAACGAATCGTAGATTTCTTGCAGGATTTTCGGTGCAACAGTTGTTGATTAATTCACCAGTTACTACTTATCCTAAGAAGCTAGAATAAGCTAAAATAAGGTTCGCATCCAAGTCCTACTCACTAGCTACGTGAACCGTTTGGCAGGCGCGTATTCCGGAAAGTAGCAGCCTGAAGTTACCAAACCAAATGATTGTTTGCCCGATCCTTCTACGCCCAGTTGATGAGTCCTAATTGAGGCGAAGTGTTTCATCTGACTGGGCTTTTGAAATCCGACCAAATCATAATGAAGAGCTTTCGAGTTTAACTGTTATCGTTTATGCAAGTTGCTTATGCGGTGTCCAGGTCTAGGTGCTTTCAATGAGAAATTTAGTTGGCGTGGTTGCTTTTTACTTCTATGAATTGTCTGATTTTGAGAAAGATCCCTTCATCCTGCTCAAACTACTCATTTATGTTTAACAACTGCAGTGTTCATTGAAAGCACCTGCTCCTAAATGCTGGCTTTTTATCAGGCTAGCAATAATTGTAATGTACTGTACTTACTGTGCTCACTACGGTCGGAATTAGATACAATGTGTGTCCATGTATGTAGAATCGATAAAAACAGCACGTGACACCGTCTTAATACCGCTTTGCTTCATCCGGCAATCCTTGCCACCCCAAGAAAGCACGAGGGCTAGGATATTGCCAGGTTGCCCAAGCCTAGATAGGGGAAGTCGAGAGGCAGAGGTCGGGTTCGAACCACGACCTTCCGGTCAGTAAATTCGCGCTCTAACCACTGAGCCATCTCGCCCCCGGCAATCCTTGCAATCCCCATCTTTAGTGTTATTTCAAACAAGCCGTTTAGTCTATTACTTGCATTGTTTACACTTTCATTGTACGGAAAATGGGCCGTGTCACTTTTTAGGTATGAAATAGTGCTGAGTCGGCGCTGTTTTTGGCCTTCGCGTGATTCACACAAGGGACTTAATTCTTTGGGTATGTGTACACATACATTTCAGTTTGTTCACACTACGTCGAAAAATTATCTCTGATTCAGAGGACAGACAACAGATTCACAGATTTACAGGACGCACCGGACCACAGCTGAGTTAAGTTCCGCTCAAATGACATTTTGTCAACATGAACTGACACTCTGAATTCCGACCCCTGTTCGTGTGTTAAGGTAGTTTTTAATTTATCATGGACGTTTTATTGGTGGCGGCAATTCGCTTGCAATTTTAAGTACCACATGCTTGGAAATCGCTATTTTAGTTGTACTTATCTGCGAATGGTTACATTACAACAGCCCGATGGTTGTTCGCTGGTCTTGTCATTGTGAGGACTCTGTTTAACACATGGGAGTTGGCAACGTCACAGTTTCGGTTAACTGATCATCTGTCGTGCAACAAGAAACAAACTGGAAGTTTATGGGTGCGCTTTTATCGGCAGGAGAGAACCACTCCAAATGAGATTCTCAGGTTAGCTCGAAATCCAACGAGGATCTATTAAAATTATTGCATTCAGGGACAAAATGACGCAAAATATGTTTCTATCATTTGTTGAATACATCTCGGAAAACAGTTATTTGCATGTTCCGGGTCCCATTAATGAGCAGAATTTTAGCCGTGAGGACTGCCTATCAATTTGTTCACATTAAATTTCCCCTGTTGGAACCGTGGAATCAATGCAAACGCGTCAACAGTTCAACCAGCTCTGTTTTTCGTAAATCGAATTGTTCACATAAAAGAGACTTACAGGCTGGGCTGTCGCAACCTCCTACAACACATGACTAGATTCTGATTGGCTCATTTTCGCCGTTGATACTCCTGGTTTTCCGCACCCTCTTCCCTTGCTTTACTCAGTCCGGCTACTTAACCCGAAGATAGTGTGGCTACCAACACAAGCACATGCCATACGTATGTCCTGCTGTGATCAGGGCACAAAAACAGGAGTGTGGGGGGATGGTCTTTGGGCTTCGATCCGCGTCTGCCAATCCTTCATTCCAGGCTCTGCTGGATCAAAGGACTTATTGGCCTTGGGGCAGAGCGACAAAAAAGATGTGCAACAGGATAGGTGGGAGAAGAAAAACTCCGAATGGCAGGAGGGGGTAGACTGCTTCCACACCCTCCTCGGGCTGTATGTTGACCAGATGCAATGGATCAGCCTATAAACCGCTGGTAGATCGTTCCTTGTCCTCCTCATACGAGTGATCGGGGAGGTAGGGCGGAGCGTGGCCTAACTGGAATCATTGATTCTACTGATGCCACAGATGGACAGTCTGCATTCTGCCTTTGGCCATTAACGTGCAACATCCAGTCTATTGTCCGCTCTTTCTGGAGCAGTGCCAGAAATCGTGCCTCGGGGTACCCGGCTGAGACTCACGTTTTGCTCGGAGCCATTTCCATTGATTTGGGAAGAAATTAATTATCGAATTTAATGTCATCCGACATACAGGTGAGTCTGTATTGGTAGTGGCTTTTCTGGGCGGTATTTTTTATAGTGATTAACCTCAGCATATTGTAGCGAAAGTCACTCAGAACTTTTCAACTTGACCCGCCGTACACTAATGCTGTGAGTGATAGGTTACCAATGGTTGTGGTACGGATTTCATCGAATATAGTAAAGATAAGATGGTCCCAGGGAAAGTAACCGGTTGACAGGGCTGTTGTGTATCGAGTTGAGGTAAACTATGTAGATAGCCGCATTCACATAGATGCACATGATCACTGTACATCCACGCGTCACTTCGAGACCTCTGGCGCATCTGGCCAGTGCAGCATGGGTCATTTTATTTACTGGTGAAGTCGACACAACAATGTTGTGCCCACAATAAATGCACTAATTCGACATGAAGAAAACTGCACGAATAAAGAATGCAATTTAGCTGCTCACGGCAGTGAGAGAAGCCATTTTTACTACCCGAACCAGGTGGTAGTAGTCGTAGTCGTAGTTTGATACTTAAGACGATCTGAAGCTAACAGAAAAGTATTGTTTATGGACCAAATTTCATCACACTTTCCAAGTATTACAACCTTATTCGGCGTGTGTGACATGAGAAGGCCTAAGTACCCGATTTAGCAACGAAAAGACGCGTATAATGAGGGTCACCACTTACGGTTTGGCCTTTATCGAGCTTGAAAACTACGAGGCTGTGGGCAAAACTCTTGCTTTTCTAAATAGGTGCCTGATAAACGTTTGCATCATTGTTGTGTTTGATTAGTGGCGTCATTCGCACTTGGCGCAGTTCAATTTAAGAGATTTCAATACAAGGATAGTGGTTGAAACAAGACCAGAAATACTGCGACGAAACACTCCATACACTCCGCTCCGCACTGACGATATCACTTCAAATGGTGACGTAACCTTAGCAGTGCAGTTGCCAAGCTCGGCGAACAGGCCATCAAACAAGGTGGTAGTTCGTCCTTATACAAGGCTAGGATGGTTCCCTCATCTACGATGCTTTATGGTGAGCCATTTCACCATGAAAAATACACTTTTGGTGCCTCAGACAAGAAGCATCTTCTTTCATTTCAGTAACTTGGTCACTTATCTTTAGTGAATAACTCACCCCTCGTAGATGTACTTTTACAACCATCAGAAGCGAGCATATTTTCGAACTTCCATATCTCAGTAGTGGATGACATTTCGCTGATTCGTTGGGAACTGAGTTCGGCGAATTCAACAAGCGGACGTCACTGATAGAAACATCCAAACGACACAAAAAAATTACTCATGGATAAAAATTCAACAGGTTGAGTAATGAGTAATAAGGCCTCAGCACCAACCACACCCCTTCCTGCGATCCAGCTTATGTTGACCAAAGGGAACCACCTCTTTGTAACGGTTGATCTTACAGAGGCTTGCTTGCAGGTAGAAGAATCTAAAAGTCTTCAACACACATCGCGGGCAGTAACAGTACAAGAGAATATCGTCAACAAAAATATCATAGATACAATTCTGACGGCCATATCACATTTAGCTGAATAATTGGACAATATCTTTGTGGTCGGACGCTACTTCATGAACTGTAACAATGACTTAATATAAACCTTTTAGCATACAGATGATCATGGTTCGAATCTCACTTCCGTGTAGTAGCTAAGTTTCGATCTTGATAACACTGATAACGCTGGTGCCATACAATGCATGCCAACTCCTACTGATGCAAGTACACTCCGCTGGCAAGTTAATCGCTACACCTCGTTGTATCAGCCATACTTGTTTTGTGTGCACCAATTAATAAGATATCGACTAGAAATACGGAATGGTACTGATCGGGTTAGTACCAAAAATCCTCTGATTCTGTCAAACCGATGCTAACCTCGGATCTTCTGCCTACACACAAGATTACCAATTATCGTAACAGTAAATGTATTTAACCACAATGTCGGTGCTGTTAGTTCATATGTGTATTCTGATGGAAGCGAAAAAGCCATAATGCGTGTTGTCCGTCCGTTACGAGCAGCTAAAAGAAACTGGCAGCAACCTTGTGAGTAGTTTCTTCTCATGAAAACATATTGCGATATCTCGAATATCGTGCAAACTAAAGCATGAAGCGGCCTTTGTGCAGCACATTCAGTTGCCTGGAAACATCACAAACGGGAGATTCAGCTGGGTTCCAGGTGAGTCTCTCGCGAAAACCAAATTGATTTGCAAATGAGTGTATTTCGCTAATTTGATTTCAAGTAGAACATAAGTCTGACATAAACTCGGGAACAGGGTCTACCTGATGAGCCCCAAAAAGGGCGAAACCGGTCGTGGGCTGTCGAAGAATTTTCAGCAACCTTATGAGTAGTGCAGTGTGTATAAACTGTGAAGTTGAGAAGGATGTACTTGGAAAAGTTTCGCAAGACGGTTTATGAACGCCTTCTTTCTCTCTCAGCTGACCATCAGCTTCTTTTAGCAATATATGGCCCCAAAATAGGGATGCCAGACTAACTGCCGGATGATTACAATGCTGAGCAATTAACCTGCTTGGCTACAATTTCAGTATCCTGCTATGGATAAGCTGATGCTCTTTCAGAACTAATCAGCTTAAACAAGTTACCTGAAGAAGATTCTGTGGTCGCTTCCATCGCTTTCAGAAACGACATGAACCCTCACTTAGAGACGCTTTTGTACTTCTCAGGCGCTTACCCTAATATTAAGGAAGTTACTGCTGTAGATTCCCTGTTGCCAGAGGCTCGCGTACATATGCAGAAAATCTTAGCTTGCAAACAAGTTCACAGGCGGTTTACAACTAATTCAGGAGCGAGATTCTCTGTCATTTGTAGACCGGTGTCTAATGTCAATGCAGATCCTTTTCGGAAGCATTTACCCCTAGTTATGTTTGCTCAGTGCATGTTGAACAACACGTCACTGCCTGTTCACACTGCGCTGTTGCTGCCGTTATTCAACTTAAAGTGCCTGTTGTGCCTCCGCCCAGCCCAGAACACTCACAGTCAAGAATACATATTCAATTTGCGACTTTAGCTGATGCTTATTGTTGCTGATGCGTTTTCTACTTGGTCTGATGTTGTTTTGTCAATTGCCAATCTAGTAGCGTCACAATATCCATCACCCAACGTCTGTTTGGTCGGTTTAGCTGTTCAGAACCATCGGTCACCGATAATGAAGCAGGGTTAATCTCTTTCAATAGCGGACTAGTTATAGAACAGTTCTTGGATGGTCGAAAGGAGAGACGGAATAACGCATACGGTGCTGTCAGGTTTGATTTTCCGACACCAAGCCAGATGAGTACTAACACAGCCTGGTGGGAAAGTGTCATTTAACCATAAACATCAGGTAGATCTGGTTCGTTGTCGTTCACCAGAAGATTGGCATAAGAACCCTTATTCGTAACAGTCCTTGGACCACTCAACTTGTCACTTGCGTCCCCGTGCACCTCCTGGCCATTTTAGGAGCTTTCGCGAGAAAGCAAATATCATCTCCCAAAGGATACGTCGGTTGTCCTGCTCTTTTTTGGTGCCGACCAGAAAAATAAATGCTTTTCTCACCCGTGCAGATGTTTTTGGGTCCTCCGAAAAATCTCCGAAGCAGCTGTACGCAGACAGTATGCGTGCAACGGCTTAACTGAGTTCACATTCCACAAACCCAAACTTTCTCACGCGGTTAACTCGTTAACTATTCTGTTATAGGTAAGCTGTAATTTTTGTAAACTTATCGGCTTCTTGGTTACGAGCTATCCGTTTAAAGTGCGCTACATTATCGAGTTTGGTTCGGCCGAATCGATACATGGTCAGTTACAAATGCGTGCAAACATCCTCGACAGAAGTGGAGAAAGATGTGAAACAGATGACCGTTCACTCATGAGTGCTGTTCAGCATGTAGGAGTATTATATCTTGCTATTACATGATAAACGAATTACTCCTATTCGTAATACAACCCCCAACAAAGTAAGCGTTTTGTAGGAGATTCCGTCCAAAACGACAGTACCAAACTAATGGAAGCAGGCCACGTAGAGCTGTTTGATTTTATGGAATGACGTAAAATATGTCAATTCTATACAACTTATACCACCCCTCAGATGATGACTTTACCTTCCGAAAACCAATTGACAGCAATTTTCCCCTTACTCCTTCTCCGTATATTCTCAAATGTGTGTTTTGGAGTAACCCGACTCAACGACGAAAACTCCATTAGGATTTCTGCTTTCTTTCTTCCAGGAACGAGCGAGGTTGGTGACAAACGAGGTTCAGGCACAGCCTCTACTTGAATCGGACGCGACCACGGTTGAAACAGGTTTAGACTTTCAACCGCCCTACTTCCCTCCACCATATTACCCACCCATGCCAACATTCAACAATCCAGGCTTTGCAGCTTTGCATCCCGCCTCTGGAGTTGCCTCGTTGGGACCTTTCTTTGGTGGAAGCATGGGGTACGCGGGTGCAATGGGTCATCCGCAATTGTATCCACAGTCTTCCGTACTGAGTTCGTTATCACACCAACGCAGTTATCCTGCTCCCCCTACTGGTTATAATTTCACACCCAATAGCAGCTACTACCAACATCAGCCGGTAACTGAGCCCTATTCAAATACCTCAGCAACCTCAACGGAAATCTCTGCTAATGGGAACAATGAACCGAGCTTGACCAGTGCCCTTCATATGCAATTGGGGTTTCAATTAAGCAGAACCACGGACCAGGTAAGAAAAATAGTTTAGCGTGGTATTCTCTATTTCCTCAGGTTAGTGTTGGAAACAACAAAAACTTCCACTTAATTAGTTCTTCCGTGCGTTATAATTTTGTACAGATTTTTACAAGCTAAACTTTATCGAATTTTTCATGTATATTTGCCTGTGACAAGGAATTTTTTAAGATGGCCGGTTGTGATGATTCCCAACATGGATAAAACTGCTCTAAAGAGCTTCCAGTCTTTTTGGCAACGCTGATTCACTTTGCATGATGATAGCCAAAGAATACGTAAACTTGGGCAGTAAACTACTACTGAAGTGTTAGCCGATCATTGGCTCTACGGGGAGGCGTGAAGCCGTCCAATGTGACTTGAGGCTTGTGAACATGGGGCACGAATCATTGTCCTTGAGATTTTATCGATTGGATGAGAGCACATATATTTTCCGTTTTAAATGTTTCAATAATTACTTCAAACATACCGATCCACGCAGCTATAAGTACGAAAACAGTAAATCCTGTGTGAGCAACTTCGGGTGTTCAGTTTTTCAGTGAGTACTGAAAATGACTATCAGGTGTGAAACACACGCAACGAAACTGGAGGTTATTGGAAGAACAGCCAGCCAGGTTAACTTATAGATGGGGACAAGTCAGGGTTAGGTGACTTCATTCCGCCTCAAAAAGATTTCGGTCTTTCACAGACAAAAGATCAAAAGCACCATTTTATGTAGTAGTTACCGATTGGACGGTTTAAAAAAATTCGCGAATTCAGGCAGGTACTTGTGTGAACCTGAACGAGTGTCTATCATGCCCATTCACATGGTAAGAAAGCGTGTTTCTATATTGTGTTCATCCAGACCTTTTTTACTGACGTTGCCTAAGTTTTTTGTGAGTTTCGGAATGCATGCTAGAAAAGTATTTACTTAAAGAGGCTTCTTTAGACAAAACAGTCGATCTGAATTCTCCCTTGTGTTGATCTCTTTGCATATAACCTATGTGGCCAAGCTGTGACGATTGCACATCGGTGTGGCATCGCTGACCTACGTTCGGTTTCTTTGGTAGCCATGTACCTGATAAACAGTCACTGGTAGAAAAGAACATGAAAAAGCTAGAATTGAAGGAAACTGACTGAACTTACCAGTATCGGCTTTCCACTGGAGACTCAGTTGAAACATGCTGTGGTTTTTGTCCAGCACATTCAGTCCAAAACTATCATAAACGAGAGATTCAGTTGAGCCTCCCGTGAAAACCAAATTGATCTGTAAATGAGTGTATTCATGAAATTAGAGGCTTTAAGTCTAAAAGAATTACTTGGAAAACATATTTGTCTGATGGTGTCTGTAAGGGCGCACAAATGAAATAAACCTGAAATAGAAAAGTATTTTATTTGACTGGTTAAATAGTGCTTGAGATCGAATTGGAGCCATAGGTAGGTTAGTCTCACTCAACCTTATTCCAGTGATTTTGTCTGCAAAAGGCAGCTTCACAAGAAGACAAGGGAAATCCGAACATGTCCACTTGAAATTTAGTAATACTGGTCAATTATTGAGTCAATGTCGAGGACATGCGATGGTTTTCTGTTTCATAAAGCCGCCCAAAGTAAATCGGCGTAATTTGTACAAACATGGAAAAATATATTGTTCTAGAGGATATAGTAACGAAGACTGCCAGAATTTCCCGGTTAGCTTCATTAGTTGGAACAGTTGTGATATGATCAGCATCTTGGTTGACAACCAAGGAGACGAGGAACGTTAGGCCACAACCTCCATCTAAGTATTCTTTCCAAAAACATTCTTCTTTGGCGTTAACTAAATCTCTTGGTGATGAGGCTAACAAATATTCATTTGCAAATTGAGTTGGTATCAAACTGAGAGCCTAAAATTAACCTCTGCTGAATCTGTTTTTCATGATATTCATCAAATAAGATTGCAGAAGAGCAATCCGATTGGGATTCAGCTGATTCATCCAACTTAATTTGCTAATGAGCGTTTACATGCACATTGAATCAGACTGATGAACAGTCGGAAACTAGGTCTACCAACGAACTCAAAAAAGAGGTCAAAATAAGCAACAGGCTGTCGAAAGACTTCATTCAACCCGCTAAAATTAGTATTTAACTGCATGCGACAGTGGTAGTTGAGTGACTCACAAACGATAAACTCTGAAGGTAACCAAAATAGAAGATTTCCATTAATTTGTATGGAAAAATTATGCAGACGAATGGCTTGGGATCAGTCATTAAGTCTGTCTACTGACTCCTTAGGTTGAGTGTACTGGCAGTCCAGATATCACTTGGAGTACTTATCTGAAATAAACTTGCGGGGATAGACAAGCTTTGGTGCCTGACTGCCAAAGCATACTGTGACAGGAGGTAGGCCAACAAAATCAGTTTATTGATTTGAGACAGTGAGTCTTTAGTGCAAATGACCGGTAGATTTGACGAGAATTCTAGTGTTAGCAACCAAATAAAATGGAACCTTTTACCGAGGCCGTTGAGAACAAAAACGAACTCTCACGATGCATTGAAAGGACATTAAGTTCTATACATTTTGAGGCTAAATTTACGGACGATATAACATCAGTATGCAGTGCTTCCGTTTTAGACCGTGCGCATCACCGATACCAGATCACAAGTCTTTCTTGCACAGGACATTTGCTCTTTAGGGACGCAGAACTAGAGATGCATGCTTGCAGGCAATTTTAACACAGCTACTAGAGAGAGGTTAGACAAGATGAATTCAGATTACTTAGAAAAGTGACACAGTGTATTTATTTGCTATAGATGGCGAAGACAGTAAAGCAACCCAAAGTCCATCGTCTCAGTATGTCCGTTAGGCGATTCTGACGACAGTTGAATTGAATTCAAGCCAACGCATTCAGAAAGAAAACACCTTTAGTGTACGCTATAAGCTGATTGATCGTGATTTTTATCTTGTTCTCCCATAATTTGCACAAAAAATCACACTGCCGGAGTGAGCACCACTGTATGCATATCAGGCTGACGGTCAACTAGAAAAAGTCTGAGATGCAGGTTTGTGTGTTTGGAGTAGGCTCCGCCACTGAAAACACTCCTTGTTACCTACTATAAAGGGCATGCAACCACCATTAACTTGGCTTGCTTCACAATTAAGTACGGATTTCATAAGTCATTAAAAGCGATCTATGGAACATGTTCCAATAACTGTGAGCTGTCAACGAACTAGGAAATTCGACGATCATTGTTAACTGGTCTTCATTCTGGTAGACCACAGTTCAGTTATGGGTATGTTACTTTAAGTATAGCTGTTTTTACAAAATCACTCACTCTCAAAAGGGTGCAGTTTGATGACACATTGAGGCCAGTGGCAACGGACATGAACAAACGATCGAGTTTTCCGCACGCTCGAGAAACACGCCATCAGTATCCACTGCAGTGAGATGGTAGTGACCAAGGTCGGTATCACGGACCCTATTTTGACAAACTCTCTGAAACATGCGTGTGACAACTCGAATCAGCATTTTAAAGAAGGAAACGAGATTGCTTAATGGTTACCGTTTCCTTATATCGAGCTTCATTCACTTATCCCCTCCCAGGAAAAATCGGTTAAAATATTTTTTGTGATTTAGCTTGTGGCCATTTTTCAACAATTAGCTCAAAAAATAGAGTGGAGAAAATAGTCATTGCCATCCAGACCACCTGAAAATACAACCATTTTTCACCAAGGGACTCACTGTAATGTGTGTTAGTTGTGGAGGCACTTCAGAAAGTTTTTTTATAAAAAAAACCTTGCCGTTTCTACCCCCAATAAATGCAGGCACCCTCGACTCCGATAAAACCGGTTGGCCCAGCAACTGTTCCATCCTCGCACAGTGTGGTGGATTCACGATGCGGAACTTCTCAACTTGTGTCGGAAGCCCAAAAATATGCTCGATGCACAGGATCCAACCATTCAGAAGACTATGAAATGACGGAAAAAGCATACGCGTCTAATGAAGCAACTGGAGAACCACCGTATCTACAGGTAGACTTTCTAAAGTTGTAAGGTTGTAAGCACGCTACTGTGTCATTTTGCCTTTCCAGTCAGCTGTGTACATTCGAAATGGTCACAAGGCAACTTGCTATAATCTTAAATCTAGCGGATACTGAAATTTTTGAATTATGCCAAATAAATTCTAAAAATGCCCCATATACATATCAACGATTGCTGGGCGTTTGACTGCTGAACTTTGTCTGAAGAGGAATCATCTGCAAAGCACATATCTTCTATTGAATTAGTATGAAAAAAGCCCAGCGAACCCACTCAGTGTCAGAGTGTATCTAGGATGGCATTTACTGTGCACTGTTTTCAAATAAGAACCTTGGATATGGGGATCCATTGAGTACAGAATAGAAACACAGGTACACTTAATACAAACCAAAAACAAACGCTTTCTGGTCTACATGAATAAAATTAGTATATTTTGAATGATATCAACATCTGGTCCGCCGCGCAATTCAAACGAGTGGCCGCGAATGATGTCGAGAGTTATCAAGTGTTGAAAATATTAGGCAAACTTGTAGCCATCCAATGAGGAACTCAAGTGCATGTGTGCGACCGTGGGCGGCAACTCAATTGGCAAGCAAGATGTCAGGGGCTTGAATCCTGTCTACGGGCGTTCGTTCTTTTCTACTCGGGCTCCCATGCAGAATCGCTATTTTTGTCAGCGTTGTACAAATTGACGAAACAAAATACAAACAGGCGGTCAGGCAATCGAGGTACTCAGAATGCTGGACGCAAAAAGGATAGTGGCGAGCCGGAAGATTAGCCATGGCTTCACTAAATATTTGCTCTAGTCAGTAGAAGCACAGAAATTCGCTCCGACCAAGAGGTTTTGATACAAAGTCATTTGAATAAAGATAACTATTTTGGTTCATTTGATTATACGATGTCAGAGCTGGTCTCCTTGGGTGGCTGCGTGAATCAGGCAACAAAATTCAGTTTTGGATAGGGTACCAGCAGTTTAATGCCTAATGACCAGACCTTAATAGGAATTCTAGTAATTCAGATCCGCTTCAATTGGTTTTCCATTCTTTCCAACTTTGGAGGGTCGTCCAAAACGTACACTCCACTGGAAAAAGATAAACATCATGGAAACATTCTGTTGAATCCTTCAATAACAATAAAGCGAGTGTATTTCACCAATGTGTGTTTGAGTACAATATGAGGTCGATGGAAACTGAAGGGGGGCTACGTCCACCGAATGAAGAGGAGGACTCTATAGAGGAGTATCGAAGGGATCTCAGCAATCTTATGGTTAATTTGTTATGTGCAGAAAGCTGAAGTCACGTCAGAACAATTGTCATTGGGACAACAAGTACATTTTTTGGTTGAAAAGCAGGCAGATGTTTTACAAAAATTTAGATAATCAGCATTTTAGCTTGAAAACATTTGTTTTTTTAGCTTACTGCTATGTACCTCGGATTCGGGGTCATAAAACAAGCAACATATTTTTGTTGTAAAAAAAACCCCAGCATACTGGTGATAACCTGACCCCCTATTGTCTCAGAGCGGAACACCTTCTTCAAGTGATTCCTCCGGCTTGTCTTCACACAATTCATCCAACTTCTTATCACCACCCCTGGGATCGGCGAATTTGGAAACTGAAGTTACCAGCACTGGCGGGTCGCATGTGTCGACCTCGTCCGAAGCTATATACCCCACAAATGTAGGTACCTTACTGTACCATTCGTCCTTGCATTCAAGCAATGGCAGCGGAACAAGTGCCGTTGCAGCCGCGGAAGGCGACCTGGGAGTAAGAAACATATTGTTCTCTGGTTGTTCTACAAGAACACCACCCTATTTTGATACTGCTCTGAAGAACGCGTTTGATCTACGTGGAAGCCATTCGGAGATTGCGCGTGTTGTTGGCGGAGGAATTGACAAGATGCGCCAGGACTCAACTCCGACATCTCTGGTTTCACACGGATTCCCTTCATCTCTTGGAGAACTTGAACAATACTCCTCGTCATACAACCTCTTCCCAAACGGTCTGACGGGCTTCATGCCGGGGGCTAATAGACAATCACATATGCAATGTCAGTCAGTGATAGAGGGCGGAGCACCCTACAATCGACAACAGGCTACCGGAAGTAATGGAAAACAGGGATTGTTTAGGAGAGGTAAGTCAGTTGTTTCCCCAGCGCGACTAGATCCACAACTTCTTGAAGCATATATTAAAGTTTTGAGCTGATAGAAAAAACACAATTGCAAAACAGTCCGACTGATAGCGGAGACCTTTGAGACGGGCTTAATTTGTCAACTGGTTAAGATTCCCAATGCATGCCCTATCAGATTGTTGATTGCACCCCGTCTCCGCTACTCTGTCCATATACCGTTTCATAAAAACTGTTCAGCTGTAACATCCTTTCGGTGCCTAGCTGCCATGCCACCCGAGGGAAGTACGAGGGCTGGGATACTGCCAGGTTGCCCAAGCCTAGACAGGGGAATTCGAGAGGCAGAGGTCGGGTTCGAACCACGAACCTTTCGGTCAGTGAATTCGCGCTCTAACCACTTGAGCCATCTCGTCCCCACGATTTCATAACTATGACTTTAGAGACCAGCTTTGCATAGCTCTGGCAGAGGTCCCCTAAAATACGTGTCGAAGTTGTAGTCTATGTAATTTCATTGAGAGTCATCCTTATTTACTGCTGCTGGTGCTGAAAAGAGTGATAGTGTACTGTGGAAATAAGCATGTATTTGCAAATTAAACTGAGACCTAGCTAAATCTCTTGTTTATAGTAATTTACAAATAATTGTTTAACACCGCCTACGTTTGGTATGGTGAAAAATAGGATTGACCGGAATTCAGGGATTGGCCATGAGTGATCAGTCCTCAAAAGGATAAAACCGGTAATGTGCTGTCCAAGAGTATTCAGCAACCCTAAAAGTAGGGTCATGGGAAGAAATATCGTTTCAACCGAAACCTTATTAGGTCTTTGGGCAGCATATTCGGATGAAGAATATTACAAATTGAAGGTTTATTTGAGATTTATTCGAGTCCCCACTATCCCAGTTTACCAGCGAATGTTTGTCTCCATAATTCCTCAACCCAGTGTTCAGCTATGAAATTAGGTTGATGGAAGTTAGGAGACAAAATCTACCCGATGAATATAAAAGGGAAAATCTGGTGGCGAGTTGTGCGGCAGTTTGCGCCAACGCTTGCAAAGCACCATATCAAGTGTTAGGGCTTATTTCACCGTATCTTATGTAAACCATAGTATCAGCCAGTGCGGTCGTACACACAGCAGTTCGGGTGATTCCCAGTCTACCTTTCGTCTTATTTTGGTCGCAATATCCAATGTGGCAATCACAAAACCTCTCAATTCAGTCAAAGGACCAAGGCGACTTGTGACTTAGTCATAGTTCTGGTGCTGTTGCTTTTCAACTTGGGTTCCTATCCTCATTGTTAAAATCTGCAGAGCCACCGTCATTCCTCTAAAGCCTAAGAATTAAATGCACTTCCTGCAAAACAAGATAGAAATGCCACCAGTAGACGTCATCAGTTACGTGCACATTTTAGGCATATTTACAGGTGGAAGAAATATGTGTCTGCAAATTTGTTCCCTTAGGAAATGGAACCTTATGTGAAATGAATTACGGAGCATTTTCAGCGTGATTCGAAAGGGGGTGGGTTTAATCTCTGTCTGCCTCACTGTAACTTCACCATAGTCCGCTAAGGGTGCAGTGGAACAGATGGGGATTTCTGAAAAGCACTGCAGCCTTTTTGCGGTCACGAAAGACGCATATGTGTGGCAGGTGCTAGAAAGCCATTTGTCAACCAAAGGGGAATTTTGGGCTAATTAGACCACAGTGATCATCACGGAGGGTTGACCCTCTTGAGACTAAGAAAAACTACGTGGATAGATAATAGTGAATTTTTGACGGTTTGCTGTGACTTTTTCCTCCACACTCTTCAAACTAGGGCCTTCAATTAATCAAACATTCAGCTTCTTTTGAGTTTGAAATCGCCTGGTAGGTGGGACGTCGTTTTCATTCCTGTATAACATGAAGGATCTTTGAAAAACTTAAAATGACCAGAATTGCTTCTCAATATGAACGGTTTAGCTAGATCTGAGGGATGAAAGAAAATTTCATTTTGTTAAAGCTTTATTTATTCGAAGTCGGCCAAATTTTGTTCACATTGTGCTGATGAAGCCCTGATCACTTTGATAACTTAGTATACAAGGAAGCTGCTCTATGGGTATTCAATTGCATGAATTGGTGCATGGGGAATCAGGCAAGTATCGGTTGATATAAGCCGATAGGTGTTCGAGAATGGTCAACCGGTATAAGCTGTTGGTCCTTTCATCGTTTTATCGGAGTAGGTAGCTGGTGGTGTAAAGATGTGCAGTGATGCGTTGAAAACTCAATCTTGTCGTAATCTAGCCAAAATAGAACAAACAGATTTCTACTCTGCCCTCTCCCCTCAACGCACTTGAATCCTTTGGGAAAGAAAAACACTGTGGTTTCAAATCATCAGATGTTTGTGTTTACCCATCTTTTTGAGAGAGGAAGTGAGAGAGATAGAAGGGATCAAGCGGGTATAAGAAGCACGTCCTTTCTACCTACCTACAAGTTAAGTACCGGTGTTTTGGGAGCATTTGAGCGGAGGGAAGCTTGCTTGATGTCGTGGCGTGATATCTGCTATTTCTCCATATGCTGTGTTGCTTGATAACTCAAAATGATGGTGGTGTATGGACAAGCCAGGTGAAAACATAACGCATCGATTCATGAGGGGATAGGAAACAGTTTGATTTCAGCCAGGAAGGTCGATAGGGCGGTTTCTCGGAACTGGACGTTGTTCAGGCTTGGGCTTATTGTTCGAATGGAAAAGTGAAAGGAATCTGATAGTTTGAAATATGCAACTGTTTACTGTGTTTATCGGTATGATTAGAAAACAATACTGGATAGATCGTGTGCTAATTCAAACCAAATGAATGTGTTCGTTTGTCTCAGAATATTGAGTTTATTTAATCAAAATACAGATCAGAACCTGAACAACACTGTTACTAACGCCACAGTCGTCGTGCACCTGAACAGACGTTTCATGAGCGACGTCACCTTTATCTCCACCTTTAGGCAGTCAGTCAGACTAATTGGGGGAAACGAGGAATTCGATACTGATTCTTACAACGGAAGGGGGGTTTTATTTGGTGAAATGGACTCATCTGAGTAGTACATTCCTTGAAGAGATTTTATTTATTTCAGTCCGCTGTAGGAAGGACCATATGTCGTTTACTTATAGAAGAAAAACAGTGGATTTCTGATATACATATATATATATATATATATAAAGTCTTTAAGCTTCCGATAAAAATTTTTGCGTCAACCTCTCTCCTGTGTGTAGTCGCCAGAAAGAAATTTCGGCAAATCCGAGAACGATGACGACCGGCCTGAGTAATTTGATCACCGAGATCCCAATGACTGAGTAACTCTGGCCTTACTTAGAACTTATATTACAAAGATCACTCGGTTATTTTTATTTGTGAAGCAGATTTAGGGGTGCGAAACACATGAAGCACTGGCGAGTCTGAATTCCGATGTTCCATGAGGTGCTGAGAGAAACTGCGAAGTAAATTCAACATAAAGAGACATATGACACTACTCAACGTGAAGAGATTTTGGGAAGCTGCTGAATAACTGTTGAATAAATCAACAAAAACTAAAATATTGTGCTCAGCCGAAACATTGAAAAATCACATACCTTTCAGCATCTCGTCTGTTCAAATGGGATGAATAAATACTCGAATGTCACTGGTTCAAAGGTCAGCGTCCTAAAATAAACGAATAACTCAGATTTTTTAGCACTCGAAAGACGTGGTAAACTGTTTTGGACGTAAAACAGTATCCATGGGGTTGATGAAGGCTCTTCGACAAGCGGACCATCACAAACGGGGGATCCAGTCAGATTCAGTGAAGTCTCCTATCAAGACCAAAGTTGTGTGCAAATGAGACTGTTTGTTCTCTGACTTCTCCCAGAAAGCGACGTGACACACAAGAACTGTGGGGACAGATCAACCAACATCAGTGCTAATTTTAAGTCTGCTAGGCCCGATCAGTGAATGAGAACTACTGATGGGCTTTCAGAAGTGACGAAATGGTGGACTTACTCTTTTGGGTAACTACATTGCGGATAACCGAGTGTCATAACAGCACCTTTGTTGCTCACATGTTGGTGAAGTCTCTCAGGGCTAGCTGGGTTTGGGTGGCAATGATACCATCTTCGGGAAGGTCGTCGGTTGTTGGTCCGGTCACCGAACTTTGCAACCATTCTGAAAACATCTCGCACTAATCCGCACTTTGACATCAGTGTGTGCACAGATGTAACGCACAGTTTTTTTATGAGTAATATGTTCGCCAAAAGAATTAGTTGTATAGAAAATTCCGCACTCCTATCATGGATCCAAACTATTTGGAAATTTCCTCTCTACATACACTCGATTAGTTAACTCTTGATCAGTCTAAAAGGACTCTAATTCGGTATTATATTGGAACAAAGTCCACATTCTTTGAACTAAGATTTTCCGGTATTTCTTCATTTCGTCTAAATAAAATTCCCCAAACTACCCAATAGGACTTCTTAATTTACGCACAGTGAGCCTTACGAATTTTCCAAATGAAATACGGCATGTCTTCTAGGACAGGCAAATTTAACAAGCCGCGGCTTTTAGATTTCTATCATGACACCGGGATTTTTGTCTGCCCATCCTGAGAATTTTACCGAAACATTTGATCCAAGTGATGGAAGACCTTAACGTGTCTTTATTGAAAGTAGGACTTCCATTGTCACCAAGTTTTAAAGTATCACAGCTTCAGGCAAATTCGATCCTATGTAAGGATTGTAACTTGTGGGTAAAATTGTTCGCATTCATCCGCCTAATTGACACCTTGAAAAGGATTAACTTGTGATCCGCAAACAATCAAGTTAGAAAACAGCCTCAAGCACTCAACGTAACAATAACAAAAGTAGGACAACCTTTTGGATGTTTGGATAATCCGCATTTCGACTAGAGCGAGGCGGGAAAGTGACCGATTCGGTACACGATAATTTTACAAAAGGTAGTCTTCAGGACGTGCGATAACCGTTCCCATACCCACCCCAGTATACCCTTCCGTTTGGTTTATGATCTAACAAATTGGTAGGAGGGGATAGGGTTGGGACGCATATACGCCCTCAATGTAATTATAGCGCTTAAACGACCAACAGCAGCGGGCGCGTGCGGTAACGCCCACCCTTTGATCATGCACACACATGATCTCGAGTAAAGCAGAGAAAAGACTAGCAAAGGTAGGAAGTAAAGTTTACAGGAGAAAACTTGTTAGTGTGGTGCTACTTTATTCACATGAAAAGGCTGTTCATAATTAGCCGCTTTTTGTTCGTTCGTTTTTTTTCCACAAGGATTTCGCTACAGGACCAATTTGGAATGTCGCGCGGAATTCGTCCACGGTCCTAGTCCAGGTGATATATTCTGTACGGTACCTGGCCGATTATCCTTGCTCAGTTCAACATCCAAATACAAAGTCACCGTAGCCGAGGTCCAGAGGCGTCTCTCACCTCCAGAATGTCTCAACGCTTCATTGCTCGGCGGCGTTTTGCGTAGGTAAGTGTAACCTACTTGTAAAATCCTCCGTTCAAAAAATTTGCTCGTTAATTGTGGAAACGTAGGGACTGTAACCTTACTCCCTAGTGGTGTAGACCGAAAAATTATTTTGACAGATGTTCTCGGTAGACGTGAGCATAAACCAGCATGGGTTCATGATTCATACTTTTGAAATCCTACTCCAATATTCATGCTGAGCAGGGGTTTCGTTTCCTCACTGAGTGAGGTCGTGAGTAGGAGGTCGAGAAGTCCATTTGGAGTGCCTAATTATCCATATTCCGTCATATGCTCGTCTAATAGGGGTAACCGGTTAGAGAACTCACTGGGTAGGGAGGTGAGCAAACAATAGAATCCCCCATCGAGCTGCGCCCGATTCATGCGGTTGCCAGGCCGGTTTTTAAAGTAAATTCCCTGCTGAATAGAAAAAAAGCTTTGAGGCCGATTTGGCGGTGGTAACCATAACTTCCATTTGCCGTAAAAACACAACCAGATGTGCTTGCAATGAGCAATACTCACTCCTTTTTGATGGAAACCAATTAGCACAGTGTGGCTGGTTTTTACAGAGGTACACTTTGTGTAGTCGAATGCAAACGAACCCTTCGGAGGAACACATCACAGTGGAGCGCACCGGTACAGCGGAACATGTTTCCTACAAGCATCGGAGAGCGTAGTGTGCTGTTAAGTGTCAGAATCATCTTAAAATGTTGACTAGAATTTTGTTTGAGGTGTTTGCCATGTGAATTTTCAAAACTGTTCCACTAAGCCACGGTAACAGTTCTGTGCGAGCTGAGAAGCGGATTAAAAGACAGGACAATGATCAAATGAACTGTTGTCCATGAGAGTGAAATGAAAAAACCCTTTTTTATTTTACAGGGCCAAATCAAAGAACGGAGGTCGGTCACTTCGGGACAAACTGGACAAAATCGGGCTAAACTTACCTGCGGGAAGACGAAAGGCCGCCACGGTAACGCTGCTCACCTCGTTGGTTGAAGGTTAGTGTTTCTGTGATAAGCTGAAACGGTGTGCTTTACTACTGACGTAGTAAAATACCTTTGTTTTCGTTAAGATGAGAAGTAACTAAACAGGTGACCTGAGAAGCAAAAGTTATCCAGCTGCCAAGATATAACACTCTCTTTTCTGGCACACAGGCCCCATTGACTCTGAGAGAAGCGCAAAAATGCTAAATTGCCTAATTTAGAGGGCTGATGTAAGACACAAAGGTGAAGCTGAACCTCCCAAGCTCCCTGACCAGGAGCCATATTGAGTTCGGATAATAAAATAATGTGGCATTTAGTGATCTACAGTGATTTACAGTGATCTCCCCTCCCCCAGAGGGGCCAAAACAGCCTGCCGAGAGTTGGTCTGAAACCCAAGAGTTTTCATCAAACTTATATGCTTGAAATGAACTGTACATTCGACTTATACATGCGTCTGAATACCAGTTTGGTCTTGACGAGAGACTCACCTGGAGCTTCTCATTTATGATGTTCTTACTCAACTGATTGTGCTGCAACAGGCTGTCTCATGATGTTTCAGTTGGTACGGCATTCAAGATATGGCAGTACATTTGCTTGACGAATAAGGTTTCTGAAAACTGTTCGGCAACTCACAACCCGTTTCGCTTTTCTTGAGGCCCATCAGTTCGGCGCAGTCTTTGAATATCGTACCAATTGAAACACTTACAACACAGTTGAAGAAGACCATCATCATTTGAGTCTGCCGTTAAAGCCGAATAATTTTTCAGATGAGTACATTTTTCACATCTTTCATCATGACCTTTTGGTGATAGGTCTTAAAAAAATACAGACCGAATTTCAATGTTTCATTCTCTGATATTAAAGTCAAGGTTGCTGACGTGAAGTTTACACAAAATTGTTTAGACGCTGTACGTTTGCGATACATAGTCATCAAGGTTTCCACGAGGACGGTTAATCTGTTGCAAGGCTGTCAAACTGTGAACCAAAACATTCGATGCTAAGAATCCGGTGAATTCGGTAAAGAAAAGATATCGGCAGAACAACGCGCGTTAACCATATTGCTCCGCCGCTTTTTTTGCAAGTGTTTTTTCCAGCGAGAAATGAATTCGCTGATCGCTTAATTATTACTGTTTACTATTGCTTCTCAAGCTCTTTCATTAACTTTATATAAAATGCAGTAAGCCAAAGGAAATGAGGGTGTACGCTGAAAAGTGCGTGACTTTACAAAACGCAGAGGTTGGATCAGAGTTGCCTAACAGTTATTGGCATGACAACTGTTCACATGGTGAACGTGACGGACGGCTGACCAACGACCAAAAGCTCCGTGACGCAAGTGGTCTTGGAATCTGTTTTAAGGAATGCGGTAAGGTAAAGTGCGAAAAAACGTATTTGCTCACACAAATCTGCTTCATGATTGGTCTCTGCTGTGCCTAGAACCTGCCATCTGAAAGGTTTGTGCCGATAAAAAGGCCCTCGATAGATAGAGCGAAAGGCGCTTATCAAGCCAAGACTGATTTGAAGCCCAGGACTGAGCTAGACAAATTTCCTGTTTTGCTTTTCAGTAGCCAAACCAATAGATGCACTGGTGCTCGCTTAGTGGGTTATTTCAGTTTGACCGATGTATTTAGCTGAACAGGATCACCGGAAATGCTACAGGCGCAAAGTTGCCGTCAGCTGAGGCAACCTGCCTTTGTGCCGTTTAAGCGACTTCCGGCGGATTAGTGAAAGATTCCCTGAATTCAGCCGCAAAAGTGGCTATGCTGTGGACAAGCATATCATGGAAAAATTTAGTGGGAAGCCGATAAATCCTTCAATTTTGTGGACCGTCAAGCAGAGCGACGCGCATCCTCTGCCCAAGATTTTTTCTGGACAGCTGCTACTGCGTAAAGTCTTATTCGAATCTAGGCTAACATTTTGAAGAACTGGGTTCTATTCCCCAATGACGCGTTTAAGATGACTGTCTACTTTCGTCCAGGCATCACACTGATAGTCGAGTAAAGTGCAGTTGACTGGATCACCCCTGTTTAACCCAGAGGGATGGAATACGTATTCATTGCTACGTTCACTGCCCTGAAAAATAGTAGGTGGCTTGAGTATAACAGAAGGATATGCGATGGAGAGCGATTTTGGCCACAAAATAAGAAAGAGGGAGCTTGATGACTCTCCATAGGTATCCGCTATTAAAATTTCGCCGCAGCGATGGCCCATGAAGGCAGGTTGTAACAAATTCTTGATACAACACGCTTTTCCCCAGATCTGGTTAGTTGGGTCCAACTGGGTTTTTCTCCAGTTGACTACTCAATTAAAGTAATATTTCACGTTTTAAGTCAGTTGGTTTGAACTCGCTGGGGTGGATTTAGCTGGCTGAGAGAAGCCATCTAAATGTACTGCTCTAGAATACCTCCCGACAGCTAACGTTATTAGGCCAGACCCAACGGTTATGGTAAGCCTCAACCAATTCCCTGGATATAGGTTGCCAAAGGAAGAAGTTAACCAGTCTTAATTTTTAAGTGTTTCATATGTCAACCAGTCAGCTTATTAGTGCTAACGTCTATCGAACGTAGTATATTTGAAGTGTTTTCCGTGCGTTTACGGACGTAGTGCAGAAAACGAGTGAATGAAATAGGTTAAGGGGCACGAAGCGCTACCGTCCGTATGTACTATTCGACGTAATTATCCTTTCACAGGTCTGTTCGTTTGGCTTGAACGGGTCGAATGAGACTGACCCGAATAGTAACTGGATTAAGGCGGTCATGGTTAACTCTGTAAGATCCTCAGAACCACCTGACACGTGCCAATCTCCGCCTTCTTGATCAATCAGCGGTGCGGAAGATTAGTCAAATTTCTCAAACCGACCAACACACGGGACCTGAAAGGCTGGCGGAACGCAGGCTAATTTTCCCTCACTATAATTATGGCCTTGTCTACTGTCTGTATTAGCGACCACCCATTCTCACCTGAATGCATCAAAGCAAAGCGGTGAACAATCAATTTACGTGAACAGCAGCAGGTCACATTTTGGCAGATGAATCAGTAACGAGGCTGAAAGGGGATTTGCCTGAAATAACACAGGGTATTTAAGATTATGCGAAAAAATGGTTTTGGTTAAAGTGAAGCAGAACTATGAGTAATAAGAATACTCGCGTTGGTCACCGGACAAATCATGCCCTGCTAAAGTACCATCCAACAGTAACCCTCGGTTTTTATCCGGGGAGTAAGCCTACAGGCCTTACGGGGACCACACTTTTGGGGTCTCCACAAGAGTGGGAGGATTTGATGGACTCTAATAGTATTTTAGAGGGTAGAAATCCGGCAGTTTGAGGATGAAAATTGGTATCCTAGTGGAGGCGCTTCAAAAACGACTGTCAGTAGGAAGGGGAATTTATCATCGGCTGCGTAGATCAGTGCTAAGCGATAATACAGGACGAGATTTCCATTGAAGAAACCCAGATTTCTTCATGGCTCTTCTAGCAGATCACAGAATGATGCGAAAATCGAAATAAACAACCGAAGATTGTTTGTGCAAAATTGGGCAGTGTGCTTCTACATTTGGTGAGAATTGACAGTCAAACACCAAGGTTTTTACTCCAAATCCGAAATGAATAACCGAAACGTTGGAAAAAATGTAACATGACTCATTTTACGCAGCAATTGCTATCTCAAAGCCCGCTTTTCATTAGGACAACTTATAAAACTCTCAAATTCGGAAGTCGATTTGCCAGCAGAATAACGTGAATAACTTAAGTATGCAGAGAAGTGATGTAGGCTCTGGCCCAAAACAGAGCTAACAGCTGGAACTGTAGACTCGTAGAGTCTTTTGAAGCCAATAATACATTGATATTCTTCCATATAACATAAGATGTCTGGCGTTTTTTGAACAAAGTTTCATACCACTTAGACCATGCGGAAGAATATCACACTACTAACGACTACGGGGAAATCTACCGAGTTCTCAGTTCTAGCAATCGTATAGTCAGCTCAAAAGTAAACATTCAGCTAAATTGCTGTTTAAGTTAGGGGTTTTTGGGAACTGCGTCCTCTGATAAGTTCCAAATAGGGCTTTGCGGATTCTGAGCAGTTGTCCCATATTGTTTGCATCAGAATTAACAACCAATAGCGCAAATATATTATCACAGACGGATTTAAAATTCATGTAAGTTAAGCGAAAGAGCGTCAAAATTCGGTTTCTGGTAAGCCCTATCACAGGAGCTCATCCTGGACAACGGTCAATTCTACTGTATGTCTCCTGGTAATGACGAACTGGGAAGGTGTTATCAGATCACACTGTTTGATTCCAAACTAAGTTGTTATCTCTCCCCTTCTGCCCAATTCACCCATGCATAACCTTCTCTTATTTGAAACAAATTGTTTTGATTTTGTACTACAGTCTCGTCGGATGTTGCTCTTTTACGGTTTTAGAGAACAATGTCCGATGACACTTTTGAACTGGAAACAGGGAAAAGACAATGAATTCTAAAATACTTGCGAGTATTTATACAGTTTCTCAAAATTTGTAATACGCTTAACTTAAGATGAGGACGCCTCCTACGCAAAAACTAGAATTATATATTGGTTGCTTTCGGCCCATTTTTCGGTAGTGGCGTTAACAGTTTTTCGGTGACAACCCCTTCAAATGACCTTTAGCAATGGGAGATGTGCTCAGTCATACTGTATCTGAACGCAAAGTCACATGAAGATGTACTTTTCGCTTGCAACTTTGATGGTTCCCCGTACTTTATGTTGGTCACGACCTTGAGAAAACCACGCAAAATCGACCTTATATGGGGTATATTCTCGCTCGCGTTTTGTTATTGGTCCCCTTATCCAGTGCACCACAAGCACACATGATACTAGTGAGAACTCATGTGCAGTGGGTACGTGTTCGAAAAGAAAAATACTGGGCGGGTCGCAGAATTATAACGGCCACACGCGTCTATATAAAATAACTGTTCGCAGGCTGGGAGACGTGAGCGCCTCGCTCCCGACCGTCACACACAGCGGTATTGGATATTTTGTGGAAAGCTCTTACCTATTATCTTGACGGAAAGCAAAACTCTTCGACAGCCTACGAGTAGTTCTGCCTTTCCACCTCAGGCTCATTGGGTAGGCACAGCCCCCAAAGTCGCCTCAACATTATGTTCCACTTGAACCCAAATTGGACGCAATTTGCTAAATACATCATTTTTCACAATAATTTGCTTTTAGGGGGAGGCTTAGATGATTCCAGCTGAACCTCTCGTTATTGATGTAATATGCCCCAGGGAAGACGAAACCTGTGGTGGATGGCTAAGAGATCTCAGCAACTTTACGAATAGAGTGTTCCGTCTAGAAAGTATATGACGATACCTTGAATATATTATATCAACTGAAACACGAGACGGTCTCTTATAGCAAATTCACCTAGAGGAAGACATCATAAACGAGAGACTAAGCTGGATTTCATTTGGGTCTCCCGTTAAAACCATCCATTTCGTTTCCAGTCTTTAATGAGGTGCTCGGCCCGTATAGCTGTACGGCAGTTAGTTGTCAGTATTGAATACCAGTATATAATTGTCCTGGATGATTCTCTCTGCACTGGTACACAAAACATTGTAGGTGACGCCTGAATATTTCAAGATAATCGATTATAACTCGGTTAAAGACTTCCGAGTCGATTAATGAACTTCATGCTGGATGTTGTCTTTTGTAAATCATGGATAATCTCTTACTCGAATAGTAAAAATGGGACAGTTGAATCCTTTTAGTAGAGTTAATAAGGTTCTAAACAGTTTATAAGCTATGAAGGGGTTCGCTTACGTCGCAAAACACTTTCGAAATGGTCGTTCACTTCTTGGATTACGCCCTTTGCTGAGCTTTGCTGCAGATTGTGAGCTTCACGGTTTTTTCTGTGGGTGAGATCGCTTCTCAGGGAGCGAAACCCTGAGCTGTCTAGGTAAGTATGAAAGGATTACCCAGAGATGGGAAACTCTACAGACATCTGACGGGGAATGCTTTCTGTGGACTCTGCTGAAGTGTCCTTGCTTCGGGAAAAGGGTCATTTAGGAAGGTTGCTGTATTTGAGTTTTATTCCCACATTTTATATTATACAGTTTAGATATGTGTGAATTGCCACATGAGACGCGAAAATAGTGTTTTGATGAAGCTGTGGTGAATTGTATCAACATAGTTGTTGCTGAACGTAAAAATGTGACAATATGCTCTGCAAATAAAGTTACGGGATATTTCGATTATCGATGTGGGACGAAAAACCAATCCGAATGTCATAATTACATAGCCAAGGAACTAGAAAAGAGTGCTCGCTTAGTTGAACAGTCCACCTTGTTTCATCTAATACGGTTCGGTGTTAACGCTCCATTTCACTCGGATGCGCTCGGAATAACTAGTCTCCGACGAAATCATGCGGAATATACGAAAACACTAAGCCAAACGTGCCAATGTTATTTGACATTCTTGTAGACTGTTTTTGGATGCTGAGAATGTCTGTCATTTCTCTCACACTGTGCATTAATACACTGAATTTAGTGAGGTAAAGAGAACAATCGCAGTCGATTTTGTTGTGTTTTCAAATGCCTGTTAGCTGTCAAAATTTGTTAGAAGCGGGATTATCTTTTTTGCCGTTGTCGATACCAAATAAAAAAGGGTAGGCATCACTATGTACAGGTCATTTGAAGGGGATTCAAAGTCGATTCGTTCAAACGCAAGTGCAGATTGTTACCATTCGGGTTACCAAAGTTTTGCAAAAGGTCACCTGTGAACATCAACGTTAGAATACCCAAGGGTCAAAAGCTCTTTACCTGCCAAACTCCGTAGGTTTCATTAGCAATATTACGTGGAATATGCTGTCCAGTTTACACAATATCCGCATGAGTTTTGCAATTTCGCAGGCATTACAGGTAGTTTATACACACTCTCAATCGATGATACGATTGATTCCGGAGCAAGAACAGATACCTGTACGATGTGAAAAGACAAATACACTTGTCAACAAAACGGCTGTATTGGCTATGTGCCTCATGTATTATTTGTCAGACTTACAGAAGATTCGTTCATCAGTCGGACTCCAAGCAGCGACTACAGGTTGCTAAAGATCTTTGTGTGCTCCTGTGTAGGCGGCAGGAGGTTAGAGGTCCCTCCATTTGTCCTGTCCTCCATTATACAGTGAATTCACCTGCTGAATACTGTCCTTTCGGTGATGTAAGAAGTCGCTCTTGTGGAAAATAGACAGAGTAATCCCACAGACCAGACCCTTGTTGAAGAGAGGCCATTGCAAGAGTGTCTAAATCATGCATACTCCACTGTATTTCTATGAGGTTCCTTAGTTCTAGGAAGGTTGCCATAACCTCTCAGATATCCTCAGGTTTTTCCGAAGGACGATTTCATCCCTCAAAATAGTTAATAGATCTTAGAAATATATGCAAGATAGCAGTGTTGAGCGTCAGTCAACACGTAGAAAGATTCTGAACAGAGGCTTCAAACATTCATATCCGCAATCTAATCGCTACTAATCAATAAGTCTTCAACTTATTCCATATTGAGAGCGGCATCTTCCTCCTCATCCTTTGCTCGACTCCTGCACCAGTGAATATTTTTTTCATTGATTATTCCTGCACAACTTATTGGCCCAGTGGAAGATGTCTTGTATACTAGCGGGGACAGAGTCGTCACCACTAACAAAATAGTCGTAAATATTGGCTTTTAACTGTCATATAACCATGAGAAAAGAGCTTCTCTACAAAAAGTGAAAAGAAAGAAATAGAACGAGGCCTTGGTGACAAAGAGAGAAGATGCTTGAGAACAAGGCGTCAACACATTTGACCAACATTAAAATAGATTCATCCTAATATTATTCAGGATCAAAAACATAATTTACAAGCCTGGCGTACAGTGACGCAAACGTAAGGTTGGTTGTTCAGTGGTGTCACAGCATGTCTAGTAGTGGTCATCATCAGCATCATCATTCAGCTGTAGCACCCTTTCGGTGCCTGGCTGCCATTCCACCAGAAGGAAGCACGAGGGCTGAGATACTGCCAGACTGCCCAAGCCTAGACAGGCAAAGTCAAAAGGCAGAGGTCGGGTTCGGACCACGGACATTCCGGCGAGTAAATTCGCGCTCTAACCACTGAACCATCTCGCCCCCTGAACCATCTTGTCCCCCTATCAGTGAGATAGGTGACGAACCATACCGCTTATTTTTTCAAATCTTTCGCAAGAAAAATCATGTAATTCCCTGCTAGGAGGACTGTAGGCAGTTCCACTTCGCGTTGCCTTGTCAAAACCTGTCTTCAGAGTAAACTACAACAGTGAGGGTTTGGAATAGAAGACAATACGCGGTTTGGTAGGTGTTGGTTGGGCAGGCATAGTGTATACCTTAACCTCCCTGAGCAAGTACATATTGATCTTTACTCTGGCGGTTAGGAGTCTCTTGCAAGTGGTGGCTCGCGCGTCATTTTATTTCGGGAGCACTGCATTCAACTAGTTCCTGATGTGCTGCGATGCTAATGACGGTCAAAATTTCATAGAAAGTTAACCGCTTTGTCACTTAGGAAGATTGTGTTACCGAAATGCTCGACTAGATCTCCTTGTCAAGGTTTCAACTGAAACAATATGTGCTTACTTTTTGCGATTGTTTTGCGGTGCTTCGAGGCATTTTTGCAGCAGCGTTACTAACTTCGTATTAGCAGCTGACTTTTCAAGCACGGCATGGCCACAGTTAGCCCTTTTCTTGGGACAATGTTCTTCAATCACGGTTGTTACAAATCACCACGGGAGCTTGATCAGAGGTGGGGATGTAACCGGAACACAATGAAAAAGCGAATTAGGCAATCCGAAAGTATATAATTAGCGTTCTGCACGAAAGTCCTCAAGCAGCGCACAGGTCTTGACGACTGACTTTTGACTGGCTTCCGCTTGGCCTAGCAACGCACCTATTTTCTGAGTGCGTAATGCGACACCATTTCCAACTGGTGACCATCAGATACGGACTTACTCCCTACTGTGTTAGATCAACGGGGAAAGTTAAGGGACAAACGGCAAGGGCAGTAACAAACAAAGTATGAAACCGAACAAACTGGATCTGACATTCTATTCTTGATGCATGCGTGCTTGCCTGGTATCGAGGAATGTGAGGGTCTTCGGAAGTCATGAGGGTATCACGTGATGTCCATAGGACCGGTGGAGAATATTCTATTATTCGATTCCCCGTACCGAAATGTTAGCGTGTTAGGAATGATGCGGGCGACGTTGTACTGAGACTTGCCTGTAATTAGCTGACGCCGGCACGTGACGAAAACTGATCCGCTCAACTCTGGTCATTTGGAATATATGAATAGGTGGTGGATGGCGTTTTGTAACAAATTTGACCTGAACCAATCATGTCAAACTCATCATTTAGTTGTGTTGTAACTATAGACTGAAGAATTAAAAACGTTTCGATAGATTCCAACGTTTCCTGTTTCATAATACGAAAAATCGCGTTTGTAATAGGTGAATGGAATCCATGACGTTTGTTGGAGTAACACGTGGCATAGGAGACTTGTAAGCAGTATGTGATGAGACGATTCGCTAATTCAAAGTCCGCGGCTTCATCTCTGTTGTACACCATAAGTCTGTGGAAGTAATGGACTGGGTTATCACATCACTGCAAGTTCTTTCTGAATTACCAGTTTAACTTAACTATAATGTAAGTGTATTGGACAGGAGAACCGGAAGCCTGATAACTCTTCAAACAGTCCATAGATGCTGTGAAATCCACCACGGTCCCGTTTTGAGTAATCAGAAGACAGTTCTTGGTATTTGGGTGTCTTTTTTACGATAGGAAAAATAAAAAAATAAAAAATATACTCTTAAATATAATGTTCCAGTCTTGGGTGTGATCAGCCGGCTCAGGCTGCGGACCAAAAGCCAAACGTATTGGTCTACTGGCTCCCATGGAATAGTATGATCTAAAAAAACGTACTAACACAAGTGAGCGCATTTGGTTCAGATCAAATTGTAGGTGTACAATTTACCGGAATAACCCGCTCCAAAAATAAAAGGGTCTATGAAGTGAAGTGACCTGCCAAACTTAGAAGCAAATCACATGATCGAAAATGGTCTCGTAGACTTTGAGAGGCATCCATTGCAAGCCCAGACATTGTTTTGAGGGCATTATACCACTTGAAACTTTTATAAAACGTGTTAAGTTATTCTCTGGCCCATGAGTAGATAAACAATAGCCACATCGATTGAAATTCCATTTGAATTCAACCGGTGTTGCATCGCTTAGGGTCTCGAACAGCACTTAAAATTAACAGGCGGCTTAATAGCAAGAGTTCGAAGGCTATGCGCAACTTAAGCTTGGATGGTCAGCTGGCGATTTTTGGAGATTGTCAGTAAAGCAATCAAAGTTTATGTTAGTGCCGGAAGTTTTTGGAAACATGTAACCTTAAGCCATTAAACGTCTGGTGGATGTTTGCAACTGACTGAATTTTTGAGTGGAAAAACCCTGAAATGTTGTAAAAAAACAGTTAGGTTTCCTCGGTTGATTGGTTGTGATACAACCCAAGAATTGTGTCGCCGATGTTGAAAGTCACCCTTCCCAACTCACAGGGACATGCATATCACCCATAAGCACGATAGTCACGGTGAACACAGCCCACTGGCTGGTGGCAAGCTTAGTAAACGTTCAACTACTCATGAGTAGCATAAAAAACTAACAGACCACTCCTCGTCTTGCCATGCTACAACTCCCAGTGTAAGCATCATTCTCGGAGAGTTCCGCGAAAACAAAGCCTTGGTTTTAGATCGGCTTCTCTTACTGTCAGTTCAGTAATTTCCACTATGACGGAGAAATATTGCAGCAGACAGCATTCAGATACTGAAGCAATCAGATGCGCAGGCGAACTGCATTTGTACACAGGACTGCGTACAATCCACCTATTTGATGAGTTATTAAAGCTAGTGGTCTGTTCTAGTCATGTGTTCAAGAAGGTGGTCACCTGAACTTATCGTTTGGGCTCAACTTGGATTTAAATTTTCATTTTCAGAAAGCGCTCAAATGGAATTCAGCGACACGAAAAGCATATTCATCATTAAACAGAAAGTCTGAAAGGTTTCGATGGCTAAAATAGCCTAGTTTCAGAACATCAATAAGCGCTATTGGTTGTAGGTTTTATCGGAAACGTTCACCAAAAGGCAAAACGTCCCAACAGTGGAAAGTGATGTGAGAACTGGATCAAACTTAACGGATAAATTTGTTCCGAAAAAAACTTTGGTATTTATTGTAATACTGAAGAAATCATCCTTTGGGAAATCTGACATTAGAATTATTTGTGATAGCAAGGAGCCATCCAGGGGACTAGATGAATTTTGGTTGATGTAAAACACAGAATAAGCGACATATGGATTATGTAAAGAAGCTGGTAACTGCCTCGTGGAATTACATACTGCAGTCCGAACAATAGGATACACAATAAGTGAGGCCTTGTCGGAGAACAGGTAAGTGTTACCAAGTGAGTGAAGAAACCGGTCATCCATCGGTTCTGCCCAAATGGTTGAACTTCCAGTAATCCAGTCTGACATGCAAGCCAACCAACTGTTTATGTGTAATTACACCTCAAAAAGGTAATAAACTTTCAAAACTAGATATAGTTCTGCATTGGCTTGTACAAAGGCAACTACTTGCGGGAGGATATCAGTACAGTGAGTGTCACTACGACAGAAATGACAAGGTATATCCCGGGTGCCGCAGTATCCTTGTAAGAGCAACTAATCAGCAAACATGTTCACTAACACAAACGAAAGAATAAGCTCATTTCCCCCAGGACATCCCATATCCGAGATCATTCAACCTGAAAGTAGCTCTGCAAGGTCTAGCATCCAAAGTGCTCAGAGCACATGCATTTGCTATCTATAAGTAGGAGGAATGTTTTCCATAATGTGAAACTAGTATTTATAACTCATTGTAGGTTGTTACAGCATGTATAGAATTCATATTCACATAACTCTTCTTTGAAAATTCTTGCTTTTATCCTGGCGCAACTACTCTTGTGAATCTACACCAAAATGGTGGAGCACTGGGCTCGGGTTTGGCTCTTATTAGAGTTCGTCAGTAGTGCATACCCTCGGCCGGGACGGGGTTTGAACTCCCGAAAACCAGACACGCCAGACGAGCTTATTACGACTGCTCTACCCGAAATACTACTCCGAATGATCACGTCTGAACAAGCGAACATGTTCGCACTTATGCGATGGGATTGGTTGGCTCGAGGATCCGAACGATGACTCAGTAAATGTCCTGGTTGTGTCGATCGATTGATCCACCTGTCAGGGCTTCTCAGATAGGCAATGCCACGGGCACTTGAAAGCTGCCGCACCATTTTTGATTTGACGAGTTACGATTCAAAAAGCTACTGAGGTGAGATTTTATAATCCAACAGATTTGTTAATTTATCCATCTTCACACGTGTCTGCTTGCAGGTGAGGCTATCCGCATGGCACGTGACTTCAGCTACCTGTGCGAAAATGAATTCCCTCATCGTGTGTGTGCAGAATACATGACACGAAATTCTATTGGAATCGATCCCAGTGAGATTGAAAAACGGCGTCACCAAGTTTTGGTCACAAGGCAAGTAATAGGCTTATTACTGGACAAATAGATGTTTCTCAGATTGGTATCGATAACGAACAATTTATTTGACACACTCCTGTTGTTCTGAAGCTAACGAATGACTGGTTATATGCCTTTTGTTTCAACTTTCCGATATCCTGGAGAAATTTGATCTCCGATCTAACTAACCACTGTAGAAATGTCTGACTTCTTCGGTTAACCGAAACCAAACTCAGAGATAAACAGCTTAAATACAAGATAATAGTATTCAGAATAACATGAAGTCTGTTGTAGCTGACGACGAAATGAGCAACAAACCAGTGATGCTAAACCACGAAATACTTTGACTAATTTCAGTAGATGTTCTGTTTATGAGGAGCCAAACGGGGACATCCGTCCGTCCGGTTCGCCGACATGGTGCTGGTTCATCTCACGAAGGGATGATGGCAACGACGGTGACGAAAATATCAACTTGGCGTGGTTCTTTCTTGCGAAGAGCAGTCCCTAGGAACTAGTATCATACCTTTTGTGTTTGATTATACATACCTCCTAAGAGGATACGATATATATATATATATATATATATAACTTCGTTAGCAGAAATGATTGTCACACATAAATTTTCATGAACTTTTTTAAAATCATCAATCATAACGAGTGAATGATGTTTGCACTGTATACGAATCCGAAGAAAAGCATGGACAAATAAAATTGTCTTGGAGTTCTGTGCTATACTACCAAAACTAAATACAGTCTTGAAGAAAAATCAGGAAGCTAACACTCTCCCAAAATCTCCGCGCATAATTTTCTTCAGTTGAATTCTCCATGCGAAGAGTGCCCCGTATTTCAGTTGGAACGATATCGAGGGTATCAAAGTAGGGATCAAAACTACTCATAAGGTCGATAAAAACTCTGGATACTCTTTTCACCCAGAATAAGACTCATCAGGTAGCCTAGTCCCCTAATCACTTCAATATCTTGAATGTCTTGTGAACAGGATGATGAGATGTTGAATACCGTTTAAAATGCGGTGGTTTTTGAGCAACACACAAAGAACATCCTGAACGAGAGTTTCAGGAGGGGCTTCGGCTGAATCCTCCGTCAACGCTAATTTAATATACAGTCGCTTATATATCTCAGCAAACATTATATTTGGTGTTCAGGTAGGAAGTATGTCTACTGTAGTCTTCTAGAGTGTCTACTGGAACCATGAGTCTACTGCTCCTCCCTTCATATAAACTGGCCAGAATATTGCGCCAGACAGACAGGAAGGTTGTGATTTGGATACAAACCAAAAAACAAAGTATGGAATTCCTTAAACGTCACTTGGTACCTGGAAAGGTGTATACTACTGATGAAGCATGTGAGTAGTCAATGGTCTGATGTGCCCCCGCGTCTGATGGAAGTTGAAGTTGATAATGGAAATTGTGGAACTGTTTTGCAGTAATCTTTTACTATTGTGAAGTAGTCGACGAATATCCAAGAGAGTTTGAAAGGATTCGTGAAAATGTTCAGTTTTTAAAGACTATGTGCATATGAGTTGCTTACTTTCCTGTCTAATGACGTGTAACTGCATAGTTCCTGTTGGTTAATAAATGGTAATCTAAGAGAAAGACAGTTACCGTAATACCAAATCAAACGGCACCGGTTTTCCGAAGTTTTGAAAGGCCAGGTGTCCATAGTGGTAGTTTTTATTGTTTCGAAGTAGCCAGCCTTCAACTAATAGCTTTCCAAAGTTGGGAATGGTCTATTGAAAGCAAAGTTATCGTTGAAGAAAACAGAGCATAAGCACAGTAGTTGTCTCCAGTCCAAGCAATACCTTTAGCTGAATACTTCCCGGGGGTGGCAGACGGGGAAATAAGTATAATAATAATCGTTCGGCTGTAACACCTTTTGTGTGCCTTGCCATCCGAAGGAAGCACGAGGGCTGGGATACTGCCAGGTTGCCCAAGCCTAGACAGGGGAAGTCGAGAGGCAGAGATCGGGTTCGAACCCGGACCTTCCAGTCAGTAAATTCGCGCTCTTACCACTTGGGCCATCTCTCCCCCTTGTGAGCAATCCATGCCAGCGGCCTCGATTTGGAAGTCTTCCATAAGCACAATTACAGTATGGCAGTTCTTTCCATTCAAACAAACGACTTAGCCTAGTTAGTCTCCTTTAGAATATTAAATCGGAGGTACCCCCCAACATCAACTGCCCTCCTGATCTCCTTCTTCACATTTGACCGAGGATCTATGTCTTCGTTTCATAAGTTGAGGCGTTCTTCTCTGGACTCTGGACATCTTACAATTGCTGATTAGCGGCAATGCTAACTGCATCATTCCTTCATATGGATTTACCACTCCATGGACTGTTGACTCGATTTTTGGTATCCCAGGCACTTATTTAGTTGGTGGGTGTTTATCGTGCAACTAACACCTACGTTTTCTTTGCCTTCTAGACAAATTCTTCTTGAACTCGTGGACATGTTCACTAAGGATCGCAGTCCATTAGCTACCAATCCACTTCCATCCCCACGCAACTCAATTCCGCTCGATACAGCGACGCAGCGTTCCCTGACTCACTTCAGCAATATCACACATGGGTTCGGCAATCTTACACTAATCAGCGCTCTGAATACATTCCAGACCATTCTAACAGACATGATCAAAATCTTCGATAAAGACTTACACCCACCAACCGGAGCGAACAAACACTTAACCTGTTCCGGAACATCACACTTGCAGATGGCTTCATCGGTTACACAGCTGCATGACTCGCATTGCATGTCTACGGCGTCACTGGGTTCTCCAGGTTCGAATGTGATGGACAACCGGATTTTGAATGGTGGCTGCTGTAAACTTCCACAGTCAGCGGATTCAACCGTTTTGCGCACTTCACTATCAGGGCACGCTACTCATTTGACGGACACGAATAATCTGATTCACGGTGTGATTTAAAGATACAAAACAATGTTGTATCAATTTCGCTAACCAATCAAAATGGAGTGTAAAGGCTGTAAATATATTTTTGACACTGCTTTTTTCTATAGTACGATCACAGGCAATCGATGTTACAATTGTGAACCTGGGGTGCGTGTCCATTTATTCGTTAAGAATAAGTTTAAATGTTGTGGCTGTACTAATTTCAAAAGCAGCAGACGCCCACACTGCGTCCCCTGTTACCATTTATGCTGTCGGCCACAGAAACAGAGGGCCTTCTTCATAATATTTCGGCTACTGCTCGAGGAATTGTCATTCTAGGAGTAGGGTCATTTTAAGTGAAGCCGTAAATGAGACTGTAGAGAAAGAACTAGGGAGGTGTTTGGATGTTATGCACTGGCAGAGGATTGGTAAAGCCCGTTCATTACCTGCATAACCGGTTCAACTCAATCTATACAACCAGCTTCTCCCAAAACTCTACTCCGGAAAGAATATCCTGACTGATGAGTCATAAACTCCACGTTTTAAAGAAGGATTGTTAGTAATTTTTTAAATCTCATTTGAAGAATGCCTGAGTTTTTTTATGTATTGAGTCACGGTGAAGACGTCTCATGTGGCGCTAGAGGTACGGTCGCAACTCAGTAGTCCCAGTCAGTACCACTCATTCGTTAGTAAATTAACTGGACTATCCACTGCATATACAGTAGATTAAAAAGTGTGGTGTATTATGACAACGCCCGCAAAGGGCAGTTGCAGCATCTTCATAATGCATTGGGCCATAGAGTTAGGTATAGACAATCTAGAAGCAAGTATATTCGCAAATCACTACTCACAAGGTTGCTGAAATTCTTCGACAGTCCACGACCGGTTTCGTCCTTCTTGGGGCTCATCAGGTAAGCGCAGTCCACGAGTTTCCGCCAACCTTGTGTTCTAATTGAAACCGAATTGCGCGGAATTAGTTTCGCCCTCCTGCAACCTTGAGTAATGCATTACGAATATACATGTTTCACGATATCTCACACATTGTAGCAACTGGAACATGAGGCGGCCTGATACCGCACACTCAGTTGCCTGGAAACATCACAAACGAGAGATTCGGCTGAGTCTCTCGCAAAATTAAATTTGTCTGCAGATGAGTGTATTTCGCTCACCTAGAAGCACGTTTCTGAGGAGAAAGTGAGGTTGGTCCTCGTTACAATATACTTTGTCCAGTGTCTTCGACATATAATGACCTTTCGGGATTAATAGCATGAGGGGTACAAGAATGCCTTCTGTTGGCCCAACCCCTGCGAAGCTGATAGGGGTGGTGATGGATTCCGCAAACCACTCACCGCAATTGGCGCACTGTGTGAACTTTCGGCCTCAGTACTCGTATTTTGCATAAAGCATTTACTACTAACGGACGAAAGTAGTTAAGTTTATCGGGGATTCATGACCTCGGCTGGCCCACAGTACGCTACTTCTAGGAGTCCCTACTCAAGCAAGAGCTTCGCAAAAGAGCCAGTTATAACAACTTCCATTTACATTGTGGACTCATTAAATAGGGAAGGCCATCCAGGAGACATTCTAAAGAGACTATTTGGATGGTTGATTGCCTGCGGAGTGTGAATCTCTTGTGGCAGCAAAATCCCCCGGTTGTTGAAAGATCATACGAATACAGCATAACATTCAAGCACAAACGAAACAACCTACGTGCGAGTGGTTGATGACTTCCTCTGGGGCCCTGGCCCCACTTAGTTTGCTAGTTTAAGCGGGATGAACCTGGGTCAACGCTTTGAAACCAGGCCAAGGCGCAGGTAACGACCAGTCTGTGGCTGGAAGCAGTTTACGTTGTTCGTTTAATCGGTGAAAAAATTGACGATTTTACTAACGGCTTTTTCAAAGCAACGTTCTTCACCTGTCAAAAAGATTATGGTTTTATTTCCTGTGAAGGTAAGACAGAGTACCTAGAATTTTGGCGTATGTCGTTTTCCAATACAAGAGGTAATTCAAAACAAAGACTATACTAAAAAAAATGTTGGAGTGGTGTCTCATTTTTCAACAGCCAGATGGATCGTGCAAGGAGTCGTCTCTTCCATAAACTAGAAAATAATATGAAACAGTGGTTTGTCAAATTAGGAAGGCAAGTAACTTTGTAGTATTTTATGCTTTGCTCATAAAATTGACAGTACGTTAAATTGACAGTCATTTCTGTCTATAAAGTCCATGCATTTCCTTATACTGGTAAGAAAATAGAGTCTCCATAAACTTATAGGTTCTGGGCTTGTTTTAGCCAAATCCCTGAATGAGCGGTACCTCGAAATTAGGACCAGGTCAGACGCTCTAGGTTTTCGTTGCTTATCAAATGAGAGGACCAAACTAACAAAGATAGGTAACTTTCATTTCCTTCCTTAAAGTACAGGAAACAGGTGATGTGAGTGCCCATAATAGCGTTACTTTTTAGAGTTAAGGATGTAGATATTGCTTGTACTCGATTCTTTGAAATGTTGCACGCCCAGGCAACTGAAAGGTGTTACCTGTTGGGCTAGGTTACTTTTCAACTCTCGGCAACTTTCCTGTAGACAGTTGAGTTCCATGAGTAGTGTACTTTTTGAAGAAAGGGAATATTCCGCCCGGAAATTCCGGATAACCATCATTTTTAACCCGCCTACCAGTGTTCCTTCTGACTGACAAAATACAAACTCTGAGGGACCAAGAGGTGGTATGTTCTGGAGTCATCTTCAACTGCTAATACAGATGTCCGTGTAAAAGCGTGGCGTTTTAACTGGAATAAGCCGTTGTGATTGCTTACACGTAAATATTTTTGCTACATTGACGCAATCAACACACTTTTGCCCTTGAAAATCGGTTTTGAGTTATCCCATCAATTTTCACGTGTTGTAAAGGTACTGTTCAGTCTGTGGGTGAATTTTTTAACTTTCTCGACTTTAAATCAGCACGAAAAATCCAGATTGTTGTGTGTGTGGTTAACATAGGTGTTTGAAAAGTGCCCCATTCAATTGGGACTGACCGGTCTGTCCCTAAAAAAGGACACCAAAGGAAGACAAAATTATTACGAGATAAATAGTAGCTTGAATGGACTGCACAATGACCATTTTTCCTAGCCATCACAAAGGGCCTCCAGCCATAACCCGATACTTTTCAGGTACAAATTTAATCGGTCGGCACCACGTCATTTATCGTCTACCCTATTTCCTCCCCTTATCTGTTTTTTTTATTCTAAAGCACATACCGTTTTGCGTGACGATGGAGCTGGAGGAAACGATCTGTTGTCCCAAATTCAACATTGAAGTACTTCATACATCCGAAGGTGGATTTTAGGCACAAATTTTCCGGGATAAGCATTTTGTTGTCGCTATTAAGAGGCTTATCTAGTAGACTACAGCTATTGTGTGGGCGTCTTTAGGATGAACTGAAAAAATTCGCTTCCGTACGAGATAACTGGTTGGACCGAAGCTATGGGGCTCCAAACTATTTCAGATAGTCCCGTACCTTATTTGTGCCAAAAGGCTTAACAGTGTACAACTGTAGTCCAAGCTTTTCTGTGGTCAGAAACGTTGGCTAGAAGCAACAAGTCGGGGCAAAACATGAAGATGCGTGTGAGACTGGATTACTTAAAGCCGTTTGGTTCGTAGTAACTAGAGCCAGTTGACGGAGTACTCTTATTTGTCTGCAGCTTGATATGCGTTTGTTTGCGATGATATAAAGGGACAATGTAATCGAGAGAAGTCATGGATAGCAAATTCACGCAAGTGGATTTGCTTCAGCGATACTCAAGCGTAGAATTTGATGGAATCTTGAACGCACGGTAATCCGAGCACACTAAAAAGGGGAAGCTGTTGGTGGCTGTACGCCGACACTTAGTTGTCCTAAGGCGCAAGAAACTGCATTGGCACTGTTTAATAGCCATATACTTACACAGCTGATAGCAAAGTGTTCATCTACTGAGCAGTGGTCGCGGGCTCAATCGTTTGTAGATATTTGTGATAGATTCTATAAACCAACCGTACGGTGATCGAGATTGAAAAATCAGAGCTAATAATATATAGCATAGTTGATATGATCCCAGCGGCAGGAAATGATTAAGCAATGTCCTCCCGTAAACACTGAGAGTCTGAATAAATTTGAGTGAAGTTGCATCGGCCAAAACCATCGTGCAACTGCAAAAGTATTGCTGAGAACATTCTCTTTCGTAAGTAATCTGCCAGCTGTTTTTCAAGGCTTACCCAATTTGTCTACACAAGGTGGCGTTTTACGTTTTGGCTCCCACTGTTCGTTTTTCTCGGTTTAATTCTTAATCAAATCTGTGCTGAGGTTATCTTTTCCATCAAGTGGTAAAAACAGACCGTTTTATAGTATCACAGAACTTCGATTGTTTTTCCTGACTCCTTATTTCGACCTAATTTCTGAACCCGATTACAGTGCCGAAACATTCAAGGGAGATCGATCAGATGTCTATCGCGTTTCACTCAAGCACTTGATTGAATTGCTATTATCAACACCTTCATCAGCGATCTGGCTGGAATCCCGATACAAACTATTGGGCGATTGAATGTTTGTCGCCATTTGGTTGGCACGTCCACAAAGTCTGCCTTTGTACGATTGTGTTGTTGGACACCCATGTCGCATCCCTCAAGTTTTTCTACGTCGTTCGCTGTGGGAAAGCCAAAGGTTCGACCAGTGGGGAATGTTCACCCTGCTTTGCACTTAGAGGTTCAAGCCGACAGATGAACTTGAGTGGTTAATTTCAAAAACAGGTGGTTTAGTAGATGACCGTGATTGGGCGCAGCCACATACGATTACCCACCATTTTCTCTACATCATACCTGGTCCACAGTTTGCATCCTCTAACCTTGTATTGTCTTCAACGGCTGCAGCTTAAACCTCGATCCGCCTACCTCGCCCAGATGCACACCCCCCATGCACTGCAGCTAACTGTGAACCGCAACAGGGAACTAAGAAAGTCACTTGTGTAGACGGAACACTACTCATAAGGTTACTGAAAAACCTTCGGCAGCCCACGACCAATTTCACCCTTCATGGGGCTCATTAGGTAGGCGCAGTCCTTGAGTGTGCTGCGCCAAGCCGTCTCATGTTTTAGTGGGTAGGTATGCATAGTGCATTACGTCTATACAATGTATTGCGATAATGGAGTATCTTACCAATCGAAACGTGAGAAGACCTGGTGCAGCACATGTAGTTGAGTAAGAAGACGAAAAACGAGAGATTCAGCGGGTATTTAGGCGAGTCTCCCGTGAAAACCAAATTGGCATGCAAATGGGTGTATTTTGCTAAGAAAGTCACTTCACATAGCATCATAGTGATCAGTCTTTTAGACAATCTTTTTCCGGTTGACAAGGCCACAAAACGTTTGAGCTCTGAGTGCGCAAAAATGTAATGGCTTCCAAAGCGTGATTACATACGAATTTCCTGTTAATGATTTGTTAACAGTGATGGGAGATGTGCCACAGTTAGTTGTCGATGGCGTAATTACACTTGCTAAATGAATAGGTCTGACGATAAAATAGTCACAAATTTGATACCCGTTTGTTGGTAGTTTCTGTGTGAAAATTCCTACAGCAAGCGATGAGTTCAAAGCAGTTCCGGGATAAATGGGCTTCCAGAATGGTGTTACAGTACTTAGTTCTTCGGAATTCCAAAAACGTTTTATTGTATTCTCTGGAAAACGTAGACGCGGCAACCTTCTAGACAGATTTTCCCAGCCACTTTTTGTTAAATCTTTTGTTACTCAATCCATAAGCCTATCCCATAAGTGCAGAGCGTGGTTCTCAAAGGCATGCACAGTCCAGCTTTTCCATGTAGATAACACCCCCCCCCCAGTTTTTCCTGTGAATAATCCACCGCCTGCGGAAATATGCCAAATTTTTTTGGATAACCAGTGTAGACCCTTTGAGCATTTAACCAACAGTTTCCTTACCAGAAACGATACTGATGAACGCTTAACCAAACACACAGTTCTTTGGCTTTGAAATGTCGGTCATCCGACTCATGCAGAGTTTTTCTCACCTCCATTAAAACGAAAACCGGAGTGATCGCCTCAACTGACAGTTGAAAGAACAGCTTGGATTTGTTTAACTGTTATGGCACAATAGGGGGAATCGTCCATACACGAAAAAAACAGTATGAATGAAGATGCGCACTATAGTTCCATTCCTCAGTTTACTCCACTCGACCGGCCATCAAATACTTCCAAAGTTGCCGGGCCCATTTTCGTGGGGAGATTGGAGGGACGACTTGGCAGCTCTAGGAACGCAATGCTGATTTGTGTTTCTCAGCCTGACTAATTGCCGTGTGGAGGACGTTTTTGGTGGATTCTGTTTAATTTTTGGGAGAATTGGTGACTGCTTTGGAAACATATATGAACTTCATTGTAATCATTCACTAGAAAAGAACTCTTCTTCTTTTCAAGGGCATCGTTCTCAAGTTCCCTATGCTGATCACAAAGCGGTTTCATGTACAATGGAGTCACTTATAGAAGTGACAGTGGAACAACACGACATGCAGTTTGTAATATTCGGGACCATTCTAAATAGGATGTGCACGACGACCGGAATGCTTTGGTGCGTTCAACGGACTATTAAGAACCATTTCAAATATGCCCAATTTTTTAATCAATTAATCTTTCAGCTGTAACTCTTCCGGTGCCTAGCTGTCAGGCTACCCGAAGGAAGCACGAGGGCTGGGATACTGCCAGGTTGCCCAAGCCTAGACAGGGGAATTCGAGAGGCAGGGGTCGGGTTCGAACCACGGACCTTCCGGTCAGTAAATTTGCGCTCTAACCACCTGAGCCATCTCACACCAAGGATTCGAAATTGTTCTCTGACTACAGATGATTGAATTCTACCCAGTTTGCTAACCAGATAACCAATTTGGCCACTGTCTTTAGAGTCGTTCCAAACTATCAGGAGCTGCTTGATCAAATGCACACAATCGAGGAAATTCCAATCTCTGCTTAAAAATGAACACTGAGAAGAATCATTTGGGATGAATGCCGGGCAAAATCTTGATCATTTTCCGTCTTTTCAGAAAGCTGAATGCAAACCTTGTTACCCATTTGCAACGCCCGGTGTATTTACTTTAACAACTGGATAAAATCATGCGGCATTTGCGGCCCAAAAGATACGGAACACTTTGGAGAAAGTCACCTGATGATAAGTGTGCAAAAGCATAATCTCGGATAGAATGACAATAATCTTTTATTGTGCGTTCAATCGATGACAAAATAGAAATTACCAATCATTTCCAGAGAATTCCTCATTTAAGCCATTCTTGTCTGTCACATCTCCATTCCTTGAGGTAGAATGTGTTTGAATTCGCAACGGACCAGTCGGTTTGATGAGTCGATTCAATTCGGAACTGAACTCTTGGTCAAAAAGATCCTCGTCCGAGTCGTACGTGCCGTGAGAGTCTTTGGTTCTTCGTCTTGCAAGAACCTGGATGTGGCTGGACACCTGTTTCCGTGTGCGTGTCTTTCCGGTACGCAGTTTGATGTACCGTGCAATTAGTTCGTTTCTGCCTGAAAAAAGTGAGATTTTAAAAAGCCAAATTTTTGGTTGTGATTCGAAGGACGACACGATACCAGTAGCTGACCTAAAATAAACGGAATCATGTATTCTGAGCCGGTTATTTCCGTTGCGATGTTAGCGTCACACTCAGTTTCCTGAAAAGGTACAAGAAGAAATTTGTTACCTTGCTCACTTATTGTTCATTCGTCAACTGATTCTGAGTAGCATTATGTGGAATGTTGCAGCAAAAGTGAATGTTACGATCAACACAGAGAACCTCCAAACAGCGCATTTAGTTACGGTCTTTGTTGCGGCTTACGGTAGCTGCGTAGTGACTTATGTGTCTGGGTTTCTCGTTGTAAGGTTTTGTTCCAGTTTCATGACGCTCAAATGTGATGTGCGCAAAAAAAATCAGCTCAGCTGAAGTAACTTTAACTAGTGTGCATGAGGTTCCATTCTAAGCTAACGGATACATGGCTGGAACAATTTCCTTTAGTCAACTCAAGGCATGTCAGTGAGTGCTTCACAGAATCTATTGGTTTGGGTCCGTATGGAAGAGTCACTGAAACTCCTTATCAAAGAGACTGTGAGCTCCCGTCCTTGGTCTTAGCCTTTGAAGGTCAAATCACAAGCAACTGTGTCACTCGGTTGGACAAGCCAAAACATAAACAACACAAAGTAGGCTGTTTGTTGAGAACACTAGGTGTTTACAACTAAATTTCAAGTGCTCAGTTTATTGTCCAGACCATTATAAACGATACATAATCGAGTCTCGCGGTCAGAACCAAAATCGTATGGAAATGAGGGTATTCGGTGCTCGGTTTATGTAGTACAAAATATTGAAAAGGGGGCTGCAGCGTGAGAGTGCAGCACGTATACGCAAACAGATACCATAGGCTGAAGTACACAATGCCCTAAATAAAAACGGAATAGTCTCACAGAAGGAAAACGCCAACTTGGATGGGATGAACCACTAGTTTTGCTAATGACAGACAAAAACCCATAGCATATGTTGACTAAACGGCTTTTGCATGCTAAATTAATGTCAGTGTACTTCTTGCAAAAAACAATAATCAATGCCTTGAATATCGGCTTAACTGTACCCTGAGGTGGATTTGGGTTGCAGGCTCAGCTAAAAACGCTTCAGGCAGGGAAGCCATTCAAAGCTCGTTTGCATCTCACCAAGTTAGAACAAAATGACCATCCCTTTCATCACCAATTTGAATCAGCCTTGAGGCATGAAGCCCGCTTTACTGAAATTTTGGAACTAAGCTCACATGAAATGCCCTAAACATAGCAAAAGCTGTAGTGGCCTGCCGCTGGATTTTGTTCCGTCATCCTATTCCACTTATAAGGTAACATAGCAGAAGTTCCTAAGAATGCCTGGCGCTGGACGACCAATAAAGCTGATGCACGCAAATTTCGTGCTAAACTAGGAACTGTGTGTGAACCCCCTGGACGTTCTGTAAAAGACAACGTAGTTGCACGGTGATATTAGTTCACACATGTGTACAGCCTCAAACGCCCGGAGCGGGGCACAGAGATCACCTAAAGCATATTGAAGATGACTCTCCTCAATAATCCAGTCAATAAACCCAAGGTAGCCTCAAGAGTACCCTAGTCTTTTTGGGAGCACAACATACACTGGTCGATTGAACAAGAATGCTTCAAGATTGGTAGTTGATCAGGTGGCTGTTGGTCAGTTTGCCAAGCTCGGTGAACAGATCAGCAGCCACCTGATCAACTACCGTCGAATCTACCCGAGCTACCAATATTCCAACATTTCCAACTGCGTCAAAATACTTGGCCCGCTTTGAGTGGTTACATGGTTACATCTCGGAACGAGTTTAAAGGATAAGTGTGGCTCATCCCTTCGCCTTGTTTCAGTCACTCGTCTAGTGCTTGAGACATCTACAGGTGAAATGCTATATGCAGTGGCGTGTTGATACAAATGAGCATAGTGTTTTGATAGTTGGCCAAAGGCTAGGGCCTTCGGTTTGCTCTGGTTTTATAGACTGATCTACTGAAGAAGGACATGTTGGATAGGTTTTGCTTAATCCTTTTCGTTTGTTGCTCTTTTATCCCGCTCTACACGGTAGACAGAGTGCGAAATGCTACCAACCCACAACATTGTTTATGCAGTTGCACTCCTCAAGCCAGTTTAAACTGTGGTCTGTTCAAGGAAGGGTAGAATTTCAAGATCAAATTATGGATCTCGTCTGTAGACTGAAAACCGACCGAGGTCTCGAGCACTGGATGCGTTCGATGTCAGAATATTCGCTCTGTGAGGAATGGCACAGTTAACCGGAAGAGTCGTTTGATACGGTGGACCAATAGACTGAACCAACTGATTGAACACTGGACCAACTGTTCTGATAATTGAAACGGATGACCGAAACAGATGACTCCCAAGCCAAAGATACTGTTTTGACCAGCATTATTATGTCAGTCCTTCTCACTGTCCAGAATAACTTGACACCTAAGGTTGAACAACATAGCGATCTAAAAACCCTGCTAGTATTCTAATGGAACCTGCCATCTTGATTTGGAAGAGGATTTACCCGAGTTCGTTACTCGTGGTTGGATCGTATAATCGGCCGTGTTCCGATAAAGGTAGCCACATTTCATTTTAACGCAAACAGTTTACACATAAGCATGGAAAGAATCCGCAAATGCCAAAGACAAAGCAAAACCTAGTCAGACAAAAAGCCCTCCACCATTTTCCAACGAGCTGAGTCTCAGCAGTCACAGATTTGCGGGGAGCATCACGTCTCTCAAGTTGAGTACAAATGCGTGGTTCAGACAGATGGCAGTTGGCAGTAGGATGGTTGCTGTGTGCTCATGACAAATGAATGGCTAGCTGCTTTGTTTGCCTGGCCTCCATAGTTCGCAATCCTTCTACCTCTCCCATTCGCATCCCAATGACCGATTAGCTTAGTCCGGTTGCAGACGAGTGTAATTTGACCGTCTGCCTGTCCGAGCACACACACACACACGCTGTGTGTGTGCATACGTAAGTTGTGGTCCACAGTTGTTTGTCCGAGGGCTAAAACAGAGCAATGACTGAGCAACCTGTCGACAACATAGTTCCGATTGCAACCACAACTAGAAATGTAATCAGAACGAATGTGAACCCAGAAAGATTTCTTGCCCCGATTGAAGGACTGTCGGCTAACGTTTGTTTGTTAAATCAGGTGTGTGGGTGAGCGGCCAGTAAAATTAGTCGGCTGCATCGATGCGTCTATGCTCTATCTCCTTTGCCCGCGCGCATGGCAAACAAGCAGCAAACAAAGCGGGATAATTGATTCGAAAGCCGACGATACAAAGTAGCGTTCCGCACGTGTGGGTTTTGATGGATATCCTGAGAGTCAGAGAAAATAACGACGGAAATAACTAAAAACCGCTTGTCCATGAATAAAAAACAAACAAATCGACTGGAAATAGAGCTTTCCGGCAGTAAAGTGGTCCATACGTCCCTATGACTGCCGATTTCATTGTGTAAACTTCCGTGGGTCTCAACATTCACTTTGCAGCTTCGGTGTGCGAGTCAGCTAATGCTAAAAAAACGAAAAGCAGTGTACAACAGTTGCATTCTTATCGGGAAGTATCGTCGGTGGGGGTAAGGCCTGAAAAGGATCGGAAGCTGGCACGAAAGTTGTGAAAAATTGTGGTTAGCAGGCTTATGGTTAACTCTTCCCTGCAAGGTATATAGTGCTATTCGCTCCAAAATCATCTAGCTGTAATACCCTTTCGGTGTATACCTGCCATACTATCCGAAACAAGCATGAAGCGTGAGATAATACCAGGTTGACCAAGCGTAGGCAGAGGCAGTCGAGATGCCCCAGTTGGGTTTGAACTACGGACCTTTCGGTCTGTAAATTCACGAACTAACTCGAGCTCGCTTCCACCAGAATAGATTCATTACGAGTGTCATGATGTTGGTTGGTTGTTTTTCAGCACGGACCAAATCAGCTTCCTAAGATGAAGTCAAAAATTGAAAGTTGAAACCTTTTTTCACACAACAATGTGCTGAACTGCCTAGAAGTTGACAGTCTACGAAAACCGATGGGATACCGACCCATGATTAATTTGCAGAGAAGTGATACAAGTTAGAACTGGGCTACGGATGATTGCTTCTCGGTACGATCAATAGATATAGGCACCAATGAGTTTTGCAGGCCATAAAGAGATTCTTGTTCTTCAAACACAGGTTTCGTTTTGCACGCGAAGTAAAAGGTTGCAAAGCGCCACAGATATTGTTAATATACCGGAATCTAGTGCTCGGAGTTCTGGCTACCATGGGAAGAGGGAACAATCAGAGCTAAATGAAATGAGGAAACAGAAGCCAAACGGACAGCTGTCATCACAAGGACTTTAGCTGATGGGCGCTTTTTGTTGGGAACTGAGGTCTGGTTGGTATATTACTGATTAGTCTTGACCAGAAAACCGACGCGATAGGACTGTTTTTTTCGATTGACGCATGCGTGTTGGGTATGACCTGCTTGGCATTTTTTGAAGCATCTTTCTGCATGTTGGTTTATCACATTTTCGATAAGAATAAACTAGCCGTACTTTGCAATAATGTTCCCCAGCAGAGGTTGTCTCCGTTTACAAGAGGTAGATCATATTCAGCACTTCAAATTCTCCTTTCAAATTGGCCGCTCTAGCGTATAACGAGTACGGCTGGAGATCAGCCTTACTGGTAATTAGCTATGTACAATTGTGCGAGCCTAAAACTCAACCAGAGCACGTAATGTGGACATTCGGAACGGTTAAGATAGCTTAGTTGACAGGGCCGTCAGCAGATTAGTGTCATATGGCGAATTCGCGTCCCATCTGCGGAAACTTTGATTTCGTCGCCCAGAGTGTTATCTAAAAGCATCCGAATTCCCGTTTGTCATTCGTCGATCCATGTGTTCTTGGGTTTTTCTTGTGGACTGATTGAGCCTGAGCGGATAGAGGCTCAGGTGAAATCAGCCAACTGTGACTTTCAATTACACCAGTTGCACACAGAGTTTTAGGCTTATCCTGCTTGTTTGCTGTACTGGACTGAGATTAGAAGAGACAACTACCGGAGTTGTGTTGTTTTCGATGGTATGAGCTCCTAACGGGCTCCCATTAGCCATACAAAAGACCAGCGTTTCACAATCCCTTCCTATCACGCATCCGAGCTGTAAGGTTGTATGTATATGGGTTTTCGGCGTAATGACCTGACAGTAAATTGTACACGCACTTATTAGGGGGCTCGACAGCTACATACCACAAAACTGTATGCTGCAAATATATATAATATGTATAATACATAATATACATATAATACTCCATGATGACGCGAAAAGTTGGGAAGAATTATCTATATATGCATATATGTGTGTATAGCTGTACATATATACATATATATATAAGCCTTATTCTCTAAGTTTTGTGAGTTTCACTGCGCGAGGAAAGCGCTCCAAAGAACTTAGGTTTGACCTCATTAAGTCAAGTTAGTTTATTCCGAAAGAGAAGTTTGGAGAAAGTGCGCGAGAATAGATTTTTGGATGACCGTGCTCCCCTCGCAGTAGGTGCAGCTGGAGAGGGAGAGAAAAAGATACAGGCTTCTTTGGTTTCTGGTTTCGGACTGCTGCAGCAGATCTCGTTTGCATTATCTGTAGTCAGCAATGCTGACAGGCACTTAAACTGTGCATGTTACTGCCTTTACGAGCTGCGATCGTCTTCCAGTCCCTTAGGTCTGGCTTCACAGTGATCTATTTTCTAGTAAATCTGCTGCTAGAATAACTAAGTGTTTATTTTGAATATAAACTTGATAAAACTGTAAATTTTTGGCCCACGGAGCAGGTTCTGAAACAACCTGAGCTCAATCACACCTAGAATAGCTATTGGTGGGCATAAAAATGAAACTCATCTCAACTTTTCTATCCTGAGGCTTTGTGAAAATACCACGTTTTTTGTTTTATGACTCTGTCAAATCACCACCACACGTCAGGTATACCCATTACTCAGAATATACGTCCAAAACAGAAGGCATAAATTGCGGTGCACCAATTAACTGATTAAACCAAGCAGCAGACAAACCGTTAGAGAAGAAATATCCTGTCTACCAAACTTACACATGTGTTTGGTTTTATTGCGATCCTATTGCGTAAGCGGCTACAAAACGTTTCTCAGTAATTGCAATGCTGCTGAACTTTTCAAAATAGTCTGTCCAGATTTTATCAAAACCATCGCATATTTATCGGCCGATGGACAATCTTCGAAATTTCACTATCGGTTTTCCATTTTTGAGACCAATCACTTGGGGATTTCCCACAGTTTTATTACTTATTTCCTAGTTTCTGGTGAGCACAAATTATACGGGGCTGGGTCTCTGTTTTGTGAAATTCTTCGCCCATATATTCTGGGAAAGTAGTATTGCATCTTGGGAAACTACCCGGATATCCTGGATGTCGGATCCAGTGAACATGGGGCTCCCTTGACACCTAGAAACTGTTCATTTGCGACTCTTATGATTCCCATGTTACGATTATCGCAATATGCAAACGAATGTTGAACTCCAGCCGTATGTCCACTCGGCGTCTAATTACAAAATTAATTCACGGACTTCGACCTCCTGATGAGCCACAAGAAAGTAAGACTGATGGTGGACTTCCGAACAGCGCTCACGAGCTTACAAGTAGTATTGTATTGCTCCTGCTGACTCCTAATGATCTGTCTCACTTGCGGAATCCCGCATACAAGTTTTTTCTCTGCTGCCCTCTTGTGAGTACTCAGGTTCCGCAACATCACAGGAGAACATGAAATACTATATGGTGCTGCCTAATATTTAATGATCCGTAAGCCTTGTACATGGAGACGGCAACATAAAGCACAGATTTTTAGAGACAGCTTTCAATAAAGTATGGGAGCTCCGGTGAAGCAAATAAACCGTATCCTTATTTTAACAGCCTTTTGAAAATGAAGGTCTTTCTACTGTTCTCACGGTTTGGCTAAGGACGTCTCTTAAACTGAAAGTTGAGTCGTACCAGTCTGAAATGTCTTGGACGAAGAATACTACTAACACTACTAATGATAATAGTAATAATGGATGTAAAAATCAATGGCAAATAGGATGTAAGGGAGATATGTCCATTAAATGGCTTTCCCAAATGGACAACAATTCATCTGTAGTCTGGAGGATCATTAGATTGCGCACCAGGGTATACTTTTCTTCAGAAGAATCTAACCTCATTGATACATGTAGTGCGAATTCGTAAATTTTCGTTCAAAAGTAAGACACTCGCCGTATTGAAAAGTGTAGGTATGGTGTTTTGCAACGCCGTTAGTCATATGTTCTCAGGTCACCTCAGTACTAATCTTCACGGCATGGAAACACTCCAACTACATACAGGCTACTTAGTAGATTCTGTCTACTGTTATGACTGTGTGTACAAGGGACCCACTAAACTGCAAACGTTATAAAATACCATGGCCTGCAGTCGCATTCTAGACGGCACACTAGAGAAAAAGCCACCCTGTTAAATTAAGGGGGCGGCAGTTTTTTAAATTACAGTTGACGTGGGGAAAGCTATTCACAAAGGTGTGGTAGTCCAGTTTTTGCGGATGGTTGAAGGTTGTCGGATTTGGAAGAACCTAAATTACCAATGGAATAGTTTGCCAGATACTGCATTAATTAATTGGCTAGACACTAGCAAATTATGTCAATAACAAATTACTAGCCATACCGGATATTACACGGTATTGTCATCCCAAGAATGAAAACGCCAATAAGCGCTGGTTACTTGGTAATCGCCAGGCTGTACACTGCCACCTTCAGTATTAACCGGCGGTTCCCGGTGGCACTCGCATGACGCTTTTCTGAGAGAGGCAAGGTATGACACCGAAACCGGATGACACCGGTGCCTCGACAACAAACGGGTGACTGCTGTTGGCGCCCACTGTTTTGTCGCCATGTTTAGGCCGGCTGATGGCTTGCAGCCGGCCTCTGCACGTTCACCTGCCGCTATTCCCTCCGGTTTACATCGGCGTCAAGGGCTTGCGCACAACAACACATTCGTCTCCGCACAAACCGTCTTCAGCTAATTTCTATCCCCAGATTTCAAGTGGTCTAAGCATTTTTGGCCGGCGAATCCGATTTGGATGGTAGCAGTTCACACGTAGGCCAGAGTAAATAAGGCAACAGAACAGGGTGTCTTCGAGCGCAAACGTCTGGCCTACGAATGCGAATGGTGGCAAATTTCGCTGTGTTCAACACCTGGTTTCTTGCCAGTCTTGTTAGTTTTAGACTGACCTGATAGATTAATCTGAGGGCAGTGTCAGTAGCGTACGCTGAACCGTCACTGCACCTCACTAGACCTTTTGCTAGCCAGGGATCACTGACGGAATCTAAAAGAGTCACACAAATTATGTTTAGAAGTTTTGTATGTTTTTGGCTATCTTCTTACGCACATAGACTGGTGACATTGCAGTGGTCACAGTTCTTACAGAACCGGGCTTCATAAATGCTCTCCTATTAGGAAACTCATCGGGCTAAAGGATGATATTCATTTACCTTTTACTTTAGCTGTTTTATTTTTGTTATTCTTTAAAAAAACTACCAGTCAGTGATTCCTCACTGATCATTCTTTCATTTGTTTGCCAACGTTCAGCTAACTATGCATATCGTACTATTCGGCGCATGTTCGAGGGAATTCGCGACCACAAACCAGGCTTCTTGAGAACTGGACCGGCCAGGCACGTAACCAGTGCTATTGCCCCCCATCTGATTGATGCCAACCACCAGGTCCATCCGACCGAGTTGTTCAGAACGATTTATTGAGTGCCACTTAATCGTTCTAAGGCTGTTTGCCAATCATCATTGGTTTCTTGCCCTCTTCCTCTGTCAAGTGCCTTGGCTCTCAACTCGGACTTCCCCAGCAAATAACTTCATCAGACTATACCTTTGTAAAGCTTCCGTATACCTTAGTAAATCCATTCTACATTTTTCATGGCCATTTACGAGAAAAGTTGCTATCAAAGTCATATTTTCGTGAACATTTTTACTTTAACAGTGCGTTTACGAATAAAAATTAACGAGTTAGAGCTCTCTATAGAATTACGGATATCAGTTCGTCTCAGATCTCAATAAGGGTCTGGGTTTAAGCGATCCAGACAGTTAGACCGAGGCAGTCGCTTTACATTTTGCATGGCACTTCCAACCCTAACTTTCATGCACCCGCTCGATGAATCACCTAGTCCCTTGGGTGGTCAGTTATCGGTCACGAGATTCACCCGCGGTATTGCTGTTGACCTACCCGTTGACGACCTTGGACTTAAGAGAACACTGACAGTTCCCTGGGCACGTGCGTCGCAGCTTTGTCCACGCAGTCCTCACAGTCGTTCATTGATCTGTCCACGCCTGTCAAACGCTGACCAAAAGCCACTTCTAGCTCTGGCATCAGAGAGTGAACCAAAGCTGTCAGACGTCGGGTAAAGAACCATGGCTACACCGCCACAATAGCAACCAACCACAATTCATGCTTGGAAGCCTAGTTATTCAGGCTTCAAAACGCGTTGAAAGTTATCGCTGGGACCTATAAACTGTTCAATTATTCTTTTGATAACAGTTTTGTGGAACCTCTTTATCGGTAGTTAACGGTCTTGCTCTATGGGACTAATGTAGTCCCATCATAAACGAAGACGCAGGATTTAGTCCTCTTAGGAGTAAGAGATGCCATAAAAGAAGGCTACTAAAACACAGCAAGGGAACTTTTTTACGGCACTGTTGCGTAACCTAAGGGTGAGTGGTTTTCATTCAAAGAGCTGGAACTAGAAAGTTCAAACCTATACTGTCATTGCTTAACCCTTAAAATACGACACCTGGTTTCATCAGAAAATGGCGACAACATATCTACCTCCCACACTGCGAAGCAACGTCCATTCCTGACTGAATACCCTGTTGTGGTGTTCATATCTGCTTACACTCTGCGTACCGAAGGCCGTTGAGCATACAACGCCGAAAAGCAGCCAATTGGGGGCTAAATTAGTCGACTGAACCAATCGGGGTTCTGCTGATTTTCCTGACTCCCTTTGTTTTCAGCTACACTGAACAATCCCGTCTGCCCAGGTACCACTGTTAGAGCCACCAACCTCATCAGGTTCAGCCGTCCACCCTGGCCTGTTTGTGCTCCCAACGGACTGGACGTTTTCGACACTTCGTCTACAAGGGGCGTTTAATTACAACAGCCTGCCTCAGAACTCTTAGCTTGTACTTCAAAGCACATTCCTCTATTGTCGCTGGGTTTGTTTCATCGCCCTTTGGCTATACTCAAATTTCTATAGATACTTTGTTCATTGTTTTAAAGTAGTTTACATTTTTCCACGGAATATTGACACTATCACTCTTAGGATGATCAGCCACGTTAGATATTTATGCATGTTTTCATCTTCATCCAGGAAACGCGACTGTTTGACTAAAATCTACCAGTCAAGGCTCAGTTAGACTGTGACCTTGTGATCTTTGGACGAAAGGTTGTTTCTTGGTGCTTGATACCCCACTGTACATAACGTTCCTTTTCCGCCTTCAATAGGCGCTTGGCTTGCTCTCTCCACACAACTTTTTGGACCAACGTAGTCATGTTTTTGACGTTCTGAACCTCTAAGGAAGACTTTAAGTTCAAAGCATGCAAAAAACTTTTCTACGTCCCTGGGGCAAACTTCTACAAGAACGCAGGGAGAAAATTTTGTTGTACTAAGTTTTAGCCACAAAGTCGCTAACCTCATGGTGGTAGCTTGACGTTGCTTTTGGTTGCAAGGTCGTTTTGTGAAATCCTAATTTAGCTGAATAAAGTTGATTTGGCGACCGGCTAAGGTCACTGTGACAGTGAGCATTTGTATACTGCTTGACTCAAATTTCAGTCTTTTGGCACTCATAAAGCAGTTCAAGGCTGTGGTCGTTTTTTTCACTCCGTTCCTTAAAATACAATTGTGCGTACTCACCTAAACAGGCACCAAAACGTGATTTGACTTTGCTCTATTCAGAATGATCAGTCTGTTGTTAGTTTTGCACGCGCTTATAAATTGAGCGTGGTAATGCTAATTCTGCACACAGTGATTTGACGATCGAATGCGTTTTCACATCCCTATATTCTTACCACAACTGAAAAGTGCTTGTACTCCGGATGAAAATTGATGTGTCGCGCAATCCAGCATTGATTTGCACCAATCTGTTTCCTCAAAGTTAAAATGGATGTTTGAGAAAGGCTTTCTGACTTTTGTTGAATATCTGCAGTGGACAGAACCCGCTGGTTCTCCGTTGAAGTCTGGCTAGGAGGCTTCGAGGAAATATTGGTTGGCGCTAAGTGCGTGCTGGCTACAGTGCACATGTTTCATGTATGGGCCGAAAAATTCGATCAGCCGTCTCTGTGGATCCAAACTATCTTCAGGCAAATACTCTAGATATGGATATGCAGGTATCATCGTAGGATGCTTAAAAACGTCTTAATTATTTTTTTCAGATTGTTTGGATTCAGTTTTCTTTTATTTACATTCGGTGTATCCCCAGCACTCTTCAGAAAGCGTGATCTTGATGGCAGTAAAAACAACAGAAGGACGTGAAAACTCAAGGGCCAAATAAATTCGCTCGCAGAATTTAACTACCTGATGCGTTTCGGAGATTTTTAAGTTTCACTAGCTGAAGATTCAGATAAATTCAGTGTTCCAGTTTCTAAATGACCCAGAAGGACGAATAATTCATACAACGTGTGATACTTTCATTTGAGAAGTCGCTAGTTAAGAAGCCAGTCAAAACGTGACCGCGTGAAATGGATTCCATGATTGTAAAATGAGTGATCTTATATCCTGTCTAGATGCGAGTTAGCTACACTGTAGATCAGCCGCCTGTGGATGAGTGGTCAAGTGTTCAAACCACAAGCCGTGAGATTGCGGGTTCGAAACTCGCCGGAGTTTTATAAGGTGCGGAACTTTGGTCATCAATAAGGATGAAACAGCTATAAATAGACTGTCATAGACTGTCTTCACTTACAGAACGAAATTTCAACAGAAAATTCCAAAATCTCACTAAATTGCGCATTATATGAAGAAGACTATTATCTTGGTTCTAGACAATTATTGCGTTTGATTGATACGCCTTTGACGATAACTGCACTGCATCTTGCAATGTCATTGCGGACCTATTCTAAACTTTGAACGAAGGAGATTTACAATAAAATCACTTTTGAAATCGCGGCAGGATACTTAGTAGCTGCGATATGTTTGCTCCCTGTTGGTTGTAGGCTCCAGTTGGTGCGGTGTGGGTTTGCAGAATTTGGGAAAAAACAGCCGTGAGGTCGTAGTCTTAGGGTTGTACAAAGGTATCACCGATCTCAAAAACGACAAAGAGGCTTATTCGTGTAATAACCGCCAACCGGAACTTTCTAGAGAGACGGGGTAAGTAAAGTTTATAAAAATCGGTGGGCAGAGCGCAGGATGCAACAAAAGCGATATGCTATCGGTTCACCTGAGCGCACTGACTGGGAGTGAATCTAGCCAAGAACCATAAGGATGCACGATAAGCTGAGTACTAACAAGCAGAACAGCGCGCCGCAAAGAGGGGGGGGACCAAAGTAGAAAGCAAAAACCGAGAAAGGACGGCAGACTGTCGGCCTACGATTGCGAACTTCTACATGGTAAAGAACCTTATGATGTTTCCTCAAGCGGATGGATTACAAGGGTCTCAAAAACGCGTAGCTTGAGACCAATTACGAAAGACATAATAGCAGTTATTAAGGTTTTAGTCGCCAAGGCCAGGCGCTTAACCTAATATAAAATACTGCTGGCCGGTTCACCAGAGCTGACCGCTCGATCAGTGCATTACAGAGAAAATGGCCGGGTTAGTCTTTAGTGGGTTTAGGAAAGAGTCGGAAGGCAACTCTTTTTGGTCCGTTTGTGACTAAAAAAGAAACCTTCAGGCCATATCTAGTTCAAATCAGTGTGTTTACTACAGCTTTAGCCTAGCACTTGACATAAGTGAGCATCATATGAGCTGAGCCCAGAAGGTAGGCAGCGAAGGTGGGCCACATTAGTGGAGCGACAACAAAGAACATATTTACTCGTTATAAAGTCTTGGCCTAAATCTTCCTCTCGTTTCAGCAGCTACTGAGCCAGAGGCTTGTTATCAGGTAGCAATAACGATGACAAGCAAGGACTGGCACTGGTCACAATCAACCTTAGAACTCTTGTAATTAGGCTGGAAGCATTGACGGTTTGGCTGGCTAGCCATCAACCGCATATGGCTACCATTAAGGAAACAGAATATGCGGAAGTTGCAACAGAGGATTAGATGATTCGTAGGTGTGACATACTAGCAGTGGCTATGGACGTTTTTCTATTTACGTAAATAAAGCATTAAGGATTATCGAAATCGAAAGGTGATCTAGTTGTGTTTTGTGATGATACATGACGGAATCATGCATATGGTTCAAACTGTACGTAGGATTTCAGGCTATTTGGATCCCAGACTGGTGCGTCTATCTAGTATCCACATTAAATGTGGTCGGGTACTCATCACGGAGGACTTAGACCGCCCACACACAGACCGTTCGACATAAAACTAGGATGATTATATGTTCTCAGCTAGTCCTCGGGTGAGTAGTACAAATACTGACACAACATTCCCAGTAGTCAAGGCAAAACTTCCACAAGCAACGTTTTGCACTAATAAAGCGGTTGTTGTAAGCTCCCCACCAACCTGTGGTAGATATGATCATAATCAATAGCATAACATCAGTCTAATACTGCTGTAATACAATAAATTATTTAAAAGCCTTATTGTAAAAAAATTATTAAAGTTGTGTGACGAAGGGAAGTAGTGCTAACCTACACCTCCGGGAACTCATTCAGACACTTTGGATAGAAACTGACAACAACAAAGCTAATGGCATCTATTATCAGCCATGTCCTACACCGTCTTCATCCATGCGCAGTGAGGATCGAGCGGACCCCTTTCAGGAAGACAAGTCGGGAGGATAGTACCCAAAACTTTCACAATCATTGTCATACCCCTCTGAAAAGTCAGCTACAACTTTGAGCGCTGGATGCCTTTTCCGATCGTGGTCCCCCTTACATAACTGAACACTGGCTTTCCAGTGGTCTCTTTGAGGATTCTTCGGCATCAGCTTACATGACCTATGCATCTGAGGCAATGGAGGCCTAAAGACTTCTCAGGTCAGTCGCTTTCAGAGGCCGCGTTACGCAGCCGTACAACAAAACAGCCTGCACTGTGCCCTAACACACACGCTCCTTGACATTCAGAGATGTGCCACTTTGCTACCATAAGCTTCTCAAATTAACAAACGCGACCCAAGCCTCAAAGCTTCCTATATTAACTCTGTCTGTCACAGCCGGAACTTTCACGATATATGAAACGTTCGACAGATTCAAATGCCATTTCTTGGAGTGGCGCGCTATATTATTATATCCTCAGACTTCTGGGGCATTGTTTGCTGAGCGAAATCGTCGAGGTGACAAACAAGCCGGCTGAGTAGAACGCGTTTTGTAAATCCAGGAATACTATATTTTTGGGTCGTTTATATATCTGCTGCTGTTCAAGAATCTGACGGATGTAAAGACTTGATTAATCTTACTGAGACAACCTCTATCAGGCCGAAATCTTGCTTGCTGCTCTCGACTCATTCCTTCACAAGTCACCATAAGGCAAACAGGATGAGATTCTCGGTAGAACTAGAGTGAATACCGCACTCACAACGGGTCGCTTTTTGAAAACGGGTCATATCACCGATTCTCACTATTTTCAACGGAAGGTCTTTCTTTACAAAAAGGAGACAACTAAATCAGACAAGCGCTGACTGAGGACAATAATCCCATTCTTGAATAATAGGGCTCAGAGTCCAGCTGAATCAGGAGCTCAGTGTCACACGAGAGAACGTATGCTATCATAAATCTTCGAGACCGTAGTGGATTCTAGGTTCACCGTCCAAGGTTTTACTGCAGTTTGGCAGTCTGACTGAGTACGGTAGGTGATCACGAGAATTGTTCTTCAGAGTACTCCGCCCATCTGTCGAGGCATCCTTCTTTATTGTAGGTATTCACATTGCTTTGACCCTTTATCGTTTCCATCATCGGTGATTTCTGGAGGCCGGTCTCATGGGTCATTCGGGCATTCCAGGCGTTCGTTGCCTCTCCCATTTCCCTAGCCTTCCACGTCCACCAGCCTTCACGGTCGGCAAACCGAGTTTTATCCAACGTCTTCTGATTTATCGGACCGAGTTATGTCTAGGATTAGCGTGAGCAATTCTTTGAGATTCAAGAAGCAACACAGTTGTGTCCGATATTCATGGTTTGAGGGAACTTTGTGGCGCCCTGCCACAGGGAAAATTCCGGCACTTTTCAAGGATATGGTGATTCCGTTCCAGTGCAAACTGGCATCTGATTGTTAGGCAGTTGCAAGAGCCCAGAAGGCGCTTCTGATAAGTTTGTTTAACTTCTTGGTTTGCCAGCCTCTCATCGTCTAGGCGAGTTGTCCACCCCATACGCAGCTGCTTAAAGCGATGACGGAGTTGACTCCAGACTAGTGCATGATAGGAATATGCAGAAGTGTTCCAAAACGAGCGAAAGTCAGCTACTGAGCAGCGCCGTCTGTAACTCATGGCAGTACGATTAAGGTGGGTCCGTAGCTAGCATGCTGCTGTAGGGCACTGCGTGGCCAGATGACTTCAGTTACTTCAAAAGTTAGTGTTGCACAAGCAGTCTTTATCCGTCATCCGTAATTATCGATCCAAGTAGGCCCCCTACCTGCATCTCAGATACATCAAGTCTGCCCAGTTATGCATTGAAGTCTCTGACACCCGCAACAATATTCAAACTTGTAGCCTGCGATAATAGGCATCCAGGGCGTGATAACCGTTGTTTTTGGTGCTCTCAAGGCCACAGTTGCTTGAGGGTGTACGCAGGCATGTTAAGCAGACAATGATCGGCTCCCCACTTGTGAGATTCCTTCACGGACATCATCAGACAAACAACACAGGGAGACTCTCAACGGGTACCTAGTCAAGCAAAAATCTTTCTGCCTGGTTACTTAGGATGAGGTCGACCCCTGTACACCTTGTCGCAGGGACCTCTGGATAGCCAGAGGTGCACAGCCGGAAGCAAGTGAAGAATGATAAGGCTGTTATCTCATTGACCCCGTTTAGATCCTTTCTGATACACCAGTATCGGGTAATCCAGTGTGAGAGCAAGACCAGCCTATTGTCTTGACTGCTTCAGAGAGCAAACAGCAGTCAGGTAGTCGTCAAGGCTTGAAGATCGTCCACCCAGTCTTGCGCCGGTGCCGGCTGCTTCGCAGATGTAAAGACCGGCGTAAGGCCGATGGGCTCGTAAGAACTTACGGATGGACCTGCAAAGCGAGCGTTATTAATGAGGTTGGGAGTGTGAGAAGAAAATAAACGTGGAAGAGAAGGAAGGGAGGTGTTAGCAGTGGCCTGTATTGGCTTACTCACCCTGCTGTACGCTGCAAGTAAGGCGACCCGACTGAAGACACCACACGACAGCTGATGCGGCATGATAATATTTTTGGTTGTGGGGGACATGTTTTTACGCGGCCTGGGGTACTGCTGGGGACCACAAACCTGGATGGGAGGAACAATAGGGTCATCAACTAAGGAGTTTTTCCTAAAAGCCCGACCTTAAAACAGCAGTACTTGGCGGAAAGTGTTACCGCACTACTTTTTAAAAAAGCAAGTAGCTATGCTTGTTCCAAGCCCCACCATGAAGCAGCAGGAGAGTGTGTTGGTCAGACCTCCAACCACTGATGAACCTGATATGAGACTCTGTGGGTGTCGCATGTACACCACCAGGGCCACGGGATCACTTAAACCGCTACAGCACGATAAGGTCCGGTAGTTTCGTGATGACAGCGGTGGTGGTAGCAGCTATGAAACTCTAGAAGTAAGTGGTAATGACATAATCGTTTCTAAACTCAGTTGCATAGTGAGACATTCGCCCTCCTTTTGTCCTCAGCATTCTGGACGGCCGAGTTCTGGAGTACGAGAATTCGTGCAAAATGGATGGATTTAAAGGTGGAGTCATTATGGGCCGTTTAGAATACGGCGTTAAAATTATGCAAGCCTAACGGAGCTAGCCAAGATATATGTACTGAAATGGAGAAAAGAATATTCTGTCACATCAACCCTTTAGGTGTCAGTCAATTCGTTAAGACCCAAGAGAAGAAGAACAAAGGCATGGCAGCGCTTCAAAGAAGGCTAAAATTTGGACAGCTTTAACATACACACGCAGATCAAGACTGCAAGCGGAGAACTCGAATTTTAGGCAAACCGATTGCAAAAATTGGCCAAAAATTTAGAGCGGTTTACACTGCAAAACATTATGGCTTCTACGGCTGAATGGCAATCGGATCGTGGTACGGACTGTTGAACATGCTTTAGGGTGACGTTTAAAAATATTTATCTTCTGTGACTTAACTCGGCAAATTTTGAGAGTGACTAGGATCCGGTGTGTACAAACGCCTGGTTTTCAAAAATGGTCGTATGATGTGTAATCCAACCTGTAAAAAACTTCCCAGAGGAAATGGCTGTTAATTTAACAGTTTATTGGAAAGCAACTGTCGCAGATTTAGTAACACTCTAAGGTACACGAAGTTTTGTGGCAGGTGGATTTGGCTAGAATTAAGTAAACAGAATCCGGAATATCCTGTGACATGCCTCTTACCAAAAGCTCCATCTGCTATAGTCGCAAAACGCATCTTCCTGGTCAGGTATTAAGGCTTGCGCGGCTCACAATGACGTAAAACTCTGTGGAATTTCTTGAAAACCACTCTGACTCCAGAGGTTAATGGTACTCGTAAGTGTTGCCGAAATATAATTGGGCGGAAAAGTAAGAATACTGGCCAGACAAAAAGTCAGCAGAATCGTCAAACCAAACTAGAAAATTTCTTTAAATTTACATGAAACTTTACAATTAACAAAGAAAGAGAATTCTGCTACTCCTTGTTGCCTCCTCATTTTCAAAGGCCGCTTAAGGAAACTCCTAAATAATGCCATAGCAAATGAAACGTTGTTCAACCGTAAGTACAAGCTCATATTTCTTTGCAGTGTCTAACCGAAAAATTATCTGAAAGAAAGAAGTGGAAAGTATACAGTTGGCCCCTGACGTAAAAACTATTCCCCGTTTAAGTAAAATCCACCCATGTACTTTGGAGCATCTAACAAGATTTATTTCTGGACCACTGAACACTCTTTAAAAGTTTTCTTACGGGTTTCCTACGGGTTTAACGAAAGATTACATTTGAACAGCCAACACTTGATGAAGGTGATATACAAAATCTTGGTATCTGCTAACAAAGTGACCTCAGTTGTACTCTATCTAATGTAGAGGCGAGTATTTTTGAGGGGTAAACTAAGCGTCATTTTCAACTAACTCTGGGTGCCAGAAGAACATATTTCTTGAAGAAAAGTCGTGTAGTTCAACTCTAGGGCTAGGAAGAAAAGGCAGACTTATCCATTTTAGGTTGATGACCAGGCCGACACTATTAAACTACTTGCTCTTGTACCACATTAGCAGCGCTCACGTAAACTGCATTTCTATGGTGTACACAAAGAAATAAATCTTGGACCTCATCAGTGGACGCATAATGACCGTTTGAATCAGTCATGCCAAACTACAGCCGGTTGCCTGTACAAATTGCATTCTACCGGCTTCATGTCTCGTAACAAAAATTTTAGGTTTATGTACACGACAAGTTTCCAGAATTGCGACCTTCCTGTTTTCCGGTTTGAGTGACCAGAAGCTCTGGATGGTTTTGAAAAGAAATAATGACATCATATTCCTCCAAGCGTTTGACAATACACTCTAAATTTGGTGAGAATAATGACATTTTTATTCTAAACATGAGCACTAAAATCTGCTTCTCACTGTCATCCCAAGATTTTGGAGTATATTACGTTGGCGGCTATCTGCTAGAAAAGCCACTTCTAAAGAAGTATTTGAGACTTGTTGTGATATCACGTCTGAGGCCTACGGGAGAATTCAGGAAGAAAAAGGACTCTGCTACCGGGTGTATGTGATTCACCAAGCGGCAAGTTTCCAAGCTATACCTGGAAGGGTTTCAAACTTTCTTCTGGTCTCATGTCGGAGCAGTCTTATCGTATGGTTGGCTCGCGATTTTTTCAGTCACCTAAACCAAACCTGCGATGCTAAAATAAATCTAACTGGAGGAGTATAGGTGGTGATTGGCTTTTGAAACTCAAAGTACATAAAAAGATTAAGGAGACTGGATCTATTTCCTCTGGGAGAGTGAGAGTTGTTTTGTACACGTGCAAGGTGTCATTAGAAAAGGTTGAAGAAGGGTTTGGGAGTAAAAATTTTTTAACTGTAAAGTCAAAACACAGCGTAGTGGAATAGGTTGTTGTAATCCGACGTTTCGGTTGCCGTGGGCGACCTTTCTCAACGATTTCTACAACTGATTGTAGGAATATATATAATATACGCCATATGGCGCTGAATCTCTTTAACACTGTTCGAGCTGATTTCGGCCCGGAACTCCCAAAGGGTTTGGGAGTAATTTATATCGTTAGTAGGGGGCAAAACACGGTGGCATCCACTTAAAATGTATTAACATAAGAGGCTTTGTATCAAACCTCTGGAATGGTCTGCGGGAGGAAGTACTCATTGATTAGGACGCCCAAGAAAAACTTTGACGCACAACATTAGACGAAGACCACTGATGGTTTTACTTTTGCTATGTTCCAAGGTCCAAAAGAGCTGGGACCCTCAGCGGAGAATTTCCTCCAGACTGGTTGAACGAGAAGTGAATGACGGATTAACTGCTGTGTACTGTGATGCCTGACTATCTACAAAAGTAGCTACTGGAGCTGGCGCACACTGAGTGAAAGACAATATTACACCTTCTAATACTGTCTGGAGCCATAAACACGTACTCACCAAACCTCACACTAGTTTTTTTTTCAAGAAAGCTAAGTTAAGTTTTACCTGCCAACACTTCTTTTTCTCCAGGGCCGTCGGTATTTTGGTGACATTCACTCTGATGGCATCGACTATATGAAAACAATTTTTCAGAGACAACAAACGCTCGCCTAGGTAGCGCTTATTTCTTCCGCATTAGGTTATGAATAAAACCCCCGGGAGTTTTTTTCAAAACTTTATGCATATTTAGTGCCTCCCCACGAAGGAGATCAACGCGCTGAGATTAGACTTAATCTTCTGTCACCTTCAGAAGAGAATCGCATCCTACGTAACTTCTTGATTTGTAAAGTCAGTGGGAATCCGCGCGATCGACGAAGCACTGAATTCCAGTCAGCCCCTCTGACACGTAACAAGTACGCATGAAATTTATGGCCCTCCTTTATAAGCAACAAGTATCAAATGTGGCATACAGACCTACCAAACATCTTCCCCTCGTCCGACAGGATGATCTTTCTCCTACCACATGGTGGGTAAATCAACAATGCTTCCCGGAAGCTCTGTTCAATTTCAGACGACCATACGCCATCTGTTCCATCGTCTTCCCCATTCGCTGAGTGACTACTGCTGTTTAAACACACTGAAACACATGGTTCTTCAGTTTGATTAGATCTCAGGTTTTCACCGGATACCTTCATCCGAACTCCCGCGAGCACGCTCGAAAACAAGGCAAATATTTTAAACTGCCACGTTTCGGACACCCAAGGACATCATGAGATACAGTTCTCTGGTTGGTCAGTCGGCCAACGAGAGGACGCTTATAGTTCAAAAACTTTTTCTTCTAAGGGTTTTATTAAACTCATTGTGTAAGCCAACTCTCTTGAGCTCATACACTATCTTGTCCCACGGTGCTGAGTATGTTTCAACAAGACAATGAATTGTTCCAATGCTAATCCGAGGAGTTGCAAAAAGAGCAGTATTTCTGCAGTTAAGTGTTTGAATATCCGACTACTGAACCACGTCAGTTTGATGGCTGCCAAGTCTTTCTGTCCGAATCAGCCGTTAACTAGCGGTCGGTGGTGACCTACACGCTAAAGATGTGCTGCTCTAACGACTCTCGAAAAGAATTATTCTATTTGAAAACGTAATCCATCCCGAGGAGGATTGCTCGCCATCACCTTTGCGAGGAACATGTATGAATTCTGTTGCAAAGCTAAGCTGCCACTTCTTTTGATAACCTCACGTCCCTCGTCTCTCAGCACCCGCATTAGATGCCATCTAGAGACGAAATTTCTGGGGAACATCGATGACGTAGCTATTCGTAATTCATGGACTCAGAAAGTATCCACAAAGAGTGTCACGAGAAACATGGATGCTTTCATAAGGGGAGTCCACAGATTTAACTCGTGTTGCGTCCTTCGGACAATTCCTGTAACAACTTTTGAAATTTCCCACAATTCCATAGGATGCCAGCCTTAAAGAAAGGTATTCTGGTGCTTTGTACCTTTCCTCTGCTTTCATCGTAACATTACGTATTTTGTCAATTGTACGAATGTTTTTTGTCTGAATACGAAAAATTTCGAAAACGCACATTTGTACAATTTCACGCAATACTAATGTGGTCACGTGCTTCGACTCTTCTGATTTCGGTGGCGCTTGCAGCTATCCTTCGCGAGTTTCATGTGCTAACTCTGGTATCAAAATATCTCAGAATATCTTCGGATTTTACCATAGGTTGGAAGTGTTCAGCGGAAGACCCCTCGACACCCATGATTGGATTATTAGTTATTCCTTGGCCTGTGCCAACGACCAACAATTCTTGGTGAATCTGTTCCATCCGACCTCTTTAACACTGTATACTCAACCTGACGTTCTTATCTTTATTTCTTTGCCGCACATTCCTGGTAAAACAGCTTTTTGGTAGTCAGACGACTACAGCGTTGACGCATGACTGAGATCCACAAAGACAAGGTCAAGAAGGGTTCCATGTCCTTACCATGGAGTGTCCTAGCTACCAGATATTTAGCGATGCTATCCAATCTTGGTGAAAGTGGTTTCACGGGTTCTGGTGGATTCGTCGCATATGCGGCTGAATGACTTTCTAAACGCGTACGCCGGAGAACAGGTCCGATATTGGTTGTGCTGCGTTTGCCTTCCATATTTTACGCACCCCTCATAATCGTTGACTTAATTTTCCGGAGATACCTAATCCCCGCCATTGAGGTCTGAACAGCAATTATAAGATGCTGGCTACGGTTGCTGGAAGGTAAATTGTCAGCACGAGGGGATGCTGGTCCACCCAGAAATATACAGAAAATACGCCGCATGTTGCTGACTCAAGCATGGCATTTTAAGCGTGAACAGCTGCCACAGTTGGAGGGCAGACCAGAGTTGGTTGCTCAGTTGTGCACGTTGGTGAGTACCGGTCTAACAGTGACCACGTTTCCGGAGGTATCCTCAGTCAGCCTTTTGGTGCAGGTGCAACGCACCCATCAGCCTGATTTCTCCCTTCAGCTAGCCACCGGGGCTTGTTGGAACACCAAACAGTGAATCATTCAAATCGCATTCAAGATCCTGGCGTCGACTTTGTGTGAGCAAGTGTAGATCTTTTTCTAGCCATAAAAGGAGGTTTTTCCTATAAGCGAGTTGCTGTCGTTGCTATGATGAGCCCTTCGGGATCATCTCTAGCTAAAACTTCAGGGGCAAAATGAAGCAGTTGGAGAGACCGGCAGAGGACAACCGTCCTTATATAAAAACCAGTTATAGATAATTTACTCATCACAAGCAAAAGGCTGATCACCTTCTCTCGGATTTAAACACTCTCAAGCAGAACATTTTTCCATCTGTGATTTTGGGCAACAACGATGTCCCTTTTTGTGCGTTATGACGCCGCTCGTTCTGCAAAGCCTTTATTTTGCCCTAGAGCACAACTGCGAGGTGCCGAGGTCGTTTCGTCTTCCAAACATAAAGCAAGAGCACTCTCCTCAAACCTTTGCCTAATCTCCTATCACTGCATTTTTGTAATACCAGCTGCTCTAGACTCATCCAAGCCTTAGATGACTCGCCAAGCTTTACAGTTAAGTTACGAACGTTTCATCAACAGGTGACAGCTTCCGTGCTGTGTTGAGTGGGTAGATTCCTTCTCTTCTGCCTGTGCTTGTATAGTCTCTACGCGGTAGCTAATAGCTTTGCAGCAAATGGCCGCCTCGGGATGATTTTTGCTTAACTTGACGACACAATGAGGCGGAACAGAGGAATTTTATCCACAAAGTTCAATATAACGAAAGCAACAATTAATATAATAGAGAGACATAAAGGAAACTTGCCACCAAAAAACACGAACACAAGCTAGCTAGCAGAAAACGTTACCAGTATTATTTGTTTCGAAGACAGTGAATAGTACCAATTTAATTGGGATAATGTTCGATTCGACCGCGTGAGCAAGAACGAAACGGGAACGCTGCGTGCCCTCCATCCTACTCAGGCGGTTACCTACAAACATGAGTAAAATCCTTACCCAGGCTCAAGCACCACTGCGGCGAGTACTTCGTCTCATGTTGTCAAACCCTCCTTCCTGATTTACGCATCTCGGTGTTCCAATGCAACTGCAGTTTATCCTTTATACGAACCCAACAATTTTTATGGCAGCCACTAGGCCCTATGCATTAGCACCACCTCACCCATTTAAATGGCTCTCATATCTGACTCCCCTCCAAAACCAGAGTCCATCCAGTTCCATCATAAACCATGTATCTGAAATACAGACTGCTGCCTCTTTCCACTGCGAACATCTTTATTTTGTCACCTTCAGTCAAGCTTTAGATGGCCATGACTATTCAACCAACTCGTAAAAATCATCCAGCGTGAGCAAAAGTTTTCAGTCGTATGATTAACCATATGAAGCATAAGGTTCATACCCAAATGATGGGTTGAATACCGTTGAGAATGATCACAGTAGTACGGCAAGTGGGACAGCATAACAGACGTCAGCTGCGGGCACCCAGAAATGCATGAAGGATAGCAAGTTTACAAAAGTAGGTATGATCCAAATCAAATAGGGTCGCGCCAAATTGGAAACGAGCGTGCCATCGTGAGGCATCGGGACATCAACGACGATAAACTAAAAGTCGTCTTGGAGATATATGTCTGGAATTTAGGACCGAGAGAAGCTAAGCTTTGGGATGATGAAAACAACACTACTAGGTATGGTAAAAGCGTACCCAGTCCGATGGCACTCCCGCAATTATTTTATTCAGAATCTCGACCGCAACCGCTCGCACACTTGAGCCTGTAACCGCAACGACAAAAACAATTTTTCACCTGGCCCCAACCACCTCGTTCGAAACCGGTGAACCTGTCGTTCGAAGTCAACCAACCTAGTCTCCTGTTGTAATTTCTGGTTTCCTGTTCCACAAGTTCAATTCCATTTACGGTGTTCAGTTGGCCCTACGCATTGGCGCTATCTCCCCATCAAAACTATCCTTTACACCTGACTTTCCTACAATAGTGTGATTAGTGAGTCTGCTCGATTTCAATTTAAACCATGCTCTTGTGACAAAACTTGTCAGTTGTCTCCAGATCAAATTCTTCGGTCTCCATTCTCATTTTCGCTTTTTGTGACCCTGGCCATCTACTCGACCACTCAAGGTCACTCAGGGCCAGCAACGGATTTCAATTTTAGTCCGTGTCAGCCGGCGTCGCATGCTATATGCGTCGTACCACATACCCACTGTCCTCGTTTTTTCGGCCCCCATAATTGCGGTGACACTTCACATAATAAGCGTGCCTCTTTGGTTGTAACTTCCTCTCCATTGTGTATTTGCCTGCCGCGTGCAAGTGGTAACGACCTGATGATGCCTCAATCGGCATGCTCCCTAAAAGTTGAGAAATAACCCTATTATTGTTATAAACTCCTGGTTATTTTGTTTAATTTCCGATGCCGGTTTGGGCGTGACCAACTTTATTGCCCGCTGTTTGTGCATGCTCTCTTTTTCGCGCAGTCCCCAGTACCCGCCAATCCCATCCAGCCGTGCTTTATTCTGACCGTAATCGTGTGATCATGCCTCGCTGTATGCCACCCACTAGTTGGGAATAAACATTATTATTATTATTGTTACCAGGTTCCTCTCAGCTAAGTCCCTCCCCTGGATTACGCTATCCGTTCTGTTAAATGAGTGGTGCCTCCTCTTGCCTAACCCCAAATAACACGGACCAAACATGCGTCAGAGTTTCTCATACCTGAGGACGTATCATGTGCCACACGACCCATTCAGCACATGCGCTAAACAATGCGGTGCGCCTCCGTTTGGCTAGATAGCTCATACACCATACACGTCGTTTAACCATGTCCATACGCTCTGGCCATTTCCGTGCTGTTCCGACTGTCCCAATGATGGCTACCGCCTCATTTGCCTCCGCGACTTGCTTTTCCCAGCAGCTGTTTGCCGTTTGCTGGTTCGAAATGAATGAGCTGTTTTACTAGCCTGGCTTTCCCCCAACCGGATAAAATATCTGGTGGCTGGAGTTTTTTTTAATGCGCAAGCCGCAATTATGACTGCTTGGTGGCACGCCACCTTGCAGATCTAGCAGCATGTACGAGGGATGAAAGCCTCGTGTGGTGATCGGTACGTCCTGCAGGGAGGATTGCCCTGTTGCGCTGCACCACGGTGAGTTCGTATACCCGCCGCCCCTCCAGTAGCACGGGTGCTTTGCCCATCACCGGTGGTTCTGAGCATAACCTTTTATTCAGGAAATCAATAAAAGAGCACTGTTGTTTTCTGTTTGTTGCTGCTGGGCTGGACTCGTCCCGGTTGTGTTATTTAACTGGCAAAGCTATAAACTACAATCGGTGAGAAGAGAAAAAACTGGACTTTCGTCTGTTTAATAAAAAATAAAAGAAATTCGTAAAAAAACAGATGAGATAGCCTGAAGACTGTGATGCCCATGGCTTATATCGACGTACGGAGCTGTAGCTGCTTTCGTCATAACTGGGGTTGTACCGCACCAAAGCGCACTTAGTTAACCAAAAAACACGCGCAGCTACCTACTACTCCCAGGAATGAGCATATGAAATGAGAAATATATGTATACAGATGTTCCAAACCCTCCGCTATCGACATGCAAGACTAGGGTCCAAAGACTATTTAATTGCCAGCACTACTTGTTAACTTGAAGCCGGTAAAAGTGCTTCGGAGGCTGGAGACTATTTCTATTATACTTACTTTCCTTCCCAACTCAAGTGATAAATATCAGATAAACTAAACTACAAAGCTACGTACAAATTCATCCCTATCCCGCCTCTTTAATCACTTGTTGTCTCCATCCTAGAGCGGTAGACGTCACGTCCTCCTCTGATGTCTCCTCAAACTCACCATGCTTTGTTAATCTCATCCCATTCCATCATCTTCCCAAGTTTTTAACTCCGGCAGTAGCAGGTATGGACGACATGGTTGGATGTTATCCACACTCAGTGAATTGCACATCCCAGCACAAGCTCTGATGTCTCCTCAAACTCACCGGGGCTGTCCGAAAACCGAAGTATGTCAGGCCAATGATGGCACGACGCTGCCATATCCAGTTTGATGGCACAACCGCAACTGTTCACTTCCAACTCTCGACCGTACCCTCTCGCCCACTCGTTCCATTAACTTCAAATGCGATTACTGGCCCTCACCCGGCCTCAGCCGCCTTCATGCTAAGTTCATTCCAAACTGCTGAACCTGCCGTTTGAATGTAGCCACTTCGGTGGACATTTAGTCTGTGTTCCCCACACAAAATCAACAATTTTTATACAGTTCGCGTTCCGATGTACCTATTACGCCCGACTCCACAGCGACACCAGTGGTTCTTTACAGTTTCACTGCATACCATGTTTCTGATATTCCTGTTACCATTCGCTAGTCCCTCCATTTCATCATCCCCACATTCGCTTTTTGTGACCCTTGCCATGAGTCCAACAGTCGAAGGCCACAAGGCCTCAGCGGTTGTTTCAGGCCTCAGTTCATTTTGCCCGGCTGAATGATGCCAACTCTGCTGCTTCACCAGATCTGATGTTCTGGTACTTATTTTTCGCAGTTTACACTTCTCTTGTCATATGTTAGGCAGGAAGCCTCTTGTTTTGCCCCCCTCGTTTTGTTTTCGCCGGACACCTTGAAATCCTAACGATCTGATCTTGCTCGATGTTCTCTCCAAAAAAGAGCTTTTCTGTATGTGCCAGTTTAATGGTGACCACGTCTACACTGGATAAAGCCCAGCACCTATGACGCCGTCCCTTTTTCCAGAACCCCCTGTACCCCCGGTCCCCGTCAGTTATGCCTTTATTCTGACTTTAACCTTATGATCATGCTTGACCACATGCCTCCCACAAGTAGGGGATAAACATTAGTATTATTATCGTCATTTCTCTTATTCGATGATAAAACACACCCGAGCTCTTCTCATTTGGAGTGCAGCTCTCCTTCCGATATACCGTGCACCCTTTTCGCCTTCGCTTAGAAGACTTTGGATTGGAAACGCTTTTGAAAACAAACCTCAGAAGTTCATCTAACAAGTTCCCCAAAACCGTTGGCAGCAATATCCTCTACTTGCACGGAGCGGCCATACGCTCCACGTTAGCATCAGGTTCGTCCATCAGGTTCGTTCAAACAATTCACCTGGATATGGTTCATGGAGAAGCCAGGGTACGTCCGGCTTATACGCTTTGTTTGATGAGGAGTGAGAGCTGAGTATAAAAAGTTGAAGAATTTCTAGTAGACAGGTGAGCGTCTGTCGTCTTTTGTTTCTATTTACTATATTCTGCGGGGTGTTGCCTTTTGCTGGAGTGAAAATAATCCGGTCCACAATTTTGTAAATTTTTAAAGATGGCCCCCCAAATTACTGCGAGCAAACTGCCGTGGTTCTACCCTCAACATTAAAAATATAACTCGTAAGCAATGCTTAGACCCGCAGTTTCTATATTCGTGACCTTTAAAGAACAGCAACATGCCGGTTTCTACCACCAGCCGACATAAAGGTCTTGGTACCTTGGGTAATATAGTACTTACACTTTCGTGGTGGTCATCCGCACTCCCCCAAACCCATAGCGTTTTCATTGCTTCAAGAATACCTTGGTAGCTTAAAAACCACCGGCTTTCTGCTACCACTTTAGGACTCAGCAATTCACTAAAAGGCGACTTTCGAGCAAGCCAAGCACAGTTCACCCGTTTAATCGTACCCTTATTTGGCAGTCTTGTAAAACCGGCCAAAAGCAACACTGAGAGCAGTGTGTGCGAAATATTAGTAAAAAGACGCATGGCACTGTCTATTGCGTTTTTACGGTTGGGCAGTGATTACTAAGGAAAAGCCCGTGCGAACTTTTGGATGGCCAACAAATGGTTAGCGGGCTAGAGGCCATCGATCTGTAAGTTTGTGGTTCGCGGTGTTGGGTGAAACAAGTATAGGCAGACGTTGACACTGACTGCCGAACCGAGGCAGATGAAGAGAGAAAGATGTGGAGGGTTGTACCGAACGGGACAAAACTGAAAAAAACAGATGGCATGGTTTCGCACTACGTTGGCGATAGCCTAATGATCAATGACTGCACGTCTTGGTGTTATCGTGAGGAACTGCAGGTGAAGTAATGGCCTGCATTACAGGAGCTGCGATATCCCGTGGCCAAAGACAAACTGCTTTGTTTGCTTATATCAGTCACATCGAATGACCAATGCGTGGACGATCCCGGACGAAATCAGTTAATATTATGGGAGGCGACCTAAAAATGTCCGGTCACCGCGTTGCACTGTGCAGTGAGGTCCTTCTGCATCCTTACTCTGCTAGGGCTTCCCGATACGCTACTGGTGGCCCCTATTACCGTCTAGTGCTTCCTGGTCCCCATAGAAAAAACCACAATGAAGTATTAAACAGGTGTCTGTGACACTTTTTCGCCCAGGCTTTATGCTCCAACACACTTCTTGGCAACGCCTATCCAAGTTGCATGTCATTACACGTTTGTTCTTGAGGGCTAGTAGCGAACGTTCACCTTATCACTATTACCACCATCCATTCTCCAACTTGACTCACTCCTTCTCCGCTTTGTTCAGACTGGAACCACCCGGGTGCTACACTTTCCGAGTCAAACCTTCCTTTATACCCCCGGGGTACATGGATCAGGCTGGGATATACCCTTTCACAGAAGTTACGCTTTAAAATGTAGTGTCAGAAATATTTTTTAGCACTGACCATCAGATCCAGCCCCATATACGCGCCATTATAAGATAAGGTGCTATGTTGTTAACTAGTTGGGTCCCGCCCTAGCTTTCTCTGTCGGCTCCGTCTAACTGCCGGTGCTTTGTTTTGCCTAGCTCCAACTAGCATAAACCAAACCCAATACGGAGTTCCTAATTACTAGAGCACATGCGCTCTGAATGTCTTCCTCCTATCCTTACTGACCCAGTAGTAGCTGCCAATTGATTCGCCTTCCCCACGACATGACTTTTCAGGGGCTGTTCGAACTGACTGGCGAAGTTTCCCCCAAACCGTTAACTAGAGTTCTCCATTAGTGCACAAGCTGCAATTGTGGCTGCTTGGTGACTTGCCACCTTACGGATCTGGTGGCAGGCACGACAGGTGAAAAATTCGCGTGGCGATCGAGTACGCCCTGTTTTGTTTCGTTGCATCATGGTGCGTTTGTATACCCTCCACCTCCTATCCAAGTAGCGGGGCGCGTCACCCACCGCCGGTGGAGCTGATCCTGGTCTTTAATTCAGGAAATCGAAACAACAGCACTTTTGCTGTGTGTTTGTATAGGCTGCGTTGAACTTGTCCTGGCCGTGTCACTTACTTGGCAATGCTATGGAATACAGATAATGGAAGACTGACCTTTTATCCGAAGACACTTAGCAGCGCCAATGGCTTACGACAACGCGCAGAGTTGTAGTCGCTTTCGTCTTAGTTAGGGTTGCTTCTCACTAAAACCCATTTCGTTTATCCAGCGTAACACACTCCTTTCTACTGCTCTCATGAGCGTTCATAAGCAATAAATAAATGTGATGAACTTCCTAATCCCTCACCATTAGTATTCAAGGGTGACGCCTATGGGCTTCTTTCGCCATGCACCACTTGTTGACTGAAGCTGACAGCAGTGCTCCGGGGACCGATGGAACTTTCTCCTACATTCACTGTCCATGCAAAGTTATGGTACTGTCCAACTCATGTAGCAACTCCAAGCTAAACGAGTCCGTCATTTTGGAAGTCATACCCCCATCAGTCCTTATGTGTTTGCTGTCCCTTATCACGCCAATTCTCTGCATACTTTTACCGTTTCTTTTTATCGCTTGTACTATTACAGCATTGTATTGGCAAGGTTAGCCAGGCATTGGTGGCTACGCTACTGAACCAGTCCCTGATTGCTATGCTACTAAGCATAGTTCCACCACTTTCCATTCGTTGTCATCACCCTACATGTAATAAATCCAAAGTTATTTTTCTTCTATTAATGGAATTCATCCCATATGATACCTCCTTCAACTTATTTCCTCTCTGTTGGTAATTGATCAAGTGGCTGTTGATCTGTTGCCCGAGGCTGGCAATTGATTTGCAGACGTTTCGTCACCCCTGGAGGAAACATATTAAGTGCGCTGTTGGGTGGGTAGTCCCCCTCTTCGTGCTTGCGCTTGTATAGTTTACTAAGAGCAGTATTTTCGCTGTAACCTGATTGGCCAATGATAATCGTCGTACTTGAATTCTGGTTGGTTTGACCATAATCTGTGTTTCATTGTGGTTTGTATTTCTTGCTAAGACCATGCTACCGTGGAAATTGCCGTCCACTATTGCCTCTTTCGGTTGGTTCGTTCGTGATCTTTATTGCGTCTTTGTTGACTTCTCTGTTGTTTGATTGTTGGTGTTGTACCTTCTATTTTTAGTGGTTTGTAGATCTATTAATTTCTTCTTTGCTATTCCCGTTCGGCTCCGGGTTTTATGGTTCCGAATTTCGTCTGTCCTCAGGGGTTGATAGACAGGGCCGATCTCAGTGCGTCTGTTTATTGCTCCATCATTGGAGTACCGCGCCTCCATGAACTCGAGTTCCTTCTTTGTTCTTTCCTTGCCCACTATGCTGACGTTACTTCAACCGAATTTTTGTCCTTCCCTTATTCGTGTGCGGAGACGAGCGAGGGTCGCACGTGTATCCTTGTAGCAAGCTTGTGTTCGTTGAGTTCGGCTAAAAGTTTCCTGCCCGTTTGTATCACTTAGTGTTTTTCACAATCCTTGCACTGAGTTTTGTATATTACACTTGTCTTCTCCCTTAACAATAGGCATCCCTTTTAATTTTTATAGCGCTTTGCGGAGTGTCAGTTGGTCTGTGGGAAACTCTTGTGACATGCTGTCGTAGTATCCTTGCGGTCATCTCCGAAACGCTTTTGATGTATGAAAGTGTGGTTTTTTGCTTGTGCTTTCGGTCGTCCATTTGGTTGAATCGCATTTTCCAGGGATTCTCAGATGAACTTACTTGGGTAACCGTTTCTTCGAAAGACTTTGTATGGACGTTTCTCTCCTTTTGCCTTGGATTCTACTGTGTTGCAATGTGTTTCAATTATCTTTAATAGTGTCCGCATGCAGCTTTATTTGTGACAGTTTTCATGGTTGCTGTGTTAGTTTAAAATTTGATCCGAGTACGTAGCCCTTCTGTAGAATTCCGTTTGCATTTCCTCATTTGGCAACCTTGTGATGAGGACTCCCTTTCTCACCGCATTTCCTTCTATTCCCAAGCTTCGAAAGCCCACTTCACCTGGTATGTGCTTTTAATCTTAAGGTCTCTACAACCAAACCGACACTACCCGTGATCCCACAAGGGCTGTGTTTTACCTCAATGAAACTCCCGTACTAGTTCCGAAAGTTCGCTACCCACCGAAGGGCGCATACACAGTCCGATGATTTCAAACATGATGTCCGTTACCGGGACATCCGGAAATCAAATTAGGTTTGTGCAATTGTGGCACGGCCAAGTCTGATGGAACACTCGCAACTGTTACCTTCCTACACTTGACTGTGTCCTCTCGTCCACCTAATTATTCCTTTGCTTACAAATAAGAACAAGTTTTGCGCCTGGCCCCAGCCGCCTCCGGGATGAGTTTAGTCCAATCAGCTGAAATATTTCGCTTGGATCTAACCATCTTGGTGGACTTTCCATCTACACTCCCCACAAAGCCGATCATTTCCTGTACACTTTGCGTTCTGTCCAGTTAGCAGAAGCTAATTCTCCGAGGGAACTTTCACACCCGACCTTGCTACAGCAGGGCCACCAGTAAATCCTTACAATTACATTGTACAATTACATTGATATTCAAGCTACCATATAACCGCATTGTAATTTTTTTCAATACATCCTCTCCACTTACAGTTTTGTAGCGCTGACCAGAAACCTAACTGTTCTAGGTCACGCGGCTCCGGCGATCATTGCAGTTTTTAGTTCAAATCGAACGGCAGGAGCACTGCACAACGACTTCTTCACCAGATCTGTTGTTTTGGTTCCTCATTTCCCGCAATATGCAATTTTCTTATCATATGCCAGGCAGGATGTCTCAGTTTCGCCTCCACCGTTTTGTTGTTGCCCATTATCTCCAAAATGTACCGGTCTGATCTTTCTTTAGCTTGATATGTTCCTGTAAAATAGGGAAAACACTAAAAACAATTTTTCCCTGCCTCTGATGTTCGCCGCATTTCGAGCCTACCAGTTTAGCGTGACCATCTCTGCCTCGGATAATACCCACTATCTGTGATACTTCCTCATTTCCGGGAAATCCTGAGTACCCGCAAATTGCATCAGTCACACTCCCGACCTGTCTGTATGAACATGATCATACTTTATAGCATGCCACCCATTATATGGAAATAGGGCTTGCTTTTATTATTCCCACTATTTAACAATCTCTGCTGACTCTTGTTTTTTAAACACTCTCTGTACACGGCGCTGCACACCGATCTTCTCAATTATATCGGTCTCGAGCTCCTCTTGGGGTCTTCTGGCAATTATTTGCAGTGTGCCTTTACTGGCTTCAAGGAAGTCCGTTTTCCTTAAACGTGGCAAATGGTACTCGAGTTAGTTGGTTGAAGGACAAGGCGAATTGCATGAAATCTTACCTGCAAGACAGGAAGCTGCGTAAAGTTGACGATTCCTCATTTCAATCTGTAGTTTCCCGGAGGGACACTGACTTGGTAATAAAGTGGTCACTCTAACATTTTCTCTAAATGTTAATTAGGTCTTACGCTTTTTGTCAAAAATACTGACAAAAAAAGGAACTTCCGATTTCGGATACAAAAGGTTTAGGCGCTGCAAGTTTGACACTGCGCTTACAAAACAAAAGGGATTCTCAAGACATCGCAAGCTTGAAACGACGTGTCGAAATTTCGTTTTGCGGTGACCACAGAAGCTACCTGGATTTGGTGCTAAGCAGAAATTTTTGAAAGCACGGAATTTCTCAGTTTCAGCCATCGTTTTCCGAATGTTTTTTACGAAGTGGTGCTATGATACACTCGAAGTTGAAATATCCGGCGATCAATCCAAAGGCGTTATTTGCCAGATTAGTTGGCAGCCAGTTGGGACGATAATACCAAAAGAATGGTGGATGGTGGTGTGACGTCAAGAATGAGCATGTGACTGAACGCATACGATTGGTTTCTAATTTTGTCGGATGTCCACCGAATAGCTCTAGTTAAGGCAAACGTATCTTTCAATTCAAGGTGATTTTGCGTGGCGCTCTAATGATCCAGCGCGTATTGTCGGTGAAAATTGATAAATAATTTCACTGCACTGTGCAGGGGTTGACAGCATGAGTTACACACTTGTTAGGTTGGCTTAATCACTGACGACACTGCGTAGATATATGTGGATCACCTTGGAACTTCACGCTTAGAGCTTGGTACCATGCATCCGGCTTGTGCATTTCGCGGCAGGATCTGACGGAGCAAACTTGGCCCGTATCAACTCTTAAAGACTTTCGTGATAGCAGTGCCCTTTGAAGTCTGTTCATCCTGGTACATTTTGGCTGGTGCAGTATCTGATTGAGCACACCCACCTAGCTCGACTCCAACAGAAGTGACTGCTTCCACAAACTGCGTGGAAACTGTTTCCCGGTTCTGCAAACCTCTGACTCCCTGTCAACTGTTGTGAACAGATAGGCTCCGGAAGTATAAAGTGCCGATATCAAAGGTGGTATTAAAAGTGCCGCTGAGCTCAGGAGAATAGGTACACCGAGGCTGAGGGCATACTACCGCGACCTTGACCACCCCCATTTCATGTCTGAAATGAGCGTCGATATGGCCGAAATCGCATCAGAATAACAGCAGGTATTGAGAAGCTCCTCTAAGTAGGTGACATCGGGATGCTCTGACAGAGCTTACCGTGAGAGGTACACGCGGCAAACAGGCAAATTCGTGACGCAAAACTAAACGATCCCTATGGTTTTCTGCCCGATATATTGGGGAACTGGTGGTCGGACGTTCCGGGGAAGAGGAGATACGGTTAATGTGTACAAATGATAGCTTTCTCCGAAACAACTTGGATGAAACCACGTTTATCGTCTAAGGTACCGATATCACCAGTATTAACAGCACTGGCTCCAGCCATCCAAAATGTGTGGCTGTGGAAGATATACGATTTTTATGGCAAATTTCGGAAGACCGGTGGAGGTCCAACTTTGGCGGTTACGGTGAAGACAGAATTTGGTAGCTCAAACAACATTTAAGCGGTAGTCCATAACCCAATGGCGTGGTTTGGACTAAGACGTGTGTGCCTATAAAGGTCCCCAGTCAAATGTTGGCGTCGTTGGTTACCAACCAACGGCAGTCAAACGACCCCCATATGCGAAGTTGGTGAGGCCGCGCAGACTAGCGCTCTAGAAACCGACCAGACACATCGGGTAGAATAAGTCAACGGCCTTAATTGCCGGTTGCTAATGGTGGTGCCTCAGCTTGCAGGCCACCAGGTCCAGGGGGACCCCACGGGATATAGAGGGCTCCAAAATCGACTCCCTTTAAACTTACTGTTTGCGCAGTTTCAAAATAATATTGAATGCTTTATCGTATCTAACTCTTTGAGTAAAAGTGACCAAGTAAATTTGGAAAAGACTCGCAGGGTGTTTCAGTTCTTCCCTGTGTTTCAAATATGCAAGGACGTCAGTCGAATGCAAACTAGTGCAACGTCAACTGACACACAGTGGCCACGACAGACAGGAGCTTTAATAAAAGAACGGCAAATGTGCCAGGCACACTAATTTGGCACTAAGTGACAGGCGCCAACCATGATAAAGAAGAACTCGAAGGACCTTTATGCACCAGTTTACGGGTGCGGACAGCAAAGCTTCCGAAGGCCGGAGAGGCGCTTGGAGCACAGTTAGTCAGGACTTTGAGCATTTCAACTTTTCTAAGTGCGGGGAGACAAGGAACGTTGCCATCAGATTTACGAGCGAGTCAAAGCTAGCATATGAGATGTGGCTCACCATATACACTCCACAAAGTCAGATATATGCATCATCATATTGAGCTATGGAATGTGTAACAGCTAAAACAGATGGAGGGAACGATGAAATGGTGCTGAAAATGCTATGGAATTTCGGCTTGGTTTTGCAGAAAAATATCCTTGAAACGCTCAATTCCACTTGCATTACTGCACCAGAAGCGGGTAGCGAGGAGCTCAACATGACCGTCAGCGAAGTTGAGAATGAAATTTTTGCACGTTCTCCCCATGAATCTGTCGGGCTAAAGTGTTGACTGACGCTTGGGCATGGCCCTTAACTTAGTCGTTTAGACATTCTCCAAAGAGTAAGAAGGGCCCCTCGATTAACACAGTCCCCTAAAGTGATGATCCAAGCGCAGTGTCACCCGGCAAGTCTGAAAAGTTCCATGTAGGGCAGCTGAAGGATTTCCTAGAAGAGTACTCGAATATCTCCCAGGCTTTGGTTTTCTAAATCCGGAGGAACATGAAGGCGTATCCAACTTGAAACACAGCATAGAAGACCCACTAGACAAGAGCCGAAGGGTTAATATTACCTATCTTGACCCTCAGAAAGCGTCCGATTGTCGGTCACCACCTTCTGCTTCACAAACTGTTAGTTTCTGGTGTCACGAAGTTATGCGTTTGGGTGAGCAGTTTTGTGCAACATTGAGATGGGAGTGTTGAAGATAGATATGTGGTCGACATCAGCCGTTGTCGCAAATGGAACACCATGGGGCTCTTTTCCAAGTCCAGTGCTCCTCTCCGTGTAAGTATCCACAGTCAGATTTGACGGTCATTGTTCAGTCTTTGCGGTTGAAGTGACGATAAAAAGACCGCTCTGTGATAGATCAAAAATCCAAAGGTATGTTCTCACTCTAGCGAAGTGATATCATGCGCTGAATCCCCCATCGAAGCCCTCCAAACGTACACTTATAACATCCTGTGTTGGAGCTGGGATGAATTGGTGGTGGTGAAACAAACGAAAAAAAGAAACTTAGGAACGATCACTGATTGGACATTCAAACCACCCCGTGGCAGCCGCTCAGAAATCTTAGAGGGTTCTTTCCATCCGGAGTGGAGTGGCTAGCGGTCTCCCTCTCAAAGTATAGCTAAATTTACACACTCCTTGCTCGCTGTCCCCTGGAATATTGCACCCAGTAGGGAGGTTACACTTCAGAGGAACACTGCGCAGCTAAACGCAACGCACAGAACGATATAAGTGAAACGTTTTTACCATGGAAGGACGCACACGCTATACTGGAGTATCTTGGTCTCTACGGACCTGAGAGGCATAGGGCAGAGCGTAGCCTTCCCGAGGTGTCTTATATGGTGAGTCGACGTTGAACCGCTAGCACGGCGGACAAATGAAAGGAAGGTCAGAGGACACCTCGAGAAACTGGAGAATGTTTGCCGCATTACATAAATCAAAGACCATTCAACCCATTTATTGCAAAAAATACCCCAAGAACAAAGTCTCAGAAAATGTTTTGGGTCCCAAATCAATTATACCCCAAAAAGGTTGGATGATTTTTGTGAAACTTGATTTCCTGGTCCGCTGGTAAGTTAAAAAATAGGAAGACACCATGGGGCATAGAGTAGATATGCGCCACTTCAACGAACGTATTCTTTCAATCTAGGTGCGTCGACATGACTGAAAGCTGTTGCTTGAAGCAACATTACGCCTCTTCGTTACCCCACTATTCCTTTCCTGCAGCGATGGGTTTCAAATTAAATACGCTAAAACCCAGGTTTTTCACTATGTTTGATCGTGGTCCTTAGGTATATTTGTCAGAAGACCGATCTGCATAAGTTCAGCCCACAGAGTAACAGCCGCAGCTCGTGCCACGTTGACAGCCAGAAATACTGCGTTCAGCTGTAAGGTAAGCTGATGAAGCCTTGCGAAAGAAAGATGAGGGAGTCGACGTAGAAGCTCAAACTACTTTGTATGGAACTCATAATTCTATGTGACAGCTGAAAAGCTAAAAACTACTTCAGTCGGGAAACGAGCCAGATTGGATTTGGCTGAATAGGAACCCGAGGAATGTATGTGGCCGAACGATTCTCCGACTGACTGGCTCACTAACGCGGAAACGCTGCCAGCTGCCACTCGCTTCTTAGTTTACTTACTCTCTCTACATTTTTTCGGCAGCGCCTGCAGAGCAGATACGATACTGAACCTAATCTCTTGTCGTCATGTCCATGAAACATTCCGCTACCCAACGGCCTATTGAACTGAAGCTCAACATCACGTTTTCCCATCACTTGAGTAAATTGTACGCTAACCAGCGCGCGACTCTTGAAAATATTCTGCAGTTATTGCACATCGACGCATGAGGTCGCATGGTGTATGCTCTCCCTAGAAGTTTGGGATTCAAGGCAAATGGACCAGCTTCATGATCCAATTCTCAAACAGTACATTACCTCAATGGCGTTGAGCAACTCAATTTTGAAACACACTTCCTCTGATAACTTTTGTGTTATTAAAAACGACAGCGCTTTACTACATCCTGCTTCAAAGACAGTATCCTTATACCTCACCCGGGTTCCGCACTCACAGAGTTCTTACGTTCATGTTCTGCGGTGCAATACGTGTGACTATCTCACACTGAACCCAGCAACTCTTAAAGAGCACGTGAGAAATAAACACCCATCTTCCCTTGGTTTCTGGACGTACTCTTGCTTGCAGTGTTCCAGTATGTCTACAGAAAAGTCCCTCATGGAAGAGCACCTGAAACTGTATCACAGACAAAATGATGTAAGTTTTGCATAACGTGTCTCTTACGGTAACGCACTTCCTGTTAAAAGATTTTGGGTACATAAATTTTGATTTCATCGATTCCGTATACATAAACTGCCTTCATTATCCAGTGTCCTATTACTAACCGTTCTCCGCGTGACTTATTCGCGCCTTTTTTGTGGTCGTGTATGACGTGATCCATTTAGAACAAGAACCTTTTCGGTGCTGGAAAAACTCTTTATCAAACCGTACGTATAAATTTCTACTCTGATACGGCAACTGCCACAAACGGTCCACACCATTATTCCAATATTCAACATTTATCCAGATTTAACCCAAACACCTACGTCGCGTGCTTCCGTGTTCCCCTGATTAATCAGTGTCAGTGCAGCCTCAAATACATTAAGATGGTCTCCGTTTTCGCCCTTACTGCTTTGTCACGAGTTATTTCTGTAGCTCTACTAGATGACGAATCAAGTAGGTTGGGCTGTTGCAGGTTATCAAAAATCGGTCACGCATGGAAATTTTTTATCCTAATTAGACTGTATAAAGCACGCCTCCACTATCAGCAACTCAAGTCACATCATCGTAAGAACACCGTTTTTCTTTAATGACCGATTGGAAGTATAGAAGTTACACCTTCACCAATGGTGACATCCAAACAGAAAACATATTGACTAACTCATGGATTGCAAATCACAATCGAACTCTATGAATGTTTCTACCGGATAGTACTTACACTGAACTTCGAGAATAGTTCTAAACTCGTAATCCGTAGTAACCGCGAACGCCGATCGACATATTCCATGGTGATTGATGAAAATCCCGATCGACTGATCTTCCTAATAAAGGCATACGTATGAAGCTCCCTTTTCTTGCTTTCAGCTCCGGCTTTTCGTGGATATGAAGCACCCTGCTGTAAATCCTGATTCTTCATTCTCATGTAGAGGCGGGCGAGCTTGCTTCTCCCATATGTTTCCATGTTCATCTCTTCATAGTTAACCGGCCAAATGCTGCGCACTCCTTGCCTTGGCATCTTATAAATCACAGATGTTGTAATATGCGGATCGAACTCTCTTGTTCCCCCGCCACACCTCAGTAGGACCACCGACCACTAGTTCAAGAGGATTAATGTTATCTGAAAGGTTTATGAGCAAAACAACTGATGAAATCTTAACATACGTAGAAGCACAGGAACACACTCTTCATGCCTGTTTTGCATGACACGCGGCCTAGAACACCGAGCCAGTCGGTCAACCGTTGGAACCATTAGGAAGAACCCATGTGCTGGTCAAATCAAGTCCACATAGCTGTCCTGTGCTACAGGTTACATAATCCACAAACTAGAGCTTTTTCTGTTACCCGCATATTCTTTAGAAGCTCGGCATCCTGGAAAAGCTCTTAAAACTCTGCACAACCAAGCCAGCCGTATAGCTGAGGCAGCGTTTTCTTTCATGACTAACCTTTGTACGGGTCGTTTGATCCGCAAGGTCGGCTCGTAGATGGCAAAGATTTCCTCTAATACCATATCATAAGAGTTAATATTTGTTGCTAGGGTTGTTGCTCTCTTCTCATCTTCGTCCAGGAAACAGTTCGGTGTCATAACTATAAAATCTTACTTCATATGTCATTAAATAACACTGATAATACCTTTTTGTGTCACCTAAATATGCCTACTTACAGTCACACTATATATTACATTATATTATATCTATTGGCAGCCATAATAGGTGTATTGTGCGATATATACTAATATGTCAGCTTGCGCATTTCTGCTGGTTGCTCTGTCTTTGTTTTCCGGTTTCTTGCTTCCCTTCGCAATTTGAGCTCGCAGAAAACGGCAGTCGGAGGATTCTAAGGATCACACTTTAAATGAAGTGCGTTGGTATGCTTCGGCTCCTCTTACCAATGCTTGCCTACGTTGAACCGAGTGAACTTCATCCTTGTTGGAATAAATCTGAAACATTCTCTTCGCCAGCCGGTTAGATAATAACTGTAGAGCTAAGTGAAATGACCAACGGGGTATCGACCCTGTGGGTTCCACGGCCTCAATCACCTTCCTAATTGATGAATTTGTGACTACTCCACAAAATTCTGTAACAATTCTATTGAATTGATACACCTGTTTGTTAGCCATACTTTTCTGCAAGCAACAAAAACAAAACCTTGAAAGCTAGGACTGTGTTTGGCAAAACTACACCGACATAATCAATGGTAGTTCCAGTAAATGGCATACGCAGTAGATACACCAATGAAACTAATATTTTACATTGTGTTCGGGTAGAAAAAACGTAAACCGGTAGCAAGTATGGTTCCGTATCTATCACGAACTCCTCAAAAGAGTTATATGTCGAAAAGGTTTCCACTGTTCAGCAACAGTTTCACTTGCATTTGCTGTGATCATCTCACCGCATTGGGTTACCAATATTATAATAACGACCTTAACATGTATCACTGACGTCAGAAGAACTGGTTGGAGAGGAATTGAGATGACTTGCTGAAGTGTGTGGCTGATAAATGTGATGAATAAGGATGGTCAGTTGTAGGTTCAGTAGACGCACCATACTAAACTCTTATATGCAGTGTTCAAGGTGTTTGTCACAAAAATGGTTGTTCTATCAGAATACTGAGAAAACGGTTGGCCTTAGATAGTTGCTTCATTTTCTCATCGGCGAAAGTGAGGTGGACCTTTCACGTCCTGCATTTATCTACGTTTGGTGGACATCGCGGATTTCATGTTTTCATATGGCGATCAGTCTCACCGCTTAAATCTGCATACCGTATTTCAGGAAATAGCCTAAAATCGATTAGCTTGAACGGCTCTATCACATTATCAGCAGTTGAGTTAGTACTAGTAACCGCAACAGGCACACCAGGCCGAAAATCCTTCATAACGCTTGTATGGTAATCTCATCGTAAGCAAGTGAGTTGTAGAGATTTGCGGAAATCCGAATTGTGAATCAACAACCGTAATGCCCTATGTGCCATTACGGAATGGCGCACGTTAGTCAGTAAGGGAAAATTGCCGGAATCCAGTGAAACCCGATCACAGCACCCGGTTAGATGGAGACGTTTGAATTTATGGTGACAATGACCTTATTATTTGACCTCATTAGTTGCAGCCACTAGAAACCGTCAAAAGTCATGTGGGCTACGGGTTCCATGTTTCCGCTGTTAGGTGACCTTGATGTAACTTCTGATGTAAACGGTCGCACAGCGCGAGTAAAATAGTAACCCAAGCAAAATTTGATCAGTGCACTGCATAATTACTCCCTCCAAGCATGTCCCCGTGGATTTTTTGGTTTGCGTCCTGTATATTAAACAATGCCACACAACTTAACACTAGTGGATCTACCAGCGGACAGCTGGAACTTCTGCTGCTGGATGGACAGTATGGATCGATCTGTGTGGAATATAGCCAATGCGTTTTTACTCTCGGCCTTTGGTGTTCATTGCCGTGAGCAGTTAAGGTGGTTTTAGGAGGCTGCATGAACACTTTTTGTAACTGTCCAGAGGGCTCTCCTGGTCATGATTGAATTTAAGAAGTTGGTGACATGTTAAAGTGGTAACAAGGGGATACTTTTGCAATCGGTTTAAAGTCCGCAGTACTGTCAATGCTTTTGTGTGGACCACAGACTCTTGGTAAGTTCGTGAGATGTACAGAAAAGAGTGCTTATTTTGCTTAAATCCTCTAAGCATCCCGTTGGACGATGCATCTATGTTTAACGCGGGACGAGTAGTTGGTAAAAATGTGTCCTTTATAATCAGATAAGTTAAGAATTGTCTCAGAAGATGCTCGTGAGATTTCGGTTATCTAAGGCCGCGAATGGGCCAAATTTCAACTAACGGTGCGCTTTTATGGGGGGGGGAAGTGTGACATGAGCCTTGGGATTTGCGTAACACTACAGGAAGTGAGCGTCATTTACAAATGTTCTTGGGCTTGAAAGTTTTACAAAATGGTAAAAGATGATCGCCCGAAACTGAAAAAATAACCTTGACAATCAAAGCTTGAAGAAAAAAAAACACTTTCTTGGATTACTGGCACAACAGTTTTCGCACAGATTGACGAGAAAGGGCATAAAAGTAATTGATCATTTTCTATCTTTTATGGAGCGTGTGCTTTTACAGTACCTAATAAATTCAGACACCAAGTCTGTTATCAGCAGTCAAGGTATGCTATATGAAGTACGTACTTTGAAAGGAAGAAATTCCTATTCATCTGGAAGGAAAAGAGCAGCAGTTGCATAATCATCCTTGGCAATTCAAAAATGGTGCGCACTCTATATCAGCATCAGAAAATGCTGTGAAGCGCGCAGCTCTGTTGGAAATACCTGCGTAATAAGAGGTTGTGCACATGTTTCAGGGGTTAAGACTTCTGAACCAGTCGGCAGTCACCACATACTTTGGGGTTTAAAACGTCTAGTTTTAAAGTGTCCGCAACTGGGTTTTTCTGTCCTTTGGACACAACCTTGACAGAAAAACATGCCCATCAGTCAGTTGACTTGTCAAGTCCTTATCCAATTAACTCTATATAAGGCTTCTCCTCTCTGCTTTAGAATCCACAGAACTTACAAGTGCGAGCACTTAGATTTTCTCCGTACAACTATCTGCCTTGTTATTGACGAAAAACTAGTTAGATCTAGACTTGATTTCGTTGACAAAAACCATAAAACTGCCGATAACTTGGACGAAAGGTCTCTTGATGCTCTGCTTCAAAATGGTTTAACGGTCAACGGAAGTATTCTGGGAGGAAGCGTTTAACTCTCATCAAGTGCCAACCCCAGTACCACCAGCGTCTGTGATAAACTGGTTCACTTGTCTAGTTAAAAAATTCTGTGAATAGTCCCAGGCAAACCGAACTCGGTTGTCGGCAAAAAGTATAAATGGCCTCCAGGTTTGTTTATTTGAGCCGGCTTTAAGCTCCTGGTGGCCTATTCTGGGAAACAGGCAAATGACATTCTCAAAAGCATTTCTAGGGGCACCAGGTACATTGCAGGAAGAACCTGAACGACGAGTTCACCGGCCAAAAAAACATGACAACGGGATCCACTGCACAGTTTGGACATTGTCTTTAACTTCTGCCAGTGGTGCACAGAAATTAACTATTTAACTGACGCCATAAAACAGTTTTAACACGAAATCGAGGTCTTTGATGAACACTGTGACCCCGAAGTCTAATTACACAAAGCACGGACAAGCAGCACATCTGAAAATACACTTGTATCAGTTGAAGACGGTGGGGAGGGAGAGACTTTTACTCGCGTGCATTTCACTGTGTTTAACAGTTAATTACAATCACCCAATCGGAGCTTCAGGACTGCAATGTTTCGCATTTTGTTGTCGAACGTTCCAGTTCAGCTGTAACACCACTTCTGTGCCTAGTTGCCGTACCATCCAAAGCGAGCACAAGGGATGAGATCGTGTCAGGTCTCCCAAGTCCACGCAGGAGCAGTCGAGATAGAGTTTCGGTTCAAACCACTGGCCCTCCGCCTGGTAAGTTCGCGCTTTAACCGCCGAGATAACTCAAGCTCGAGAGGTTCACCATTAAATACATTTCAAAACTGACTCGCAGTGTTCAGTAATACCTGCTGACCTTTATCGTTGTGAACTTTTGGATAGCTATTTCACCGTGGGAGGCTCTATAGTAGAATAAATATCCGGAGATTTACAAAGATAAAGGCCGGTATTTATTATCGAACACTACTAGTCAGTTTTGGTATACCGTTTGACGGAGAGTCTTCCTACCTCGTATGCGTTTCTTATGAATCAAATTTTCACCACGGTTTTGGCCACATTCCTCGACTTTCTTCAAACCATTGTAGGTCGTAAACTTACACAAGTCGGCTGGCGAAAATATGGACTGTTCCATAAGGTGTAGCAAAGCAATGTTGTTGGCCGATGGAGGTAGGGGGTTTGGGCTTTAGCTCTATCCCCAGGTGATGCTTGAATTTCGGTGGTGATTTGACCGGCAATTGTGGCTGGGTCCGTAGGTACGAAGTGTCCACTTTTTAGGAACTCTGCTCCATCTGACTTGTGTTTGTGCATCCATTGGTTATCTCCTGTGCTACAACAAGATTGCCCACTGCAAGTAGAACTCGGAAAATGACGTAGTTCAGTACACGTCATGCATTTTCATTCCTGGTTAGCGCTGTTAAAAACACGAGGACTGCTTTTCTTGAAGAAAACAGAGAGACAAATCTGGCTTATTTCTTTGCGGATACATTCCACGAACTATAGTCACAAAATTACTGGGACCGAATCGCAGTGCTACCACAAAGAATACGGTAATATAATCATGAAATCCAACCTTTTTTATCCGGTGCTTTGTTCGCTCTACTTGGTTTTTGGGCGATATTCCACTGCTTACTACTGAAAAATTACAAATGAGCTGTAGGTAACAAAAAGCCACCAGTTTCCTAGTGGAAGGCACACTGATTTATCTAGGAATTAGGTCATTTAGGTAATTAAGTGATTTACTGGTAGCACTCGAATACTGAGTACCATATTTCCCCAAATGTTCTGTCTAGTCTCTGGAGATTTTTCTGAACCCAGATCGGAGTTCCTCTTATTGGGTTTTTGTGCATTGTCATTTCTGTGCACAAATGAAGCGTCTCATGTGTTAAACATGAACTATGGAACTCAATACACCACGTGACCGTGAAGTAGTTTGTTTCTCAGTAATTTTCAGAGATTCTATACTTTGATGTTGTTAAAAGCAACTTATGAACCTTTACTCATTTTCTCATTAAAACATTATGAAAAAAGCTCAAGAAAGAACCTACCACTCGCTTTCCTGTCTTTTCGACACAAACTCGTAGAGGATACAAGAATGAACTCCTCAGATCCATGCGGCTGTTGATAAGTTATCTCAGATTTATGCAATCTTTTAAGATGATTAGCACAGAAAATCCCATCCAAACAGTTTTTTGGAAGTGCTTTTTAGTATCATTGATCCAGACACCTTGCATTGCATTTGCTCTTGCATGTGTCCAACTGGAACCGCCGTCAGGATATTCACAAACTATGGTCGTTTCAATTTTCCTTTGATCCACCACTGCATATTTATGCCAAATTGCTGAAAATTTCACCAGCTTAAAATGGGAATTCACCATTTCTCGTTGAATCCTCTGAATCACGGAACTTGGATTTATTGAAACTTCACGAGCGCCTCGTTATCTTTCGTGCACCTGTGATGGTTACCTGGGTCCTGCTGCGAATAAGTTTCGTTTGTTTACTCGGTTGAGAAAGGTTTTTCTTTCTCGACTCTTCAACCTGACTAATCTGTACTGCGGTGTATTGAGCCACTGAACCGTGTCGACCTCCGACTTTTAATTCACGTATGGATCAAGCCCCCAAGTTTTTTGGTTTTAGCTACATCATGCACATTTTGAAGACTACGACGGTATACAGCAGTATATTTGCACCTTAAGAAACGTGGGTCACATTTCTTGAAGAAATTAAACCCAAAATGTTTGGACTGAAACGGTCACGAAACCTTATCCATAAAAATAAAGGATAACAAAAGATGTTCCTCTTGACCGAACCAAAAATTTTTTAATTAGCAGAATAAAGCCGTATAGTACGTCATTCGATGCATCCTCTGTAGGAGGCACTTAAGTACAATATGTTTTGTAGTTTGTGTCAACAGTAGCTTAGCTGTCATACCTTCGTTCAATACTCAGCTTACTACTGCGAAATTCGGGCATATGGGAATGTGAGCCTTGATTTAAAACACTTTAAAATTACCCCAGTTTCAAAAAGCACCTTCTTGGCTCATGAACGTTAGCTCGAATCTGGGAGCATATGGAATGGTTGAGAAGACTAGGGTGCGCGAATAATTTTGGCACAACTTTTTCAATCCCCTTACATGCAAATAAATTTCTCGTTCACGGTAACTATATTATGAGAGAAATAGTGCTTAACTGTTGCGCAGTCCCGCCGATTCATTAATAGAAGGCCCTATAATAAAGTTAAAAATAAGCGGAAAGGGAGAGGGAGCCAGTGCTAGTCTGTTACACACACCTCCGAAAACTGAGACAATCGGAGTCGAAACTGACAGCAAGACAGCCAGAGACGTCGGTTATCGGACACAACTGTTAGCTGCTCGATTCTCATTCTTGAGTCCTGAGCGGATAACGAGCTGAACAGTGAAAAGCCTAAACCACAAAGCCTATGACAGACAGATCAAAATGGCCTCCAAACACGGTGTACCGTTTGCACAGGGACTCTATGGGTATAAGCTAGATTACCGCATATGACAATTAGCATATACTTAATAAAACAGCAGTTGAAATTTTGAGTGACGAACAAACAAGTAAGAATTTTTCACAAAAATGTCTCTGACTGTGTTACATTCAGTAGCCAGTTTACGTCGGCGTGCGTTGAACACCGTCGTGTACAACAGATATGGAAAATATCAGTTTATCACTGAAAAAGTCGAGTCCGTTAAGCCTGAGAAAGAACAGTGCTAAATGAATTCTCCGCTCTACTAGTGCTATCCTTCGATTAGCGATCTTTCTCCTCCACTTAATGCTGAATCTGCTGCTCTAATTTCGTTTCAGTGTCAGCACCAAAAGTATTTACATTGTTCTCCGCTTAGCATATACTGTGAAAGATTACTGTCTCAGAAGGATTTCTGTTGTCAATGGCATAAGTTTATTAGTTGCGTTTAGCAGCCACCTCTCTATCAGTTGCCGTAGGATTCCGGAAGCAACGGGTTGTATATCAGAATCCGTACAGTCCTAGGGACACTCCCCGGATAAGTTTTTCTGAAATGTCTCCCAAATGATTTTCACTCAATACATTGTATTAAATGCATGACATAGACAAAAGACCAACCTATAAACTCTCCGTTGAGCCATAGTATTGCCTGTACTTATTGGTATATAATGCTCCTGTTGCTTCCTTTATACGGCCATAAAAAGTTTCATTACCTCCTCAGTCAACAATTTGAAGTTTATTTGTATCGGTCGAAAAAAAGAAAGTATAAAGCTTTCCACATCAACACGATCGCCTATGAACAGTAGAGCTATCCTTCTATTTGAGACCATCCGATTAGTTTGCTTTTGTAGCCACTTTTAGGCTCCGCGCTCGACACAAGTTCGTGACTATAGTTGACTTCGTCATTTACCAGCCCTGAGACAGCGTTGATTCTGTACTGTTTTCAATACTAGGGGGAGTTTGATCCTGACAACACTCTGGGAAAAACGTCTCGGTGTTTGAAATGAGAAGTCCAGGTACACGTTACATGAACAAAAAACGAGCCTGGGGACGGATAAGCCATAAGCACTTGAAGTCCTACAAAATCTCCCTCCTTCCGGACACATTTTCGAAGTATATCCACCGACCACGATTGTCGTGTTTCATCTTCATGTCAGTGATATCATGGACTAGCTTTGTTGACGTTGTTCACATTAGGTGGCGAACTTTATTGCTAAATGGAGTGAATTCGTTCTGTTCCGGTAACCTACGATCACGATGGACACTCTTTCATTACATGGCCCAAGGATCGACCGCAGCTGTTGCGGAAGTACTCGAATCTTCGGCGCCATTCATCGCCGTTTATGAGATCGGTCTATTCGATTTTGTCTGCCACCCTCTCTCGCAAACCTTCACATGAACTGTAGTGTTTCTGACGCAGGCACAAAAGAACCGGATAAGTTCTGGGTTCTCTACTTATTCCCGTATATCAGCCACCGCTTTATCCTTCCAAACACCGTTATTCAGATAGCGGATGTTCCCCTTCTTCCAAATCAACGTAGTCGGGGATCTGAAACTTGTTGTCTATCAAAAGCTTGGCATTGTAGCGTGTTAACTAAACCGTTTTTAGTTAACTACCCTGATCCCTGTCATTCACATGAATAACGGTTTACCGCATGGTTTCTATGTCACTTGCGACCAGAGTTAAAAAAGGGACTCCTATCGAAGGCCAAGCAAGCCTCCAAAATTCGGGAAGATAGCCTATTCTTCAGGAGTCTAGTGGAAAACGGATGTACCTATGCCAGAAGAGGTCAAGTTAAACGGTAACTCAAAGGCAAAAATGCACTCGTCTTGTAGAGACGCCATGCACAATTCGATTCAGGTAATTATTGAACTTCAAAACAGACTATATATGAGCACCAGATCTGTGAATAGTGCTCCTTCGATCGTTCATATTCACATTTTTTTACCATACACCATCTAGCACCAACTAGCTCCCGCAGCCTCGGGAGTCAGTATTAACAGTAGACAGAGACATTCATCACTTAGCGCGGCACCGTCCGTTCTAGGGGAATTTTCGCCTCTCTTTTTTGGATCTAGAGGGAGAACCCTATATCTCACTGACAAATTCAAGGATAATTCAGGAAGTGTCCGGGATGGTCACTGCACATAACACGAATCACAATGGGGATCGATCGAAATAAATAACCGAGTGTTAGTCTCTGACTACACTGCCAGGTGTCTAGTACACGCATCTGTCTGCATTGCCACTAAACAACGATGCTCTTTCCACACTGCACTGCAGATAATCAGGCCTCATATCGGAGTAATATGTTTACGTATGTGTCACTAATCAAATTTTCAGGTTTGTCATCGAATGAGCATTTCCTATTCGTAATTGATTATTACACTATTGTGCTGACCGCTTAATTGTTTCAGTCGAAAATTTATCCTGCAAGTGAAGCAAACCACTCTATTCTGAGAAACTCTGTACAGTCATTTCGTCCTTGGCTGGAATTGTCAGTAATACGCATCTGTGGAGATACAAATCCGCGACCTCCCGGCCAGTATTTGAAGAGTATGTAGTTCGGCCATGAGCGACTGAGTTGCACCTTTCATAATCGCGGATAGTTACAATTTATCGGCTCAAGTGCTGACCCTTTCTGGTTGAATGCGAGTATATGAGGTAGTTCAGGGTTGTTAATGAGCTGAAAAATGTTTGAGGTCGAATTCGACACGAATATCATTCATATCGTCGGCGCATACACTAAACCAGGATTATGTGCAGCCATCTGGAGAGCACTGTTTGGTATTTTGTTTCATATGGATCAGAGTTGTAAATTTTTCTATAAAGACTGTCCTATATTTACACTCAGTAGAAGCTGAGCTGAACCCAGGGAGGATGACCCTTTCAAAAAGCCCCACTATCATGACATGACGCAAAAGTTACTTTATCTTCAATGCACAAAGGTGAATGGAGTTGTTTGTCAGGACTTTTGTTCTCCTAAGCTGGAAAAACTTTTTCCAAATGATTGGTCGTATTCGGATGTATCAGTTATAATTCTCGCTTACTGTAGGTTGGTGTGTTTCCCTCGGTTGTCACGGAGTGTATTCGCCCTTCTAGTTATGTCGCATCTCTTCTATATATTTACAAGTTCAATAGAGGTCTGTGAGATTCGAAAAGGGAATTCCTCGGGTAGCTCGGGAGCACCATGCATTTGCGTCATTCTCAAAGAGGCGAAATAAAAAAAGCATGGTGGAAGTCATTGTGACCTCTACCTCGAGAACTATCACTGACCCACAAGAGATATCCACTCTAAATGTATTGGGGACGAGATGGATCAGCGGTTAGAAGGAGAATTTACTGACGGGAAGGTCCGTGGTTCGAACCCGACCTCTGCATCTCGGCTTCCACTGTCTAGGCTTGGCTAACGTGGTAGTATCCCAGTCCTCATGCTGCCTTCTGATGACATGGCAGTTAGGCACCGAAAGGGTGTCACAGCTGAATGATTTTAAAAAAAATGCATTGGGGATTCCATGATTAATTGATCCATTGAGGGTCAGAAGTCAAGTAACCCATTATACTCAACGTAAGCTCATGCAGAGGCCTTCAGGGCAAACCGAGGGGCGGTGATCACGATCTGGATATCTACTTCGTTAATTAACCTAAATAGTCGGAGAGTTAAGTTGTTTTGAGCAAAAATGTGGTTTCAACAGTCCGGATGGTAGTCTGGCCCATCCTTAGCCATCGTTTCCTTCATTTCACGCAGTATTATAGACCAATGTTTGACTGCTTTGTCTCCGTGCGGCTTATTCTAAGTCAAATTTAATTTTGACTTAACAGATCAGGCACCCAGAAGCAATGTATCACGCTTCTATCGGGTGCACGGCTCAGTAGTCATCATCGTCGAAAACAATGCTGCAGTAGTAAAAACTGATATGTCTAACCACCGTACAGCCATAGGGACAGAATTCTCTAATAAGGTGCGAAAAGCAGTGTGTAATTAAGGAGAGCGATCAAGGACAAGGTGCCTACAACTCAGCTGAGCATCACATCAGACACCATCTGCTCTTTTGATCCAGTGCCCTTTGGGAACCTTATCCAACATTTAACCGCACTGTTCCCCCTCAGCTACCTACTTCTGCGTTGCTCTTATAGATCCTTCTCATTTCTCTCTCTCTTCCTGGCAGGGTCTTTCTGGCAAGCTCATTGAACGTTTCCACGATCCAACCGCAGCGGAACCACAGAACACGGCTGTCAGCATAACCGGAGCAGCTATCCCCTTCGACATGACAGGAACACCATCATTTCCAGGTAGCCTCACAGTCAACTTGGTAAACGCGGTTCAATCCCCAGGGAAGGTTCAAGCCATCACGCCATCCATCCAGTCCCCCAACAAAACGAATGCAAGCACTTTGATATCGAGCAGTCCCTCTTTGAACGGATCACCGCCAAGTGTTGCCAGTCACTCGGCCGCAGAAGCACAAGATAACTCAGCAGACGACATTTCACAAAAAACACAACCTTTCAGTTCAATCAGTCCTTGCGAAACCGGTGTTTTCAGCTCGGCCTCTTCAGCCTGTGCTGTTAGTGGCTCTCGAAGGAGGAAAGCCACGACACCCGTAAGTCCTAAACTCAGCGCAAGTTTATGTGCAGTTAGGTTACCATGATGACTGTACCTCGGTGATACTAACTTCAAATTTGACTGCTGTACGTATGTCAGCTCTTTCCGCACAGTTTGGGGGCATTGCCATTCAAGCCAATAAATGAGTACTACTAGTTAACGTATCATGCAGGCGAGATCTAATGAACGTTGATTTATGAACCTTTCACCGACACACTTGTGCATTTTGAAACGAACCCAGACTGGGACATTTATTTCGAGTGCGCTCATTCTAATCTTTTGAGACTGGCCTAATTGTTAAACGTTCGTGGACCTTCTTTGTACAGGCGTCTGGATCTGGTCGTTCACACGTGTGTACGGACGGTGCAGTAGGCTGCCCATTAGTGATTTATCATCACCACATCGGATGCCTACAAATCGTCTTTGTTCTGCGTCTCCACTAAGGCCAGGTCAGACCATGCTCCCCCTCACCTCTCAAGATTCTCCGTGTTCAGTCTCGTTCCTCATTCTCAGACTCACAGACCACAGTCTGCCCACCTTTTGTGATGGAGGGGCGGGATGTGTGCTGGCACATGAGGGTGGAAGTACGAGCTGATCTGACAATCATGTCATTTGTGCCATTTACCAAAGCTGTCCGTTCCGTGTGCTGAGAAAGTCTGCCTTGATTTGTGGGCGTGCGTTCTCCACTGCACTCGTCGGTGCGTTTGTATGTGTGCGTCCGAAAGCACCCGCTGGGATGTCAGATCGACCCAGTGGATGAAGAATCCAGACGTGAGGCAACAACAACTGCAGAGTTCGACAGTTGCTTTGTGCATGAATCTGAGGCGTGGATGCATCGGTCTTCCATGTACAAAGCCACGGTGACGCAGCCTGTATCTGCTCTAGCTCAGTTCTACCCAACTGTTCGCTGAACTATCAGTGTATTAGGCCATACTAATCAGTGGATAATCTAATACTCCATGCCTGGTCTCTGAATTCCAACCATCAACTAACATGTCACACGATCGCTTATATTTGACCCACTTGTGCAATGTCATTTGGGGTTAATCCTGTTCAGCGCTACCGCATCGGGCCATTTGATCCTTAAATCAATATACGTAGTCAGCGTTTCATACTCGATGATTTACTGCCACTGGGAACATCATACATAGCTTATTTTAACGCTCTGTCTGTCTATGACTCTACTCACTTATGCCTTATTTTGTTTCTAAGCAATGGAGTATATATATATATATATATATATATATATAGTTGTTGACTGCTGAGCTGTCCCTGCGGTCATCGATCGGCCGATGATCATACTCGACAGTGCTGTTTGCTGCTCCTATGTCCTGTGCGCACATTTTGGCTCGAGTTCTTTTGTCGAATGTTGCTCTCTGGTGTATGTGTGTGTGCGGCACGCCGCAATCTTCGATGTTGTTAGATCATTAGCATATCTAACACCTGGCCATCGATGGCCTACTCACTTCTCACACATTGATCAGCGAGCTAAAATTCCGTGCTCACTCTCGACTTCCAATCAAGCCACGAGCTAGTCTGGCTTCACTAGTACACACAGGTTGGTGTCCCACAGGTTCATCGTTATCATGACCCTGACGTCGTTATAGACGTCGTCCTTCCTATTCGGACAGCATTGATAGCAATCGGTCGTGCTTCTCAGTCCCAGATTATGGCACACTCGAATTTCTAAGCTTGAGTCACCTCACCTATCGCGGACGCGATTTGACTGGGATTCACTAGTGAACACGATGGACCGTGAGGCGGAGTTTTACGTCCGCCTGCACGCTCATTTGCACAAAGGGGGGTATAATAAGATGTCAGAGTTGTCTAAACATCCGGTTTGAGTCGCTTCTTCGTCTAACCAACCTCGACAAACTATTTACACATTCTGCGTGCTTGTGTGTGCGTGTGTGTGAGCGCACAGCATCAGCCATGCTCATGCAGAGAGCACCAGATTGGACCGATTGAAGGTGTTTGTGCTGTGGCGGCATGGACACACACACACAAAAGTGAAAACTCTGTCGTCACTTCATCGTTTTTTGGTTATTCAAGTGCTGGGGCGCACTTTGGGTTTGCTTAGTTTGGCGCACTTGCACATCGATTGAGCTCCGTGATATGGCATTCGGTTTGTGTTTGTATATCACCGTGGGCATAGAGACAAATATCGGTCTTGTTGCTGCTCACCACACCTTGACCAAGCCAAAAGCACATGGACGAAACAAGCAACCCCATGGGGCTGATCTAATTAAGAACACTGCGCAAAGTCGTATCGTTTCCTCTACTGGATGATGAACCTAGGCGTTGTTAAAGCATGAATCTGAACCCTGTCTGAATAGCGAGTTACGGTTTGTTGCTGAGTGGTAGTGCACAATTTTAAACACACTCCGCACCCGATTAAACCTGTCACGCTTGTCCCAGTTGACAAGCAGTACACAGCCACAAACAAACGGATGCTCGCTACGTAAGCCATGAAGCTGACCACAGAGGCTAGCAGATGCCGCGACGTATGACGAAAGGACATGTCCGCTTATCAACCAACCCTCTAATTTGCGAAGTCCATAGGTGTATATGGCCTTAGCTACTGCCAGGTAGCCCAGCCATATACAGGATGACTAGTAAGACCTTCACCCAAAGTATTCGATTCACCGCAAAGTAGGTGTGGTTGAGGAACCCAAATTTTAAGGAGCAAATTGTCACGTACGTTTCAACCCAACCTGCTACTGGACTGGTTTTCTGGCCTCCATCCCTTGACCACTCTGGTAGGGAACCCTCTATGGATGTTGAATAGGCCTCCTCCAGTACAGATCAATAGGTTACTGAGGTACACACACCGTCGTACCACGATATGTTCCACTTTTCGTGACAGAACTTTATGGCAGTTGAGCACAAGTGCATGTTAATGACGCATTGCTGTCAGTAATGATGATGATGACAACCATGTCGACCAACCCAGGGCGAATAATTTTATATGGTTGTGTATTCGAGCAAACTTCCTGTTCTGCAATAAAATCGGATTATTCACCAACCATTAAGCAGACTTGGAACAAAGCGAAAAGGTGCTTTATCTGTCTGTACACTGTTGGTGAAGCACCTGAAATCGTTTCAGACCACCTTACAACACTGGTCCCCAGAACCACCGGTTTCCCAGAGTTACATCGGATTCCCTAGCTTATTCGGATTACTCCGCTAGGAACAGTCGAAATGCCGAGTGTTTTTTTGGGAGCCTGGAAGATTCACTTTTCTTTTCTGCAACGAGAAATGAGAAGACAAACTGACGGAGGCCTTTATTGTGTGGTGATGACTCATCTGTCGCTTCATTACCTTAATCAACCAATCGCTTCACGGAACGCGTTCTTCATGGGTTCTTCACGGGTTCTTCATAGGTCAGAGGTACTCGGAAGTGATCGCTTCACGGAACGCGTTCTTCATGGGTCGTAGGTCAGAGGTACTCGGAAGTACGAAAACACTGCCTGGGTCCAGTCCACCCTCAGTACCGTTTCCAAGTCCAAAAGCTCTGTGCCTAGTTGAATGAGTTTAATTGCTGAGTTGTTTCCAGTTGGGAAACAAAAATTTACCAGATATTCAACCCCCCCATTCTAATTCATCACTGGTCTACTTGATAAAAAGCGTATTATGATCGATATCAAGATCAGTGAAGTACTAGACAGAGATTACGTCTTTGTTCTCTTATTTTCCCAAACCATTCTGCTCAACAGACCTGGATCTGAAATCAGTTCGGCTCAGCACTCTAGATCATCGAATGGATGTAGTGGAAATCACTGAGTATTCACCAGTTGTTTTGCCTGTCTGGCATCCGAATTCTCGAGAAGCATCAGTTTATTAATGGAAGAGAGGACTTCCGATGTCTAAAGATAGAAAACTGTTTTGGAGCGTGACTGCAAGCAATAATTGTGTGGGAACCGGCCCGGTTTGACAAAGGTATTGGCAAAGAACAGACAACCGATTTCTCTAATAGAAAATCTACACGTGGCAACAAGTAACTAAGGTTGATTCGTTTGGGTTTGGATATTCAAAACCTCTCTGGCCGTAATAACCTTTCCGTGCGCAAACGGGTATCAATAATTGCGAATCTACAAGGGGTAGACGGATCGATAGGTACTCAAAGCCATCCTGACTAGGATATTTAATACCATTGGTTAGTGCATTCCATAACGTCTTGAGCATATAGTTCCCCAATCCTTTCAAGGCGTGAATATCACTCCTATGTTTCTGTGCGTGGGACCGGATTGGAGACACGACTAACGGGCAATAGCATGAGTGCGTCGCAGGGTGAACTGCGGTGGCTCCGGAATCCCCACTCTGGTCACCTGAGTTTCTCAGTTCTGAGCCGACTGATAGTAGTGATAAGCTGTTCATAATAAATCTAATGTTGCGCTTTCACATTCCTTGGTTTGGCCTTTCCTTTGTCACTTGAGTTTACCTTACAAAAGTGTGTTGTATATGTACAGAGCGGTTTGGACAAGAGTTGTTTATAGATTTGTGTACCCATTAGGTCCATAAAGTTTTCACACACAGTCCTCTCACGGAGTACGCTGAGACGATAATTTTCCGGAAGGCCTCGGTCGAACCAACTAACATGTAGACAACTCGTGAACCATTTGATCCGTTGGCCTAGAGTTTGTTTGTTTCTACCGACATCATCGAACGCGATGGACGGACGTATTGGGGTTGACACAAGCGAGTATAACGCGCGCACACATACACAAGCTCGTTGAAAAACCATGAAGAGGGTTAGGTGACTCGCCTCAAGGTGACTGGCACTGCTGGTGATACTGCTCGAAATACGTCCGTGTGACTGCCTCTGTGTGCAGGTACTCGTGGTCAGGCTTGGCGAGTTGGACGGAATGTAGTTTCGTTGCTGACTGTTGCTGTGTTCGCACCCTAAACGGCCACAGCAGCTCACCAAACTGGTCTTTGACCTGTTCTAGTGAAATCTCGCGGACAAACCTAAGACGAGTTCGATAACACACTTGCGCTTGTTCGCTCGCCGCCCACCCGCCAGTTTGAGCGGCCCCGTCCATAGATACCATTGACCATTGATCTCTTTATTCGTGTGTCCGATTCGAAACACCGCCTATACTGCATCTGCGTATGTGTGTATTCATAAGCAGTGTTGGTGATTTGACTGTGGTGGTGTGTTGTTGATAGATCCGATTGGATTTTATTGTGCTTTGTGTTACAGTCACGCTGGTAAACCAACTCTCGTTTTCCACAACTGAGAGCTTACTGCTACTCGCTATACACAAAACGGCGAATACGTCAGCGTCATCAAAATGTCTTGACGATCAGTAACAGTGAGAGTACAACCTTCACATACACCATGTGTGTAGATGTTTGCATTATCATACACATGCGTTTATATTTGCACATAATGTATCAGTCAAACCATACGAACATACAGACAAACACCGTACCAATTAAACATCCTTACTCGTACTGTCCTCATCCGAACAGAATAGATAAACAATGACCGATTGAGGCGTTGAATGTCTGTCAGTTCGCTCTGGCGTCACTACTTTGTGATTACAGTCAAGCGATCGGTCGATTGAAACCTCCGTTTCTCAAATCTTTTGTACTAGGAATGTACTAGAAAGTTCATTCTTTGGCAGGCACATATCTGCCAACCCTAAGTCATAACCAGCTGTTTTAATTTCAAATTACTCTGTACTCAGACACCAATACGTGATTAGCAGTCTAAGTGTGGTCAAATTTGTGGGAAACAAACCGTCAGCTCATATGTGAACTACCGATCGATTTGAATTCAAATGCATTCAAACTGTTTAATAGGAATCAACGCTGCTGAGACCACGTCGAATGGGTCGTGTATTGCCTTAGGCGGTGGCGGGTTCTTATCTGTTGAGTATTGTGCCTGCCATTCTTACTGAGTAAGTTACTTGGTACGGGCAGCTAAAATTACCCTAATCTGGATCGAACAACGAGACTGCTCAACTCAACTCCGGCAATTATTAGTGGCTGATGCTACTATTAGTGCTACCGTTGCAGTTGCATTTAGTTTGCTTCCGGTCTCTTCTGGCCCGTGATAATGTTTGACAGAATTTGGAGACAGAGGAGACTAAATTGTTCGACTTATAATGTGTTGAGCATTCACTCGAGGCACACCAACATATCTTTCTCCCCTGGTCTTAAAACAGCAAGCATGTGCTCACCAAACGCATACATGTGAGCTTCTCTGGTCTCCGCTGAAGACTCAACGGATGGTGGGCAGAACGGAAGCAATTATCAAACTAAATTCCATTTAGTGATAGTTTTCGGAGAGCTGGCAAATCATCAGTTGGCTTTCGACCAATTATTGATCCTACCTATCTTCATTCTCAGGATATAATGGGCCGATTTTGAATATCCTATTTAACAGCTACCGCTTCGTGGAATTTTGCGGAATTGCTAATAATCCACAGGGAGTTGTGGGCTCTCAGATGAATAATTACGGGAATTTTAAGAAGGCAACCAAGACGAAATAATTCTGTGTTGTTAAACTGTTAGCATGAATGATTGTTGTGCTAGGTCTCGCTGCGACACGTCGGTACTCTGCTTGCCACTGTTATGGGAGACAACCTGAGGTCCTTTATGTCTTCGCATGATGCAGACTGCTGATGTTCCTGTCATTTTATCTCTGGTTGCGTTGCCCTTACACGCCTCCATGATTCGAGGTGGTAGGATGCTACCGACATCAAGAAGAAGTATTGCTGCGGGTGATTGGTGTATGGCGATTCTGTAAATCGGTCAGACAATGGAAATTTAAGATTGTTCATCTACATCTGTAACCAAACATTAGGACATCACTGGAATTTATAGTTGCTAACTCGCACCTGCGAACATTTGTCCACAACACCCCAACTTCGGGGCATTGAGAAAATATTTCTCACATAACCATAACATGATCAGACTTCTCCGCTTTTTGCGATTGTGAGGCGAGTGGATCCCCCCCCCCAGTGCCCAACACTGTAGCTAGATATCCATTGACGCAACCTCTTTCCCGCTGAGGAAACAGCCCTATCATCGGTACTAGAAAATAGGACTGTATTGCAACTGTTTATTGTTTCGGTACTGGAGCAGCGTTTCTTGTTTGACTGTAATAACTTAGTTCCTATTCAAGGACACCTAGTCAATCGGTCAGGCTTACACTATGCAGTTCGACATCGCACTTGTATGTATTCGTGTGAGGCGCCCGATTGACGCATGTGTTGCCACCTATCGACACTTTCTCCTGCATCTAATATATTGCGTGTGTGTGTGTGTGTGCTACGTCCGCAACCGTGTCATCCACACAGCTTCGCTGAGCAGTCGGTCAACTGCTCACAAACAAAAGTTTGGATCGTTTATTCACTACGCCCGGTGTGGATGTGTGCATGTGTGACAGTGAGTGAGAACAACTGTTTTGGTTACCGCATCGACGCGTTGTTAGCTTGATCACCAGCTCTCGTGGAGTACCTGCTTGTTGCCTCGATGCTTATGTGCCAATAACAGTGTACGTATTGTTTATGCTCACATGATTCGTCACGAGCTCGCGCGTCGTATAGCTGCCTCCCAGCTGTGCCATGGGCTTGTATCAGTTCGTTCGTCGGCTTTGTGTATGTGTGTGTGGCCATGCTCCACCTCAACACGTGGCCAGACAACCTAACGTGTAGCGGTAGACAGTCGAACGCTTTCGTCTTTTGGCAACTCAGCGTGAGCAACTTGTTCCGTTGTGTCAAAATCCTATTGCGTATGTGTGTACAAGCGACTAAGCAACAAATATCGGTGTATACGAGACAGCTGACTTTTGTGTTTCGTTGTCTTAACTGTGGCTGCTTTCACAGTGTTGTGTTATTGCACTTGTTCACTTTCTGCTGTCTTATCCGGGTGGCCCAACATGCCCTAGAGTGAAGGGACTATGGTACCATAATCGTTGTGAAAATTAGTTGATGCTTTTGACGGAGGTTCACACATTCTCGCGGAAGCTTCAGTTGCGAATCGAGCATAGTTTGATTGGTGGTTCAGGAAACAAGCATCTCCATTGCTCAGACTACTTTGTTTGCTACTACTTGGTCCATTAAATTCCTCACACAGCCTGAGATCTAGGTAAACGTTTGAAACATGTCTGACCACTTTGTCTGTCCGCTGCTACTGGATTATTTATCGTTTATGCCGACATACATACCTTTTGTGATGTTTCAGGTGTTGGTGGTTGCAAGATGTGCCTTCCGAGAGCTCATTCATATACGGGTGAGGCGACGTGTTTGAACCGCTCAACTGGTCGTTTAGATAAACTCATATAAACTCGTCACCAATGTGTGCCTGCATTCTAGGGTCCTAATACACACCAAAATAGACTTTCTCTTATCCTAGCACATACGATGTCTTTCATTTCCGTTCTGTGGACGGGGGAGCCGATAGTTCAGAGGTTTGCGCTCAAACACCGCTTCAAGCATGTGACTGTTCCGTTCCCTCTAACTGATAATGGTACAGAGGAACTGGGATTCACATATGCACGTGGTTGCACACCATGAGTCAAGTGTGGCGTGGCTTCCTTCCTGCAGCTGTTGTGTTGCTCTCCCTTCAGCGTCCCCTACCAGCAATCACAGCAGTTGCTTCCACCACCACCACCACCCCGTCTGCTACTCTGTCGTTCTCTGAACGGCTGGTGGAACCCGGCTGCGTAGCACACAAACTGCCTGTCCTCAGTCCAGACCGCAGATTCGTGCCATGTGAGACGAGGACAACTTCAGCCATCCACTTACCCAATTAGTGGTGGGGAAGCCGAAAATGAATCACATTGTGCTGGTTGGTGTCCCAAGGCGGTACAGATTTTTCAAACGGCCTTGGTTTGATCATTGCACTCGGGCCATTGCTTAGGTCTGCAATGAGTCAGTCAACCAACTGATGGTTTGGTGTGCCTCAACCTTCATATCAAGCAGTGAATACCCCATGCTGTGTGCTTTGTTTTTCTTGCTGGCTCGCAGACACTAGACTTTGGATCAGTCGACAGATAGCGATTTGGTCATGAGGTCAGTGAGTTTTGTTCACAGGACCTAACCAATTTCCAGTGCTTATTTTAATGCATCGTTCACAGCGTTGTATAGGAAAAGAGTTACACTTTTTCTGCATATTCATCTCCAGCCTGAGGTGGACTAGCAGCCTAATGAACAGGATTTTTCGTGCCTTGGGAATTTGTAACTGAGCGCTTCTTCTTCGAATTTTTTTGTACACCTATGATTAGGGTGTCCAAAACTGAGAGTGGATGCGCTGTTTTTAAACTCCACAGAGCAATAATTACAGATAGCTACCGCAGCCTTTTAGTCACTGACGCCAGAGAAAGACGGGCACCCATAGAAGACAATAGCTTGTACATACTCCTCAGGATAACCTAGAGTACTATTCATACTGTCCACTGTCCACACGGCGTCAAAGGAAGTCACCACCAGCAAGGCACCGCCATATCTAGTATGACTGACGTTGGAAGTTTTGCCGCATACTTTAGCAACGAAATCTATCCGCAGATCTGTACAACTCAGCGCTTCGGTCCCATTTGATAGATTTCTTGAAGTTAATTCCTGTTGTGCATAAGCACTTATTTGTCCTGTGGTCAGAATGAACTATTGAACACTGCATGGGCCTTCTTCGCCGGTCTCGCCGTTTTTCCAATGAATACTGGTCGGCATCAAATTACCTGATCACCCGGAATTCGGTGGGTGCGTGTGTGTGTGTGTAGCCCCAGTATGGTTCCGTTGAGTGAGTTAAGTGAGTAGAGGTATCCTTTCGTGAATGGCCTTTGCTATCTCTCACTCAGACTCTTAAGAAAGTTTTACAGGTATCTGCTAGGTGTCCTCTTCCTATGGAAAACTGCTGCATAGATCTTCACTACTTCTTACCCCTTTCACTCTCTCTCCTCACAAATGCTTGTTGACCAATCAGAAACGAGTTACCACTCCACGTTTGCTCCTGCTCCTTGACGCGTCTCAACTATCGTGTGCTCAATGCTGCGCGTCGGTTGCCTACTAGCCAATCGGATCGAAGGAACTGACAATACGCGTAGCGCATGTGCAGCATCACGTCTTAGGCTGTCAACCGATTGGAATGCGCTTTGGAATCTCGTGGACTGAATCAGGGTTGTGATACCACCCGAAACTGAATTTGTGCGATAGATTCGCAGACAAAATTGAATAGATAATTTCTTGCAGGCGGGTTTTCCGACTTACGGGCTTGATATATTTTTTGCATCAATACTTTTGACTTTCAGGGGTCTATTTATTTCATTCATAAGTTCCGATTCTGTAACTCAACTTCAACCATCCACTAGGAAAAAAACTACGCTCAGTTTTAAAGTTTCGTTTTAGACCCTTATTTCCGAAACAGTATGCGCACAAATCATCAAGAGAGAGACCGACAACCCATTCGAAGCAGTCCATATTGGACCCATGCCGCGTCATCGACCTTATTCCTTCAGCCACCCAGTCATGTGTGTATAGTCCAGTCCTATATTGGTGCTGTCTGACATGAGGCTACTAACATGCACCACTAATTGAGCGGGTCTTTTCTGCTATAAATTTTCCCCGCTGAAAACCTGAACAAAATTGAGGACAAGTGTTCGCTGTCCTTCTCATATTTTTACTCGTTAACATGAAGTTTTGGATCCCTGAATGTCCCTAATCGCCTGTGGACACACCGTTATACTCCTTGGTCAAGCAAAGTTGATTTTGATATCTATCGCATTGCTACCGCTCTTTTCAGTAGAGTCTTCAACAGTTGTCAGTATGTGTGTTTATGTTTTGTAGTTGTGCCGATGATTGTACTGTATCTCAGAAGTCTGCATGCCTTCTTTCTGTTTAACTTTTGAATTTCACATAGACTTCTCAGTGCAATTTACCTGCATCTGTCTGTATTTTAGGGTCGTATATGTCCCCAGGCATCCACTTCCGTTGATCACAACTCTTGCCTCGAGGATGATGTGAAACATGCCGATGATGACAGCGATCACACGAAATCCGATGAAAGTGCAATAGACATGGAGGGATCGATTACTGACCACACACCTATTTCACACAAACGGGCAGCAAGCTTTGATGAGTCGGGCGTTGACAGTGCAGACGCAGTGGATGAGCCAACCACTCCCACGCGACCGCGAAGCCCAAAGCGTCCTTGCACAGTCGATCTTACCAAGTCCCAATCGAATCAAACGGTGCCACTAATTCTTTCAATAGGCAACACCACATCGGACCTTCCTTCGAATATTCCGTCTATGGGGCTTAACAAACCGATCCTGCCTAACATCACCGTATGTTCACAACCCATGGGATCAGTTTCATCCGCCAATCCCGTTATGGGTCAGCTGATTCCAATCTCTGGACTGCCTGAACACCTGCTGTGTGGCATCTCGACAGCGCTGCTGGGCGGGGCCGGCAATCCAACTACTAACACCCAAATCACCTCTGCCACTAACACTTCGGGTTCACTGATTTCACTCCCCATGCTGGAGAATCAGATAAACATGACCACACCAAACGCATCTTCTACGTGGCTACTGACTAATCAACCGACTGGTTTAACTGCAAGTCTGCAGACTGCAAATGGGGCTTCTCAGCCAACCTTATTTATGCCTGTACCTGCTGCACTTGGTGACGCCAACATGAAGCCGTTTTCTACACAATTGGTAGAAATGAACTCGAACGGAGTGATGGCTGGTAGTCAGTCTACGAACCTGTTGCGTGTTACAGACTTGCTAGAGCTACTTAAGTCTTTCGGAGCCGCAGGTGGTCTTGTATCGTCCATTAATGTGCCCGTCAGCACAGCTACCTTAAATACCACCGTAACAACACCGGCAAGCACGTCTAGCGTGAACGGTACTGGTTCGACAGTTTTGTACACCACATCGAATCAACCTGGGCCTCAAACAGTTGCATCCAGTTTGCCAACATCCACTAGTTCTCCTGGGTCCCGAAACCTGGTCAACTTGGTGACCAGCTTGACTGGTACAAACCCAATAAGCACGCCGTCCACAATGGCTTCAACCGCGAACGCCATATCCCCCAGTTTGTTATTCAATCAGTTGGTCATGGCTGCTGTTGCAGCAGCGAATTCTTCAACGAACGGTGCTATTCCCAGCCCGAACCAGCTGAGTGACAGCACAGTAGTAGTTACCTCTGGCGCCAATCGACTTCCAGATACAGTACCCCCTGAACAGGCCTTGGATATGTCGGTGAGTATCCCATAAGTTGGTCAGTTTTACTTCCTTTCCCAGTGTTAGAAGCGTTTTGATGTTCATCCGTCTACTCCTAATTTTTTTACTGCATCCTGCACTTGGGACTGTTTTTGTAGCTTTTTTATAGACTTGTTCTTCTGAGAACGGCATCACTAGGCCAGCTACGGTTCAGAGCGAATTCATTCCGTTATCCTTATTTCTGTCAGGAAAACATCCTCCCGCTCATAGGCGTGCGCTGTCTTCCCTTGGTTGTAGCACTGTATCTTGAGGGTGCGTTTTGCGTGACATAAGTTACCATGTTCCCCACCACGTGAATGCTACAGCTTGCTTAAACAGGCGTGCTGATCATAAGGTATGCCTAGAGTGCAGTTTGTGTTGGCCGTGGACAGATACGCAGTTCTGCGTGGGAAATAGCACGAGAAAAATGTGACCACATGGCTCTCCTGTGTGAGCGGGATCTCAGGCAGACGTTGTAGACTGGTCGTTAACCGCTTTCATGCACTGGTTCATAAGCCCAGCTACACAGGCGAACAATCAAAGTAACAGCTGTACTGGTTATCCGGATAACTGATGCACACGGACGAACTTTTATTCTACAGGTGTGCCATTAACCTGGCAGAGCAGTCATCAATAGATATTCTGTCGATCGGACCAAGTTTTAGTGATATTTGTACGCTATTCAATAGTCTCGAGTTTTCCATTCGGGCAGACGAGCAGCACTGACCGTATGCTTGCCTGTCCCGTAGTGTGCATACGTTTATTTATGTCTGTTCATGCTTGTCTGACATTCAGCCAGCTTGTTAGTTAGTTAGTTAGTTTGCCAATGGTGCTGCACGCCCAGTAGCACACAACTCTCGCTCCTACTCGTCCAGCTTCTTTCTAGATGTGCCGCTATCCTGTTCATTCCAATCCTCGCAGCGTGTCGTATTGCTACATGCTACATGCACACACGCGGCTCTCAAAATTGACATTTTGCACTTTCACTGTTTCTCTGCTGTGTTATTCCGCAGTTAGTTATGCACTTTCTCGGACTGCCATGTCTACCACGGGTGAGATAACCTTTAGATTTCTGTCTGCGTACGTACACATAGGTGGGATAGCAAGGGAATTTGGAGAGAATACTTGCCATGTCCCCACCCATGTAGTGGGTGGCGTAGGTTATTTTCTCAAAATTCTTTTCTAACCGAATCTCCAAGCCCTGTGGTCCATATAATTCAGACTCTCAGATTTGGAAGATAGACATCGAGAAACTCCATATCGAACCGCATCCTGTTTTTTAGAGTCTATTTTAAACTTACTATGTCCTTGACGCTCCGAGAGATGTAAATCGGACTTATTCATCTAGTTGTTTTTACTAATGTTCTGATAAGTTACTATGACATTGTATGGCGGAAAAATGCGCACAAGTTTCGAAATTAGTTCCATAGTTTGAAATGAATGGGTCATTTGAGGCTCACTAGCAGCAAAGCGCTCGCTTCTGTGAACTTATGCTCGATAGCTTATGTATATCGCTTCATCCGTCGCCATCCAGCTCAGGCTTTTGTGCTTTGCGGTTTACTTTAGCGCAAAAACTTCCCTCTCTTATCGTGTGAGAGGTCTTCTATGCCCGATAGTCCTTCGGAACGCTCGTCACAAGTGTAACTCTGGCTGTTAATTTGCTCGAATTGCACAGTAGTTCGGAGATCACTGCTGCAAAATCGCAATCCAAAAATTCTTTTCAAGACTACTCCTAAATTTAGTTAACCTGCGGACCACAAATCGCCATGCATCACTTTTGGCTGATACCACGCTGAATATGTTCACGGATTTAGAGCACTTTACTGTTGAAATTAACCCAATCAGTATGTTGTGATACTTTAAGCGCCACCATTCACATCCATGAAAAGGAATGATTCCAGCACACCAAATTTTGTTTCCCACCCGATATGCACAATCACATTTTCTCCAAGCGGCACCTAGGTGTTGACGCAGTTTGGGTGCTGTGTTTTATGGGTAGGCACAAACACTTATGCATGGCGAGATAAACCTTCTGCTAGTAGCTTCAAGTATCTCTCGTCAATGCCTTTCTCAGACTCCATTTTCTGCTACTGCTGCCACCACCATCATCGCCTGTTTATGTGCACCGAACGAGTTAATTTTGCGCGTACGAAGTGGTGGGGAGGAGAAACGGGGAGAACGAGAAGGAACGATGGTACATGGGGATGAGTGCAGTTGGAATAAACGCATCAGCATCCAGTCGTTTGTGCATCCGCACCGGCCGAGACAGTTGGTTTACATTTGAGCCTGATCGTGCCCGACTGTGTTCGTTAGCTACCACGTGCTCCTCAATCATTACTGTGCCGTTTCTATCACTCTAGCGGGTGCGTTTGTGCATGTGAAAGGAGAAATTTTCCGGTCCGCGCGTAGTTATGGCTGGACGTGTTTAAGTGCGTGGATGCTGAGACGATCTCCACTCTTTTCACTTTTCCCCAGGCGATAACCACGTGATGGGTTTAAAAATCAGAGGGAGCGAGTGCTGCTCTGTATCTAGAAGAAGAATGTTAGGTAGGTGTTGTCGGCACTGATGAACCGTCGGGAAACATACACCCATGCACGAATCGTGGAAAAATATCATACTGTCTGCATTTGCCATGCCTTCGGTCCACATGTACCCACTACTCCTGCCACAACACACACACCCTTCATTCTGGGGCGAGTACCTGATTTACGGACTGCCTGCCGTCTCACTTGACTATCTCCCATACCCTCACAGTCTTTTTCAGCAACTGCTATCACCCCCTCCCACTCTGAAACTAGAGGAAGAAACGGCAATTGGTACTTTGAAACTCGTTTCCCTCCGTTTTACTTGCTTCTCGTCGTCAGTATTGGTCAACGTATCTCAGACTTCCCATGATGTGCTGGTCCCAGTTTTGGATTCTTCCGGTAGTTCCGTGACACGAAACATTCTCACATGTGGTTGTTCTCGTTCCCGCGGCAGAAAAGTCAAGCAATAACTCATACAAACTGTGTAACCGTTAAATACAAAACACACAGCGATTCCAAACTTTTACTTTCAGAGAACGAATGCCATATAACGTGCCTAGGCAGTTCAGGTATCATGGAGTAAAGTACTCTATGGCTCACAGTTTTCTTTGGTTGACATCAATAAAGACAGCTGATACTTCAACAACGCAACAAATGTATTACGTTCCTCTCAAAGTCACACATTGGCCAACAGCCTTCTAAAAGCATGCTGTATGTATAAAGACGACTGTTTTGTCGAAACTAACCCACCTGCATCGTCACCTAATAAGGCAGATAATCCACCCACTATGGAGAATAGTATTCCTTTTCGTTACCCTGACTACTGATTCGCCTGGCAGCCTGATCAGTGAACGCATTCTTTTGAATCCGCTAAGTTCGGTCTGCCATAGAGACCACAACAGACTCATGGGCTCAGCCTGGTGTTAAAATAATCTTTGTTGGGAACTAAGTGTTTGGCTTCGCATAATAATATATGTAAACGAGGAGAGAATTGTGCCGTGTTCTACTTGGGGAATAAAGCGCTCATGAGTCTAGCGAAATGCACCCATTTGCAAACAAATTTGGTTTTGGGAGAGACTCACCTGGAACCCAGTTGAATCTCTCGCTTGTGATATTTCCAGGCAAGTGAATGTGCTGCACCAGGTCGCCTCATGTTACAGTTGCTACGATATTTGAGATATCGCGATACATGTATATACGTAATGCACTACTCATAAGGTTGCAGAAGGGCGAAACCGGTCGTGGGCTGTCGAAGTATTTTCAGCAACCTTATGATTAGTGCGTTACGTATATACATGTATCGCGATATCTCAAATATCGTAGCAACTGTAACATGAGGCGACCTGGTGCAGCACATTCACTTGCCTGGAAATATCACAAGCGAGAGATTCAACTGGGTTCCAGGTGAGTCTCTCCCAAAACCAAATTTGTTTGCAAATGGGTGCATTTCGCTAGACTCATGAGCGCTTTATTCCCCAAGTAGAACACGGCACAATTCTCTCCTCGTTTACATATATTATTATGCGAAGCCAAACACTTAGTTCCCAACAAAGATTATTTTAACACCAGGCTGAAATGTATCTCCTCAGTCGAATATGGTTCGCATAGCTTGTCCTGTGGTTCAGTCGCGTCCGTATCCAAGGTGCTGAAGCACTTTTCCCGTCAACTCTGTTCATCCAGCTAAATATCGATCACATGCGTTTAAACACATCTTTATTTTAAATTTCTTGTATCTAGGGTCGTAGTAAACTAAGGTGCGAACGTCAGCTTTTTAAAAGCCCAGTGCTGGGAATGAGTGAGTGTCCTGGCGCCAACTACCCGTATCCACTGCTCAAAGTGACAAGCAACGGTTCATTAGTGTTTTGTGGTGCGAATCAGGGCGACGAGGAAGAGTACCACCGTCACTTCGGGTTAGGCCAATTAGATTTTACGATATCAGAGGTCTAGTTGAATGTGGGACATAGTCTCAGCTCATGTTTGGTCTTGCTCAGTGGCTGTGGAAACGGGTGACTTGACCCTTTGCTACTACACCTTGAAGCATGTAGTATGTTAGCAACCGGGTGCGGTGTCACTACTTGTTCTCTGGTCTGCTGATAAATGTTTTGATTTACCTCCGGTTAGGGTGGGAGTGAGTACAAAATTAATCTAAAGCGTACTGAAGCGTGAATGAGATGGAGCTACGGAACTCAAAGCTAATTTAAATAAGTAACTGCAACCTATTTGGACCAATACAATTGGGGAAGTAGAAATAGGGTCAGGGAAAACGAGTTAGAAAAAAGCAAGATATTCGAAATTACGGTATTGTGACCATTGTGGGCAGAGACTGGTGTCACAAAATGTGTATTACAAGGCCATGACATGAAAAGGATAACGAAATGCCCATAAAAGCGGGAATTGCTGGATTCTCAATTCGACAAATCTGGAGATATGGGTCTAAACTTGTATGGGACAGATCATGCGACATCAAACGACCTTAATCAGCCTGAGAACTAACACCGAAGACTGCGTAACTGTAACTGCTTCCGGAATAAGCTGATAGGGCTCATACACCGTTCGATAAACAAGCCTCGAGCGATTTTCTGCCACAACGACAGTCGCAACTTCCTAGAGCCGGTGACAACCGATATTCCTTACTATTAACTAACTGACGCTAACCGGAGTCTCATACTATCCAGTCGTCATACGCTATGATGATATGCTTTTGATGGATAGGTTTGGTCAACTGGCATCAGCTGATCCATCACTATATCAGCGTTGAACACGGTAACTTTATGGCCTACTCGTTTATTGTTTTTTTTTCAGGTTCGTTCGGGCACTATTCCACTAGGTGTGCCAGTTTCCATCTCCATTGGTCCCGGGTTAGCCAAGTCAAGTGAAGGTACTGGACATTCCATGTCCAAAGTCACAGAAGCCACGGAAGCTAGGTCCGTCATCACTTTGCCATTCAGGCAAGACCAAACAAATATTGCTTCACTTCAGGGAGTCATGGAAGCCCTGACAGCAGCCCTTAAAGGTGGTATGAAACAGCGCACATCACAAACACCTGATGTCGTTTCATCCAACACCCTTTCGAATTCGGCGAACTGTGCTGCTATTAACACACGATCGAACTCTCCAGGGAGTGTTTCAAAAATCAACACTGGATCACCGACGGACCATGCAACGTCCAGTCATTCAGCCTTAATCAGGCCCCAGACGACGGAAGTAGAAAGTGTGCTCAATGGCAGTGCTGCCAAAACCTCGCTCACCACCTCCCATTCAATTTTACTTCCATTCGTGGCACAAAACCTGGAGACAGCATCAACCGTATCGGGTTTTCCGGATGAGAGCATTGATTCCGGGGACCCTCGTCCATCAACTACTCAGACGGTACCATCAGCACCCTATCATCTTACGAGCAGCACAACCACAACGAGTCCTCCACCCCAAATGGTGAGCCTTGCCCAGCTTCAGGCAATTATGTCGGCAATGGCTAACAATGGGTCAATATCCGTCACAACCCCACTGGTGAACGCCCTGGCAGCAACGACATCCACTACTTCCACGTCCCAGTCGGTTAACTTGTCTTCCACAAACACAGCACAGGGTGCGTCGACAAACGTACAAAACAGCTCACTTTTGTCCGCCAACCAGGTACTTCTAAACGCAAGCTCGCTCTCCAGTGGCACAACTGGGGTAATTCCCTTGACGGATCCCAACGGAACGCTTCTTGCGTCTGCTTCCCTTGCGAATGCGACAGGCACTCTGTCACTGACCGCAACCTCCGGTTCCCCAGTGTCGACGGCGGCTATTTTCAGTTCTAATACCGGGCCGACAACGGTTTGCACAACACCCCTAACTATTGGTGGACTAAAAAACATTCAGCTAACTTCCGGGACAGAGGGTGAGTAAGCATGCCTGCATCATTTTTCAACCTTTAACTTTCTCAGTCACTTTACAGACCTGAGCACATTTATCCAACTTTATACCTGATAGTTTTTTTAAAAAAAAACCATGATTGATTAGCATACCTGGAAGTGTAACAATCTGCCCTCGGGTTTGCTATGTTCTCACTTAGGTTGAAAGATCCGGTCTCCGTACCTCATTGTAGATAACACTTCTTAGTCCTACGATGAAGCTGGCACAAACCATATTTGTTCAAGGCTTGATTATGCACGCAGTTTAGCCGTAGGTTTGATCCGTTCACCGGAGTTTGGGCACTAGATAGAGTTCCGCCACCTGAATATATCGTAACGCTCTGTGTCAGCTGGTATCCACACGCTATCCATTTCACAACTGTGTGAGCGAAAAAGGTGACCAGATATGGCTATGGTGTGATGGGCGTTAGATTCAAATCTTGGATGCTATGCTAATCTTGGTGGGAATACACCAGATTAGACCATATGGATTCAGAAGTTTCGGGCACAATCCTGCCCAGTGTCAGGGATCAGATGACTGCATCTAGCGACCCATGGTTATTGCTGTGATCACCTGAAGCAACGCTTTATGTGGTTCAAAGTGCGGACATGACGGCCAAGACCGATGCTGCCTGAGGACTACCAGAGCAGCTAGAGGATGAAGGAAGTAGGCTTTTAAGCTCTGTGCTGACAACCAATGATAAGTGGTAGAATGCTGGGAAAATTTACTGGGAGGCTACCAGTGCAACGGCCACCATCAGACGACATCACATGGAAGTCAAACATATTTAGAATTCTCAAAGTTATTCAACTTCCAATCGCACGAGGTTACACTTGAATTCGAAACCGCTTACGCGTCTTTCAGCGGGACGAATGTGGTGTTAGTCGCCCTCGGGGCACTCTAAACCATCCAATGTAGTGTAAATGACCCAATTCATCTTATAAACTTCGGAATGGTGCATATTCTGACCGTTCATATTGGACCTGAATGACCTACAGTGTTCGCGTCCATTGTGTGTCAAATTGCACTGTTCTTGTCACATGTGACTACCTAATGGCTAGTTATTGAGAGGCAGGTTGTCTTGGAAATCAGCGTATTTTATGGCTCACACTTTGGTGCTGTTTGTTTGAAGAGTGCCTCACTGCCCAAAGTACTGGCTCATTTCTGAAAGTCTCTTCAGCTCCCAAGTATGTCTAGAGTGCAGATGAATCCCGACTACTGCGACCGATAGGAGCATTGACCGCTCCTTCGTTGGAAGCGCCTTTCGTAGTAAAGAGGGGTAATCGAGTGACTTCTTCGAGGCATTCTTCTTCACATGTCTGTCTTGGGAGAGCACGATATGAGGAACTCATGTGTACCTCACCAGTTAGTTGACTCAGATGCCTATAGTTGAATAAAATTCGGATAGCCTTTTTTCATAAGTAAATCTTCCGGCGGATGCTGACTGGGTGTGACAACATTCGACGAAGAGAACAGGGTGGGTTTCAGACACGGTGACAGACACTTGGATGTTTGGTTGAATTTATGTTCTTTTTTCCGAACACGGGGCGAGATGGCTCAGTGGTTAGAGTGCGAATTTACTGACCGGAATGTGTGTGGTTCGAACCTGACCTGCCTCTCGACTTCCCCTGTCTAGAATTGGGCAACCTGGTAGTATCCCAGCCCTCATGCTGTCTTCTGGTGGCATGGCAGCTAGGCACCGAAAGGGTGTTACAGCTGAATGATTACCTTTTTATCTATTTTTTCGAACATTTAGAAATCTGAACCTTACTGTCAGTGCTCAACTTTGGAATGAATATTTAGTTTGATGAGTTGTCATTTCGGGTGGAAAGTTGACCATGCATTATAACCTTAAACGGATTCCGCCAGCACTTCACTGGCTTAGCTCAATGTTAAAACCTTGTATCCGACGATGGAGAAGCTAATATTGATAAGCTGGAAGCCCATTTATATCACAACAGACGATTGTGATGCTCGCCCGGGTTCCATCGGTGGTTCACACTAATCTCAGAGACGACGAACATTCAGGTCTCTCACATCAGGTGCACATTTGGAATTAGATCGAACGAGGTCGTGGTAACCTGAGCAGCCCTCCATGTTGTGACAAGCAACGGACACCAACCATCAGCAGACAAACTCTGAGACCGTGCGAGGGAGAGTGACGTGTGTGTCTGTGTGTGTGTGTAACAAGGGGTCGGAGATGTTGATGCTTAGATGAATCTGATCGGGGTTGTCCGTCAAAGTGGTCTGCATCGTTGTATGATCGATTTTCGGGCACATTGCCTTGGGTCAGATTGAGAATTTGCATTTCCGATGCTCGGTTCTAGTCGTGGGCGTGCGTGTCTGTATGCATGTGTTTGTGTATACTACTTGGTGTTTCGGCCAGGCTCGTTTTGTTTACCTCTGTGCTATGGTCACCCAGTCTTCGACCCACACTCGCACATCCTGAGTCGAGGTTGGTGAACTTGTCTCGACTTGTTCCCTCAATGCGACTCAAACCCTATTGAGGTCAGGATGACCATTCAGACGACAATGACAACGTCTTTGACGGCCCAGTTCGATCGTGTCACCCCACACGACCTATTTATGCATTAATAAGTTTGATACTATCCCTGCATGGCTTCATCGGTGCAACAAAATGAAGTCCCATGCAAGTCTAAATTTGAGGGTTGTCATTTGGGCTTTTAGTATATTGGTCAGTTTGACAGTTTTCGTACACCTCCCTCAACTGATACAGACGAGTTAACCGACAATAGGGTTTGAACTGGTTCTTACTCCATGTCACTTGGGTTGATCACTCCCCCTCCGGACTCGATTTTATCGATGCCCCGCGCTTCGGTTTTAAGGCTAGCGTTGGATGCGCGACGTCGTTCTTCACGTTAGATGTAGTTGGACTCCTCATCAGCCCTTTTTCTGAGGTGTAAAGACAACCTAGGATATCGACTTCGCGGCTAAGATGTTTACCTGATATATTACTGATTAGTTTCTTTCGTTCGTACCATAGGTTTATCCTTAGCGGGGATAATATCTGGTGCCCATGCTCAAGCCGGACAACTACATCCCACCTTAGTGAGCAATCCTGCCCTGATCAATCTGATTTCATCCACTGGTCGTCCGCTCACCTCCCAGGCAAATGTGCCGCTCACTTCTGCCGCTGCTGTCCGTCTGTTGAACAGCTTGAATAACTTGACGCCATCAAACGGTCTGTTAACAGCAGCCAATACAACAGCTTCAACGACAACACCTTCCATGATTACTAGCAGTTCAGTCCCTACTGGTACGTTGCTAGGAGGCGTTGGACTGACTGGTGGAAGCACTCTGAATTGGCTCGATTCGTCACAGGCACTGTTTGCAGCCGCAGCAGCTGCAGCCTCAGGTAATGTCAACCAGATTTCTTTTAACACTCTCCGTGGACCAACTATATCCGGGGCCATCGGAACACCACGTCCCCTGGGGGCGAACGGCTCCTTTATTGGTCTGTTGGATCCCAGGACTGGTCTCCAGCTGCGGGTCGCTGATATCAGCGGGATCTCCTCAACTCTGACTTCCAGCCTTTCCGCTTCCAATGAGTTAGGAAACTGTCTTGGAAGCAGTGGGCTCTCAACAACTACTAGTGTCTTTACTCACTCAATGGATGACCCAGCGGCACTGCGACCGATCGAACCACACGCTATTGGTGCCGGTGAGTTAAGAAGAAAAGTAACGGAAAACGATCACTTCACAAAGTCTGGTGATCTAGAGACTGCATCACCATATGACACACACTTGGATGACGACTGGGATTCAGGACACGATGACTCTGTAAAAATTCAGAACGATTTGAAGACAATCTACTCTTCGGGAATCAAAACTGATCCACTTGCCGACAGTGCTGGTTCGAGTCCAAATCTCACCAGTATAACATCCACGTTATTGTCTGCAGTCAACCGTCGGAATAATTCTACTTCGAGAAGTCCTTTAATAAGTGGGTCTAGCAGGCGAGGGGTTGGGTCCTTGGGTGATCCGCTACAGCCTGGACGACCGCACAGACAAAACTTCACTCCGACACAAAACCGCATACTCACCGAATGGTATCAAACACACCAGAGCAAACCATACCCATCCACAGATGATACGAAAGAACTTGCGATCATCTCAGGTCTAAGCTATTCACAGGTGAGTGTGATTACAATTGGTTTACCTTTAACAGAATGATACCTACCCTCTTATACACAACTGAGCACTGGGTTATAATTTTCCTCAATGTTCAGTGCTTCACAATCTGTTTATGGGTCAATGCCTTTAGCTCGGATGGGCTGTGTAGGTTTCACAACTGCCAAATTCTCCGGGTGAGTCGTTGAGATGGTTGGCTCTGAGTGTACGCGTGGAAAACTTTTTGCATATCTGACTTTAAAGTGTCTGGTCTCTAGTCAACATTCGTCATTGAAAGACTGTTGGCCTACTGGTCTTGTGAGACATCAGCGTGTGTTTTCGTGCGGCGGCCTCTCTGTTAGGGAACAATTGACCTTTCATGTTATATTCCTCTATTTATGCTACCCAGTATAGCTGGCTAGGTATCTGAATGTTTAAGTACTGCGTCCGTGAGAGGCTAATCCTAAGCACATTTCCAGTTAAAGATATCAAACTCTGCTGTCGTTACTGTCTTAGATCAACAACCTGTTACTACTTTATTCTTTGCTTGGGTGCAGTATGTATACTGTTGACTTAGGATCTCACTGGTACGAAACTTGATTGCTCAGTGGTTAGAGTGCGAATTTGCTGACGGGAAGGTCCGACCGATCTCTGCCTCTTGACTTCCCCTGTCTAGACTTGGGCGACCTGGCAGTATCCCAGCCGTCGTGCTTTTTCTAGTGTCACGGCAGCTAGGCATCGAAAAAGTGCTGCAGCTGAACGATTTATTTATTTATTTATTATACTTCTTGACGGAACACTAATAATAAGGGCGCTAAAACTCTTCGACAGCCCACGATCGGTTTTGTCATTCTTGGGCCTCGTCAGGTGGGCGCAGTCTACTAGCTCCCTTCAACCATATGTTTTACTTGAACCTACCTTGTACATACTTCATTTGCAAACTAGTTTAGTTTTAACGGGAGAAACAAGAGATGCCCTTTGTGCAGAGTGCCCACTAATTTCAACGAATTTTCTACTTCATTTTGTAGTCTAAACTCTTTCAAATATGTATTCTTCCAGTGGCGCTCCGGTTTTCTATGGGTATTCAGGAGCTCTTTTGTAACGTGTTTCTGAATGGACTCCACAGAAGAATACCCGAAGCTGTTAGATAATCAGAACATTGAGCACCAGCTTGTCTGCCCTGGCAGGTTAAACATATGACTAGTGCCATTGCCGTTCATCCGATTAATCTGTTTCAGGCATTCACTGGATCGTAGTCCAAGTCAGGATAACAAACGCATCCTTACCATGGAATTTCTACCTGAGAGTTGATGAAACCACGAAAACCCCCACGGTATAAGATAACCAGCAGAGGTTTGTCACATGAGTGTTTTCGTCCCATGTCACAAGCCATCTGACAGAAAGTTAGTTAGTGGGGTTTAGTCAATTCACCTAGGTCAGCGATCAGCCCTGAAGTTATGTAGCATTGGGTCGGATACAGCCCATAGCTCGCGGTTTGAAAATCTCCAGTCTAGTGGCTACCTACCTAAAATCGAGCATACGTATGCTATCTTTCTTTTCTTTCATTTGCCTTGAAAATAAGGCAACTATCGCCACATTGTCATCCGACTTAACGGACAAAGTGAAATTACACACATCGCCACATTGTCATCCGACTTAACGGACGAAGTGAAAATTACACATCATAGGAACCAACACTATAACTTTTGGTGTGAATAAGCTATTCTATCAAGAAGTTATCATTAGTGACTTGTGCGTTCAGCTGGTTTCGACAAATTGATATCAATCCGTTACGGTTTTACTACAAACCTTCTACTAGGTGATAAAAAACAGAGGTGTGCATTCTACTAATCGGCTGGAATTCACATCATCACTGTTTTGCCAAATGTTTCGAGTTCGGTCCCCGTGGACTCACACTGTGCTGATTGCAAACAAGGATCACGCACTTCCACGCTGTTGCTTAGACTTGTAACCCAAGTTGACTTCACACTCGGTTTCCGCGATCTGACGCCAATACGTTTCAACTGACCACAACCGTTAACCGAATATAGAGTGACAACCGTCACTGGAAGGGATTCGCAGTGCATTGAATTTCTTATAGTCACAAAATTGTATTGTGTTGGCTGTCTCCAGAAAGGCAGGAAGGCACCTAAATCCTCAGTCAACGACCGATTGTATGCCAATATCGTTCCCACTAACCTTGCTCAGTTTTGTCTGTATACTTCACCATCATAGATTTCTCGAACAGACACATTTTTCGTGGTTGAGAAGAGGACTGCTTCCGACGTACTAGTTGATGTGATAGTAATTAGGTATAAATACGCTGGAGTGGCTGCTTAGCATCTGGGAAAATTCAGGCTGATGATAAAAAAGAACAACTCCTAACAAAACATTGCTCTCATTCTGAAAAGGACTCATTCTACACGTAAAATTTCCGACGAATATCAAACAAGATGTTATTTCGAACCTGAAAATCATTTTTAAGTGTATAATAATGTTGAGGCTTTTACTTATTCAAGTTTTTGCCTGTTCTCTAACTTGTTGCTATTTGAAAACCGGTCCAGCTGAGTCAATTTACTCTTGCCAACATCCAAGCCTTCCAGTGGTGCATGAGCTCACGTCGGGTAGTTAGTTGCCAGGTCAGCAAATCTGGCGCTGTGATTTAGCACTCTTGTCGCTTTGTCTCCGAGGTCTTACACTTGATGAGTAAGTTGTCCTGAGCCCCACTGTGGGAGCTTCTGGAGCTGGTAGACATGATACCAGATGTATCGGCACTTCATTTCACAGACATACATTGGCTGGGTAGCAACAAAACTCTTGCTAGGGCACTTGGACTAGCTGCATTGATATTTCGCTCTACAGTGGCATGGGCATATGGAAAAGCTGCCACACTGGTTGTGTACTGCCATGTCTCATTCATCCCAAACTCCACGCCATTCTCCTCGGGAACAGACTAAACATGCACCTAGGCTCAACGCACACGGAATGTGTGGTGTGTACGCTCGGTTGCCTTGTCAGTTGGTATCTGCCATCCCAATCGGTGGTTACCGTGTGACGTACTTGTGTGCCGATGTGCGTTCACATACACACATTTGGTGGCTACTCTACAAGTGCTTTTGTTTCCAACTCGCACATGCACAGATGCACAATCAAACCCATCCCATCCTTCCTGTTCTAAAATAAGCATTCCATCAAGTCGCCGACGTGGTGCCGCTGCTCCCGCTGCTCAGTTCACCTGTGCTTTCACCGGACAGACACTCGTCGTCCGTTTGCATACCTCACTCCCCACTGTCCTCACAACCACCGCCATGCTGCTGCTCGTTGCCTTGTTCATGCCATCACCATGGCAGACTGCTTCTCCCAACTGTGCGTCACAGCAGATTACGTGCACGCACACAGCACAGCCCCACACTGTATCGTTCTACAAAAATGCACAAACGCACGTGCGAGTGCATCTCGTCTCTGGGACAAAGCGATGATGCAGTAAGTCGGCTGTGCTGCCTCTCGTGGTGCTGCCGCTGTGCTTTTGGTTTCATCGCGATCGATCGATCGTTCGCCTGACCGTTCCCACTCTACACCCGTATTAGTGACTGGGCAAAAGTCGATTGGGATGGACTGAAGGCTTTTCTCATCCACAGTGCACACGTACATATCTGTATATAGACGCACACCATTCAGTGGTTTGCAACCCAGAACAGTTCGCTCACCTTAACCACCTATTTTACCTTGGATGCATTCGTCTTCATACTGCTGTGTAAATCCGATTGAGCGAGCGAATGTAGGAGAGCGTGGGTGTCATTGCAACTGGCCTGCTTCCACTGAACACAGCCTACCAAATTAGGTGTCGTATGGTGCACTAAATTATTAGCAATAGGAGAAAACTATACTGATGTTCCAAGCTCTGTTGCACAAGTCTGTTCACTGAGAACTTGTTGGGAGTTTTCCGAGATATCAGAAACGGGAAGACCACAGATGAAACCGTACAAAGATTCGGCTGACTGCTTGATACACTTTCTATTGTATTTCACAGATATTGGGGAAAATGTCCTGGTATACTGTGTACAGTCAGCCCACCGGCTAAACTTAGGACTGGAACTGCCCGTTTCCTTCAGAATCTATTAAGGCAGTTGTACTCAGATGTTCTTACAATACAGCATCTGCCATCCATAAAAGTTGTGGTCAGCTACAACCATAGTCACTCATATTCAGTGAACGTCATCAATCAGCTGGAGTCCATATTGCAATGGGCGAATGCTACGTTAATTTAAACTTCTCCCGCGATACTTGGGCATTCCACATCAATTTACAATTACACACTGCAGCTGAGTTTTGTTACAGATGCATGACGTCTGTGTATTGCCTTGGCAACATCTAAGCCCGCAGACTGAATCTACGTCTGTAGGCATGACGTCTGTGTATTGCCTTGGCAACACCTGAGCCTGCGAGACAGAATCTACGTCTGTATTAGTCTGTATTCGCTAAATGCTGGGTTCGGAGGTATACATCTTGACGAAGAATGGTTTTGGAAGGCGTTCTACAATTAGGCATACTGTCGATCATCATTACTTCATGGAGAGAGGTTCATTCATTACTGATGGATGCAGCTCAAGGTGAAGTGCCTCTTTTTTGTGTGCATACCCAAATAAAAAGGATTCTTCCATCCAATAACCACCATCCCGACGGTGCCATATCTGAGCGAGAAGGCTGAATCCAGGGTAACTGCTATTACTTCGGTTTATAAACTTAAGACAGCTCATACCGGAGTTTTTTGTTAAGGTGAAATCTTGGGTGAGGGAAAACTGACCGCAATTCCAATAACGCTCTCTAAGATCAAAAACTTCCTGGAACTCCGTAAAACTTCTAATTTGTTTGCATTACTACCAAGAGCTGGTCTCCCTAGCTTGAACTGGATTCAGTAGCTAAGTCAGCTCTCCGTTACTAGAATGGTATCTGTTGAATACATGACTGACATGAATTTTTCAAGCGGTTCGTATCGTTACTAGTCCGGTCTGATAGTAGCGCTGAGTTGCGGTGACGTTTTTCTGGACTACGACTGACTGCACTTACAGCGGCTAGGTCCACAGTACTCGTCAATCGGCTACATCCTCTTGTGTTACTCCCGTGTGATCCGCGCTTCGTGGTCATACCAACGGATCAAAGAATAAGTCTAAGCATTATGTATATCGACAACCTTGACCATGGCGCTGTATTTTCCGTCTTTTATCCATGTTTATAACCATACTTTCCAGCTGAGACGTTGTCATCCTCGTTTATTCTTCATAAAACCGCTTGCATCATGCCGCCAATAGCTCCGTAGTATCTAGGCCGTGTTGTTTTACAAGCTTCATTAGGGTCTGGCGAAAACAAATTTGACGGGCCAGTATCCTACCGAAACGCCATAAGAGACCAAAAAATGGGCAAGCAATTTTCTACCACCACAGCAAACTGATCAAAAGAAACACAGGGTCATACAGCACGTTACAGAGGCGACGTATTAAGCATGAATGTTTTCTGGGCTGGCTTACTCTCACTTAGACCATACGATAAACATTGAACTTCCCGGACCGTAGTACCAAATTCATTCCCCGAAAACCTGCATAGAATAACGGGAATCAAAATAAGTCTTGTCCAGTCAACCCAAATGATCGGAGCATACTTTTTGTAGCATCCACTGAATTTACAACAATTTCTATTACCTTAGTCGTCTTCGAAATCAAAACAAACAAATCCTGTCGTATCAGCAAGGTGACCGTGTTTCGGAACAAAAAAAACAAGTACCCCGTGTCGAAATGCATGTTATCCACACTACTGCTCAGCCACCCGTAGTTTAACAGTAGTGTTCATTGACAAGAATGCGGGTCTGGATTACCCTAGACATTCGTGTGAAGCGCGATGCTGATGCTTTCCACCAAAGGTGAAACAGCCAGTCTCTTGGCTTTTCCTCACCACGGCTTGTCTTCACTTGCATGAAACTCCAACTTTATCTCCTCACTTCTGACAAAAAACTACTCCTCTTGATTGAGGTGCACAGTGATACGGGTGCATGAGAAAAGTCAGCACATTGGGTGGAGGAAGTGGTCAACGGGTAAAACCCGAAAGATCACCTTGTTATTTTCATTGTTGAATCGGATAGGTTGGGTCATGCAAGCATAGAACGGTGTTTTCTTTGCACGGAAGAAACCACTCGGAATAATCAGCACCGCTTGGTAGACAGACAAAGGTAGTACCGGCTAATATTCTTATGACAGACACCCTTTATTAGGAAGGACCCTAGGATGCCCGTCTTAGGAAGGAACGATGTTTCAGGGAGTAGAAGAAAATCAAATGCTAGTTAAGGATGAACGCTTCAAAGAAGCAACCTGTTTTTTCACAATCTTAAGAAGCGGTTTTTGAGATGGCTTATCGAATTAGAGCTGGTTTATGGCTAAAGCTTGCGCCATCGAAATAAAATCATCAGTGACAGTAACACCAATGCTTCACTGCTGCACAAATGCACAAACACATGTCGCCTTGTTAAAACAAGTACGAAGGTAAACAAAAGGCACGTCCGAACAACTATTCAGCTGGTTGGAACCAAATCGGTGGAAAAGACTCTAGCGAAATTGGTTGGGTTGTCTGGCCTCAAAAATTCTCTGTGACTTTTGTTCAACAAAACGTTTCTATCCGATCACAGTGTTTACCTCCGGATCTTTTTGCAAGGATGGACAAGAATCCTAGCAGAGATTTGGTTCTAGCGAGACACCCTAGAGATATGTATTTCATGGGAACTTTTTCGGGGACAAGTATTTCTACCCATCTCAGAGTAAACGTGAAAAGCTACAAGATTCAGTATACAGAGTGCGCTACCTAGTCGACTTGGTTCTCTTGCTGAAAACCGTTAGTTTGCTTCCATGGCCGTCGGGAAAACCCAAACTTTCCCTCACCTGATCGGAGATCTGCTGATCACCGTTTCCCGCTATCTAACCCACCTACCCGCTGGTGCACCCAACAGCAACTGTGTGCACGAGAACCACGTGTGTGTCACACTTCCACCTCTTGATTGTGAAACCCTTCCGCCTACGCTGCACAATGGCATGTGCGCACCGTATCCTATCAGCTCCATTGCCGAACTCCACCGATCGATCAGTCAACGCGGCTGTCACACTTGCTCGTCCTGTCTCGTTTCCTCGTTTCATGGTACGTCTGGGGTGGTGGAGCTTTGGGCGTGCTAGTGCCCGACCCGTGTAACATGTCAGGGCTTGGTGCGATTACTGGCTTGACAAAACGAGCAATCCATATGCACCGTTGCTGCGCTCAGGTCTTAGCCAAGCAGGCGACTGAACGTGCATACAAGTCGGCTGGCCAGGCAATCTTGGAGGGGGAGGAAGCTTGGTGTTCGGACAACTGGAGGGATTGGAGCGAGCTGTTCTGTCTGTATCTGGGTTGGCATGCTCGTTCACGATACCGTCTCTGACAGGAGCGTTTGTGTGCACAAGCATACAAACAGACTGTGTGGTTGAGAGCGACGCACCTCGAGTTTTGTGCGACGCTCATTGCCCGGTTGAAAAAGGTTAGCTTGCCTGAAACACTTGGGTTTTGGAAACATAAATTTCCCCTCGATTGCGAATGTCTGTCTGCATGACCTTTTGGGTGCGTTGTGCTGGTTTATCGTTGGGGGTAGCAAGTCAGCTGATTGCGTAAACGAGAACAGTGGAATGTCTGCGGACTCGCACGCGTCTGCCTGCGTAAAATCAGTTTACTGCCCTTCTGGTCCACTTGTTCTCTAACTCGGTCAACCTAATTTTCCCTATATCTCTCACATCCTCCTTTGTGTATGTTCTCGTTAACTCCCACATCTACCCTCCATTTTCACCCGTAAATGTCACATCAACGAGATGAAAGCATTCAGAGCATTTTTCATCCGCCTAAACCTCATCAGCCGAACTAAAAGATGATGGATCCTAAGTTCACTCTGAGGAATCCGCATGGGTCGCTTTCATAACGCGCAACCTAGTTTGGTATGCACTGTGTGTGTGTGTGTGTGCAGGTGTGTGCTTCTCTGATTGTACTTCTACTTATCAGATGGGATGAATTGTTGTGATTTCCTCAATAGAAATTGAGGACGGAACAGGATGCAGATGGTCGACAATGTTACTCCTATTCTGTGAGACCAATATTACTGGTGATGTGCGAGAGACGAACTCGTCTGCATCTTTTACACCAGATAGATCTTTCATTCATTGAAGTACCACCGTCTGTCTCATTCTCACTGCAGTGGCGATAGGGGTAGACGATATTGTGGAGGGCGCTATATAATTAAGCGTAGTTTGTTGCTCATAAATTGAAATTCTCCTACTGATTTTTTTAACCCTTAGGTCAAGAAATGGTTCGCAAATAAACGAGCGCGTTCTTCCTCCAGTGGTTTACCCAAACCAACACCGCCAATGGCACCGGATTCTTCACCCGATCCGTCGGCAGCGGCCGCAATTGTGGCTGCTGCAATGGCTGCTGCAACGTCGGAGGTTAGTACAACGGACAACGCCCACTATGTCAATTCAGTTGGTCGCACCACCACTCCAGATAGTCTGACTCAAGCAGCTGCTACCCTTGTAAACAACACAAACTACAGAGAAGAAGCTGCACTGGGTTCAGAGGAGGGTGCTCATGTCGGTGATTTGTCTGTTACCCAGTCTTGTGGATCCGTTGGAATGGCTTCCTCCACCTGTACAGACGATGATGATCCACCTCTCACTGTTGTACTTGAAACGAAGGTTAACACTTACAAGAGTCCTGAGCAGCTGGATCATGACAGTGGGGCTCCTGCGGAACCCATTTGTTTAGAGCCCATACAGGACGCACTGACATCCACAAATTCTGACCATTCTCCCTCTGATCCCGTCAAACCGAAGTCCACTAATAGTGGAACAGCAGACTCTGCTGCCTCTCCTCCAACGTTACAGGTACACCTTACCCCTCGAATGATATCCCCACAGAATGCTGGCATGATAAATTCCGGTTATGATAGTGTTGAGCTCCCTGATGAGGCTAATCTTCCCGAGGAAATTCCATCTTCGTCTTCAAACGATTGTGCAACTAGTCAGTCCTCTCCATGTACACAAGAAGTGCAGGCCCGTCAGGAAACGCTTCGATGCCCGAAATCCAAAGGGATAAGAAACCGAGGAGTTACTTTGGATGCAAGCTGAGATTATTAAAGTCCTCAGCGGATTTGAAACAAGAGCCTATTATTCTCAGGCTACTAAGCTTTTTGACCCTTCAAACTTTGGGGTATTTGCTTATTACCTACCGACCTAGCAGATGCATGTAAACTCAGTCCACAGCTGGAAGACTGGTCTGTAACCAAAATCTCAGTTATTACAGGCAAACCTGTGAAACCACCTTCGACCTCAGGTTACCTGTTTCCGTCCGGGTAACCCACTGTTTATTAATGCCCTCTCATTTGTAATTTTGCCGAACATCCCACTATCCCCTAATGTGCATGAGCTCTAATGTTTTCGACTTTTAACCAACTGCTACTTATGAGCAGTCGGATAGTCAACTCCGATTCCCATGTTTGCATGCTGACAGTCCAAGTCCACGTCAACACTTAATTACTGTAAATAGTATCCCCTTTTTATCCAAGTCCAAGGATGTACTATCACAATTATTCCTGTGCTTTCGTTTCTATCCCATAATCGTCCCCCTTAGTGTTTTGTTGATGCTTTTCTATGCCACTTGACGGTAAACGCGCTAAAGTCGTGTTGGAAATCATCCATACCCCACACTGACCAACTCACTCACTCACCCAGTAAACAACTCGTGTTTTCTAGTCCCCATACAACCGCTTTGATTTTTGCCTTGAATTTGAACCCCCCACCGACTCACCTACCAGTGGAAAACAATGTGTTATTGTATCGAATGTGGCTTACATTTCAGAATTTTTCGGCGGAATCCATTCCGCTTGCCTTTTTACAAACAAACTACAAGTCATCATTCATTGTCTTGCAACTTGGCTTGAGGTTTTCGTGACCGATTCCCTTTCTTGCTCGTGGAATGGAAACGATATGCGGGAACAAAGAAACTTGACGAGAAATGCAAAATATCAAATGCGCGAAAGCGTAGCTGTATGCATCGGGTTCAGGGGATAAAACTGCTGTCTAACAATGTACAAGATATCTAGCAAGTGTGACACGAGTTTCAGTCTCATTGGTCGACACCTGTTCGCGTAAGAGTGGCTAGTGCTGTATCCGTACCACTCCCAGTGGAGTTCAAAAATTGCTAGAATGACGGGTGCCACAATTGTTGTTTTGATGAAGCGACTATTAGTTTCACAGCACCATCGAAGTGGAATTGCTACACGCATGTCGCACAACAAGAACTTCCATTGCAATTCCACTAGATCCGAAGAAACTCGATCATCAGTTCGGTGAGTACTTTGTTCTGGTGATAAATTCACAGCAGCATACCGGTAAGCTTTTGCCCAAGAGTGTTTCAAAATGGCAAAGAAGTCCATGTCTGATAGTGAGAACTTTGTCAAACACTGTCCGTCTACATAATTTACACGGGCGTACGTGTCATTTACGTATTTTAAAAAGTGCACAGTCTTTATAAGCAATCTGATCTACACATCCAGTTACTTCCATCCCATCGTGGACATTTGTTCTCTCCAGCCGATAAAATCTGAAGAGTGAAAGCTTACTAAGCACCAAACCGAACCTGCTGAAAAGTAATCAAGTTCAGTTGCCTGCATTGGGTCATTTGTATGATTGTGCAATTGTATAGGCTAAAACTGTAAGGAGCAGTTCACATTTTTACGTGACTCACTACCAAAAATGAGGTGTTCAACTCAAGAAGATCCACCATTTAGAATATGGGTTTGTAGGAGCTCGGTATAGACCGAGGCTTAGGACATGAGGTTGGCCTGAACCTTTCCCATCCTATCCGCTTCAACAAATCCGTTTCCGTTTCCACACCTGAACTAAAACGTGATAATCGTTTTTCCGCGTGGGTGTGGGGCTTCACATGACTGACCTGTCTACGACCACCGGGGGAAGGAGGGGTCAAAGCGCATCCCGGTTGACAGCATCCGGTTTGTCCATAATGGAAAAAATCGACTAAGCTTGTGGACAGGGTTGGGTAGGCTCATGACACCTCGGATTATTTCAATCGACCGATCAGCACACTAGACGTAGGCGACTGTGAGCACAGGACGTAGAAATGGTGTGGATAAGACATAGTGAGAACCCGGGATGTTCGGGAGGGGGAGGGCGCATAAAATTGTGAGCACAGGGAATGAAGCTAAAAACTCAAGTCGCAGCATTTAAAGCTTGCGGTCTTAATGGGAACACAGAACTTTGTTTACAAAATTATATAACGCAGCTATTAAGGTTCAGCATCCTGTTTCTGCCGAAAAGCTCGGTTTAGAGCGGAACACACTGATAGAGACGTTCTAATCCACAACTATATAATTATTCAACATAGTTTCAGTGTCTAAAGCTATTGTCAGTAACGCGTGACTTTTTCACTTAGTAGCCTTACTCTCTGCCATTAATTCAAAGCCATTATATATCATCCTATGTACATCTAACTAGTCTAACTAATAGCGGCTTCTGTAACATTTCCCTTGTTGTCGATGTTCAACCAGTTTTTGGTGGTTGAAAATGAGCCGATTTCATGAGTAATATTGTCCAAAAAAAGTTGCATCAGCTGGAAACACTGAGCAGACGATACACAACTCACAGACAATCAACGTAGCCGTCACGTGAAGAAAGGAAGCGCCCCCGGAGGTAACAGTCCAGAAGACATGATTACTTTATACTTGTGTCTAGAAAGTTCGTTGAGTTGAGGCACTACAGTGTGCATAGTTAATTACAATGTGTGTCTACTACGATCCAATGCACAGTAATTCTGATCAACAGAAACTCTCGAGGAGAAGAACGGCATTTGGCCTCCCCTAGGGATTAGTCTCTATATTGTGGGGATCACACAATTCACCGACAACCCACATAGGCTGTTTATCATTCGTGTGTGGAAGTGGGCTGCATAAGGACTGGAAAATATGTGGTCGCTAACATTATGTGACTATCTCACTGCAGGCCTGCTACAATACTGTAACAATAGATGACCTGTTCTTCAAACTATGGGTCTGGAAGCTCGTTCGAGGATGCCCGCCGAGCATTTTGTTCGAATGTTCCAGCTCCGTTTAGTATGCGAGTTTGCGGCTTGTCGCTTAGTTCAGCCTTTCCATTTGAGAACGTGGCAAAAATCGAAACACATACCTTCTGAAGCGAAATTCTTCCGTCTACCTTGGGGGGAGGGCACGAAAATCAGCTGCATCGAGCCAGTTAACGATGTCATTAACCAAGTTCGTCTATCTAAATACCCTGAATACTGCAGTTTCTTAATTGCGTCGGTGGAGCTTGAGAGGTCTAGTCAAACAAAAATCATCGCAATTAGTTTTCTTCCGAAATCCTGCGGTCCAAAAATGTTTTTCCACATACTCGTTCACCAAATAATAAGTAGCCATCCAGTAACCATCAGATCACATCAGCAGCAGCTCCAACATTTGCACAGAGGACCAGATAATATGGCTTCCAGGCCCCGCACTGTTAATGTATGGGCATTGAGTTACACAGTACCCGGCTGGCCACCGTATGAGCTTAAATCCCAAAGTGAAGTAAGGTGATATCATGGACAAGAGCACAATTACATGGGTTGGAACCATCCATCAGAGCTTATGATGGACGGGTCTCGTTCACAGACCGTTAGTGAAGTCGTTGCGTTAGCTGAACGGCCAGATACATGTCCAGCTCTCCTAGTGATTCGTGTGTGTGTCAGTGATGGGTGGCTTGTGTTCATTTCTTGGCGAATAACCTGGAACAAGAATGGTGTTACTCAATTTACCACGGAAGGACTGCGCTTTGACGGAGGAATTCATCCAATACAATCCTGTATGGTCCGCTCACTACCTAATGTGTTGACAAAATGGTAAAACACCTACACTGTTTAGACGCTCAGTTGAGGTTCCCGTGATACACCCACAGCAGAACTGATCATACTACACTGGTGTGTTGTTGAATTGATGTTGGTTGGTGTGTTCTCATCATTTAAAACACAACATACTAATGGTGTTTGGAATTCTCCGTCCCACGGTATCGACAGTAAGAACTAGAAGAAGTAGGGGAATGAAAAAACCAGACCAAACTCATCGATAGTTTGCAATAACCCAATATGGCGGAGGGTTTAGGAGGGGTGTTGCTTAGGAAATCGTCATCACGATTGTCCACGATTGTTCAGAAGATCAGCCGCATTCATTTAATTTAAATATGAGGGATCAGGAATTGTACAATACGTGGCACCTTCAGTCCAACTATACAGGTCAATACATGAATACATACAATGGTGGTAGGATGCCAGTCGTAATCCATTTAATTTCACTCCTTTAAGACTTCCAAACTGTGTGGAGCTTTGCAAGTGCGCATCCTGTGGTGACACCGTTTCAAATGTCTACACCCAACAAGGACCATCATCAAAACATACTCGTGTGATTCTGCTATCACAGTTCCAATTTGTTAAACATGCTGGTGTAACTCAAACCTACATATCAATAAAAGGAGTCCTAAAACGGATCCACGTCGAAAGATTTGATCTAACCAAAGATATTTGTGTCATTTTCGTATAGCTTATCCAACCCACTCTCTCCCTGATCCGTGGGTGGATAGAACTGACAAGCTGTGAAAAACTGCCTTATGAGGTTTTGTGACATGACTGTCTGTTCACATCACTCGTTTAAACAGCGTTCGTCCTGTCTTGGCGCAACTATTCTAGTTGGTCCATGCCAAACAGAGAACATGGCTTAACCTATCACTTCGGTCGTACCAAGACCACATAGTACGTTGGATTAGTTTAGCGCTAGATAGAGAAGTCAGTTCAGACTGAACCGTGACAGTTCCTATCGGCTACTTCCACGTTATAACTGTAAGACAAACGAACGTACTTATCACTGACGTAAGAAGACGCTGAGGCTGCACGACCTAGCAGGGATGGCGAATCGACATACCGTGGATTGCCTAAACACTTGTGCACTACAAAACACAAAAAAGCTAAACATGCCATCAGTGGATTTGTGCACCCGTTTGTGTGCATTTGCCGTAGATTGCATGAGAGAGGACGGTTTCTTCCCGTCCCATTCCATTTTCTTTTATGACACTGTTGTTCCACATGAGTGAATGATTCTAGTAGGCGTTTTCTCAACAGGGACACCATCGTGTACCGATATTTCTCAGCGCACACATAAACAACATGCTGACGTCAGATAGGGTGATCCAAAAAGGCCTAAAGGATTGTTTGGGAGCTTAACAATGAAAGTTTCCCAACAGCCATTAGAAAAACTTTTGAAATGGGGTCTGGCGTTCGCTCAATCAATGTGCACAGCAAAAGCAACAGACATCAGTCACCCACTCCTCCAACCTCCCCCCAAAAAATCGAACGGTAGTCTCAGTGGATTTTTAATCGTACTCGTACTCTTGGCCAAACCTACTCATTTCGTGCGGCAACCAATCGGTTATAAAGGGGACTACCGGGGATGAAGTTCATCTTGATGGATAGCTTTGAATAGTGTTGCGGTTGCCGTGCAAGTTTACCTGTCAAGCAGCTTGGGTTGTGCTCACAAATCTCTAGGGGCACACGCCGAGTTATGCAACTCACACAGTTGGCCGGACACTGGCGAATAAATGAACAAGTCACCATTGACAAATCACGGACCGGCGATCTATGCTTGAGACTGATATCGAACAGTGGGCCGCTGCTGAAGTATACCCTTAATTGGACTGTATTGAATGTCCGTTTCAACACACAGGTTAGACCACGGGTCAGCGTTACGGAAGTCCTGTTGCTTATGAAGAGAAGGCGGTCATAGGTAAGCTTTTCCGTAACCGACTGATCTCTTGAGAGTTCGTATTCGACCTCTGGTTGAAGATATTTTATTTACAAACTGCTCTGAATATCCGCTTTGCACAAGGGTTTTACGGTTAAGCTACATTTTTGGTATCAGGACTATCACCGGCCTAGATTCTACGGGCTATGTAGGTCGGTACTTCTATTAGGATTCTTCCATATCTGGCGTCCACAAAGCGGTGGAAATTAGTGTACGGGTCTGATCACAGCTTTTCGGTATATGACCCTCTTTGGTGATGCGTCTTGTTTTCCTGCCAGTGAAACATCCAGGAATTGGGATATGCTATCAGTTTCTCCAATCTCATTAAATTTGAGTGCAGTGTAAACGAAGTTAAGAGACCCAAGGATGTTTTTCATTATCATAGGGCATTCGGAACTGATGGAGGGATTGTCCATATAACCTATATAAGAGAGTTATTGTTATATGTACAAGGGTTATTGTTCAATAATCAGTTTTAAAACAGTGCGTTTAAGTTTGCTTACAAAATACCAACTGGCGCTGGACCGAGCAACTGCACTTCTTTGGCGACAGATATTACCGTTGACGAAAAATCGAATTTTAAAAGTGCATCGTGGGGGTAACTCTTCGAGTTCAAAAAGTGGAATGGGGAGACCACTATTGGAGTTGCTGATAAAGTCGCATATATAATCAGTTGTTTCAACTAGGGAAACACTAGTAAACAAGGATGCAAAGTCCAATTAAAACATGAATTAGTGATATGCATTTGTTGGATTGACTCTAGGACCTCAAAACTAAGCTGAAGATTGTGGATGCACAGCTATTTGCGCATGGGTCCTTATGAGTTTTTTTATCCAACGAGCCATGGTCATCATCGTCAGCAGAGAGGCATCAATCTCGACGCTGAAGCCCCACTGCTGTAAAACCACAGAGTTTATTCAATAACACTTAAGGTTTTAAAGTGAAAAGAAGGGAAAAGTGTGTGAGGGAGAGACCTGTTGCTGGTCTGTCGCAAGCATCCTGAGGTATTTACACCTTCAAGTGTTCAGTTAGACAATCCTGAAGGAAACTGACAATACCAGCGGCAGTGAAATTGGCTAACTGTCATTTCTTGTGATGTTTGCAACTAAGAGCGGGGGGTCACGGGGTCCCAGAGGCGCGATGAATTGTTCATAGCAAGTGCCGTCCCACTTTGAGGTGTTCATGAAGGTTAGGTGATAACGTTCAAGGTGGCGGTAGCGACTCAGTAGAGCTCAGCTAGTATTCGGGAGAGGTATCACTCTGTGGAATATCTGGAGGGGACCCGGTGAAGCATGAGGCAGCTATTCCACTACCTCACTAAGTTCAAGTATACCGCAGACACTCACATGAAGTTATTACTTTTTTACGTTAGCATCACCGGTTGCAACGATCTACTGGACGCACGGGCTAGAGTAATCCGTTTCTCCAGTGTTCTCTATTACTGCCATTGATGACAGAGCTTTGTCTAGCATATCAACCGCAGACCACAAGTGGGGATAGCCCTCGTTCGGTACAGCTCATACAGGTAACCTGGCCTTACTCAATTCATACATTTTTTCATGAACCTATACCATTTAGATGGGTGGCCGAAGTCGAAACAATGGCTGTTTAAACAAGAATATGAGTACAGCTTGAACAAATCCCGCTGTTCAGGCAACCGGGTGGAACGCTTGTTCTTTTGAGTTACCAAACAAAACAAAATATCTGAAAGAGGTGGTTGCTGGCTCCTCTTATCCTGCGCAACTACGTGATTTATTTCTGATGGCCAAATTGAATAAGAAACTAAAGCAAAAAATGTGCATTAAGTCTAACGACTGCGGGTTTTATAACCTAACTGTCAGAAACCCGGCACGGACACCCGTCTGTGCAAGACCGAGGGGGTTTGGGAATCTTGTGGTTTGGTTGAAGAAGTGGATAGTGACGTCAACTTGCAGTTTGTATGACAATTACAAAGTAAGACACTATCTCCATATTTAGCACATGACTTACCCGGCTAATGTGACACAATGGCAATCAGAGCCCAGCAACAGACAAGTATGAACTACACATTATCGTTGAAGCATTCACAATTAATCGCCTTTTTATGGAGCCAGTTTCGGTACGAAGCTCTCATGTTTGCAACTGACGAAAGCATGTGAGATTGTGGTCGTCTCGGCAAGTCCTCTGACCTTAAGTCTTTTGAATGTGTCGGTGAGATTCTTGTACGAAATATCCGAGCCTCAGGTTCACATGGTTATGTTTGGCTGCGCCTACCTGATGAACCCCAAGAAGGGTCATGGGCTGTCGAAGAATTTTCAGCAACCTTATGAGTAGTGCATTACGAATATAATTGGCTTTGTTTCGTTTGAACTGCAGCACTGTCCACCGTGGGAATCCCCTACGAATAGGATACTTCTAGAGATAATACCCACCCTCAGGGGCAGTATCTCCGAAATGTATTTTCCCAAAATCTACCAACACTTCGAAAGCCTCATAAAAGCTTATCGCCCGATAAGGGTACATCTTGACGCACATACCAAAAGAAGTTCGGTGAATCAGTGGAAGATCACACGTTATATATGTCGCCTACGAAACATACTAGATAGTTTAATGCCTATCGAAATCAGACAAGCAAAAGCGTGCACACTTGTTCACACAGTCGTAGCCCGATCATGGCACACGAATCCTGAGACAGACAGTAGGCTCTAATCTTCCTTTCGTTCCTGGAGAAGTGCTCGCTACAAAAGATCCAAAAGGCAATTTCCGGAAGAGGTACGGATGAGAGTCCGATCAAAACTAGAACTGACGGTGGAGTGGAGTATGTGACCTTGTGGAAATCAAGGTACATGGCATAATTCTATGGGTTCACATAAAATATGTGGACTTGGTGCCATTTTTAGTTAGTTTTCTTCAAGATATGAACCGTATAAACTCTTAACTGACCGAAGACTGCGTGGAATACGACGGAAGACTCGATGCTTTCACTAGCATACCGTGGTTGAAATCAAATGCGTCAGCGTTGCATATGACATAAACTCTTAAGAATAATAGTCAGTGACCTAATAAATTTAAACCACCGCACTAATCTTGAGGAGCAAAACAACTTATTCAGTTCTAGATAGCTTTTTTCACCGAGAGGATGGCAACTAGAAAAATTCCGTGTATCGTACAATGTATTCTCGATAATGATGCTTGATTCTGGAGTTTTTCTCAGGACAGAGCACTGTTTGGTAATCCTCCGTATATGGTAATCGGATTCTAGGAAAGAGTTCGACTAATGTTCTAGTGGAAAATTGCATACTAAATTCGGGATGGTTGGAAGCTCATTTCAGGAACCTCTCACCAACAGAACAGCAAAGGTCAACTAGGCTGATTGGATGTACTCTCCTAGTTCTATTCATTTCTAACTGACTGTAACCACGCGGGACCAATGCGCCATTTTTTCAAAAGAATGCCAACACCAGCACTGCAAAGCTGTCAAAGCAAGGTGCGAAAATAAAAATCCTCCTTCTTTGCCTGGATTTTTGGCCATCTTCAGCGAGATTCTAAGAACAATGCATAGGCAACTCACAGTATTTCTCTCAGGCCTTCCCATCGTGTGCAGGGAAACCAATGAAAAATCCAGAACGGCACCTCCATTGTACGTACAATATGGGGAACGTAGGTGGCACGTCATTTTTTCGCCATACGGTTCTCTTACTCTTACTACCCAGAGCAGATAATTAGACACGTTGGACTTTCTCGCGTAGGCCAAAGTCAGAAATGAGTTGGAAGATTTATTCACCACTACTACAGAACAATATGTGATGATATGTCACCTGCTGATCAGCTGCGAGCAACCCTAAAACCTTCTCACAGATGAGGACGTATAAGAAGGGTGGTCAGCAAACGACAAAATGGGATCTAAAACGTTTAGTGATAGAAAGGACTTGGGAAAAGTCTACGCAGGGGTCTGGCTACAGGCGTGGAAGACAAGATAGATGGGAAGTGATCAAAGCCACCACCTGTTTGACAAAAAATGAATTGGTAATCTGGTTAGGGTACGTAGATGGTGACAATAACAGAAGAGAAGCAGCTGGTAAATATCAGTGCCCCTACCATTAAAGTATCTTGCCAGCAATATAGGAAGCACAAGGAATATAGATATCCGATCATATTTTGGTCAAGGTCGCCTTACTCGTCTCCCACTGATATGCCATTCTTAGAACGAGTAGAGGAACCTCGGAAAAATGAACAAGACAAGTAACTTGTCAGATGCGTCAAACAGTGTTGTATTGCTAGATTAGCTTGGGAAATCAGTGATAACCCTAATCCGTGGGATTCGTTTATTCGGCGAAATATACATTCGGGGGGCCGGCTGGATCCATATTCTCACACAACAATGAATGATCGGTCAAACAAGTGATTTTTCGAGAAATACTCTGTCTGTTTGCCTCCTCTGGTATTCTTTACTTATTTGGGGCTGCTTGAGACACAACTAGCTAACAACGAAAGACAGAGATGAGATGCTTTCGGGAGCCTAAACTCTCAATTTTCGCGAAAATTTGCGAAAAAAGACACCACGATCCTCGTGTTCTCCAAAGTAGTTTTGCGGTACTTTGTTCTTTATACTGGTTTTTATGTGGGACTTTCGATACCAGATCACATCTCTGCACCTAGTTGTGGAAAATGTGTTTCATTTAATCATCAGGGAACTAATACACTGTCTTTCCAAAAATTCCCTACAGTCGTCTGAGTCTTCCTCGAAAAGAAGCAAACTTTGAGGTATTAGATAACCGCCCCGAAATGACTAGTAGAGGTGGGCTTTTATCACGCCGAAAGTTGACGACGATCCCTTCGAATGTCCAATACTGAGGAGGCAAAGTTCAATTTTGTCGTAGATTGTCGGTTTTCCTTGGGCCAGAGACCTGTACGTCTCTAGCCGTCGGGTACAACGAAAGACAGTCTACCTTAAACCAATCGTTACTAACGCAGAGGTTGCGCAACACAATTCACGGGCGGCTTGCAACTGTGGTCCGCCTACGACCTAAGCACCAACCTTCACAAAACTAAATGTGCCATCTTCAGTAGTTTAGGACACCATTGTATTCATCATACCATTCAGTCTTAAAAAATTCAAATTAGCTAAGAGGTTTCCTGTTAAATCTTTTTGACAGAGCTGGATTTCAGGGGATTGGAATATCTCATTTCTCAGCACGCGATTACTTAAGAATAAGGGTCATGTCAGGATAATTCAGAATCATGTAAGTGGGTTGCCATCGGACGATTCAGTACCCCAACAGCTTGAAGTTCCCTCAACTTTGGGTAAGTAGGCCAGACGAACCAGCTCACGCTCCGAGATATCTCACTCAGGACTCGCTGGAATACGGGAGTCATGGGGACACCCCTCTGCACGACAAGCTCAGTTTCGAAGCTCATCAACCGGCACTGAGAACGTGCACGGGACATCTTGGGTCACAATGGCTACGTAAAAGTCAGTTGTCAGGTCAGGCGGTGGTTGTTTTTCGAGGGCATTTGCACCGAAATCGGACTTAATTGATCTAGCTACTCACTGACAACGAAAGTAGTTAGGTGACATTTCGCGGACGAAATATGAAATTCGCGGGAAAAACGTGGGTATCATCCCACAACCGTAGTTATGTGTTCCGGTCCTTCTAGTAACACTTACGAATTAGGAGCATAAATGTGGTTCAACGTTTACCAATCCAAATGGAATTGGATAAGACCCATAAAATTTGACCAGCTGGGCAAGCCACCAGCAACAAATAACGTAGATACGCCCCAGTGATCAGTAAACAACTGGTTATGAACGAGCGTTTCCTACTATTTTTGACCTTGTCAGACAAGTCAGTTAGACAGGATATAGCACCACTCATTCCTCAAAAGACTCGGTGGGAAGCGTATTGCTGATGATTCCCCATAAGGATGAAACAGCTGCACAGTGCTTCCTACTTTTCAGGATTGACTGATTTCACTTATAGGACGAAATTTCAATAGAAAATTTCCGGATCCCCCAACACTACCAACAAAATAACCCGTTACTGTGCGCTATCCTAAGAAACAGAGGCTGAAGTCAATTGTTGATTACATCGAGGCAGTTCCTTCCTGGTGGCTTTCATAACATCCTTATGGAAGTTGTAGAGAACCGGTTATCCCAAGATATGTGTTACATGCTGCACAACGTCAAGAGCTAGCTTAGTTGGCTCATAGCTGAACCGCACACTCAAAAAGATGCGAATCTGTATATTCAACATGAAAAGTTATACAAAAATAAGGGGGAATAACAATACATGTCATCAAGATGATCGGGGAGGATATATACATTGGAGCGGATTCAATTAGAGATAGGCCTGCCATCCAAAATACATACGGGCCAACTGGGTTCTATCAGTCGCGGCTCGGACAAGCATACCCACGTGGCCACTGACGTCTAACTGGTCCAGTCCACCACACTTCCGTTGATCTGAAGATGCGCTCGCCATATTACCAGTCACACGACCCTCCAGTTTACTGCGTACGTTGAGCAACACCCGTTCGGCGAGCTGGTTAAGTGGTTCTGTAGGTAGATAACAGAATAAAAGTGTGCATATTTGGAAACGAGTTAAGCTTGAGGGTTGAGAATCACAAAGCGTACACTCACAAAAATAAATGAATTAAATTACAGGGTGAATGTTAGCTGGCAAGGCATCAGGTTTCCGGATAAACGGAAGCATTTTTAGATACAGCAGTGTTTAGTTGCATAAATTCGGTGTGTATATACATAGAGTGAAGAGTCAATACCTCTAATGGTAAAAATTGCTACGCAGTACCACCGCAAACACAGTTGCCGTCCACTTACAGAATGGGTGCAGTAGTCTAACACAAGAACCCCAAATCTTCTGCTCCGGTGTTCTTTTCGCGAAAGAACTTTCCAGAAATAAATTCTAGCGGCTGTAAGACAAGGATTTGTCGGTGTTTAGTGATGAAGCTAATAAGAACTGATCTGTTTCGACAAAGGGGGCTCCCTGAAGAGTTAGTTAGGGAGGCAGTGCGCTTATAATATGTGAACAAAGCTTTGTAGGCAGGCAGCATAAGGCTAGTATACAGAAAATAATACATGGGTTACAGTGTTGACAGTTTCGTGGAAGTTTGGGTCAATCTTGTGTTTGGTATCTGCGTTGCATCTGGGCGATTAGCAGCAGCCGTTCAAAACCCCACCCCACTGCTTAACGACTACAACTCACCCATTAGGACAGACTACTTCGCTTCGATGCTTCGCCTGCGCGCGGATTTAACAGCTAGCCCGATGGTGTGGGACAACTGGAACCATTGTATCAAGACACTCAACTAAAAGACAGCTTTATAGTCACAGCGTACCATCGTTCCGACTATTAGGATAATGACCAAATCACTCACTTTACTTGAAAGCGCTAACCTAATGCGGCTGATTCGCCGAAACACCTTTATGGACATTTAGAGATCACTCACATAGTTGACCATTTCAAATGAACAACGATATGTTTAGCCTGACAGTTAGCGAGAGGAAAAATCCTGCATGATCAAAGGATTTGTCTTTCGAACCAAAATGCATTCGTGTTATTTCTACTACCGATGGGATGGAAGTAGTTTGTCCAAAGAGGAAGGGCACATCATACGACAGTGACTTTGCAGTTCACCGTTTGACGAGCCAGCCTGAGCCTATGCTATTGAAACTACGGTGTCAGTAAAGAGTGTAGTCAAAAGGTAAGCACCCAGGTAGGCTCAGTGGAGATTGTCGAGATCTAGTCGGAACTCGAACAGAGTGCGTTGTTGGCGTGTTCATGATAAAGCAAATTTGCGTCGAATTCAGAGGTTATGTGGGTTATGTGGCCCAAAGGAAGCATGAAAAACTATCGTGCTGTCAAAGCAGAGAGAAACAATCGAAAAATTAGGGGCGGGTCCTAACCAAGGACCTTGCGCTTTAACCTCTGAGCTGCTGCGATGAAACAGGTGTAGAGCAAAAGTGGATTTGACTTGGCATGACGAAGTGCAAGTTAAGCTTCATGGAACCTCCTTACCAGTGACGAGCTAAATTGTTTATAGAACTTTTCAGTGGTAAAGACAATCGGTAAACTAGCCGTTCATACGTGACCTGATCATCCCGCCAAAAGAATGAAGTAGACAGTGGAACAAGAATGACAAATGGGAGGAGTAAGAAAAGCACAGGGTTACCTCTTGTCGGTTGCAATCGACCAGTACCGCACTCAGATGTGGAGTTCATTAGCGAGCGGTTGGCGGCGTCACTACTTTTGGCTTTTCCAGTTTTACCAGGAATGTTGGTTTGGTCACTGAGGACAGAGGTGCCGGGTTTAGCTTGATAAACAGCTGAGGTGTTTTCGGCGCGCCGAGCTTCCAGGGCACATAACTGAGCTGGTGTCATCGACCAGGAATACAGGGGATCGTACAATAGGACCTGTGGTGGAGAAGAACACAGTCTCTTTGGTCCATCATTAACGCGCTCACTGGGAATTGGACTGAGACCAAATCATTCACCATATAAGCTTTGCCCTTATTGTATCTCACCATTCTATGCCAAATCCAGGTTTCCATAACAAGGTCCTATTGCATCTCGCACTAACAATGGGGTGTCACATTCATCATATCGATAATGAGCTTTCATTCAACCAAACGAAAAGTGCGTTTAACATTGTTCCAGAGAAGCCGTTTCTTGACTTCTGCTAACACTCCGAGATCTTGAAGTTCACCCAATTTTTGAGCGATGTGGCTCAAAGTTGGTCGCTATGCTAACTAAATGGAGGATCACCAACCTGGTGAATCTGCTGAGCAACTGGAGTGATGCTTTGCTTAGAAAAGAACATAGACTTTTGCCTGATATCGGGTAAAACCCATCAGATGGATCAGACACTAGGAGTTCTTGAGGACATCAACTCACCTTTCCACCAACTTGTAGTATAAAGCATATCGGATTAAATTTTTATCAACTGTGCTGCTATCTCGCTACTTGGATATCAGCCTTGAAATTTCTGAGAATAACCCGGCTGGGCGCGTCTTTAGTTGAGAAAATTAAATTCGATTTGGTTATCATCAGACTGTTTGCCTGATCCTCCTGCGCGGGCAACAACAGGGAGACGAGTCTTTAGAATCACATGCTTGTAGCATGGATCTAAGTCTTTGAGTTACTCCGCCACACAGAAGCGTAGGTAGTTAAGCAGAGATACTTGAGTGCGTGTAGACAGAAACGGCGCGCCTGGTTGTGTGAAGTGTGAGTGCAGCTTTAGAGGAGGATCTTTGCGGAGTGCCAGGGTGTGACAGGCATTGACCGATACCAACACAAGTCAGATGGACGGAGACCGAGACACAAATTGTCAGGGTACGCTCAGGTCTGGGAAAATCATATGGGCAATTCGAGGAGGCTGCTTGCAGAATATTACTGTCTAGGCCAGTGAAGTATTGTATTGTCGTTGTTATGCTGTGCCAGTCGCGCACTGGCGCGAGACCGCACACATGACCCCAAAAGCCTTGCGAGTAGTAGCTGAAAACACCCCGGTTTACTGGATATCCACCAAAGGAAAACACGAAGCAGCTTTGAGAAGGACATTCGATAAAGGACTAGCGGAAGATCCACTTATTTCCCAGCAAAATTGCAGTGGTGCTAGACGCCATGAGCCATTAGTCGTGCTATTCCAGTGCATTCTGTTCAAGCCCTCCCCTTCACACGCGAATGAATTGACTCGGCGCTGACGGATAGAAATATGACGTAACCCGATGCTATGGAATAAGGAAGGACAAATTAAACCAAGATCACATTCCCATATATCCATGAAGTGTATATGTTTCAAAAGACTTCCCACATTCTCGAATTTGGTGCTTATTCCCCCAGGCGTGTTCTATGTTCGAATACAAGATGGAGATGAAAAACGGTTGGTGCACATAAGAGGTCCCGACCACCTAGGTAGGCGAGATAGTAAACATGGAGTTAACGTGGCTCTGTGATACCACATTGGATACTCGACGTTTGCAAAGGTTCTGATAAGAGAGAAACTTGCTTGGAGCAGAGTTAATATGACATCGCTTCCATTACGAAGCTCCGCCAGGACAGTTTCTGCGGCAGGTGTGAAGCCAGCTTCTAAACCAAGCGGACCAAGGGCGTGAATCAGGTCCCTGGTGAGACGAAATGGAACCATTTCTGGAGTAGGTAGAAGGCGTCCCTAAAAAGTGGGAGGGGGGGGGGGTAGAATAAACAGCGTACAGATAACCTGAAGGATACATATTATTTCAGATGATTGTCAAACTCAAGCATATTAAGCCCAATCGCGCCCTCAATGGCGCTCATGCATCCAAGCTATTGCCTTCAATGCATAGCCCCCTTCCCAATTCCCCGACTTAACAGCCCATTGACAGTGGTGCATTTACGCAGCTACCTACCTCACCTCCCCAAATCATCGGCGGACGAAACTGTGGCAGCTACAACCACTGTACGACAAGTACACAGTTTCTTACAGCTGATGATGAGGATGATATTAAGCCTCCTGTTTAAGTAAATAGAATAGTTCATTCGTGACGAGATGTGCGAGAAATGACATGATTACACTGGTTCGAACAGTCAAGCGAAAATACCCTCATGATGCAAAAAAACGCCGCTCACTTGATCGAAGGCCACGCCTAGGTCAATGTGGACCAATTCACCGGAAGCCCGATGCAGTAGCAGGTTGTGCGGATGTCGATCACCGAGACCTACGAGGTAACCCACTAGACTGGAGGCTGCCAGTGAGCGTGTATAAGCATACCGGGCCCTGCACCATTGTTGTGGGTCCGGAAAGTGCTCCAGATAAAAATATGCGAGGACAGGGCTGTGGACAAGTAGAGGTAGAATTAAGTGAAACTAGCTGATTAACCGGGATAATTGAATGAACCTGAGAGGGTCATTGAGGAGTGCATTAAAGGGTAAATGCAAATAAAAAAATAAAGCTTTGTCGTACTTTAATTTTTGGCATATTTCATCGAAGACCATAAGACGACGCTCATAAGGCCGATCACGCACTGCTGCGAGCCGTTGTTTGGCCTGTCCCGGAGGTAAATCTTTTGGACGATAGCGTTGATGAGCACCAGTTCGGTCAGCAGCAAGCCACTCACCCAGCGGAACAGTACCCTCACACCATTCAATAACACCACTCCGTTGGGCCATTGGAATAACCTTAAAATATAAATTACGAAGCTCTAAGCAAAGTGCGAAAAAAACGGTATGTGAAGATAAATGCAGGTTTCGAATAACCTACTTTGTAAGTACGCACGCGAAGACCACCATCAGCATCCAACCATCTACATCGTGAGAAATCACACGGGATGGCGGCGTTGGTGGTTGCCCGAAGATGAGCCCTCGATTGACGACGCCGTTGGTAAAACAGTCGATTGGCAGCGACGAACACCTGATTAGATATAACCGAACGGCAAAAAAGACAAGCACCTCAGAAGGGTTCAGAACCACAGAGGAGATATGAGGATGATAACAAAAAGTGGAAAACATGATTCCAATTAAACATTCTTGCCTGGACAGTAAATAAATTATTTGTCCACCTAGCCGGGTGTGTGACGGTAAGCAGAACTTTTCGTTTTCTACTTTCCAGAGCATTCGAGTAGACCATCCATACCCGCACCTGGGATAGTTACCATAATTTTGAGAGAACTGTTTAAATAATCGTACTGAGAGTTTTAAAGTTGCTACAGCATGCCCCCACCCCATCTCTGACTTTCGGAATGGTTGATCTACATCCATGAGATAAAATAACACAGTGTCAACATTCTTTGACAGTGATCGGGGTTTACAATTCGATGGTAGTGCAAAAGCAGTCAATATAATAACTAGAATTGCCAACTTAGCATCCTACGACATCAACAGGCACGGTAGCATCCCCCCATAGTTACAATAAGCATTGAATATACTGGCGCTAGAAAAGTGGATAAAACAACGTAGGATAATTGTGCAGTTCACGAGTCCACAGAAATGACGACTGTTTAGTCCAGCTGGGTTGAGCACATAAGAGTCACTCGTTTGATTCAAATACCGTGATGATGCATATATTCACGGTCACTGAATATTCGGGGTATGGACTTTGACAATGTTATCATATCCTACCATCTACCGACTGTACAGATGCAGCACAGATGATATCCTGATACACTCCAACTGGTAAGGCATATTATCATGAGTTAATATAAATTTCGCCTGTCAAAACAGAAACCTATTAAAGGGGAAAACGAAGGCACGACGAATGGACGGATGAAATTCCTTTAAAATTATAAGGAAATAAGTCAAACGATAAAAGTCCTTTACTCTTTAGAAAAACGGACAAATGCGGCTGACAAAACAACCGAAAATTATCACCTGTTGCATCACCGCATCCTGACGAGGATCATCACGACCCTTCACAAGCTGACGACGGGATCGACCATCTGTGCCCCAACAAGTGACAATTTTGGGCATATTTATGCCACCGGCAAGACGAAAGGTAGGAGCGAATCCAGAAATGCAGACAACATTGGATCTGTCATACTGACCAGAGCGATCAATTCTCAAGACGTCAGTTGGGATTGCAACGAGGCTGAGGGCGTCCGTGCCTTGACGGACATTAACTCTTTGGCGAGGGGAGATGGCGAACCGGTGGAGCATACATCCAGAGGGAAACGGGATATCAGCTTGGAGAAACGAAATGAAAGGCCAAAGTGAGGCACTACTACTGTCAGCTAATGTGAACAACAACCCGACAGTAAGTTTGCAATGAAAAAGTGTACTACGAACGATCCAGAAATAGTATGAACAGTCAACAAACCTGTGCTTCCACGATGTTTGTCCACATTAAAATTCGCCCATTCCACGTAGGCTTCAGCAAGTGACTGCATTTGTTGAAGCAGTGGACCACGACGACCTTCAAGCAGGCGAGCATACAGGCGCCGTGCAGCTTGAATCCGGCTGTTTTGCTCCGTAGTTTGCTGCGATTTATGCTGAGACAGAAAAGACGAGCAAAAAAAACGAATGTCATTCATCACGCCTCTGAGTAAAACCTGGGTTTCCCCTTTCCGACCCAGGTGTTGTGATGCATATGCTTGTACAGGTCAACGTATCTCTTCAAACTGCATCCTTTCGTATTTTTCTCTGAAATGACTATGGAGAAGGACAACAACTTGAAACTACGAACCAAGGGGCAACATAATCGACCACACTAAGCACAAATAAGAGATGAAGGCCTCGTGTTGTTTAACTTTTCGGGATCGGATCACATGTTCCCTTATAACTCTACACGACTTCGCAAAACGGTTACCGACACTAAGTTGAGCGTCCATAAGGGCCGAATCTGGGTCGCCCGATGTGAGATCAGAGCCACCTGCACCAGAATACTCAGGAACAACAGTATGTACAAGAAGCGGGGTCAACAATGAGCTCAAGGCTGGAATCTTAACGGTACGTGCACGTGGAGGGATCCGAATGACTACGCCAATGTGATACAAAATGTTCACTTTCTATGTGAACAAGCGCTTAAAGTGAGTAAAACGACACAGCGCTTTGAAGGTACGGTGAGTTAAGAATAAACCCTAAGGAAGTGTTGCTCCTAGTTGTTCGACCTGCCTCACAGTGGGTATGTTACTTTATGGCGGGGGCAGAAAATTGCTTACATTTTCAGAAACAATCCGATTGCTCATATCATTGATTCTTGTTTGGCGGGAACGTTGTGCTGCTGAGGTGACGCGTTGAAGACCGGTTGTAGAGTCCGCAGTGTACATATCATCCAGCTCGGCGTTGACCAAAAACAGTAACGTGAAGGCTGCATGGTGAGGATGCCAGTCAACGATACGCTCTACGAGCTGAAACAACATAACATGAGAAATGGATAACTCGTGAGTAGCTGCTGAGCGTTTAATTACATCCATATCACTCTAGTCTTGTTTCCCTGAAACGACTGCACTGGTTAGTCTCAGTATTACTATAACCAACTATAACCATTAGTATAACTACACCTCCGAAGCCTAATTCATTCTTAAATTGTGTCACACATTCCCGTTGAAGTGACGACATAGGATAAGATGAACAATGCAGCCCTTACAAAATATGCTAAATTAGTTGTTTTAAGCCCGAAGGTAACTTTAAGAAAACCAGTGTTGAACAAATTGAACCAAGCTTGCGCCAAGAATTTACATCGAAGTGATATAGTTCTTGTAGCCCGGTACTCGAATATGTAAAAATAGCACAACTAAACGTGGTAAAAAAGGAGCAACTTTTTCGACAGCTGTGCGTAAATTCCCCAATAACTCATCAGAATGTTGTCGCGAAAGGTACGTAGGTGAAGAGTTATGAAAAACAGGCAAATAAGAACACCACATATACTTTATTGTGTAACATTCGCAGATATAGAAACCAATGCGATGTTTGCGTAGACGTAAGCTGTACTGACCGGTGCAGCGCATACCTGGAAGCAAACTAAGTGTGGATCTATAGCTCATCTACCTATCCGAATCAGAACCACTTCGCTGAAAGGACACGACCGACAATATCGCGTCAGTCCTTGGCAGTTCGCATGAAAGCCGTCTCACACAATCGTGTGGGAACTCTACGATGTGATCAGATAGCTGAAACCCGGTCAGCGTTGTTTCCCGGTCATCTGAGATGTGAATGTTAAGGTAGGACGGTGAACATGGCCTCGGAGGTTTACGACTGCATATGTCCTCTCAAGCGCCACCGAGCTGCTGGTCCGGATGACCTCCCACCCGCCTTGTTCAAAGATGGGGGTGAAGTCCTCAGTCAACGCTTGTCTGATCTGTCTGCTTGCATTTGGGAAAAGGAGTCTGTACCAGGCAACTGGGGAGAGTCGGTGACAGTGCCCATTTTCAAAAAAGGAGCTCGTAGTGAGTGTGGTAACCACAGGGGGATCAGTTTGACCCCAGTCGTAACGAGACTATTGGCGTCACTTGTGCTTCGTCGCCTTACGGTGGCTCGTGAAACACTGACTCGAGAGCAGCAAGCGGGATTCCGGCCTGATAGTGGTTGCGTTGACCAAATCTTCACACTCCGTAAGGTGCTAGAACAACACCATACGTATAAGCGACCCACAATTCTAGTGTTCCTGGATTTCCAAGGCGCATTTGACTCGGCTGACCGGTCTGTTCTGCTTGACACGCTTGCCCACCAAGGAATGCCCCAGAAGTTTGTGAACATAATACGCTCTTTGTATTCTCAGACTTCTAGACGTGTGAGAGTATATGGAGAGCTATCCAAAAGCTTCCGTACACAAAGCGGTGTCTGTCAGGGATGCCCACTCTCTCCATTCCTTTTCAACTTCATGATCGATGAGATAATGAGACGACCGCTGGAGGGTCTCCAAAACCCTGGTGTTCAAATAGTCTGTGAAGAAAACCTTGTCAATCTGGAGTATGCAGACGACATCGTTTTCATCTTCGAAGGGGAGGAGAAGGCGCAGGGGCTTTTGGATGAACTGACCAAAGTCATCCCGTCCTTTGGTATGCACTTTGCACCCACAAAGTAAGGTCATGCTCGTGGACATCCAGTCACTGAACGCGCCACTGACAATCCAGGGAGAGGTACTGGAAGTTGTGGAGAGTTTTACGTATCTTGGAAGTTGTATTAGTTCTGATTGTGGTGTGGCAGATGAGGTCAATGCACGAATCTCCAAGGCTCGGATGGCGTTTGCTAATTTGAGACACTTATGGCGTCAAAACGATATATCCCTGAATCTCAAGGGATGTGTATATCAGGCTACATCATGGGCTGTTTTGTTGTATGGCTGTGAGACTTGGCCTATTCGAGCAGTGGAAGTGAGACGTCTTCAGGTGTTCGACAATCGTTGTCTCAGAACCATAGCTCGTGTAGGTTCGTGTCAGCGTATCCGTAACGAGGCTAATAGAAAGCGAGTTTTCGGTTGTGCAACGGGTATTTTCATTGAAGAATGTGTCCAGCACCAGAAGCTGCGTTGGTTGGGACATATATTGCGTATGCCTAACCATCGTTTGTCGGAGATGCTCAATTTTCCGTGCTTTCCATGCCCAATTCAGAGTGGCGTAAGCAAAGAGGTGGCCAACCTTTGGCCTGGCAGGGGGGTATGAAACGCTTGGGTGCTGTCGGTGCTACTCGTCTTCCAGGATGGGGACCGCGTGATCCCCACTGCGCCTGGTTGGAGACACTACAAGATATGGCTGCCACCGATGTCAGTGGCGTTCTTGTTGTCAGTTTCTATTCAGATTGCCTGAGTGAATGTTTGGAGGTGTAGGCACCTCGGATTGATTGTAGTAAGCTAGAACCAAGTCCCTTCCCCATCCATCTTTATTCTTTTTTTTACAATAAGGCTTTCAAATAAATCATGGTTGTACGGCAGTGAAGTATCGGTGTTGAACACTGATGTCATGCTGTCGATGATGATGATGATGACTTCGACCAAAGAGCAGTATTGACATTAGCAGCTTGACCTATTGAGATACTATACTCAAGAAAGTCTCGTATGTGGAGCTGAGGACCGGCTGTTGAATTCATTTGCACAGTGGCAGCCGATGGAAGCTGAAGTCGAATTTGGTCGAGTTTGGACGTAGTGGGATGTAATTTGCGCAACCCCCCGCTAAGACTGAAAGGTGCGGCACGTGCATACAAGATTCTATAGGCTTTATTACGAAGAAATAGGAAAAGTCATGAAATTTGCTGTGAATGAATGCAGTGGTTTTGGAGATACATTCGTTTTTAGAAAAAAGGACGAATCAGTTGGTCGAGTGTTAATGTTGTCCCCTCTGTCGATCCTACACCTTGCAACCATTTAGAATTCCATTACCAGTGCTTGTGTTTGCTGCAGAAAAAACTGATGGCCAATGGTCAGCAAACCACTAGGTGTAGTCCACAACTGTGGGAACCCTCGAGGTTCTATGTCCAAACCGCAAATCCTGAGAACGGAACGCCACTAACAAAAGACATGGCCAATCCGCGTCACGTGTTCAGTGAATGTGTACTACACCGAAAGGTGCGTAGAGTCAATCATGTCCTAGATGCTCCGGGATGAAGACAGTCTGGACCGGATAACCCAGTGCCGACTGAACGGACGAAGGCCTGTTGTGGATTAGCTACTTTTCTACGGGACAGTAGTCTGCATTTTTCAGTTTAGAGCCGGGAAAACGTATGTACAGACTTGGACAAAACATGTCCACGAATTTTCAGTGAAATTCAGGAGTCACATAGACGTTCCGTTTTCAGATCGGTTAACGTACGAACTCTGAGATTACCAGCAGAATTAACTTTGACCAGTAAGAACTACTGGTATTTAACTGCCATACAATCCTGAGGGAAGAAAAAAGGGGGGACTTGGGAAAAAATACGGTTTCTACACGCATAGACGTACTAAACTACTCATAAGGTTGCTGAATAAAACATCATACATGAGAGATGCAGCTGGGTTGCAGGTGGCTCTCCCGCAAAACCAAATTGATTTGCAAATGAGTGTATTTCGCTAGGGCTTCTACACTTCCAAACAGCAACGAGATAAACACAATTGAACGAAGAGTGGAGATCTCGTAGGATCAGTTATGGAACTTGGATCACGTATTCGGATTTTAGAAAGTGGTAAGTGTTGACCGATAAAATAACTAAAGTGCGCACAAGATCAGCTTGCTGGCAAATTGCTCGACATTAGGGAGGGTTGCGATAAAGACAAGACGGTGAGTGCGAAGCAGGAGACGTTGGCGGTGGTGTACAATTGTTCACTTCTCTGGGTGCTCACATTTGTACTTCACAGAAGAGTGATTATTAAGTGAAACATGAGGGTAGTTATGATAGAAATATGAGGAAAGATGAAAATTGTGAGCAATCGAATGTTTTTCAATACTCTCCATACTGGATTCAGGGAATAAAATGACTCCGCTGATACCATTAGCTGACGACAGATATGAAATGACAGTAGTGTTTGTGTAATTCATGAGTTGAGGTACTACGCTAAAACTTAGACGGGAGGACGATTAGGGCATTTAACCAAAGCTTTTGACTCATGCAAATGACCGTAAGGAAGCGCTGGTCGCTCTGCTGTGTCGTCTGATCCAGACCTCTGATGTTTTAGGACGAATTTGTGACCTTTTCAAGGTCGCAGTTTAATCCTCTGAGAGGTTTTCCTTCCATTGAACTGTCTGAAAAGAATTGTTTCTAGATTCGTTTGTTTTTGTGCTTCCTGGCGCATTTTAGCACGTGTTGGAATCGGTTGCTTGTGTGACATATCTATCAAATTTAATCCTTGAAGAAGCTCTTCACAGACAATAATTTTGATACGGCCAACTGATGTCAGCTCCCAGAGTGATGAAAGCTATATGAACTGACCCAACATACCGTTTCACCTCAGCTATTTTGCCTCGTGCCAGGCATTGCCGAAACTCACCTCAGTTAATGTTGTCTGAAAATCCACGGACGCTTCGGTGCTACTCAAAAAGGCACAGGAAAGGCGCACTGCAAGTTGTGGGATAAGAGGTAAGAATTTATCCGACCGGATTGCCGATAGCCGTTCAGCCATTATCCGATTGACCATTCGAGCTCTCGCGGTTGGGCAAGACTGCACGGAAGGGTCAGCAGCAGCCGAAAACCACAGAGATATTAGCCGGTAAATCTGGAGCAGAAAGAAGGTGTGCGTACATCAGCCGAGGCTATAAAAGCAAAGAATGTAAGAGATTGTTCAGATGAACGCATCGTGGTTAGCCACACAGATACTGGCGGTAGTGATCCGGCATGAGGGATATTTATGAGCGCAATACGGACTTTCGATAACCATGAGGGTTATGCTCACTGAGAGTACGCATTATGCAGTAACAACTATAGCTGATGACAACCCTGTACCTAATACGTTCTAGACGAAGTAGTAAATTTCGCGAATTAGTGGTGTAGGGAGACCAAAAAGACTGTACAAGGCCGGTTTCTAGTTCCTAAAGAGGATTGGCCGAACAGACTTGCGAGGCTCTGCATAACCGACAAAATTCCATGGTTTTCGAAAGTAGATAGCCAATGATTACATGAAAAGGAGTAAACTATCCTCATTTACCATTTGCCATAGCTTTCGCAAACGGGACTTTGGTATACCTATGATGTTTAGGTTTGAGAAGTATCAGCCAGCACCGGGAACAAAGTGTAAGTCTGTTTGTGGCGGGAGTAGATTAGTCCATGAGTGATCTTATGGTCCATATCTGTTAGTTGTACTTGGCTATCCTGGTATTCCGTTCGAATTTTAGGAAATTGTATTAAGAACAATGTATAATGTCAATCGGGGTGAGATGGTTCAAGTGGTTAGAGCGCGAATTTACGGACCGAAAGGTCCGTGGTTCGAACCTGACCTCTGCCTCTCGACTTCCCCTGTCCAGGCTTGGGCAACCTGGCCGTACTCCAGCCCTCGTGCTTTCGTCGGGTGGCATGGCAGCTAGGCACCGAAAGAGTGTTACAGCTGAACAGTTTTTTTAATGTCAATCCGTTGTCCAAAAGAGCCCAAATGTACGAAAGTACAGGAATAAAATAGGCGAAACTCAACCTAGTTTGGAAAACCTGACGAGTAAGCCTGGGCAGTTGATTCAATCATTCACAACTGATCCCAAGAGAATGGTCAACTGTATGAGGTAAGAGAATGGAATACGCTACGAAAAAGTTCCCAAATAAGCGAAGGCTGGGGTGACGCATGAGGATCAGCCTAACCATAGTTTTTCAAACCGTAGTCACAAACACGAGTTTTTGATTGTCTCTGGGGTTTTACAGTGAGATGTGGGAAGACGGACATATGCACAAGGACAAAAGCACACGGTTAACATTAGTGAAGAGATAGAAATGATGTATGAGGGAAACGGTGGCCCGTTGTAAAAGCCTGAAGCACAAAGGAGAATAATAGAACCAGGAAGCTGTTGACAATCGGTCCTTCTGGACTACTCTTTAGTGTACATGTAGCCACGAAGTCGTCCAAACAAAAAGAACTACAACCAAACACAGAGATCCGGCGTGACGGGTCTCAAAAGGTCATTTCGCGGACGACGTAGTAAATTGCTTGCCACAGGTACTTGAAGGCTTAATTGTCCACCGGCCGGTTTATGACTGATCGACAACTCTAACTGGGCATCCGAACGACAAAGCTGAGCTGCTTGCAACAAGATTGCAGAGGGTTGGTCAGCGCTCGATTACTAGCAGCGTATTTCCAACGCAACGTGTTGTACACCTGCATTCCCCCGTCTTAGGTTTCAACGCCGTATGTGAATCGGGTACCTTAGCGCGGCAAGAACTGGCTTCTGTTACATTCTCTGGGATATCCAGATAGTGTGTGTTAGCTCCAGTGATAAATCCAAACAGTAGGTGGAAATACAAGACTACAGGAAACCAAACTCATGAGTAGGTGAAGTGCTCCTATTCAGAAGTACAGGTAGACGAAAAAATTATTCAGTAACAACATGAATGATCTTGCAGTTTACAAAACAATGATGGATTATCCTACTTGTAGATCATGCGAATCTGACAAAGCCAGGCACTGGGCATACGCATCAAGGGAAGCTTCGAGGTAGCGGTCGGCATCTGATGTGAATGCTTCCAGTTCCTCCACTTCAAGAGCAGACTGGCGTTGGAGAATCCGGAGAAGGCGGCTAGAGAACCCAAACAATACAAACTGAATATATCAAAGCCATCAGGAAAGGACAAATTGGTATTCGTTAAGGGTACCAAAATATGCACGAGGCGATCAGCTTCTGCATGCAACATACGACGATAGGAAAATCAACTATTATAGCACGGGAAGACAGAACATAAGAGCAAGTAGATCAATCCGACGAGTTAGTAATTTAAGTGCGTTTTATGCAGAAACGATAATGTAAATAGAGTGCAAACCTGCTAGTGAATAAAAACTAGGCAGCTCACCTCTTCTCCCCCAGGTCTGTTAAGCATTCCACGTCACGTTGAGCCTCAGTCAACAACTGTCGACGAGTGGCGAACTCAGGCGACGCTAGATAGGAGTCAAGAGTGGTGAACTGCGAATCTGCAAACTGGGCCAAATTCGCCAGCGCTTCCGGATCAACTGTGGCTTCCCAACGCCTTGCCATGGCCATTGCCTTCAGTGTCGTAATAAAAGAGGGATTACGTCTTGTGGCAAATACGACAGTGAATTACATAAACACTAAGGGACTTTCAATTCGATTATCTGAGAATTCGAATACTTCCAAAGGGAGTGGCGAAAACAGCACAGAATACATATAGGAAAACATTTCTTGGGCACCAGTTGCGTTGTGCCTGCTTTGGATTGTCAACCACCAGAAAAGACCTGGTATCAATCAATCAATCAATCAATCAATCAATCAATCAATTTATAAGCTAAACCATGTACCACGGGTACATTGATTCCAGCTGCTACAATTTCGACTACCGGAAAGTGGGAGAGTGTGGGACATACAATCAAGCCTTGGAGACGATGACATGTCTGGTTAGTTCGGGAACTGGGTAGCTATGAATTGAAGGCGACAGCTCTGACGTACGAGGCCATTTCTGCCAGTGTCATTAATCATTGGTAATTTGAGTCCCTGGGTCCCCATCTAGGAAGAAGACAGCTGTCAACCCGACTCAGTTTACTGGTTAGTGTTTTTATACTTTGTTTCCAGGTCATATACTGTTGACCTCTCGGTTGCTTCCACTCAGTAAAGTGCTCGGCGAAAAGAGCTCTGGAAGGCAGACAGTCTCCTGGCCTGCGGAGTACATATCCTAACAGTGCCTTTCAGTGGGCGAAGACTGTGAAAATCAGGCGGCAGAAACCGGACCTATGTGAAAAGGAGATGATCTAACAGTCTTACCCTGGTTAGGCTAGTGTAAAGAACTTGAAATTTTTTCACCCGTTCCCCTCTCCTATCTCCAGCCCCCATTATGTCTCCATGCCGCTTCATTTTTACAGGTGGAACACAATCGCACGTTGACCATACCTTACCTTTTGGGTCACACCCTAGCCCCCTGAACACTCGTAACTTCGGAGTTCACACCTTTCTTATATCCGTTGTACGTCGACAGGTTTTTCTTTCCCACAAGCAGTAGTATCCATCAGCATTAAGGTGACAGTAGGTGCTGGAATAAGATATCACGAAGTTATACGAGCACATAATCTCGTTCCTTCTGCATAGTTTTTTCAAAGTCGTTAGCGATAATCAATGTTTCACAAGATGGAATAATCAGAGGTCGGGTGGAACGGGTGGATGCGTTTGATGCCATAACATCATACCTTATAAAATCCAACAGCTTCAAATGGGAGCAAACACATCTTTCAGATCTACGATGTGCCCATAACAATATATGCAGTTGATGACGAATAGAAAACGTGTGGAGGAGACTGCGAGCAAGTTGTCGGACTTACAAATGTCTACGGATCACTTGAATGACTTATCTATGCGGACCACGCATTCATTGGAGGTCAGTGTAGATTAGGTATCAGAGCAATACTTTGAATGACACAACCAAACACAAGCATTGGAAATGAGAAAGAGTAGCCAGAAGATAAAAATACATCCATGACTCACCGGTTCCAGATAGTTGGTCAGTAGATCTCCCGCACTTTTTGAACGGGACGCAAACAACCAACTGCACAAAGTGGTGACACAGTGCATATAAGCACCAATGAAACCACGGCGAACCAGAAGGGCGCAGTGTTCCAGAGGCTCACTCAGGACCTAATGATAAAAGAAAACAAAGAAATGTAGTGAGTTATCAGTCGGTATCGATGTTTGAAAGACGAAAACAGCGAACCAATAACCAATTGGTGGTTGTCAGTTTACAAAAACAGTGCCTTCCAGGTGCGCCTGGTACGTTTTTATATAGGTACTAAAAACGGTATGTTCATCTGGAGTACGAAAAAGATTTCCTAAGTGCATTTGTCTCCTCATGAAAGAGAGAGTGCCTCAAAATTGCTTGTTCTTGGACAGTGGGTTTCGCGTTTCTCTAGTCAATAGAAATGTCTCGAGCCGTCCCATTTTATGGAGATAAATTATAGTAATTCCGGAGATCTAGAAGAAATAAGCGGTGAGTTGAAACTACATGGATCAAGTATGGGGAGAACATGAACCTTCATGGAATGCGCACTTTGCATGAGAGAGATGGCGATCATCATGCGATATTGCATACTGGGGAAGTGCATTAAGAAGACATAGGTAAATCACCTTTCCAGGATTGGCTTTTTATCTAGTGGAAAAATAATCGGACCCTGTAGTTAACAAGATATGATCCATGATGAACAACGACCATTCAAAAACATTCAACATCACAAACGGGAGATTCAGCCGGGATTCGGGTGAGTATCCCGTGCAAACCAAATTGGTATGCAAATGAGTGTAGTTCGATAGCTTCACAACGATTTGTGTCAGAAAATCCAGTTCGGTGCGACCAAGGTAATTGCCTCACCATAGCCTAAATAACGTTATCTGCAGGGAAGGGCAAAACTATGCACCAATAGGTAAACCGATCACCAGCAGCTGTCATTTTGGTTGTGACCTACGTGGGAACGTGTTCTGATCAAGCTCTCCGTCGGTTCGTTCAGTGAAAAATACTAATGAACATCACACACACAAACGTCTCCTTCTGGAGTGATTATGTTTCAGAAGAGGCCGGTTTCGGGTGATCCCTGTCAGCAACCAAGCCATTCGAAGGAGAGACAGTCCATCTGGAGGGGAACAACTTTATAGCAAATTAAGGTGGTAAAGCTGAGGAGGCATGCGCTCGCAGAACGCTCTGCTGATTCGTCTCAGATTGCTGACGGAACCAAAATTGTAGGTGGGTTGGGTTCTCTGTTTCTCACAGGGACACGTGAGAGCTGGATTCGATTCTGCTCTAGTAAAGTCAAATATGGGTCCGTTACTCATAAGCCTCAATAGAGTATAGGGATCATGGTACATCGTGAATGATCAGTGAACTGGTCATGGCACAATAAAGAGCTGAATGGACACCAATGTAAGCGTCAACTACGATCGGCATACTGCGAGTCAAATATGACATGAGCTTTTGTGTAGACTCCACGTAGTGTACTGAGCTAATCTGCACACATTCTGCCTTAAAGAATTCCGAGAAAGACGACCTTCTGACACGTGTGTGTATGTAGAGGTGGGGGAGATTTTCTAAAGCGATCTGATGTTCCTACCGGACCTCATCAATACTTCGGAGGCACTAATGGTCAAACACTGAAAGGCTTCGTAAACAACGGTCCCCACTGGACTAAAAAGAGGCTTATCTCATAAGGGGATCATCAGCCATGATTTGATTAACTTCGTACCGCAAAAAGGCCAGCTCCAAGAATCCTTTCGCCACGTGATTTCTTCTTTGGTCAGATTACTACATCATCGGTCCATGCAAAATGATGCAAGAATGACCACAGGGAAAGCAAACAGTCAGCCTAACCAGCTTGTTGCTCCTGTCTATCCGGGACTAATGATATTATATAGAAATACATTTATACTCCAGAAGAAGATGTAGTTCCAGACATACGATTGACCCTCTAATAAAGGAAAGATGCGGAAGGATTTCAAGTCGGGGAAGTGCAATTTTGAATGGGACACGGTACTACAGATTACAAAGATGACTCACATGCATTGCTGTTTCCAGGCCAGTTTGGAGGTGACTGACGGAGATATGTTTCTCCCCCCGATAGAAACTGAGCTGTGCCACTAGTTCAACTGAACGCAATTCTCGCCATGCCTGTGAAACCAGCAGAGTTTGTTCACAATCGGAGTTCTGACGGGAGTCAGGGTTTGTGGCCACCGCCCTATACAATGTCGCATCTCGAAGCCAGTGATCGACCAAACGCAATTCGCCTGTCATTAGAGCACTTTCAGCTGCTTCAAAATAAGTGTGCTCTAGTAATCCAAATGCACGGCTTCTGGTAATGGATGTTTCACTGCGATTGGAAAGTTGCATCAGCAATGCGGACACCAAGCGTAAAGATGAAGTTAAAAACGGTTCAAGGGGTTCCAAAGAGCCAGTGGCAATGAGCGAATCGACCAAGGACGACTGTGAAGCAACCGAGTCGACCATGTGGGATATTTCATCAAAGAGCCCGGTCAAGCACTGCAGAAGAGCCTCAGGTAGTCCGTTTACGCTCAATGATCTGGCCACCTCAGTAAAGCGCTCCAAACAGTTGATCTGTTGACAACTGCTAGAGATTTCATGAAAAAGGCCGAAGCTGGTGGGGAGCTGCTTGTTTAGATCATCCAGTAAACCTCGCCTGGAGCGAAGACATAAAAAATCCCATTAACCTGAGCGGTAAAACCCAGGTGGGAAAAAGGCGGAAAGGACCAAGGATCAAAGCTACTTTGGGTACGGCCGGTAAACTAATGTGGATCGAAGGAGTAAGCAGAATTAAAACGCTCGGCAGCCTACCATAGAGATGAAGCGATAGTCTCAACCTGAGCCCAGTCGTGTCGTTGGACAGCTTCAACAATCCAGTAGAAGCTTGTCTCCACACCGCATTCTGACCAATTGGTGGGAGGTGGACCAATAGCTTTGGTGCCAGAACTATTCCACTGACCCAAACGCCAGGCAGTTGCTGCTCGGAGTTCTTGGAGCTGAGAAAAGCATTTACTAGAGCTACCTATAAATAGAAAGATGGATAGGGGGAAGCTGAATGTCAACGGAACAGTAGAGATAATGAGACAGACAAGTTGCACGAACCAATTGTACGAGCGAGGACAACGGCACGATGGACTGGTTCAAACGTTAGTGAAAATACAAGCTGAAAAAGGAGCATGTATGATGGATGACTAGAATGCTTTGTCAGGTCAAATGAAAGGCGGTTTTTCCAAAACGATTAGAGAAATTTCTATTTTTATGATCTGAACACTGCTTGGAACAAGGCCAGATATTTCACATTGGTTTCGTGAAAGTGATCCTGAAAAAAGAAACTTTGCTGTGTTAATATGATGACATTAATATGAACTTTTGTAGTTCTCAAGTTCTAGGCAACATCAGCAGATTGGTACTTCATTAATTCTACCACGTTCACGTTACTGGACGCCGTGCTGACGCGTCTGTGTGGGGTTTATTCTGTTATCCAACAGTTTCCATCAACATATCCTACCTACCCTAATACACAATGACACCCGTTGGGTTCCTAGAACAAACCGTCCTGTCCCCATGAGACTAGTATCTAGCTGTTACAGTCAAACTGGTGTTATGGTCGTGTAAGGAAGTCACCAGAAATACAGACGACCAGTGAAACAGCACGGACAACATCAAATCATTGAGCATCAGTGATAACTCACTTCGTATCGTTGGGATATCACCTGCAGACTCAAGTATCGGCTCATGTATACTCTCGTCGAAAACGCACTGGGCCAGATTGTATGCAGCCATTCGGTGAAGGCATGCAGCCAAATTGAGTCTGGCCGACGAAGAGATCGGAAGCGAACAATCGTACCAACCAAGCAACCTATCCCAGTTGTTACAAAGCTCGTTCACAGCGACACTGAAAAGAGCAAACGGTAAAAAGGTGCTGCGTAAATGAATAAGTCTCAAGGCAAGAGTGAGAAGACTGGTTGACACTGTGCCGCTGAGTAACTTGGAACAAAGAGAATGGATGAGAACTGGATAGATTTGTGCAAAATGCCATAGTTTTCCTGGGACTGTGGTGGTACTAAAATTATACCACACTCAGGAGGAAACAGATGGTATTGAGCTTGAAACAACAGAATAAGCCACTTCAACAAACACACCTTGTTTCCTTAAACATTGGATGTGCAGTGGGATCAGAGGCAAGTGCTTGAACTTCGCAGTCGTCCGTTGACTGACAAGGGGCGAGGAAAGCGATTTGGGCGGTACGTAGTCCAGGTAAGTCGGCGAAAAGACGGCATATGCCCAGCCAAACCCGCCGTCGAGTTGAATGTGACGTTATCCATTCGGGTGAAGAACCGCTGAGTGTCAGAGCAGCGGGCACAATAAGTAAGTCAACATTGTTTAAGGAGATCATTTCTCGTTTATGGAGATAAAAAAATTCGGAATGATATTTCCTACCCAGTGGCCCAAGTAAAAAAGGAGTAGTTGTTCAGCTGAGACTTTCGGTATATAGCTAACGCACAACTCGAAGGAGACATGAGGGCTGAGATACTGCCCGGCTGTCTAAACCTAGATAAAAGCAATCGAGAGGCCAAAGTTGGGTTCAGACCACGGACTTTGTCAGTCAGTAGTTTCGCAACTTAACCGCAGAGCTATCTCGGACGTAACGTAAATATGATGGGCAACAAACTAGGCACGACTTGGCCAGCCCATGGTTCACCCGTAAAAACTGAAAACACACTACTCATGAGGTTGCTGAAAGCCCTTAGAAGAAGGGCACCATAAATGAGAGATTCAGCTGGGTCTCCCGTGAAAACAAAATAAATACGCAAATGAGTGTAGTTCGTTAAAAACATTGGACTTGGGAAAACCGAATGGGGTTCTAGAGGCGGGACTTTCTTGAATGGATGATCTACCAAGGCAGAGGGGTCTGTCTGTGTTACTGGTCAGTTTTCAGCAGGGCAGATTGGCCATAACCCTCAGCATGAAACTGTTACTTCGCCACTTTGATTCAATGAACGGATGTGGATGATCGTCCCTTTAGTGAATTACGTATGCTATGAAAAATACCCATCTCTTAGGTTGTTCACAGAATTGACACGTATGGCCAGTTAGCATGAAGAACTGACGAACTCATCATCACCGACAGCTTGATATCAGTGTTCAGCAGTGATAATTCGCTGCAGTACAACCATGATTTATTTGAAAAGTGGACGAAAAGGGACTTGGTGCTAGCATTCTACAATCATTCCGAGGTGCATGCACCTCTAGGTACTCATTCAGACAATCTGGATAGAAACTGACAAGAACGCCATTGACATCGATTAGCAGCCATATCTTGAAGGGTCTCCAACCAGGCGGAGTGGGGATTACGCGATCCCCGTCCTGGAAGGCGAGTAGCACCACCAGCACCCAAACGTTTCGTAAGCTTTCATACTCCTCTACCAGGTCAAGGATTGGCCACTTCTCTGCTTCCACCACTGGCAACCTCAGAACTGGAGTACATCGTCACGTCTAAATATAAGCCATTGTGATAAGAAGCGTTAATCCGCTCGACGCATTTGCAGAGTATTTTGTTGATACGTTGAACCTGAGAGCCACAACACGCCAGAGGCACAGCACAGACCGGGTCTGTGGAGCTTCAGCTACAGTCATGCATGATGAGCAATGGAAAATAGTTTGATACGTCACCGCTTACTGGTCGACTGTGCACAACGCAAGGAACTGTGCCGAAAATGGGAAATGAGTTTTCCGTAAACCTTTTAACTGGTCATCAGGTCGGTTGATTTTGCGTCACGGGAGTCTCCCGGTGGATAGACATATTCTGGTCATTCCACTGAAATTTTAGTCATCAGTCGCAGGTTAATAGAGTGTTGGTCGAAAAGGTCGCTGAAGTGCCGGGAACATCTTTCTTTAGGAGGTGACAGAGGTTTGATGACAGCAATAGACATTTGCTGGGGTTGTATTACGAATTGTGTAGTAACAACTTTGCTGATGAAGCTGATGCCGGTTCAGCGACTGAGCGAGATGGGATGCCACAGGCAACAAAAAAGTGGAGTCGAAAGGGTCTTACGTCGTGTTTGGCGCGACTGGACGGTATAGTACGGATTCAGATCAGACTGTATGAAGATCCAGGGTATGGGTAAAACACTCCCAATTAAAGGTAAGCAAATTTACCTAAAAAAACTGCCAATTCTGAGAGTTGATGCTAACAAGGTGGCAATGGCACGCACACACTCCATGACAGCAAAGTGATGGAGAAGTCATTGCCTCACCACCGTGGGGATTGCACCGGTTACCGAAGTTTTCGACCGATTACCGATTCTGTGTCAGCCAGAGGCAACGAGGGCGTTGATACATTTCGGCAGACAGAGCGTTTCGTAAAGAATTGAGACGTCACCCAAGAGATGTAAAGATCATCAACAACATTGGGTGCTGTTAAAATCCTGACGTTCATACGAACGCCAAACTGCGGGCAAGCACATGGATGTTAGAATACAGATGACACGAACGGATGGCGGCAACACTAAGTAAGGAAAAGAAAACAGAAACTAGGTATTTGTCATTCCTAATTCCCCCGTCCTTGAATAATATTGCAACGGTTGGAAGCACTATTTGGAAGAATATGAAACAGGTGGACAATCTGGGCTGATATGAAATTCGTTAGTATGAAGAATATCACAATCTTGAGATTGCTTACTCATTTAGCCAAGCAAGTTCCAGAAAAAGGCGTGCAGCATATGGACGGTTGAGAACGACCGCGCGGTCGGCGGCGACAAGCCAAGCCGGAAAGATGGTGAACGATTGAATAGGACGATTACTAAAACCGGATTCACACATGGATGAAATTAAGTTGTCATGCGGAATAACGTAGCACGGCTATGAAAGGTTTTATGAAGCGTTATATAAAACCGTTAAACACCAGCGAGGAATCAAAATACTTACCCATTAGTTCGAGTCCATTGCTCCCAAGTATGAAGAGCTAGTAGGGAATCGATCCATAGGTCTTCGACTGATCTACAGACGGATGACTGCTTCAAGGACCAAGCAATACTATCGGCTAGACCAAGTTTCAGAGCTTCGCTAACGCTAGCAGAAAGTCCATCGGTTGAGGTGAAGACGCTCAATATCAGCCATGGGAAGATTTGTTTACATAAACTGGGCTAAGGTGATAGTAACAGAGGAAAGAGGTAGGTTGTCACAACATGTATGAAGAACTTCAAAATATTCAACACATCTTCGGGAAGGTTAGGCGTCCTCAAACTGGAGTGGAACAGGATTTGTCGCAGACCAGCAGATAAAACCATGGAAAAGATGGCATAACGCACTTACCGAAACTGGAAGTAGCGGCTGTAAGGCCTTGTAGATAGGACTGAGCGTAAGTGGCAAGTCTAATAGCCAAAGGATAAAGGGAACAGGCCAGTTTTGTTCACTGGCCAGGTCTTCATCAGACGAGGAAGGTACAGTTAGTTTCACGTGATCAACTACAAACTGAATAATTTCGGTCCGCGTCAATTCAGATAGCTGAAACACGAATAGTTGCAGACGATGAAAAACCACAAACGAAGTGGAGAATCATTAAACTGAATATAAGAATAAACCTCACCTGTTGTAGCAGAGTTAGCTGAGCTTCGCTGAAATTAGTTGCATTGCGACCGGTGTTACGTACTGAGAAATACGGGAGTAGCATGGTGGACAAGGAGGCCACTGAATTCGAAGTATGACTATTGGATAACAACGGGTCCAAGGAAGACGAACACTCGCTAAACAGTCGATGCAAAGCTTGACTGGCAACAGAGGCGCTGGAAGAACTGGGGGTTAGGTAAAAAAAAGTAGTCAACAGAAGGAGGCGTGAATAACCGAAATACACTCATTTGCGAACCAATTTGGTTTTGCGTGAATGACATTTTCCGAGTATAGACTTATATATGAGAATCAACCAAACTTCCACTTATACTGGCATCGTTTTGTCTTTAAAACGAAAATTTTATCACCCCTTATGCAGACACTGAACTCGGAAAGAGCAGATACGTTAACGAAAACTGGGCTGGAGAATTCCTATGTGACAACGCAATCGAGGTCAAGAGGTGTTCATTTATGTTGTTCTTCATGTAGGGACGCCACAGCACATTGCACCGGACGTTTTTTAAAACGCACATGATGGGCGGACAAGAATGCTGAGAAGTTCTGTTGGAAGACTAAAAGTGAGTCGACATGGAGCCCGACGATCCAGCGTTTGTGTGCATGTGGGAGGGGAGCGAAATCAGGCTTAAATTGCCGCACAACATTCAGGACACTCCAGCATGGATTCATACCGGGACTGATCAGGATTACTGTCTCCCCATCTGGTGAAAAATAGCGGAACGTCATAAAATGAAAAGGCTTAATAGTTGTGGCAACACATCGCTAAGCAAAGACGCTGCAAGACCGGGTATATATCCAATTCATCTTACGGAAAAACGAGGACCTGAAAAGAAAGGTAACAAAAAACGTGTGAGCAGCTTTCACGGTATTCAGCTTCGGGGGCAATGAGTTATTTTTTTATATAGATGCCATTTGAAGTGACTAAGAATGAAACAGGTGGACAATCTGGGCTGATATGAAATTCGTTAGTATGAAGAATATCACAATCTTGAGATTGCTTACTCATTTAGCCAAGCAAGTTCCAGAAAAAGGCGTGCAGCATATGGACGGTTGAGAACGACCGCGCGGTCGGCGGCGACAAGCCAAGCCGGAAAGATGGTGAACGATTGAATAGGACGATTACTAAAACCGGATTCACACATGGATGAAATTAAGTTGTCATGCGGAATAACGTAGCACGGCTATGAAAGGTTTTATGAAGCGTTATATAAAACCGTTAAACACCAGCGAGGAATCAAAATACTTACCCATTAGTTCGAGTCCATTGCTCCCAAGTATGAAGAGCTAGTAGGGAATCGATCCATAGGTCTTCGACTGATCTACAGACGGATGACTGCTTCAAGGACCAAGCAATACTATCGGCTAGACCAAGTTTCAGAGCTTCGCTAACGCTAGCAGAAAGCCCATCGGTTGAGGTGAAGACGCTCAATATCAGCCATGGGAAGATTTGTTTACATAAACTGGGCTAAGGTGATAGTAACAGGGGAAAGAGGTAGGTTGTCACAACATGTATGAAGAACTTCAAAATATTCAACACATCTTCGGGAAGGTTAGGCGTCCTCAAACTGGAGTGGAACAGGATTTGTCGCAGACCAGCAGATAAAACCATGGAAAAGATGGCATAACGCACTTACCGAAACTGGAAGTAGCGGCTGTAAGGCCTTGTAGATAGGACTGAGCGTAAGTGGCAAGTCTAATAGCCAAAGGATAAAGGGAACAGGCCAGTTTTGTTCACTGGCCAGGTCTTCATCAGACGAGGAACGTACAGTTAGTTTCACGTGATCAACTACAAACTGAATAATTTCGGTCCGCGTCAATTCAGATAGCTGAAACACGAATAGTTGCAGACGATGAAAAACCACAAACGAAGTGGAGAATCATTAAACTGAATATAAGAATAAACCTCACCTGTTGTAGCAGAGTTAGCTGAGCTTCGCTGAAATTAGTTGCATTGCGACCGGTGTTACGTACTGAGAAATACGGGAGTAGCATGGTGGACAAGGAGGCCACTGAATTCGAAGTATGACTATTGGATAACAACGGGTCCAAGGAAGACGAACACTCGCTAAACAGTCGATGCAAAGCTTGACTGGCAACAGAGGCGCTGGAAGAACTGGGGGTTAGGTAAAAAAAAGTAGTCAACAGAAGGAGGCGTGAATAACCGAAATACACTCATTTGCGAACCAATTTGGTTTTGCGTGAATGACATTTTCCGAGTATAGACTTATATATGAGAATCAACCAAACTTCCACTTATACTGGCATCGTTTTGTCTTTAAAACGAAAATTTTATCACCCCTTATGCAGACACTGAACTCGGAAAGAGCAGATACGTTAACGAAAACTGGGCTGGAGAATTCCTATGTGACAACGCAATCGAGGTCAAGAGGTGTTCATTTATGTTGTTCTTCATGTAGGGACGCCACAGCACATTGCACCGGACGTTTTTTAAAACGCACATGATGGGCGGACAAGAATGCTGAGAAGTTCTGTTGGAAGACTAAAAGTGAGTCGACATGGAGCCCGACGATCCAGCGTTTGTGTGCATGTGGGAGGGGAGCGAAATCAGGCTTAAATTGCCGCACAACATTCAGGACACTCCAGCATGGATTCATACCGGGACTGATCAGGATCACTGTCTCCCCATCTGGTGAAAAATAGCGGAACGTCATAAAATGAAAAGGCTTAATAGTTGTGGCAACACATCGCTAAGCAAAGACGCTGCAAGACCGGGTATATATCCAATTCATCTTACGGAAAAACGAGGACCTGAAAAGAAAGGTAACAAAAAACGTGTGAGCAGCTTTCACGGTATTCAGCTTCGGGGGCAATGAGTTATTTTTTTATATAGATGCCATTTGAAGTGACTAAGAAAAAACTGTCCAGCTGTAACACCCTTCCGATGCCTAGCTGTCATGCCATCCGAGGGAAGCACGAGGGCTGGGATACTGCCAGGTTAGGGAAGCCTAGACAGGGGAATTTGACAGGCAGAGGTCGGGTTCGAACCACGGACCTTCCGGTCAGCATATTCGCGCTCTAACCACTTGAGCCTCTTGACTAAGGGTACAAACCATTTCACCAACCACTTTGGGAATGGACACAAGAGACACCGCTGTTCATTTTTTTTAACAGGAAAACGAGCATTATGCATAGCCAGGAACCGATTAGGTATAGGTGGTAGGCTGCTCACAATGTAGTTAGGGTAACACCGTTCGACTTACCAAGGCCTACCTAGGTGAATAGCATCCTCAAGTTCCTGGGATAAGTTTGCCGGTCAAACGGCGAGAAGATGAGGATGTAGAGTGAAGGAGTGTTCATTCAAGACCAATTTGTAACAGTTTCGAGGCAGGGTACCACACTCTTTAGTAGTGTCTTCTTTTTTATGTGCACCAATTTCGTGCGTAATCAAAAACCGCTATTCGATTGCCTCCAAACAAATAACATAAAATGACAATAAAGCAATCGACAAGCTGTGCTATCTTTCCGTTTCAGAACTGCCGTGCAACTGGTAGGGAGCACGACGGCTGAAGTACCGCCAGTTCCTATAGAATTAGACGGGGGAAAACAAGAAAAGGCATCCAGCATATAGAGAAAAAACTTGGTGAGTTTCGCTCTGGTTCAAGTGTCGGCTGCAACACCAAACAACAGCAGACTAGTCAGATGAACGAAGGATGGGTGTATGAGACATGTTCGAACATGAACTCTAAAAGCTTCACTCGATTAAAAGGTTCTGAAACACTTTAGTAGACGTAAGATCCTCCCTGAGGCTAGTGGAAAGTTAGAAACAATCGTGGCTATTCCCTAATAAGCAAATTAGACACGCGTGTTAGACCAAGCAGGAAAACGTTTGTGAATATAGACGGCAAATAAAAACATACTTGCAGAAAGCAGCTAGATGCGCTGTCCCGAGAAAGCATCTCCAAGTTGCTCCATTCACTGGATTGACCACAGAAAATTCGTTGGACCCCGGCAAAGAGCCATCTTTTGTAGCCCAACTGCATTCAACCTCGACCTCTATTTGACTCAACAAAGAAAGCAGACGTTTCAGCAAGGACAAACACTTCAAACCAGCTGCACGGGTTGCACGGTCAATGATGACGGGAGTGACTTCTTCCCGGAATGATTCGAAAGCCGGAGAGAATAAGGCGTAGGAAACTCGTTCATAAAGGGTAGTCAGGACGGTGCTGAGTTCTGAAAACAATTTAAAAAGGAGCGCGTGAGTAAGGCCAAAGTAGGCCAGTGTTCCGTAAAACGGCAGTCTACTTGGATCATTAAACCCTTTCTATGTAGGACAGAGCTCACTTTTGCAGTGGCCATGTAACTATCATGTCAAGAACAAAGGTGGTTAAGTCACCCAAAATGGGACGTAGTCAGGACGGTGCTGAGTTCTGAAAACAGTTTAAAAAGGGAAGCGTGGGTAAGGCCAAAGTAGGCCAGTCTCCCGTAAAACGGCAGTTTACTTGGATCAATAAGCCCTTTCTATGTAGGACAGAGCTTACTTATGCAGCGGCCATGTAACTACCATGTCAAGAACAAAGGTGGGTAAGTCACCCAAAATGGGACAACAATACGCAGAGGGAAAAGAGTGCAACGTCGGGCCTGTGGGATGAGCCACACAGTGTGCACACATGAAAAAGCCACTCATTCTTCTGGCCGGGACACGTCGATAGGGTTAAGTTTCCAGACAGCTAATCAACCCGGAGACAAGGCGTGCATCTGTTCTGTTGTCGCAACGTAGTAACTAACAGCTCACATTCATTAGATCTCATTGCCCTAACAAGAATTCCTAAGGTGTTCACTTTCGAAGAACTAGCGTAACTAGCGTAGCACGACCTGCTGATTACGAATTTGAAAAAATAAGCGATTCGCGTGCAATAGGGGTAGTCGTATATCAGAAAGAGTCTTCAAGTGAAGGGGGAGCTGTAATACGCTCCCACATTTCCAATTCTGCTTCCATAAGCTGTGGAGGGGGTAAGATAGTTATCGATACTAAAGAACGTTGCCCAAAAAGGCATTCCGGTGATGAACAGTTTATCGTAAAGTAAGTCATCCTGTCCATCCATAGCATGATGATATTTTAAAAAATGCTGTAAGTATACAAAGTTCGACTGGCTACCTTGGGAGAAATAGTGGCTTCCATTGAAATTGGTATGTAGGACTCCTCCAATGAACACGCTGGTCGGTAACACACCAAGATAGACCACTCACTACTAAGATTCCACAATAATTTGTGTATAGAACCTTAAAGCTTTCACACAGGCTTATCAAGAAATGAGCACGAGAAGAACGAAGCCTGATAGATGCTTAGCGCCTGGGTGTCCTCAAGCAGTCTTCCTCTTGATCTTATAAAGTTAGGATTACTAAATCGCGGCAGGTCAATCGTCTTTAACAATACAGTAAAACCCTATTGAAATTGGTTGGCGCCGTTCAGGTTCGCAGGTAGAGGAGTGGTTCCCAGTTGTAGTGAAATGTGGGATAAGCCGATGGGCCTATCAGATAGATAGCACCGTGGATATCTAGATGTGCACTGGTGGTGATGACTCCTCGAATGCCGACAGACGTTTGCAAACCGATTGCCAAGCTCGGTAAAGAGATCAATAGCTACTTGATCAATTACACATTAACACACCTGGTCCAACCCGCGTGGTGTGGTCCAACCAGGGAAGCAGTACACTCCATTTAAAATCGCCTCCTATAAAGACCATCAGCAGTACGTTGGAAAGAGAGAAGTATAAGTACGGCATCGAACTTATTGAATCACAGCACTCCCCGGCGAATAACGCGCACTCTCAGGGCTGGCCAAACACGCACTTGGAAGTGCCGTCTCTTGATTGGCACATGCTTTGAGCGGGAGTCCTTAAAACAATTTCATATACAGCTGGAAAGGACATCAAGTGATGTGCGCGGAGTTACCTTACAGTTGCTACACTGAGTTACCTGAAATAGGTGGGTATTGTCAGCGTGTGGAGCGAGCAACAGGATGACAAAGTGGCATTTTTGTCACCAATCGCTTTGTTGAGTTATTTTGAAGATCACTGAAGTTGTATCTTGGTAAATAAGACAAAATAGTTAGAGAACAAACAAATGAAAAGTGTGACGCGCTTTTAACGAGCGTTTTTGGTTGTGATTTCTACGGTAGTATGCTCTTCGTTCTCCACATACACACAAAATATATTTTTCACCCGAATGACCAGATTGCTGTTCTTTCGAAGGCAGCTATATTGAGAGACCGTCTATCTCAATGCAAGGAAATTCGGGACCGAGCCATTTCGCGCTCTTCCAGGAAAGCACATTCTTTGTCGTCACTTTGTCGGAATGTGGCCTTGTACTCGAGAAACAAAATTGTCACACTGAAACTAAATACAGACCGGAAAATGAACGAATTACATGAGACCCTGTGTAGGCTGTTCACGCAAACAACTAACCGTGGGGACTGACACTGGAGGACTGACAGATGGCTGCAGCGGTCTGCTGTAGCTGGGTGTATCGGGCACCGACGGAAAACTCTAACTGGTCGATCGGCACTACATCATTGCCAGGCGCGAGGAGTTGGACAATAAGATTTCGTAGTTGGTTAAGATTCCAGTTCTGATAGCGAAGTAATGCGGGGCAACACAGTAATTTCGATTTCTCGAAATAAGAGCTGTATAGCCGGAAAGCCTGGAACAGGGAAAGCAACAAGAAGCGAATTTTGGGTTTGAAAAAAAAGAAATGAGAGCGGTTCGTTGTTCCAAGCGGTTCAAGAAAGTAAAAGAACTGTTAATCGCAGTAATGATGATAAAAAGGTAACTTTCTTGCGGCCAAAGAGATATTGCCATACGGAGTAAAACAGTCATTGTCAGTGGATAAGATGTCTTATGCGTAGACACTTCAAAGAAAATTAACAGTTATTCCCGTGGCAGTCGCTCGAGTAAGATGGAGAGGCAACCAGAAGAGATTCCAGTGAAGTCCGGAAGAGGTAAATAAGTGAACACAAGTGTACAGGTTATTGCACTGGAGTTGTTTTAGCCGGATGAAGGCCTTCGTGACAAATAATAGAGCAGCGCGTGGGAGCGCGTTTGACGAGTTAATCACTCTAAAGCATTTAATAAGAGCGCAAATCTCGGACTAGTGCAACACATCGATCTAAAATGCGTTTACCGCTACCCGTGTTTGTTAGGAATTCGAAGTTAGACAAAATCTTTCATTAACAGATCGAGTAGCTCAAGACAAGCGTGCTTGGGCGTTGGCTTGTTCGCTGAGCTGGGCAATTTGATTGATTGACTGCAATCAAAGTGCCCAGCTCAGCGGACAAGCCACCGACCATCTACGCTACCTGAGCTACCAAAATCTTCCTCTATACAAGCGTGCTTCTCTGGCTGAGGTTCAGGTGGCGTGTTTTGCACGTGTCTATAAACCTTGCAAGCAAAATTACTTACAGTTTCAAGAAAGCTGATTATTTCTGCTTAGGGTCCAGGTTGGTGCGAAAACGAAAGAGAAACCCTATTGAAGTTAACTATAGCGGTCTTTTCAGATGTGACACTTGTCCCGCAACCACAAGCCATCAAATTTGAAAGCGCAAAATGTCATTTCTGAGAGGGTTAACTTAGTGGACAGAAAAAGGGTTAGTTAGGTAGAAGTCCATCCACCCGTGGTTATGTTTGTACACCTAGGTCGATTAGTCTGGGACGTAATCAGACCGGTTTGAAGTAGAACATCAGAACACTAAAACAAAATCGACCGAAAAAAGTCTAGAACAGTATACACATCTTGAGGTAGTTGACAAATCAGTCATTGGTGTCTTCTGGCCGTGGTGCTTATGCGCAGCGCGGAAAGGCAAAGTAAAGCCAACACATTCTGGGTCCAGTCAGTTTGCAGTACGGCCAAGTAGGGTAAGAAATCAAGAGAAAGAATTAGAAGGGAGGGGAATATGGAAAATCTAAGGTAAGGATCCAAGCAAACAGGAAGACAGAGTTCTTCCAAAGGATTCTGTATTTGTTTGCATTACGTGTACGATTCCGTGATGTCCCAAATCTTTGTCTCTTCAAAATCCCTATGCTTTATAACTATCCGGGTTATATCAATGTCTGACTCGTTGCAGAAGCCATACAAGGGGCTCACTTATGGCGTTGACATACACCAAAAGAAGGAAATCCATTTAAAGCACCCTGACCATGAAAGTTTAAAGGTCACAGGAATTTCAAAAATAGTAAGCATCCAGTTCATCTACACTAGCTTGTGCTGAGACAGAACACGGCAAACAAAAGCACACATGATTTTTACGTCTGTTTGAGAGCCAAACGTACCTGATATGGATTGGTGCGGTCACATGAACAGGAATTCGTTAATAACCGCTGATGCTCCCCAAAGAAATTGATAACTTCGTTGGTCCAAGGTAGCGAACGGTCCGTCCTCGGAAAATCAGGCAATTGACAAATGGCCGACTGAAAGCGAGGGAGGGCCTCAGGACCCACAAGTGACGTGAGGATGTTGGAGATCTGATAGTATGAAAGGAAGGCAAGTCACAGAATGAAACTAAAGAATTAGGAAGCAGGATATTTCGGAACAGCCTAATTTGTCAAACCTATTGATGATACAGTAGGGATCACAAAAGCCGAGAATAAAGTGGCAATTTACAACAACCAGTATAAGAGCAGAGAGTAAACCGCTACCCATTCGTCCAGCAATCGCTTATACAATTTAGGGAGGACCATTCAGCATATCGCCAGAGTGGTAGTTCCAACTTGAAAATAGGGATTCGGGGCAGTTTTAAAGCATGGACGGTAAGAAGGTGATTCGTACCTTGTCCAAAATAGCCTGAAAATCCTCGACCCGACTGTGTTCTGTCGAAATGTCCTTGTCGCAGCTGTGCCGAGTTTCAAAAATTTTCATAGCCAACCCAACAAGATGAGCTACGGTTGCATGATGGAGGGTGGCTTCCATCTGGAAAGGAACATAAAAACGATTAACACAGAGAGAACCGCAAATCTGAGGCACCGCTGCTTCACCACTAGTGATGTGGCGGAACGTTTGCAAACGAATTACCCGGCTCGGCGAACAAATCAACAGCCATCAAAACAAACTGAGCTACCAGTATTACCTTCAATATTGTGGTAAAACACCCTTCGAAGATGAAATTAAATGGTGACTACTTCCATCAAGTGTAAAATTTCAGCAGTATGAGATTGTTCCACAGTGCCTTTGCCGTCGATGAGAAAGACCACCAGAAGAGAAGAGGAACTGTTGGCGAAAGTAACGGGAGACCCAGCAGAATACCAGATGAGTTAGTCGTTTGTGATGTTGTTGCACCAAAGCCGCCTCATTTTTCAGTCGGTACCGTATTCGAGATATCGCAGTACATTTGGCTGCCGGAACACATTAATCACACTCTTGGGCTCAGTCCCCGGGTTACCGTTAACCTTATGTTCTACTCGAACATCAAATTGCACGCAACGGATGACATACGAAGGCTCTTCAGAAACCGCATGAGTAATGTGTTCCGTCAAGAAAATAAAATAATCTGCGTTTATTACGCGGATTATGACGACCTAGCATAACAGGAGTTCTGAAGATGCGGAAAAAGCAGATTGTAACTTGATGGCAAGGAGTGATACTGACCCCGCAGACCCCAAACTGACCCAACCCGAGCCTGGATTTACTAGCGAGTTTCAGGGTAACCGAATTGACTGTCACAAATAGAGTCAAACCAAGGTGAAAAGCGGGGTTGCATCAAACTCCCCGGTGACAAAAGTTCACCAATGCATCTTCCACTTATCTCGAGTGAACTTCTTTCAAAAGCAGCCTACAGCCGACAGGATCTAGAGGTAAACTCCTGTGCTTAATTATACTTACTTGTACGTCACGTTGAGCATAGACATGGGATCGAGTGATGCGCAGGAGCGAATCCAATGAGCATAGCAAGCTCAGAGTGAGGGAGAACCTGAAATAGGTTAAAGAAATAGCTTGACGCGTCAGCCGTATGATAAGGGGGGTGGTGTTAGCAGGAATGAGACAGTAAACGTTCACGTGTAGTATATATATACATATACATATATATATATATATATATATATAATCAAACTCACATCATTCTCGTTTGAACCATCCTCTTCCTGACGTAATTATTCTGATAAAGTGACTCGAAAGAGGAGGAGCACTGCACCCTAGGTTGGCTCTCATCGGAGTGCAACAAGCGTATCGGTAGTGTACATGCTTGGCATTGAAATTCCTACATCTGGCAAGCGAGACTAGCGTTTTACCACTACTCCATCCACAAGCGGAGGCTGAACGCACCTGAGCTATCACGCCCAGCAGGCTTCGAGCGTCCGTGGCGCTACCTGACTAGGAAGTCCTGATAGGCGGGTTAATCGATCGACACAACCATGACAGTCACTGGGTCGTGGTTCGAAGTGTCGGTATGGACAGATGTCAAGTATGGACACGTTCGCAAGTCCAGGTGGCGCTGGTGGAATGGTGGGAGCAGGCATAACTTGCATGTCAGTATTTTCGATTTCCAGCACAACCAAGGGAGTGCTCTGCCGAGGAGCTCTGATAAGAGCGAAACTAGAGTCCACTCATCAGAATAACTACGCTAGCACAGGACGATTGGATGCTAATCTAAGTGATACGAATCCCGCAGCCACCTACAACGTGTCTATCAGGAAGACGTGGTGTAATTAGATAGAATCCTGGTGTTTTGATTATTTTTGTCTGGGGCTAGGTAACACGGAAACACTTCTACTCTCCAAGGGCTATCTATATTCACCGAAAATGCAGAATAACTGAGCTCAGCTGTCGATTACACAGGTAATTCGTCCAACTGTCACTAAACTTTACCAAAGGCTGAGGTGTGTTTAGTGAAAAAGATAGACTACCTGAAGAATAACGCTTTCTTTGTACCACACAGCGTCCCAGTAACTGTATTACAAATAACGACTGCTGTTAGCTCAACTGGGACTGAGACCATGGTGCACAACGATTCAGGTTGATGAGCACAAATACGAAGAGTGGGATTTGGTCACATCAGAGCATGAAAAACAAGTCGTCATATTACAGCTAGCTGTGGCTTAGTTGGAGATACCGATCCACAATCTCCACAAGAGTACAGCACTTCTAAAAAGTGTGGGGACAGGTTAAAATCGAGCTCTTCTGAAGGAAATCCTCTTCGCAATTCCACTTTATAGGAATGCAAACGATCAAACATAGTCTAGTTGATCTGCTTGAAGTAGACCGCGCACTACAATAGGATGAAAAGTATATCTTTTTGTGTAAGTGGTTTCACCTACGGTATTTAATGATACTTACAACAGTGACGTACGCTTGCGTTTTACCGCTACCAAAGCTGTCAGCTGTAGAGTCACTGGTTTGTTCTTTATTTTTAATGCCATCGCCCTGAGCGTCTCCTTGACAGGAAAACCGGTTTCAGTTCCTTTGAACCACGGTGAGAGTGGGAGTACATTCGATAGTGTTGCGCGAAATCCCGAGTGTCAGCGGGAAATGGAAGAAGTGACTACGACGTATGCTGATACGAACACAAGTTAGCTAACGACGTCCTGTTCATTTAGAGTTCATTGGGACGGACATGAGTGGTACTTTCAAACGTGAGTTGCCCTGAACAGCAGCTATCACTGCGTCAAGTAGAATCTCCTGAAAGAGCTCAAGTCTTGTAGTATACGGATTCAACGGGCAATATGACATCCAATAGGGTAACCTTCACGACCATTTGAATATCTCTTACCTAGCTCCTTCTACTAAGGTGACATGTGAGTAGTGACTACGTTTCTACCAGAGCTAGCAGATGGCGATCTCTTCTCATGTAGCGCTCGATCTCTTGAACTGCAACAGATCCCATCAGCCCAAAACTGCACTGTGCTCCTAGAATCACTGCACTCTCTGATCATATCAGGTACATCCCACTAAACTACTGACACGGGTTTAGTAAGCCCAAGTGAAAAAAGAGTAGCTAAATTGATGATAGTGGTCGGGGAACAGATTTGCTGTCTGTTGTTTCGCATGAAAGAAAGTGGTATACCAACATGCGACTACCAATCAGTGAAAAACACGTTACGGAAATTGAGTATTTCACTCACGATTCATTCGATTCGGCCGCAAGCAACTGAAGATGCCCTACGACCAGGCGCCAAAATAGGAAGTCTTTCAGTTCGACTTGACAACATGTCGCTGAGTAGGGGGAAGCCGGGTGGAACAGGACTAACGCAATTAGGCTGCAAATAGCCATCCATGAAGAAATTTCATGCTGACGGACGAAGAGAATACCCAAGTTGTTGGAGGGGGGGTCGGATACAGAAGAAAGTTCGACGCTCAACCTCAGTAAGCGTTCCGTTTGATGCTGAAGATGGAAGAGAAGTTTTATAGGTCGAAATGGGACATGAATGAAATTCAACTTGTTCTGTTGTAAAATAATTGTTGTTAAATCCTTTGACAGTTAAATTTGCGGTGGACCCTCAAAAACCCAATGTTTAAACTCTAACTTTGCACATTTTCGAGCGTGGGGTTCATAGAAAATGTCAAAAACAACGTAAAATACACCTTATTTGTTGTAATAACTGTCATTAACCATTTTCTCTCTTGTTGTTACAACGAATAATATACATGAGGACCGCAGTTCTGGAAGAAATCTGACAACTACTACTACCGAGTAGGCGATCTGTTGAACCAAGTCAATCCTGTTGTGCTAAATTAAAGCATGAAATTAGGGAGTCACCAAAGATCGCAAAAACATCTACTGAGAAGCCAGTGCTTATGATGTCTGCAATCCGCAATTACAGGTAGATAAACGTAACTTATCGACGGCAGATACGACAACTTCCGGTGTAGTTTTGGGCTTGAATTCACCATAAAGAGATACCGCTGGTGAAGGAAACCTACTTCAACGAGATTTGATATAAGGACCGAGAAACAGACACCCGTTTGGAATAGTAACTTGTAGTCCATCGTAGCTATGGTGGTGCTACCAACGACGGTGGTGCGTGCGAAAGGACGTGAATTTTTAAACGTTCAACCTGTATATGTGCGTTGGAATGTAATCAAGAAAATAGGCAACTAAAAATAGATCAGCCTAACAGCAACATAAGTAGGAATTTAAAAAAAACAAGCAGCATACCGGCAATCCGGAACTCGAAGCAAACAGGCTACAGAGTGCTGGAATAAACGGTTCAATTGAATCTGGGGGATGTTTGGATTCAAAAGGATCGGTTTTCACGAATTTCAGACGTGTCGCAAGACGACAGAGGCACAGTACCAAAACTCGGCTGTGCGGCGGTAGCATCTCATAAGAGTGAGTACTATTGGGGGTAGGGTTGTCGGCAGACTGATATAAAGCGAGAAGACGAAGTATGTGTTTCACGATGGTGGCCACAGTAGAGGGTTCGGCGAATAGTTGTCTGACCGTCTGAGAAAAACATAGGTGAGATGTAAAACACGGAGGGTGGTTAAAAAAATAACGGCGAATATCAAATGCCCAACAAAACATTCAGGAAACAAAGAAAGTAGAATTGCTAGCATACATCTGATAGGTGGTAAAACTGGCTCATTGTTAGAGTCAAGGAAAGCCAGGTACTCATAACGAAGTGAGGAATTAAGGAATTCCGGAGAGCGGTGATAAACAAGCTCAAAATGAAATTGTCGACTGTACCAGGCAAACGGTGCGTGGATAAACAGAAAAAAACAGATTCAGGGCTGGAGAAAAATCTCCACATCGTACGCAAAACAAATGCGTAAACCGGATCGTCCTTGAAACGTACCATATTGGGGATTTTCGCTAGAGGGCCAACTTGCTTAGCGCTTACTTTTTTTGACCAAAAAAGCACTGATAAAATTAACCGCACCCAGCATTTAGTAGCTGACTCAACTGTTTGATCTGCAGTGCTGCTACATGTCTGGGGCAAAAGTAACAGGAGCTCGTCTTAGTCAAGTGCTGGAAAACATACCCAATTTGACCTGCAGAAAACTGAACACCACATGTGTGTCAGATGGATAGCGACGCGCTCAAAATGTATGTAATAAAAAGTAGGGACTACACTTTCTCCTCCACCCACGCGCTCTCAGTTCTTGCTCAACTGATTGCACGTGTCTTTTGGTATACCAAGCTGTTGGGGTAGAATAGGCCTGGCTTCCTAGACAGCGCGCATCATTGGGACTATCCGAAATTGCACTCTGTTTGGAAACAGCCTAGTGATTCTCAGAAACCGATGAAAACTGCTCACTTCCTTCCAGGAAGATTTCAGTTTATCAATACGAAGACATGGGTTTTTATTAGATTGCAAATGGGATTGTTTACCGCTCTTTGCATTCGTTGGCCATGACTGTTTCACTGCCGCACGTGGGGTCCTCATTTATTGTTCAACATTTCACTGCTTTGCTTTCATGTTCCATCTTTCTTTGTCGGCAGCCGGAGACTGTGGCGGGCATAACCACCGTACTCATGTATCTGGTTCACAGATGAAAAAACAGAACTGAACAAGTAGGCAAATCTGTCAGCTGTTATCTCACAAATACAGAGGGGAAGAGAATGAGAACCACGTCAGGACGGCTAGTTTTATATTGGTTGGGGCTAAACGGGTTATGGTTCCAAACCAGCCGCTGACGTAGTGATCATAAGTCACGAAAAACCGGAGCAACAGTAAACAAATATCCTCTTGAATGCATACCTCCAATCCACCTATCTGGTGTTGCAAAGCGCTCCAACGCGTTTTCAAGCTGGATGAACCTGTTCCGGTCAGGCGGTGTTCGTCGAAAGCGAGAGTACCGATAATGTAAGGCACATCAGTAATGCATTGGGCACACGTGATAGCGAGAGTACCGATAATGTAAGGCACATCGGTAATGCATTGGGTACACGTGACCTCGACTGGTTTTGGATTACAGCGACTCAAAACGAGGAAAACAAGATCGGACTGCGGTGAGCTGAGACGGGTGAGTTGCACAAAGAGCGTAGATGGAAGAAGGACAACAATGTCAGTAAGCGTATCCAGATAAAATACGTAATAAGACTCAGGAGAAATATTATCTGCAAAACCCGGTGACCCTATTTACAAGGTAGTAAGGTATCTAGGGTTTCCTTGATGCTTAAATTGTGTTCTTCCGTTTCTTCACAATTAGACGTGGTGAAATGAAGCAACTAAGATAGGCTTCACATAACAAGTTTTTGACCTAGGGTGCATATAGTATTATGACCAAAGAAGACACTTCAGTCTACATTTTTACATGATTCGAAATGGGCACAGGATACATCGATACTTATTCATCACTCGTTCCAAAATCGCCTCATACTGTCCAAATTGATGAAACGTTATCCAATTCGAACTTCACTTATGTAAAGACCTATCGTAAACTGCAAATGTAAGGGGGAACACACGGTAATATAAAAATGGCTCACCTGGAGCTTCCCGACCAATTATCAAGACCCCAACATTTCCAAGGGAATTTGCTCAACAATTTGGTCGTATCTTGTTCAAAGGCGGACTTGCTTCGGAGCCATTCTGTGAGAACGAGTGGGAGCAGATATGGTCGAACCTGGAGTTCAAATGTGGTCGAATCACAGCTACCCGGCGTTGCACCAGAGAGAATCTAAATAAGGAAAAAGCAGGACGTTATCAACAGTTCTGCACTGATCACCATGGAAGTTAACAAAGGCGAATACTCTACCGTACACCTCGGTAATTGAATGAGCTAAGCCTTATAAAAAGCCGTGGCCCCATGGCACGCAGTGCTGACAAGCTTCAGTGGGGATGCTGTGGCGCTGATTAAGCTGGGTAAAGCCTTATGAAAAAATGTATTATACCTTTTCGGCGCTCGTGCATCAAAGCTATAGCCTTCATTGCGTAGCTACTCAATTTCCGAACAAACCGAACATACCATCGCCTCTAAGGCTTCGTTGTACGTTCCACATTCCCGTTTTCTGGTGATCGAAACTGTAGCAGCTGGAACCAATGTGCCTATGGTACACGGTTTATAGCTGATAAATTGAATTGATTGACCTTTTCGGGTGCGACCAGTCGCCAGGCCAGTTAATGGAATGAATAAGATGAGAGCGATTGGAAGCACAGAGTCGGGTTAGTGCTGACCAACTGGGATTTAGCATTCGTAGTAAACGATGAATTAACTGCGTCTGAATTGCGATCAGGATTACCTGGATTAGTTCAACTAGCATACCTAAGCTGAGCGCACGTATTGCACCCCAGCGACAGGAAATGTGTTTGAAAGGGAAACATACCTGGAAGATTTCTGTGGACGAGTCTCGGCCAGATGTGGAGCACAAATCGGTCAGCTGTATGCAGGACTGGACAAAACAGCTAAGCGTAACGTGTAAGGTCATCGAAGAGTGTGGTTCCTCGCATGGGTCACTTGTTTGATAGTCAGATACAGGGAGGCCAGATACGGAAATAAGGATCGAATGGATCAGTTGATGAATATGCAAAGTCATATCAGAAGATGAGGAAGAACTGGAGCCGGTCGACGAAAAAGTGGCGCACTGTTCCACAGAAAGTGGTCTACGATTGAGTACCCCTAATATGGTACTGAGCAGCAGGACCAAGGAATCGGAATTCCGCTCCTTCCAGTGTTGTACGGAGGCTTTCTTAGTTAATCTATCAAGTGGAAACATGTTGTTTTGGTAAACGATTAGACGGTTCTGACCAAATGAAGTAAGAACGAGGACTGGGAGGCAAAAATGACATGCCTACACAGTTAGTTGTCTCAAGAATCATCCTTAAAATCACCTGTGTCATAAGGAATATGGTTAGTTTCGAATGAGCAAAAATTAGGCAAGCTAAAAAGCTGATGACAAAAGTCGAAATCGAACCCATGTCCTCTCGACCGTACGGCTACGAAAGCTATCCCGTTTCAGACACCTTTTTTTCTCAGGTCGCGGCAATAAGAAGCTGAGCTACGTGAACCATCGGGGTTGGGTTTTGTCCTCTGCTTCTGTTCGTGGTTCCAAAAGAGATGATCATCTGTAAACTAAGGCCTCAATCGATGTTTTCGACCGAACCAATTTCGTCGCAATGTACCTGCTGCATTTTTCGGCGTCCTAGTACACAGAATATGTTCCCATCAGCGACAATGAGGATCCACACTAAGTTGACTCAAGATAGCTGTTGTTCTATTCACATTGGGAGTATTAACGTCTGGGTTCTTGAGTGCTGCATTTATGCTGTGTAGTAAGTACACAGAATCAATAAGCAAATGGTTCAGTGATGTACTTTGGCACCCGCTCAGCTTGGAATATGACGAGTTTCTCCAGAATTAGCTATACGTTTCGTGCAGTGTTGGGTGACAGCTATTGGAGTGGGATCGAAGAAAAATGCGAAAAACAGATGGGCTTAATGACATTTGTACGACGCTTGTTGCACAGACAACGATCGTATTTGGTGACCGTAGCAGACGAGCCTAAATACTGATTCTTCAAAAGTGGATCAAAGGTAGACCTTTCATCTGAGTATGATTAGGGCTACACATGCCACACGAGGAGGCTAAAAGTTACACTTGAACGGACGCAGCTGTTAGCAGAGCGGATAACAAAAATACGATTACATGGAAGTTTGTGTGAAGCTGCTAAGTGTTCCGTCAAAGTGCTCAAGTCAGATGCTTGTACTTGAGCATGCAAACTACCACATTGCGGATCAAATAGTCCACACCGTTACACTTTAAGTCAAATCATACCGTCTGCAATTTAGGTTGGTTCATCTCTATGCTACGGTAACTTGAACTTAGCATTCCATAGAAATACTCAAGACGTTTGGACGTTCAAACTTCCCTTGGGCACAAACCTTTTGAAAACAGGAAAGAGAAAATCAAACTGTTGGGTCACGACGCGTTTTCCGGGCATAGCTACCAAGCGAATTGTCATATGGACATGAGGTTGAATGCGGACAGAACCCAGCTGCTGGAGGGTGGAAAAGGACTGTGCTTTAGTTACTTCGGATGCTCCCCACAAACAAGGTTCAAACACGCGGAAATTTCAAGAGAATGTTGAATAAAAAAACCGAAATTGTAAAAAAAGCCCAGTCTGCCGGGTTTAGGATGAACCATTGGAAAAACTGCACACTGCCGTATGACGTTGCGGGTGACCACATTCGGTAAACGGAGGAAGAAGTTACCGAGTAACCCAAAGGGCGACCCACTCAAAACCGTCTTCAATAGTTATGGGTATTATTTGTGAAGAAATTCGAACTTTCGAACGAGCGGCCGTTATTTCTGCTGTGGCAGCGCACTTCGAGAAGAGTCATCTCTGCTGGTCATCGGGAGATAGGCTAAAAAGGACGAGTCAAAAATAAACGCCGGAAGTGTTCTTAGGAGGACGACTATGAAGCTGAAAACAAGAGAGACTGGATGCTGACTACCGTGTCTGAAGAATAAGGGGATTACCCGAAAGCGAAAAACTTCACCACTTCCGAGCAATTGTGGTGCGCACTGGCGCACACATCCCCCGAGAAGCCATAGGACCAACCAGATTGCTCGCTAAGGACACTACCCCGGTAGATGGGAGTGAATGATTTTTGGTCAGCACGTGACACAATTCCATTGGATATCAGCTCCAGAAGTGCATAAATTTTACTCTGTTTAACTGGTATAGAAATACTGGTAGTAGCAGTAGTCGTAGAAATACTACCAAGTGAAAATAGACTGAAAGTATAAAACTACTCCATTGTGCGCTCTCGTCAAGAGATACTTTGCTGATATATTCTGACCAATTCAATTCACGAATTTCATACATTACCTGATTATATTTTTTGTAATAACACTAATTATAAGGTTGCTGAAAACCCCTCAACAGCCCGCTACCGGTTTAGGCATTCTTGCGACACATCTGGTGGACGCAGTCCCCGAGTTTTCACATCTGTTCTATTTGGACACCAAGTAGTACGCGGTTGGTCGGATACACTTGTATTCACACTACTTTGGTACTAACGGGGACTCACCCGAATCTCTCGTTTTGGGCCTTCAAGTGAATGTGATGCACAGAGGATGCCCCATATTTTAGCTGACAAAAAGCATGAAGCGCCTTTGTGCAGTACACTTAGTCATCAATTGTGGTCATTGATGTTAGCAACTTTGTACACCCGTTATGCTGGTATACTATATGGTGTCTCAGTCTGGTAGAACTCAAGACCACAAGTTAACCAGTAAAAAAGGTTCGTTCCCTATATTGATGATATAGGAGAGGTGAAACACTGAGCTGTCTTGTTCGGATAGTGCATCTTCCTGCCTACTCAAGGCCATATTAATTATCCTTCCCTATATTGATGATATAGGAGAGGTGAGACACTGAGCTGTATTGTTCGGATATAGTACATCTTCTTGCCTACCCAAGGCCATATTAATTAGCTTTCTGCTGTGGCAGCGCACTTCGAGAAGAGTCATCTCTGCTGGTCATCGGGAGATAGGCTAAAAAGGACGAGTCAAAAATAAACGCCGGAAGTGTTCTTAGGAGGACGACTATGAAGCTGAAAACAAGAGAGACTGGATGCTGACTACCGTGTCTGAAGAATAAGGGGATTACCCGAAAGCGAAAAACTTCACCACTTCCGAGCAATTGTGGTGCGCACTGGCGCACACATCCCCCGAGAAGCCATAGGACCAACCAGATTGCTCGCTAAGGACACTACCCCGGTAGATGGGAGTGAATGATTTTTGGTCAGCACGTGACACAATTCCATTGGATATCAGCTCCAGAAGTGCATAAATTTTACTCTGTTTAACTGGTATAGAAATACTGGTAGTAGCAGTAGTCGTAGAAATACTACCAAGTGAAAATAGACTGAAAGTATAAAACTACTCCATTGTGCGCTCTCGTCAAGAGATACTTTGCTGATATATTCTGACCAATTCAATTCACGAATTTCATACATTACCTGATTATATTTTTTGTAATAACACTAATTATAAGGTTGCTGAAAACCCCTCAACAGCCCGCTACCGGTTTAGGCATTCTTGCGACACATCTGGTGGACGCAGTCCCCGAGTTTTCACATCTGTTCTATTTGGACACCAAGTAGTACGCGGTTGGTCGGATACACTTGTATTCACACTACTTTGGTACTAACGGGGACTCACCCGAATCTCTCGTTTTGGGCCTTCAAGTGAATGTGATGCACAGAGGATGCCCCATATTTTAGCTGACAAAAAGCATGAAGCGCCTTTGTGCAGTACACTTAGTCATCAATTGTGGTCATTGATGTTAGCAACTTTGTACACCCGTTATGCTGGTATACTATATGGTGTCTCAGTCTGGTAGAACTCAAG